>VSWD01000008.1:13539216-14160827 GCA_033119305.1 Pinctada imbricata
ATACACCTTGGGCTGAATGGTTTTTTAACGGATGTTCAGACTATAAGTCCTTGGTCAGAAATGGATGTCCCAGTGGCGGATTCAGCCCCCTCCCCCCCCCCCCGGCACTGACCCAAAATTTTCCAAAAACAGGTATATTTTGGCCCATTTTCAGTAAAAATCGGTAAAATTCACCCCTTGATCCCCCCGACCCTGCTGGATCCGCCAATGTGTCCAGACTATAAGTCCTTGGTCAGACAAAATAAGGACCCAAATTCAATCTATACTGTGTATATTGATGTCCATTTCAGGGCCTTGGTCTTTATTGTTATCATAAGCCAAGCTATGTGATGTTTCCGTAATCGCCTGTCCGTAATTGGTTTTGTTTACTATATTGATCTCTCTTTTCCGGTTCGGCTTTCGACGTGAGTTGACGAGTCTACCTACCTCTTGAATCACAAGAAAATCTCGCCAATCATACGTCAATGTCCATATTTTAATGATTTATTTAATTTAAGTATATTTATTCATTAAATACATCAATAGATTTCTTTTCCCCAACTCCAATGAAACCCTTATTCCCCTTCCGAAACGATACTACCTGACCAGAAACTCGCTGTTTTCTAGTCAGTTCTGACAGTCGTCCGATGATTTGTAATTCAGGGGATATTTTAGAGAAATCTTTAAAAATTATCCATAATTTGACGATGAGAACATTGACATTTGCAATTTACAGTTACTCTGGGCAGTAAAACACATTTATTGCATGCACAGTACAATGACAACAGAGACAAAATAAATCGGTCTGCTAGCTGCCATTGAAAAAAAACATGCCACACAAAGTTGTCTGTCCAGCCAATATCATGTAGGGTTCAATTCAAAATTACCCTTGACCTTTTTCTTTGAACGTCAGACGGCATCATTTTAGAAATATAGTTCCCCCTTTACCTGTTGGTTTTGTTATAATCTATCATGAAATACAAGTTCGAACACTGGATCATACTAACTCAAGTTGGAGAATTTTGAATGTTGAAAAATTGTCTTTTTAATTTTACATCTCTTGAGATTCTTCCTCACATTTGTCTACTAACAAGAATTTAGAATCAAAAGTTAATGAAGCCTTCAGGCGGAGTAAGCCTCTCAAAGCTAGCCACTCTTAAACGAAACATTCCTGAACACACCCGATGACAGCAATGAGTTCAAAAATATTTTTGTTTGAACACTTCAAAATTATGCAAACCAGTTCATATCAAATGCATGTTTTATGTACAATTATAAACACTTATGAAATGGTTGAACCTGCACTGGAATTTTAGTCAGTTTAAGTTTGAGCAAGATAAAGACACTATTTTTGCATGATATGTTTGAAGGCATCTAGCAATGTCCTAAAAAAAGTAAGTAATATATACTGGTCAGGTACATATTATCGCCGGGCACATATTATCGGCACTTCATTTATATCTCTGCAAATTGTTGATGTAGGAATTTAATTTTTTTCACCTTAATTACATCTCTGAAAATTTCAAATAATTCCATAGCCTGCAAATACTAAATTTTATGATAGAAAGTTGGTAAATTTGAATGTGTTTCCCCCGCCTCTCTGGGGAAAGGGTAGGTCTCTTCAACTTCCTATATCTCTTTGGTTTTTGAAATTTTTGTACGAATTTTTTACTTACGAAAAGAAGAAAGTTTAAAGATTCAAATAATGTGAACTTTGTCAAAAAAGTTTAAGATTTTCAGTAAGAACAGGTAGAGGTGGCGATAATATGTACCCTCCCTTCTTTCAAACTTGGTGCAACCCTCAAGTTCGCTGAGCACCGATAAACAAGAACCAATCATCAGATTTTAATGAAAATTGGAAGAAATGTGTATCCAGGGTTGCTCATCCTTCTGTGCAAATTTCATTAAATTTCATGAAGAAATAAAGATTTTAGAACAAAAAATGTTGAAAAAAGTGGCGATAATATGTGCTCGACCAGAAGAGGTTGTAACTACAGAATTTTATTAAAATTTTTATTTTCAGTTCATCATGGGCCGAGTTATTAGGTCCCAGAGAAAGGGTCCAGGGAGTGTGTTTAAGGCACACACTAAACATAGGAAGGGTAAAGCTTCCCTTAGACCTATAGACTTCGCTGAGAGACATGGATACATTAAAGGTGTCGTCAAGGTAATAAAAGATTCCATCTTTGTGAGGATAACGTTTCCTTATTAATTGGATATGTTGGAAGGAAAAACATCTTCTAAACCAGGGCTCTTTGAAATAAACAATTAACAAAAAGGAATTTGTAAATGATTAGTTTGTGAAATCTAGGGCTGTCACGATTCACCGCGGTTCTCGATTCACCGCGGTTCTTGACGACGGTTCGATACACGATACGAGAAGAGGCCGTATCGTTGATTTACGGTTCGTTTTCAGCATTAAGTTTCATCTTTAAAAAATCAACATGGCGACGCTCGACGCCGGGTCGTCAAAGATAACTTTAAAAGACGCTCCCTTATATCTTTATATCAGCTATTGGGAAGGCCACGCGCCCTGCGACATAGTCTCATTCTAATAAAAAAAATGGCCCATAAAATCGGCAACTCGCTTCGCCCTGGTGCGCAATATTCTACGATGTCCATGTTTGGTCTCCAAATCATAAAGATCTACACCAGTAGCAGTAACGTGTGGATCACAGCTTACTTAACATGACCAGTCACTTCTGCTCCATTCACCCAAGTTATAATACAATATTGATTTTTCTCCGACATTCTTTTTTATTCTCGTTCTGCGCCTGAGATTTGAATACCCAACGTCCACTTACGTATCTTATCGACGTAAAGGTACTTGTGCATGCGTTCGTCCGTAAAATTATTGTGTCATTTAAGCGGTCAGTCAATGGGTTCAAATTGAAGTAGTAAAATTTGTACAGGAATGTCAATCGCAGTACACCCCCTTTCCCCTCTTCACAAAGTTGAGCATGACGCTGCCGATATGTGGACACGAAAAAATACAGGATAGGTGGCTGAAAGTTTCTATGATATGTATTTAAATTATTCATTGGATGGTTAAAAATACTAAAATTGGGATTTCACGAATGAAAATGCGCAAATACCTGATGTGTTATACAAACATTGTACATGTAAGTAAAGAAAATTGATCCTTTTTGGAATGGCTCTTTCAAGAAGAAAGATGGCCCATTCATTTTGAGAATGGCCCATTGAAGTCCAAGTGGATGGGGCCATAGTCCAACTGAGCAAGTTTGCCTTCCCGATCACTGTGATATTGTTACATTTTTCTGAGTTTTGTACTTCTTTCCCAGTTTTAGTCAATACAATAATTCTCAAAGCATTCAAATTATGAATGATTTTCATTTGTTGTTGTTAAGCTTGTTTTATTAAGATATCTGACGAATTACAGAAATGGCTACATATCTACATTAATAATGATGTATCGTGATACGAATCGTATCGTGAGTAAATATCGTGATACGTATCGTATCGTGAGCTTAGCGTATCGTGACAGCCCTAGTAAAATCTTTGAAATAAATAACTTTTTTATTGAGTGTTCATTTGTAATCAGATATTTTTGCTTTAAAAAGAAACATTTTTATAGGCACTTAATGTTGCCTTTGTATGGAAAAAAAAGGTATAGATATGCATTGGCCCTTTTAAAATAGATGCAAGTATCCTGAAAATTGTTACTGTATACAACATACATTTCCAGAAAGTGCAAAATGACTTGATGATTATATGTTTTCTATGAAGTTCATGATGATTATACGTTTATTATAGGACATAATTCACGATCCAGGTTGAGGTGCTCCTCTAGCCATGATAGTGATCCGTACAAGTATAGACACAAAATGTCTGTCTGTCTGTCTCCAAGCTTATTAAATGAAGATTGTGTGTTTATTATAGGACATAATTCACAATCCAGGTTGTGGAGTTCCCCTAGCCATGGTAGTGTTTGGTGATCCATACAAGTACAGGCACGAGATGTCTGTCTGTCTGAGCTCATTAATTGAAGATTGTATGTTTACTGTAGGACATAATTCACAATCCAGGTCAACAGGGAGTAAAATTAGCACTCGCCCAGTCGCCATTGGCGACCTTTTTCACGACTGGGCGACTGAAACTTTGACCAACAGTCGCCCAGATGGCGAGTAGGAGATATAGTAAATCAAATGTCGGTTTTCAATTACATAACACTTCTCTCTATACTCCATTCAGTGAGTACTTATTCACACCTTAAAGGTAGATTTAAATCTGTTTCACATGACTGGCTACAGTAGGGAGCTCTTGAGTGGCCAATAATAGGATTAAAGTGATCATGTTAACATATGATAAGGGGATTGATTGCAGATGAATTTTTAAAGACTCTTTGAATATCTAAAAAAAAAAAAAGAAAATAAGACAGCAGGCATTTGTTCAACAAAGGATTTACAACTTTATTAGTTTAATAGCAATCAGCAACCATATTTAATCCTATACATTTTCTTCAAACGATCAAGCAGGAATTCACGGGGGTTGGGACCCCCTGGAATTGCTGAAAATTTTCAGGGTGGAAGGAGGAGGGGTAGAACCCCTGGAATTTGTCCCCAAATCCTGTTTTTCGGGTGAGTGGGGAGGGATATGACACGACTCCCACTGGAATTTGCCTTAAAATCCTTATTTTTCAATTTTTAACTTAAAATGAATGCACCCTTTAAAAAAGTTGGGCCTCTGATTTTCTAGCTTGGCCCCTAAATTTCATTTTCTAGGGGCCCAGCTGGCCCCTAAATTTCATTTTCTAGGGGCCCAGCTGGCCCCTAAGTCCTGCAGCCAATTTTACTCCCTGGTCAAGGTGTTCCCCTTGCCAGTACCGACACAAGATGTATGTCTGTCTGTCCGAGGTCATTAAGTGAAGATTGTGTGTTTATTATACTTATAGTACATAAATCACGATGTTGCTGCCCTAGCCATTGGTAGTGTTTCATGATCCATACAAGTATAGACACAAGATGTCTGTCTGTCTGTCCGAGCTCATTTATTGAAGATTGTGTATTTATTACAGGACATAATTCACGATCCAGGTCGTGGCGCTCCCCTCGCCAGGGTAGTGTTCCGTGATCCATACAAGTACAGACACAAGATGGAAACATTTGTTGCTACAGAGGGAATGTACACAGGACAGTTTGTTTACTGTGGCAAAAAAGGTATGATGGTGAAAATGAATTATTTCAACAACTCTTGTTTGGTTAGGCTTAAGAATGTTGTTGATATTTTGATCACTTGTTGTCTGATCAATCATCAGTTTATCTGATGCAAAATAATAAATTTTGTAACAATTTTCATCAAAGCATTTTGTTCTGTACATGAAAAATAAGAAGTCCATTATGATTAATCAGTGTTCTCCCCAGGCCGTTTTAGCGTGGCGGCCCCGCCACGCTATCGGGATTAGCACCACGCTATATTTTACGTCCGCCATGCTATATTTTTTTCCCTAAAAATTCGTGTATTAACTATTTTGTGTACCCATTTGCGTTAATAATCTTAATTGATTGATTTAACCACCGCATTCCTGATTAATTAGCCCCGGCTGTATACAATCGGAGGTGTTAAACGTCTTCTAACCCCCCGCAAGCCTTATTTACCTGAGCTGAGAACGTGCCTGGCTTCTACGGCGCACGTCAATCTATCGGACAATTTAAAATAACTGCGTTGTCAATGTCTATCGAGTGACCAACAAAAGACGACCATTCTATAACGTAGTAATCGCTAGATTGTGTTGACCGGCACGTGTCATATAGTTACAGCGTGACGGTAAATTGGAAATAGAAATACGCTATTTCAGATGTCATTAAAATATGTTTTAATCCGTCTTACTGTTCGACATATTACCCGACCTCGCCGTCTTTGTCATACAAAATAATTGCCGCACCGCTTTTACAAGATACGAAAGAAGTTACACCGCTCGCGCAAAATAATTTTACTTTGAATAAATAACGAGTCGGTATGAAACTACATGTCCGTATTTTATTTATTGAATATAGTTAATAATAAGTTTAGACGGATGGACGAAATTAATCATCAAAACTTTACATGGTGCACGGACCATCGTTTTATTAATGGGGGGGGGGGGGGGGGGGGGGGCAGGATTGCTCCATATTGTGGGCAAAGTAGAACAATTGTCAGCTTTCTTTGCCAGAGAAGACCACAAACAACATTGCAATGGCTAATAAGGAGGGGTGGGGAAGGATTAAATGTTTCCATATTTGGACCCAATTTATACATTATACAAGATAATTTTCAACCTTTTTAAAAAGGTGAAACCTGCCCTTTCCTTAACTCAAGGTTAGACTCCCCTTCCATAACACAATGAGACTCACTAATATCAGTGATTGGGAAGGACAGAGGACATGCAACATAGTCCCATTAATTTGCAAAATAGCCCATTGAAAACTTAGTATTTTTTAAAGAAATGGCCCATTGATATTTTAGAAAATCATGGAAAATGGCCCATTCACAGAATTTCCTTCCAAATCAGTGAATTATGCTAAATTCTTACACTAAGCTTATGGTCATGAAACATTCTCAAGATAATTTTCTCAAAAGGCCCAAAACTAATTGAGTTTTAAAACTTATGAATCTCTCTTTACAAATAGAACACCAATGATCTCACTGTCTAAAATCTAATGATAATTAGCATGTGGATAAGAATGTAGTATTATTAACACAAAAGTTATTTTCAACAGTTTAGTAATAAAGCAACAACACATAAAACAGTATGCAATGATGCAACATTGAATGACGCCACGCGCAATGACGCATCCCAACGCAAGGTGCATCGTGAAGACTTAGCACCATGCTTTCTGAAATTTCTGGGGAGAACACTGTTAATGTTAGTATATGTAAATAATAGTACATGTAATAGTTAACAAAATGATACATAACAGAGTTCTTGAAAATTGCAATCAGTGTTCTCCCCAGGCCGTTTTAGCGTGGCGGCCCCGCCACGCTATCGAGATTTACCGCCACGCTATCGGGATTAGCACCACGCTATATTTTACGACCGCCATGCTATATTTTTTCCCCTAAAAATTCGTGTATTAACTATTTTGTATACCCTTTAGCGTTAATTGATTGATTTAACCGCCGATTTCCCGGTTAATTAGCCCCGGCTGTATACAACCCGAGGTGTTAAACGTCTTGTAGCCCCCCGCAAGCTTTATTTACCTGAGCTGAGAACGTGTATGGCTTCTACGGCGCACGTCAATCTATCGGACATTTAAAATATCTGCGTTGTCTATGTCTATCGAGTGACCAACAAAAGACGACCATTCTTTAACGTAGTTCATGAAAACGTTTTCATCTACATTCGTGTTGACCGGCACGTGTCATATAGTTACAGCGTGAAGGTAAATTGGAAATAGAAATACGCTCAGATATCATTTAAATATATTTTTAATCCGTCTTACTGTTCGACATATTACCCGACCTCGCCGTCTTTGTCATTCAAAATAATTCCCGCTTTTACAAGATAAGAAAGAGGTTATCTCGCTCGCGCTAAATCATTTTACTTTGAATAAGTAACGAGTCGGTATGTCCGTATTTTTTTTAATACGCTTGAAGATAGTTGATAAGAAGTGTAGACGGATAGATGAAACGAATCATCAAAACACAACGTGATGCACGGACCATCGTTTTATTGATGAGCCTGAGCGCAATATGGAAGGCTTTGTATACAATTAACGTATAAAATAGATCTTGATTTCTTGGGGGGGGGGGGGGCAGGTTTTCTCCATATTGTGGGCATAGTAGAACAATTGTCAGCTTTCTTTGCCAGAGATTACCACAAAGAATATTGCAATGGCTAATAAGGAGGGGGGGGGGGATGGAGTAAATATTTCCATATTTGGACTCAATTTTTCAAGTGGGAATTTGTATAAAGATAACTTTCAACATTTTTTAAAAGGTGAAACCTGCCCTTTCCCTGAACCAAAAATTCAGAACTCAAGGTTAGACTCACTTAGAATCACTAATATCAGTGATTAGGAAGGACAGAGGACATGCACCATAGTCCCATTAATTTGCAAAATGGCCCAATGAAACTTAATACTTTAAAAATAAAATGGCCCATTGATATTTCAGAAAATCATTGAAAATGGCCCATTCAGAGAATTTCCTTCCAAGTGTACATTTGTAATATGCTAAATGTTTACACTAAGCTTCTGGCAGTTATATTCATGAAACAGTCTCAGTGCACATTTTTTTCTCAAAAGGCCAAAAACTAATTAAAAGTGTCATGAATCTCTCTTTACAAATAGAACACCAATGATCTCACTGTCTAAAATTGAATGATAATTACCATGTAGATAAAAATTTTGTATTATTAACACATTTATTTCATTATCAAAATTAATTTGAACAGTTTAGTAATATATCAACAACACATGAAACAACATGCAATGACACAACATAGAATGACGCAACGCGTAATGACGCATCCCAACGCAAGGTGCACCGCGAAAACTTAGCACCATGCTATCTGAAATTTCTGGGGAGAACACTGGCAATGGAATGTCGGACATTTTTAGAGGTCCAAATAATGAGACATAAAGTGAGTTTTTATTGGACCAAACAATTTTTTATGGGCAAATCTGATAAAACCAGTACTTTTTAAGAACTCTGACATAACATTCAGCGAAGCTGTACTTAACCGATTGTAATACATGTACAGGCAATATACGCTTAGAAAATGTCTATGATGAATAAAAAAATTCTTCACTTTGACCTGAATTAAGTGATGTGAATTCATAGATTCTGAATGACATTTTGCTTTAGTTCTTGTACACAAAAGTTGATAAAAGTTACAGTATGATTAATGACACTGATCAGCATACCAACAATGTCAAGATTTTTTACTTGTATAAGTTGTAGATTACGTTACCTGGTTACTGCAGTAACTTTAAATCGCTGATGCTTTATTTGCAGCTACTCTCCAGATAGGAAACATTTTACCAGTAGGATGCATGCCTGAGGGAACAATCGTATGCAGCTTAGAGGAGAAGACCGGAGATCGTGGGAAGATCGCTAAGGCCTCAGGGGACTATGCCACAGTTATTTCACATAACCCAGATACAAAAAAATCACGAGTCAAATTACCGTCTGGGTCTAAAAAAGTTATACCATCTGCAAACAGAGCTATGGTTGGTAGGTATTTTGTACTATCAATTGGCCATAGAGAGTGGAAGAATTTTATTTAAGAGGTCAAAGTGCCATAATGAGTAAACATGACAAGTGTGCAATGAATTTTTGAAATGGCACTGTAAAATAATAGATCTTTTCAATATGAATCTCTGACTAAATTGCAAGTTTTGATGAAATTTTTAGATTTCTTCAAATGCAAATATTTTTGGAGTTGAGACAAATGTGTTATCGAGATGGTTTAATCCATACTTGGGCACAAGTAATGAATTCTTGTAATTAACCCTTGTAATAAACACATGAAAATATATATAGATGTGTCTACGAAATTTTATTCAAATTCAGAAAGTTAAAATTTCTGTATGTATCAAGTGTTGCGTTGATTTTGTAGGTATTGTAGCAGGAGGTGGTCGTATTGATAAGCCTATGCTCAAGGCCGGACGTGCATACTTTAAATATAAGGTCAAGAGGAACTGCTGGCCTAAAGTTCGTGGTGTGGCTATGAATGTAAGAGCTATACACATGTATATGCTATTCTGTACATGGTTTAATTATTGTTAATTGATTGTTTCTCAGTAAAAGAATAATGGGATATTTATATGGTCAAGAAATTCTCGAAGCAGATTTCTCCAACACTAGTATTAGAGTTGGGTCCTTCTGGCCTTGCCCATTAAGGTCAGCTCTAGTTATTATGTAAGGTGATACTAGTATGCTTAATTTTGCAGTTTGAAATGTTTTCTTGTAATGAGGAATTTTATCTTCATTTGACATCATGATGATATTGTTAATCTTTTGAGTTTATATTAAATGCACTCGATATTTTCTGTTACAGCCCGTTGAGCATCCCCACGGAGGTGGTAACCATCAGCATATTGGTAAAGCTTCAACAGTCAGGAGAGATACTTCTGCTGGTAGAAAGGTACGTTATAAAATGTCTTAGATTGGTAATTCTGTCTTTGATTTTATAGGCATACAATGTCATGTATGTTCAAGGTACTGTGGTATCTGATGGAAAAACATTCTAATGTAATTACATGTTAATTCCTACAGAAAAGTAGTACGCTCTTGTCAGTGGCATGTTTGTGGGTTTACCACAGAAGGAAAAAATGTGTCGTGCTCTGTTTATACTTTTGGATAATATACGTCTTCAAATTTACTAGATTTCATAATATAAATGTTTGTGTTACATGTCATAACATATACAGATACCTATGTTTGTGTTACAGGTTGGTTTGATTGCTGCCCGTCGTACAGGACGTCTGAGAGGTTCCAAACAAGTCACCAAGCCATCTGACAAAGAATAGACTCTCATTATTATATGTACAAATGTCAATATACTTGTTTGGGACATCATCTGTGAATTTGCCTTTTTATAATCCACTGGCAAAGCCAATTTACTTCTATTGGCAGAGCCAAAAGGTTGAAAAGTTTTATTTGGATCTGTCTTTTCATCTTGTGGACAAGATGCAAAAGATCATGATAGATAGGCAGGTACATGTACATGTATGAACAATTGGTTTTCAGACTTTAAGTTGAATTTCTTTGAAAATGCTGTACTGCAACTTCACACCACACCCTTGCTTCCCAAGAGCGGAGGATGTGTCACATTGAATTTGGGGTCAGTAGGTCATATGGCATCGATATTTGATTTATTTTACACTATAACTCGAGTGATCCTTGACCTAGACTGATAAAACTTCACACATAGATTGGCCATCAGAAAAAAAGGATCCCTATTGATTGTGGGGTTTGAAGGTGAAGGTCAAACTTGACATCTGAGGAAAACGGCACCGACTGAAACTCAAGTAATCCTGTACTGGACATACAGTGATGAATCTTCACTGGTATACATTGCATTATTTTGGGATATAAAGGTTAAAGGTCAAGCGTATTATGTGGAGCAATGTTTCCAAGCCATAACTTGGTAATTCTTGACCCAGAGTGAAGAAACTTCACAAATAGATTGTCCACGAGAAATGCATACCTATTGAATTGGTGTCAGATGTCAAGGTCGGACTTGTCATGTATAAAAACAGCAATTTCACGACATAACTCATAGTTGATCTACTATAATAAAAGTTCAAACATGGTGATGACTCAAGGAGGAGGCTTATTGATTTTTAAGTTAAGTTGAAAGGTCAAGGTCAAATCTAAAATGTAAGAAAAGCGGCATTTCCACACCATAATTTGATTCTTGCCATATTGTAGTGACTTTTTGAAAATATTGATCTTGAGGAAAACACTTTGAGATCAAAAGGTCAAGGTCAATACTTGTTTGCATGGAAAATAGTGTTTCTGCATGTAACTTTTCTTGACCTACAGTTATGTTTACAGATTTCCTTAGATAAAAGGGTATCCTTTTCGACTTTTTGGTCAACTAAAAGGTCCAGGTCACACTTTGTATTATGGAAAACGGGGTTTATGGAAAAAAATTTCAGTTATTCTTGACCTACAAAGATGAAACTTGCATTTAATCAAAGATTACAGCAGGGGATATATGTCCTTTGGGGCAGTTATAGTTTCATTGTTCAAATGACCACAACATGATCTACAGGTGGTTGTCAGATGCAAGCAAGCCATAAGAAATTGGGATATGAATTCTTGTAACATTGAAAGGTCAATATGGGTAAATACATGTACATGCTCAGGATAATTGTAGGGTCAAGAAGACATTTTGGTGAAGGGTACCCATTTAACCATCAAAATGTTAAGGTTACAATGGACATGAACAGGTGTGACCTGAACTGAATTTGTCATGCTTGACCTTCACTGCATTTGTGTATATACATGTTTTACATTTTTCCTTTTTTGTCCTTGAATGTTACCACACGTTTTTCAAACGCTATGTCCTGTGCGTTCACAAGGGAAATGAAACAAAAATACATGTATAAAAGATGATTTAATACATATGAATATAAAGTAGACTGACATTATAATTTAAGGAGCGTCAATTTTACATACAGATAATAAACAACAACATAATCTGTCCAGTTTTTGGTGGTAACGCCTCGTATCTGTTAGTTTATCACTTCAAGTGTATCACATGTCCAAGATGTACGATATATATATATATCCCTTACTCGTAGCAGCACAATCTTCGAATCACATCAGTATTCAGCATCCAAGAATTTTGAAAAAATATTCATCCTGAAAAATGTTTAAAAATAAAGTGAGACCTTAACTTAAAATACATGTAATTGGGGTAATGCACTTGACAAATACTTTCATTCTGTCATATTTTGAAAATTCAAGGGATTAAGAAGGTACGCGTATATCTCAGTTTTACTGAGAGTTCTACCTCTAAAAATTGTCAAATATTTTGTAAGATCCCATTATACACTGCTCAAAAAATTAAGGGAACAAGGTTTCTAATTTCATATCACACACGTTTGCAGCTGCTTATTCTATATGATGAACATAAGTGTATTAAGACATATTTCATAGTCATTTCTTTATTACCAATGTCTGTTTTGAACAGATTAACCATATACACATGATAAAACTTGAGGATGTAGCCTTGCTTATCCCAAAAGATATTAAAAGCGATGTACCATTTTATTACAATGGGAAAATCGCTCCTTTAATTTTTTTGAGCAGTGTATTATAAGAAGGTCTTGGCCTCACTTGCATAAAATTTCTAAAATTGAGTTTTTCCTCAAATTCAAATATTGTCCTCAAATTCAATTATTGTCCTCAAATATCTCTGGGTGTTCCTTATGATATGTTTTATAAAACCTCATCTTCATAGCAATATTTTACATGACATGACTTTGATCAGCTGAGTAATATACAAGCAAATTTGACATGGAGGAAAAACTTTGAGAAGCTTGATACAAGTGAGGCCTGAAATCTGTTTTCCTTGGATGGAATTAGCCTTAAATTTCTTTATTATGAGAGGAAACCATGCATACCTCTAACAGTCCATCTTCTGGTAAATCTGTACAGTGAACAGAGTTTCTTACTTTGTCAGCTCCAAAAAGGGCTCGTAAAGTCCTCGGTCTCAGGTGACGAGCAATCTCCTATAGATGGAAGGATGAAGAAATCAAGTAATGTGGAACTTGATATGCACTTCAATAGGAACATTCTCAGCATTTAGTCATACATGTACTTAACATATACAAGACTTTCAAACCAGTAATATCCATACAATTTTTGTATCACTTCAAAACTTCTTATAAAAGAAGTTAAAGCCCGTTATACATGTACAACGATTCCTCTTTAAATACTATATACACTCTGGTCATAGAGCAAAAATAAAACGGGGGCAAAATATTGTCTGTATACAGTAGAGATAGTTTTGTAAGTAAACCTACAGGATCGGCTGGTCCAACCATCTCCCTGAAAGCTTGTGGTGCATTCTGTGCTCGGATTTCCATGGCGATGGACGGCCCTGACGTTAATTCAGAAACCATGGCTCCGTATTCTTGAACCACCGATTTGTATACTTCATAGAACTCCTCGGCATTAGCTTTCTCCATGTGGAACATTTCTAACATTGAAATCTCAAAACCAGCTTCTGCAATGGCCTGTATGATTTTTCCTGCTTGACCTAAATTTGTAAAATAGCATTTTCAAATACATCAATGACAATGAATTTAACTATAAGCAAAGTACAACTTTATTACATAATTTCGATATGGAATCATGAAATAACTTGTATTGACCACCTTAGTATGACCTTGAGTTCACAGAAATGAGCTTATAATGAGTCAAAATCAAACAAAACTGAACTATGAAAGGGATATTTTAAGTGTACCACAACTTAACAAGTAAAGAAGAAATCTAGTATTGATCATGATGAAAGCAGTGTGTTACATATTCAAGTAAAAGTGTTTAATTCGACCTTCAAAACAAGAGAATGAATATCATTTTAACATAGACCTTTGCCATCATGCATGCATCAGAAAGGTATACAGGCTTCAGGTCCATACTCTTATTGCTACAAGTATTTGTAGACAGAGAAGATACCAACCTGCCTTGACGGCGTGTGGTTTGATAACACAACATGTGCAGTCTGTGAATTTGGCGGTGTTTTGACGTGAGGGTCCACTGCTGGGAAAGAAGAATTCCAGCTCCCTTATAGCTGAGGCAGTACTATCTGAACCATGACAGGCATTCTCTGTCTTATCTGTTTTAAACAAACAAAGGGACAAATTTTAAATATTTTGCAAGTTTTAATTGATATGAAATTGAGTTAAAATAGAGTTGAAATTTTATATACATGTATATCTTATTGAAAAAAATGATTGGTAGTATTTCCACTGTTTTGTATAATGTACAACACATATACATGTGTATAATACACAATATACAGTACTAGAGTGCATGCAGTACTGATTCAAAATTACAGCGGAAAAGAATAAGTTTGTATGGGTTGTAATCAATTAGCTACATGTGACATTTGCATGTATTGGAAAAAGTCAACATCAGCAAAATAAAACGGCTGCATGTCAGAATCGAAATATGGAATAAATGTCACTAACCTTTTCCAAATCTTGACCTGATAGAGTTGGGGGCGTCTTGTCTAGCCTGTGCGGAGTCGGTAGGCCCTAATAAATCCCTCCACTTCTGTATCACAGACTCACCCATGATCTCAAATGCTATCACTGGACCTCTCGTTACAAAGTTCAGAAGAGCACTGGAAAATATTGATACTAGTATGTTCATGAAATCAATTATAACAACAATGAATCAACTGATTTCTATCAAGAGATATTGTTTAAACCAATCATGAAAAGCACTTCTCATGGAAGACTATATCAGTGTTCTTTACATTTAAATACTTCTATTATAATGTTCCTGATAGTAATGATGATCTGTAATGTTAAACATATACATTACTGCTTTACCCAGAGAGCTACAGAGATATACATGTATACATATACATATTAATTAGAAATCAGCAGCCTATTTCACAAAAGTTCTTACGAAAAACTTGAGGAATTTTCGCAACTTTTGATTGCTTAGTTCTATTTACCTACTACATTTCTTGAGGTTCTGTTTCTAAATTTACATTCAGTATGTATATTGTATTTAAGAAAACATAATGCAATCTAAATGGAACTGCATTTGAGCCTTTTATCAAATTATAAAAATTACGGAAATTCCTGACTTTTTTTAAGTTAGAATTTTTGTGAAACTGGGCACAGACGAACAGTACTCTATTATAATCCTTTTCCCCTGAAAATCATTTGTATCTAATTTAAATTTGCATCTTTTGTACTTCTCTTTTATGTTACATACAGCATCTTTGCATCCAGTTCATAGTCTAAAGTCTGAATCACTACATATTAAACTTTGAATACATAAAATTGCAATTATATTTTCATCAGTTGCATGCTAAAAATTGTAAATATTAAATGTTAACATACTCAAGGAATGGTTTTCCTTGATGTTCCTGGTAAAACTGGAAAGCTTCATTGCGATTGAGTTGACACATTTTGAGTCTTGTGATCATAAATCCTTTTGAGTAAATAAGGTCAAGGATTTGACCCATCTTGGGTACGGCATCTGGCTTTATCATTCCTAATGTTCTGTCAAACAGAGAGAAAATACATTCGGTAAAGTTAATATAATGTACAGGACATGCAATCATTTGTGTACAATTTGTATTAATGAAAATTTGTGCCTAACGGAATGAAAATACCCCCCGAAGCAATAATTTTTTGAAAAAATACCTTGGGATCAAGTATGACCTAAGTTCAAGGTCATGACATACCCTTTGATCTTAAGGAACATTTCTGTGAAATATTATTGAAATCCATCTACATGGGAAGGAGTTATACTCTGGACAAGGTTTTACTAATGATGTCTGTTGTGACCTTGACCTTTGACCTAAGACATGTCATACCCTTAAGTCCTAAGGAACATTACTGGGATATATTATTGAAATCTATCCACAGGGGGAGGAGTTATGCTCTGGGCAAGGTTTTACTAATGATGTCTAATGTGAACATGACCTTTGAACTATGACCTTGTTTCAAGGTCATGACACACCCCTAGGTCCTAAGAAACAATCCTGTGAAATATTACTGAAACTCATCCACAATGGAAGGAGTTATTCTCTGGACAAGGTTTTACTAATGATGTCTATTGTGACCTCGACCTATGACCTTGGTCCAAGGTCATGACACACCCTTAGGTCCTGAGGAAAATTTCTGTGAAATATAATTGAAATCCATCCAAAGGGGGAGGAGTTATGCTCCAGACAAGGTGTGATGGACAGACAGACAGGGTGATTCCTATATACCCCCCAAACTTTGTTTGCAGGGGGTATAAAAATTCTTTGAGTCAAGCAAAGCAACATTATCAGGACTGTTCAAGAATAATTATGTCACCTAGCTGACTGTTGCATGTTTGTCTCCAAATATATATGGCCTTGACCTTGAAGGTAGCCTTGACATACATTAGATGCTGAATACCATCATGGTTGATAACAATGTATATTTGATGAAGGTATGATTAGCATATCAAGTAAATCATAGTCAAATTTGTGAAAGTGTGAGTACCAGACAGACAGACAAACAGACACGAGGTGATTCCGTAACAGTTGGCTTTGTGCTGGAGACAACATGAAAAATAAATGTCAATTGTTTCAGAGGAAACTTAATTAACCTGAGTCAGATAAACTGTTAGCTTTTGTTAATGAATATAGATATAATAAAAAGAGTAAAATTTTAGTGAATCAATTTCACATACCTTTCTGTTTTGTGTGTTAGTCTGTTTTTTGTAAATTCATCTCCATAGTCCACAAAGTTCATCTGTCTTGACAATATGTTCACTGTATTTCCTATGTATAAATCTTCGACTTTTACGTTGTCTAATTTGGTCTTTTTGAGAAACATTCTGTGGTTCTTGATATCGAACTGAAAAAGAATAAGATCCAATTTGAAAGTAAAAATTTTGTTTCTTCTATTCTAGTGTTTCGCAAATTTAAGAATTAATTTAGCGCAAAAAAATACACATATGTTTCCCATGTTTCCTGTTAACCAATTGACTTTAAGTAATTTAGCATATGTACTATATGGTAGTTAATTTGACATTTAGGATTTTTTTCTATCTTTTGGTATCTAAATGCAAAACACATGTATAATAGGAAGAATAATTTTTTATTAAGTAAGTCAAGAAAATTCTAACAAAATAGTTGAAACCCTTAGTCATCAGTGAGAGAGTTATATAAGTAGGAAATATTTATTTTCATTGTGCCTTAGGCATGGTCCATTTGATATTCAGGGGGGGGCTTGGGTTTTTTGTCGGAGCAAGATTATTTTTTTCGCCCTGAACCGGGGCAAAATTATTTTTTTCTGGCAAAGTTGGAGCAAGGAAATTTTTTTAACAAAGTGATGCGCATATTAAGAATGTTGTGTTTTATCAATAGAAATTATTTATATTTTTACTCAAAACTCTAAATGTTAATATATTAGTTTATTTTTTATGCAATTATTCAATTCACTTTTAAACAGAGAGATAAAAGATTTTTACAATATATTAATTCTCAATATTCTATATATAAGGTACATGTATATAAGAGGGTCTGAAGGGAAGGTCTTCTAGACATTATTTTAAATGTTACTAAGAATTGTAAATTGGTGAATAACTGAAGTTCTCCTTCCAAGCTTACAAGAACATGACTCTATGGGATACATGCAACATGTATTTACAGCAATACATAAATATTGATAATATTTAAGCTTTTAAGGAAGCCCTTTTTTATTCACATACATGTATAACTTTTCAAATATCTGAACTTAAAATGCTATTGGTAAATAATGTTTTGATGGAAAACTATGGCGAGCGAAGCGAGCCAAAAATTGTTGATACAATTTGAAAACTGCGGCGAGCGAAGCGAGCCGGAAATTTTTCAAGAATTTTAGCGAAATTTTATGGTAATTCTTCAAATTCCGATTATTTGTAAGAGCAAGATTATTTTTTTCTGTCACACCATAAGCAAATTAATTTTTTTCATCAAAATTGAGAGCAAAATTATTTTTTTCGAAAAAAACCCAAGCCCCCCCCAGAATATCAAATGGACCGTGCCTTAAAGCCAGATAATATACAATTATGGACTTTTAACTCAGTGTATATAATGTGATAATGACTTTAATACTGTAAATATTGACCAAGGCGAAGCTGAGGTCAATATTTTCATTATAATTAAGTCAATATCACATTTTATTATATAGTCTGTTTATATTCCCACTCTCATTGGCTGAGAACTGTCACGTGACGAGTCATTGACTCTCATCATATTGACCTGTGAGGGGCAATTTCATTAAATATCACTTCCGCGAGAACTCTTGCTTCCGGTTTACCATGAAATATCGAAAACGCGCGAAATTTATATCTGTGACGTCATTAACGAAATTTCGTAAACATGCAGCAGCAAGGACCCTGAAGATGAGCTAAAATTCTTGAATTTTGAGCCTATCTAACGGATTTTGATTCTGAAATATTCTTCATTTAACTCATTGAATGAATTCCATTACGTTCAGGATATTATTCAGCAACAGTAAATGCTGATATTAACACGTCTCGAAACATTTTCAAAGAAAAGTCGATGTCAGTCATTTCCTAAAGGTACCTTTATAAATACTGATTAAGTCCACTATATAATAAAACAATTGTGGACTTTATAATACATACTGCGTTAAAAGTCTAATATTTTTTTATTATTCGCCACTTGCAGAAGTTAGTGGGGGTATCCCAGTCTATTTTTAGACCGTGATATATGGTGATTTATCAAGGAGCGTTGGCGATGTTCATTGTTAACAGCCAATCAGAGCATCGCTATTTATAGTTTATAGAATAATATAATACATTATCTGGCTTTAAGGCAAAATGAAAATCAATATTTCCTACAGGCCAGCATCCTGATCTTACCTCTTTATTCTTTCTTTTCATTTAATTTCAGAAAGTTTGATTTTTTAATTGTTCAAAAGTGAGATTCAAAGATGTTATAAAGACATTAAGTATAGTCATGATACTGCATGCATGTTAACTTGATGAACAATTAAATAGTAATACACCATACCATTTCACATGTTCCATCTTTTGAGTAGTACATGAACTGGTATCGTCTAATAAAAGCTGCATGGGGATCGTACCATTCTGCTATGAAGCAATATCTATCTCCTTCTGATTCCTACAGAACATAAAAAAAGTATTTTGATGGCATGGCGATAGGTCAGCATAATAATTATGTGTTAGCTGTTGAGAAATGTACACAAAATATAGGTTGGAGGAAGAGCATATCATCAATTTTGCCCCCCAATAGAAAGATAAATACAAATGACTTTGTGTTCAATTAGATCAGTATACTGGTCGAGCAGATATTTCCGAACTGAAGGTATTTCCGAACGATTCGCTAGTTCGGTTACTTGGTGATACTTTTTCACAATTTTGGTGATAAAGATGTCTATATAGATATTCAGAAAAATAACCGACATGCAAAAGGAAATCTCAAAATAACTTTATTTAGTATATTTTAAGCGTTTTTTTCTCCTGCTGTTTGTAACTTTCGTCTGTTTGGGAGCTGGGGAAAGTGTCTTCATTGTGTTAAGAACATATCTTGACCTAGTTTCGGAGTCATCTAGCTATTTTCAAAAAATCTATTCTTGTCAACAGATCGATGAAAACCTGCATTGAGAGGGGCCCAGAGCAGGATATTCACGAAAAAGCGTATACATTTCATGTGTTAGAATACCATTAAAATCATTGGAAATAAGTAAGAAATAAACATACCTCATCATGGTTTAGAACGTCGCTTTAGAAATAAATTTTGTAAAAGTTTTATGATATATGTTGACATAGAATTCTTCAATAAGGATTAAAGGATAAAATAACAAAGTTTTGAAACATTTGATTTATTTTTTACCCAGAACAGACTAAAATGCAAATCGTTCGGAAATACCTTTAGTAACTTGAGTAAAATGGCCGTTAAAGGGGGGTATTAAAACGCCCTCAAATCAGCATTTATGGGTCGATTTTCAAAATTATTTTTACATAGGCATTTAATTGTATGAAGGGTGAAGCATTATTTGTTCCAAGTTTCATGGTGATTGGACATTATTGACGAAAAACCGCAAAAATCGTTCGGAATTATCTGCTTGACCAGTAGTACTGAAAGAATATCTGTCCCTGTCATTTGTTTTTTCTGTCATTCGTAGAGCCTAAGATATGGGCAAAACGGCAATAATTCCTGCTCGCAGCGATAACTACTGCCTGACCAGTAGTGAAAAAAAAATATCCTCGACCTGGGAATGCAGAAAATTGGAACCTCAATTTGAATTTTTCAATTCCATACAAGCTTGGGCAAGATTTTCGAAAGACACAATACTTTAAGTATGCTCTTTTCGCGTTAATTTTATCACAGCAATCTGTTGAATTATTGCCTTACAAAAATAAATAGAATGTAAGTAAACTTACCATTGTGATGAGATAAATTTAGAGCCGTTAGTTTCAATCGAACGGCTAGACTTGGATCAGTAAAGTTTCTGAATGTTGTTGTGCATGGCAACACTGTTTAAAGCTTTTGAAACGACTATTCTCATTGGTTCAATATGTACTTCCTTTGACTTTGGTTATTTCGTCTATACTTTCATTCGACATCTTACTCATGGTGCAGTCGCTTCGCTTTTAATTCAAACCGGAACGTTTCTACCATTGCGTAGGTCCATCCTATCTGGCTGTCTGTGTTTAGCTGGCTGTCTGTGTTCAGTGGCGGATTCAACCACACAGATCACTGTAAATAGTCTTAAAATTTTGTTTTGTTTAAATTATTTTAATTCCCCCGCCACTGCGCAAAAAGGCACGTAATGGTCAATAGTGGCCGTGTGTTTATTTTCCGAAGAAGAGAAGAAGAAGAAGGGACGCGCCGCCCCCCCCCCTCCCGGGCAGCGCCCAAATGAAGGGGCACTTATAAATGACATGCTTTTTGAAGCATTCAACTACTGCTTCCTGAAAAACTCTATGAAATTAGTCAGAAATAGCCCCCAAACACCCAGAAACCACCGATTTGAATAAATTTTCCAAAATTGCTTCCGGGATAGATGACAATTTAAAGTCTGGAAGGATGCATTGCTGCCATATCCATCGTCTGTACGTGGACGACAACCTGCATGTAGTCATGTTCATATCCGAGGGATGAATCGGGAATAACAGCTAGTCCTATGCAAGTCATAAAACACATATTTCTTTACCAAATTTTCTATATAATCTTCTATTAAATTGACATTTTTCTTTTTACTTTTTTAAAGATCGTTTTAAATTTGAGGTCATGATCAGTCTTATTAAACTTGTTAAGGCAAGATTTGGACCGGCTACCTCCAAGAATATTGCAGAGTCAAAAATGCATGTTTTTCTCTATTTTCAGAATCGAATTGCCAATAAAAAACAATACCTTTCTATCTGGACGATACAGGGCATGGGGCATGTGTGTTCACTTGTTTGTCGAGGAAATATCATTGACTTACTAGTATTTCCTTTACCTTACAAAAATTAACAAACAAGCGCGGATGTTGTGTCGTTAGGGGGGGGGGTCAGGTCCCGCCTGGAATTTGCAAGAAATGCTGATTTTATCCTAGTTTTACGTTAATTTACGACTGGACACCCCCCCCTCCCCTGACCTCCCTGCCCTTTCAAAACTTTTCATGATCCGCCCATTTTCTCAGATAATCCTGAACATGTTGACTTCTGCATGCCGTGCAAAAACAATAAAGCATCAGAAAATGTCGAAATTCTTTTTTTCAATTTTACTAATTATCGTTACTGACACTGACTGAATCATGCGCGCCCAATCCCTTCTAAATTCAGTTCAAATACGCTTCAGATGCCACCAAATTGCTTCATATTTTTCAAAATTTTCTCAAACACCCTCCCCCACTCGTCCCTTCGGGCCTCGCAAGCACAAATTGTATGTCCGCCCCCCCCCCCCCCCCATCGGCAGTTGGGGTCTGGATCCGCCCCTGGTGTTTTAGCCAATACTGTTACTGTCCGGAAACTGTTCTGATACCAGTATACCTATCAGTTATTCAGTCTAAAAGTCGAGAAGGTAAAACAAAATCATTAGAATTTCCATTGGAACGGCGAACCTCGGAATGAATAACATTCTGTAGTGAGACCAGGTGCCAGGGGAGAGTCATCGTCTTCTGATTACCACGAACACCCGTCACAAAAAAGCTCCATGGAAACTTGTCAAATTCGGTGATTGTCTCGATGTACATATGGTATTCATATTTCAAATCACTGAATATAGAAATTAATTGTACCAATCTACTCTTTGGAAATGAAAACTTTAGTGAAGAATTAAATACCACAATTTTTAAAAGAGTTCAAAATTTTATTATATCATCAAAAAGATTTATATGAAGTTTAAAATTTATTTATTTCTAATGCCACTTACTATATATCTTTATAATTATGTGAATAATGATAATAATAATAATCAGATACATATTGGCATATAATTTAATGATAATATTGATTGCCTTGGTTGATGATTTTTTACTCTCTTTCATAACTTCTTAGTATACCATTGATGTTGTTCCTACTTCATCTATATGTGGGTATAGAATGTACAAATGTATTAATGACGTTATATATTTATCATCCGTTTTAGTAAAAATGTTTGTATTTCTTCAGATATTGAAATTCTCATAGTCACTTGTGTGCATGTAAGTTCCGTATTTAATCTTTCCTACAAATACATGTATGAACGAACATTTTGTTTTTATAAGTACACATTACATATGATCCTAGGAATCTTAATTATAATTGAAAACATTATTCTTTTCTTTCATCATTTGCACTCTTTTTTTTCTTTCTTCTGTTCTCATTATTTCTATCTGATAACACAATGTATACAAATTTGCTTTTCTTTTATTACATACGAAACTGTGACCAGCCTATATAATAAGATAGAGAGAGGAATTCACATAAGTGGACCTCCACTTGTTTTCCAATCTTGTTGTTTATATTTAGTCACATGTATTATGTTTTTTCAAATAAATATAGTTTAAACCAAATGCGTACAGTTCTTGCGAACATGACTTTCAAAAGTTTATCTCGTTCGTGACCATGACTTTAAATTAGACTTACAGGAAATACAGGACTTACAGGAGACACTACAGAAAATTTGGAGCCGCGCACTTTTTGCAGAATGCACAAATTCAACAAATAAAACTAGAGGGCGCTACTAAAGTACATTTGGTTGTGTCTGGAAATCACTTCAGCATTCCTCAGGTCTCAGGGTATCCAGGCAAAAAATTACCAGCAATTCTGACCTGAAAGAAACTCTTTCTCAATTAACTGATGATTTACTATCTGAATAACGTATCTGGTGCATTAAAATTGGTTTGACCTTGACGCTGATAGACCTGTCTGTTTTCTTCTTCTTCCTCTTTAAGCGGACTAGTGTTTTTTTTTTTTTGGGGGGGGGGGGGTCCTATATGTATGTACAGTTTTTAAAAAAAGGCTGATGAAAATACGAACTGTCGATGTTTATATATGGTGGAGGTACCAGTCTTTTGATCCTGAGATTGCTGAAACTGTGTCTCAAGGTAGCTGGTTTCAGATCCTTATTGTTGGGCGGTGAAAGGGAGGGATGGGAGAAAAGGGGGAGGGAGACTGAGACAAGAGGAAGGGAGGGGAGGGGAAAAAAGGGGACAAGGAAGAGTGAGGAGGAAAGAAGAGGGAGGAAGGGGAGATGGCTACCCTCCCCTCCCCGCTGTTCACCACCTCATTGTTGATAGACGTTCGATACCCAGAACCGTTGATATTTAGAAAAGTTATACATTCTAAAAGGAACATCAACTCAGTTTTTTTTCTCCTTTTACAAGAGGGGATTCATACTATAATATGCCGGTATTTATTGGCCTTTGATCCGGACAGTTACCCTAACTTAGAACAGTGCTGTATAAGACATCCATGTCGTTAAAAATTAAAACGAGGCAAAAATCTCAAAGATATGATATGTCGCAAATTCACCTCTTCAAATGCTTGGTACCACCTTTCATTGTTTGTACCAATAATAAATATTGAGAAGGGAATTTTGGATACTGGATACATAAAAAAAGCTTAATAGATTTAAGATAGTGTTACGATTTAGGGGACTTTATGGAGGTCAAGGGGCATCTGTAGGTAAATCTACTTCTCTTGGGTGGGGAATGAGAAAATTCAAAAGGGGGCGATTCAAAGGGGGGGGGGGCTAAAGTGCCAATTGCAAGGGGCCGAAAATTTATGTGCTCGAGTGCCAGTGTGGAATGTGTCAAATTGATAGTGTGAGATGTTCCCTCTGGTAGAAACATACTGTAGTATGCTCCGTATTATTGAATACCGTCTTCATTTTGTAATTATCTTTTCGTGCTGCACTTCAAGTTTGACAACGTCTGCAAAGGCGCCTAAATTTTCAAAATATTTTAATGAAGAAAACGATAACAATAAAACCTTCATGGGTAATTCTACGCATCAATACGAACTGTTTGCAACTAGCTTTTTATTCGATTTATACTTCTATGTCGAGTATTGTTCAAATTTAACACAAATACTCACGTTACTGTACCATACTTAACAGCACCTTGAATGTTGCCGGTTTTTAAAGCATTGTTAGCTCCATTTCCTTAAATTTTCAAAACTTGAAAACTAGCACATGAAATTCTTAGTCCGACTTGCAGACCTACAACGGTGTTATCTGTTTTTTCGTCTTCGACAGATAACACCGTCGTAGGTCTGCAAGTCGGACTAGAAATTTTGACAGCACAAACTACTCAGTAGAACCCTTTACTTCTTCCTCCATAAATTTTCGATAACATGGTACTGTAATAAAATCAGATCATAGGTACTGTACAGAACAGGGTACGCATACGTGTAGATCTATATGCGTTAGTGTAAAGCCCTCTTTTAAAGAGTTTGGAGAAGAAATTATCACCGCATTGAACTGGTGTCAGAACAGTTTCCGGACAGTAAGAGTTTCTGGACAGTCGCCCTTTCCAAGTACTTTGAAGGAACTTATCTTCAAAATTTGGTGACAGTTTTGTAATTTTTTGAATGGAGAATTTAAATCATGAATCGTATAAAAAAATTGCATCTAATTTGCTTTATAACACCACCTTTTTACTCCTTTCTGCCCCGTAACACCGGGGAAGTCGCCGAGAACCATACTTTTGTTACTCTACGTGATTTGAGAAGTTTCGGTTCTATTTCCAAGATTATTTCTACACAGTCATTTGTAGAAAAAATTGAAGAAAACAATGTCCAAAAATCATCCAGTTTTGGCTGAAATTGATCGAGATTGACAACTTTAAAATCAGGTGTCTGGAAACTGTTCCAGTGATTTGCGAAAAATGGCTAAAATATAGGGTCATAAAATCGGTATAGAATTTAGAAACCATATTTCTTGATAGATTTATTATTTTCTTTCAACATGAGTATCTGTGGGAAGGGCGTAGCATTATTTGAGAGAAATTTGAATGTTTGCCATGAACGAAAAGAGGAAGAGGAGTTATCCCCAAAAAACCTTCAAAATCGTCCGGAAACTGTTCCGACACCAGTATCATTCTTGTCCAACGTCCATCATATGTCAACAAAAATTATACCATCGGATTCCTCTATTCTTTTTCTAATTAGTTGTGATAAAAATTATCGAAAATAATTTGAAATTGCTACAGAAGAAAGAAGACGGCATTAGAAATTTTGGGATGTTGTGCCCCTCCACTTTTTCAGGCAGAGCTACGCCATTGTTGTATAAAAATTTTCCGTTTTCCATTGGTTTCTGTGTAAAAAACGCATATTTTCACCCAAATATCGGTCTTATTTTTAATAAATTATCCAGTCTGACAGCAGATTCATATGTGGACCAAGTTACTTGACATTAATCTACCGAAAAAGATTATCAAATTTTGCATTTTGAAATTTCGACTTTTCAGGGCAGATTTTACGCTTTATCTTAACAGCTCCTTAACTTACTTTGACAAATAGTGATGGATCATAATTACTTCGATTTAATAATTTTATTGTTTATTGATGAGGGGGTGGACAGGGTGAAAGGGAGGCGGGAGGAAGGGACGGGAGGACTGGGAGGGAAGGAGGAAAAATGGGAGGAGGGGGAGGAAGGGGCATGAGGAGGGAGAGAAGGGGGAGGGAGGGGGGAGAGAGGCACCCCTTGTCCGACCCCATTGATGATTAATTGATTTAGAAATAATAAGTTTGTAATAAAAACACTTCATATGTTCCTTCAAGATATGGTTTAAAACGATATCTCTGATAGGTCTTTGACACGGAAAATTCTGTAAAAGCAGAAGCTGAATAGAATCATATGTAGTCCGAGGGTATCAATGTTTCACTAACACATTTTATTATATTGCTAATTTGAAGACTATCCTCTTCCATTACATTTGATCCAGTAGGAAAATGGAGTCTCCAACAAAATCCTCAGCAAAAGAACAACCCCTGACAACTATATTCAGAAGGTTGATAGTCAGCCTTGACAAGAATAATCAGGTCCTAGAGAAAGTATCCAAACAGTTACAGTATCACCATCCAGGGAGCCAGGCTCAGATCGTGTATGAAAACAACAGGGAGGAGGAGGACGCCACTGGTCAAATCAACGAACATGACCAAGTAATGAGGCATTTTGGTAGAGCAGATACTAGCTCGTATCATTCTAAAATTGAGAAGCCTCAAAATCTAGGGAGATTTCTGTAGTTGAACTGAGCAATTTTTGATAAAACATGTATATTCTAAAAACATTACAAAATATAGTACATTACAGGGAACATTTCGCCCCGTTTTATTTCCTTCCTTTTCGCCAAGTGCCATGAGGGCGAATTTTAAACGAGGCTAATAAAATTTAACATAACAGATTTCTTCAGAAAATGTTTAAGTGGGCGAATGTAATGCCGTGCGAACAAGTATCCTATCGAAAATAGAACTGGGCGAATTGAAAGCTCTATATCGTATATCATGTGTGTTCATATACAAATCAATTGTTTTAAAATGAATAATACACCACTTGAATGTTCAGAGTGTAGTTCAAGTTTTTTCAAGGTCAAATTATATATATCTTTATCATATAATTGCTTTCGGTCGCTAACGTGAAATATATTTTTGTTCACAGGTACATGTAGAAGTAAAACTGACTTTTATGAAAATCAACGACATCGATACTGTAACCCAACAGTTTGAGGCAGAAATATTTGTACAAGCCAAATGGGAAGAACCTTATTTTCTGAAGAATCCTTCAAAGGTGAATACAAATGCCTTCATGATGTATAAGTCGCCGTAAATTTCGCGGGAACGGCGCATTTTTGAACGCATACGGACCACAAGAAGTATAAATACAAAAAACATCGGTATATAAAAACTAAGTTGAAAACCACGTTATCACACCTTGTCTTCGCTTCAGATGAGGTCCCACGTTAAATTGCGAAGACAAATTCTAGCGTATAGAACCGGGAAGAAAAGTTCTCAGTGTTTACATCGTAGCCGTATGTAAAACACATTACACGTCCCTAAAACGAACTTAACCTTAAGATTTAATCCTGTGAAATCATGAACAAACTATGAAAATTTACAACGAACTTATTTTAGTACCTATTTCATCATTTTTCTGTCAGAATATTGTTAAATGTAATCGAAGTAGGAGGGTCGGTCAAGCAATGGCTTTAGGTAGACACAGCGACATAAGTACATTTTTATGTAATCTATTTTGGTTTATATCTAATTCCGTCAGATCTTCTAGTTTGAGGATTGACATTTTACGGAGTTTTTTAAAAGATAAGTGTGCTCTTAAGGATGGAATGGGTAACATGGGTGAATATACTGAGAAGTTTCTGTAGCCGACGGTGTGTTCGATAAATCTGATTCAAAATAAAATGAAGTGTCTTCATACGATATCAATATAATAATGATAATAATAGAACATCATAATAAACTCGTTACAACTGCCATGCCGTCATTTTGGAACAGCAACCAGTCGCTTGTGCCAATTGAATATCGTCGGAGCCACGCTCAGCTTAAAATCCAAACCTATCAGTAATAATGACCAAGATAAAACAGCAGAAAAAAAGGACAGTTGACCTCTTGAAGAAATTAGCCAAACCAGCAAAGCTGTTTTGTAGATTTTATGAAAAAAGCTTTGTGTCACGATCCGATCGATACAAAAAATTCTGATCGCCGAGCGATACCAGTCCCCTACCGGTATTAATATATAACCTAAAACTCAGTTCAGCTTTGCTCAGGGGAGCTTAACAGGCTGGAAAACTAAAGTATGACAGACGAACGGACAGACAGAGAGACAAACAGGGAGGAAACTACATGTATAAGCCCCCCCCCCCCCTGGGCGAGCCGGTGGAGGACTAATTACTGTGCATCATATTTTACAAATACCTGATTTTTCAGGAATTCAACCCCGATACAATGTGGACCCCAAAACTTCTCATCATGAACCTAGATGGAGAGTTCCAGACGTCCAGAATGAGTTATACTATAGTGAAAGACGTCGTGGGATATGATTATCCACTGGTTCTTTGTCTGTGGAGATTCAAGGGATTCTTCAAGGAAAACCTAGAACTAGAACATTTCCCTATGGATGTTCAGGTAAGAACATTTCCCTATGGATGTTCAGGTAAGAACATTTCCCTACGGATGTTCAGGTAAGAACATTTCCCTATGGATGTTCAGGTAAGAACATTTCCCTGTGGATGTTCAGGTAAGAACATCTCAATAGGATGTTCAGGTCAGAACATTTCCCTATGGATGTTCAGGTAAGAACATTTCCCTATGAATGTTCAGGTAAGAACATTTCCCTATGGATGTTCAGGTAAGAACATTTCCCTGTGGATGTTCAGGTAAGAACATTTCAATAGGATGTTCAGGTAAGAACATTTCCCTATTGATGTTCAGGTAAGAACATTTCCCTAGGATGTTCAGGTAAGAACATTTTCCTATGGGTGTTCAGGTAAGATCATTTCCCTATGGATGTTCAGGTAAGAACATTTCCCTATGGATGTTCAGGTAAGAACATTTCCCTATGAATGTTCAGGTAAGAACATTTCCCTATGGATGTTCAGGTAAGAACATTTCCCTATGGATGTTCAGGTAAGAACATTTCCCTATGGATGTTCAGGTAAGAACATTTCCCTAGGATGTTCAGGTCAGAACATTTCCCTATGGATGTTCAGGTCAGAACATTTCCCTATGGATGTTCAGGTAAGAACATTTCCCTATGAATGTTCAGGTAAGAACATTTCCCTATGGATGTTCAGGTAAGAACATTTCCCTATGGATGTTCAGGTAAGAACAAGGATGTATTATAAAAGTCCGCCAACAGATGCAAAATTACACTTTGATTATATCCAGTTATACCAGAGATGGAAGTTTTGGTAGGTATAGCAATCTGAATGAACCCGATCATGAACATTTAACAAAAACTTGAACATATCAATTGTTGCATGATAAACAAACATCTTATTTGACTATCCTTGATCTCTTGACATAGAAAACCCTTGAATTTGTTACCTTTGACATCCCTCATCATTTACAAAAACTGTAACCTTCAACTATTGTATAACACATGCAGTGTCCATCAGATACTTTACTTTGTTTTTTGGTTTTTTAAATAAACATATATCAATAACACATTTTTAAAAAATAAGCATATATAATAAAAATAAGCATATATCAATAATACATTTTTAACAAATAAGCTATTGACAGGATTTCTTTTGTAGGATCTTACAATATCTGTGTCCACAGAGCTATCCCAGGAAGAAATTCTTCTCACCGAGGACAGGCAGTCTATGAGCTCAGTCAATACAAAAACATTCATGGACGCGCAAGAGTGGACAATATTCAATCATGTGGAAACGTACAGGGATAAGACCACAGTGGAGTACGCTAGTTCTACTGTACATCCCATTCTCCATGTGTCATGTCGTGTGGCCAGAAAGATCGGCTACTTTGTCTGGAATATCATATTCATCGTGGTAAGAATGAAAAATTCTAATGTAACAAGGCAACACAACACAAAGCATCCCTTCAAAACTCCATATTTGTCAATATATGTACATGAAGTTACCTTGAACTTAGACCTTGACAAGGATTATTGTTCATCATCTCTAAATGGCCAACATTTGTGGATTTTGGGCGATTCTACACCTTTCTTCTATACAATTGTGTTTACAATGTTAGAAGATCATTTCAACTATAACTTTCACCTTTGACTTCTGACCTTGAACATCAATAGGGTTAATCCTATTGCTAGTATTTGTTGCATCTGTATCATATTGACAAAATATTTCATTATCTGGTTTAGCTATTTAATTCTTAGAACTGAACTTTCTTAAAACATTTTTCTTATTTGTTATACATTTAAAGGTGTTTTTTTTTTTATTTCAGCTGCTGATCATAAGTTTAACATTTGCCACATTCACTATAGAGCCCAGTTCGGCAGATAGACTTGCCGTAACCATCACACTGTTCCTGACAGCCGTGGCCTTCAAACTGGTGGTCAAACAGAGTCTACCCACCATATCATACCTAACATATCTTGTAAGATATCTTCCAAAGTGAGGGAAAAAATCTCACTAGTGACTACGAAAAATAATTACACCTTTTACATACCTGTCAACTCGCCCTCTTTTTGAGGGAGACTCCCTCTTTTTGACCTCATCTCCCTCTTTGGCATTCTCCCTTGAGGGAAACCAAAATCTCCCTCTTTTTTGCCCAATCTCCCTCTTTCTCCCTCTATTGGCATATTTACCAAAGAAAATCACTCTAAATAGCGACACTCAGAGCATATCAAGATAAATTGCATGACAAAATGTAAGAAAAGATGTATAGAATGCAGTATACTATTGATACATGTTTCATAGTTTATAAATGTTTTTGCATTGAAATGTCAGCACAATTACAGTCAAACCTGTCTTAAAGTGACCCTCTTTTTAGTGACTTCCTGCTTTATGTGACCTTTTTTATTCCTCCCGAGCAATTTTCCTATCAAATAAACCTGTTTATAGCGACAACCTGTCTAACGCGACAACGACTGTGATTTTTCTGTCCCGTACCCAATTCCAGACCTGTATATTGCGACTTTTAGTGTTGTAGAGGACCCAAACCACATAATAATTTACATTAAATCTCTTCATCAGTGTCTTCAATGATTAAATCTTCTGTGATAAAATCTAATGTGATTTTATATGTTCAATATGATTCATCAATAAATACATGAATTGATATATGCAGTGATTCATTTTATGGTATTGCTCTTATACATGTACTACAAACATTTTGTTGGTTAAAGTCAGATCAGCTTGAACCTGTATTCAGTGACCACCTGTCTTATATGACCTATTTTCTGTCGGCCCTTGCAAAGTCACATAAGACAGGTTTGACTGTATTTGAAAGTTGGTTTTGCACAAAATGTCGCGATTCATTAAAAATGTAGAAAATGGGTTCACGCACAATCTCCCTCTTTTTCAAGTGCCAAGGAGGGAGATCTCTCTCTTTTTAAGATTTCAAAGTTGACAGGTATGCCTTTTAACTCATACTTAATTGCTTTGATTTCTTGAACTTTTGGCAAAACTCAAATACACTTTATCATACCTGGCAAGTAATCTGATACAAAAAGAAAAAAAAGCCCATAATTATATCTTATTTCATTGTTATTATTTTCCGTAATTCTTGTTCTGTCATTGATATCCAAGAACCTTTTAGCATAGTCCTTTACTTGAATGTTTTTCTCTTTGTAGGACCTCTATGTATTGGCTGCCCTGATGTTCCTTGGATTACACGCCACACAGAATGCCTGTCTTAAACACCTTGCCGCTAACTTTGATAAGGTTGACGTAGAAATCTACGACAATTATTCAATGATTTCCCTGACCGCCACATTTGTACTATTCCATGCCATATTTGGTACCTACATATTCCTGACAGTAAGTGACTCCCTTATTTATATCTGATTCAGAAAATAATACCAAAATTGCAAGTTGTCAGTGAATTTGAGGTACACAAACGATCTGAACACTGCTTATTTTTTAGGTAACGCAGACAAAGTCCAAATACAAACCAAAAAAAAACCATATATACTAGTATAGCTATGAAACATTCTGTCATGAATGACAATTCATCAAAGTTAAACTGCTGAATTTGTCAACTTCATTCAATATCTGGATGAAATAGAAATTACAATGCATTAGCTGGTCTACTAATGCTACTATAAAACAAAACTACACCAATGTTCGTGTCCAATTGTAGGCTACCAGGAGACGGAGACTCATGTTTGAGAAGGACAAAATATACAAGGTAAATGAACGAAAGAATCCCTTGAAAATTCAATAGCGAGGATAAGGTCATGTTGTTTTCATTTTATACATACAAAATAGATATCTTTTAAAACATTAAGGAAAACTACCATGTAACATTCATGCAAGATGTTTTTACTTTTTTTTAGATGTTTGCATAAAGGCGCAAAATGTTTATTTGGAATATGATATCTGTGCTGCTATCATGCACCATATTTATACCTGATTACATCTTTTACCCATGATCCACACTATTTTAGAGTTTGTTTCTGATATTTACAGATAAGGAAAGCTGAGGTGGAAAAGTATATCACAGGAACTCCCATGTTAACAGACATATCTGTAGAAACTCCAAAATCCAAAGGTTCTCTGGAAACCCTTCCACTTGCCTGATTTAACAATACATTCTTTAGGAGACAGAAATTTATTTTTTAGTTTTACGGATTTTATTTTTTTTTCAAAGTAGGGTCGAAGGAGGAATAAAAAATAAATTATATCAGTAAATTTCAGTATTTTATGATTTGTTCCATGATCGCAATCTTAATTCAACTTGTTCATCATGTCTTCAAACCCACATTCTCTAAAATGCTTGAGCAATAAAGATTAATGACAAAGTAATAACCCATAACTGCACATCGAAATTTGGATGAGTGGAAGAAAAAAATGTACTTTCGATTCATTTTATTTTTTATCCAATTGTGGTAAAATTAGGGTTGGCAGATCCGTAAAACTAAGAATTGAATTTCTGTTGCCTTATGTCATCTACATAAAACTTTGATCTAAGGACTCAAGAGAGAGAGTGAAAATATAGATTTTTGAAAAACAGACGTTTGAAAAAAACCATAGATGTTCATGAGAAATTTTAAGATCTTAAAAGTCCTATTTGAAGATTTATGGAATAAATTAAGATTTATGAAGACTATGAATATGTTAATTATTATCTGAGCTTTGTTCATTTTGTATAATGAAATTAAAGGATCCCGGACCTAAAGGCCCCTTTTTTGATCACTCATAAATCGAAGAATCCAGTGTCATTTGTATGACTTTTTACATATAATGAAAAATTGACCATTCGTGTATTCAATACATATTAAAGTTTAGCTTGTATTCAAAGACGTTACTAATTGTGATGTCTGTTTTGTGACAGGGGTATTTGGCAAATCCGGATAATCGCCATCGATTCCGCCCTTGAATATTGTTTTCTCAATGCATATGCATGAGAGGGATCAAACAAATTGTCACATGATCACATATTTTGTGAACACAACCAATCGTGTAAAAATCAATATATGCTAATGAATCGATACTGTCGGTTGCGCGATATTAGAGGTGTGGCTTAATGTTAATCTGTGTACTTTTGATGCTACTTTTTTCATTGGTTTTCTCTAATTTGAACATGAAGGCAAATTAGAATGGCTAATTCCTTCTCGGGGAGAATTTGTCAAATAAGTATCTGTTTGTCATTTTTCTGAATTAGCCATTCTGACATGCGTCCATGCCTAATTTTGAAAAAAAATCTATCAGACTACCTGGGTTTTTTGTGCATAGTTCAACCAAAGCTGGCGAAGGGTTGGTAAATTTCAGTTTACTTTGCCAGCGTTTCGGGCAATATCTTAACAGAAAGTGGCAAGAAACTTGTTATTTATACATAGTTCAAACAATTTATAAGGTCAGTTCAATAAATTGTGAAAATTTGAAAACCAATGTTTATAGCCTTTCCTTAAGGTCCGGGATCCTTTATGATCATAATGAAATTCTGTGTTATACTTTTGTATAAGATCTTTTATTAGTTCAAAGAGTTCAAGATTTACTATTCATCACTGTATTTTACATACACATGTAACATGATTACAAGAAAATTGAGATGATTAGTTTTTAATTCAATGAATTTGATTGCCACTTTCTTAATTGATGTACATACATGTATATACAAAATCCAATTTTTATATTGTCAATTCATCCAGCATTAAGCAAATCTGTTTGAAGTTTTGAATTTATTGCAAGCGTTCATTCATCACAATTCAAAAACAACTTGTAACAAAATAATCAATAGCACCGTTTAATATTACAAATGTACATATCAATAAAATCTTATTGTATCACAGACTTGTTCCATTGAAATATAAATAGCATTAATAAATGACTGTACCATCTGACACACAGTACTGGACATATCTATTCAAGAAAAAAAAAATTAGCAGGAAAAACTGTCAAAGCAATGATATTCAAACAAGAGAGGTAATCGTTTTTAAATATCTCCTGTAAGCTAAAAGTAATACATAACCTGGAAAACAATTGCTTATCTACACAAACAAACACAAACAGTTTGAACATTTGTGTGCCCCATAAGGCAACAGAAATTTAATTTTTAGTTTTATGGATTTTATTTTTTCAAAATAGGGTAGGAGGAGGGAATGAAAATAAAATAAAAATTTGTAAATTTCATGTTTTGTGCCATGATTACGATCTTAATTCAGCTTGTTTATCATGTTTTCAAAGCCGCATTCTCTAAAACACTTGCATGATAAAGATTATGTGAAAATGAAAAGTAAAAACCAGTAATTCGGATGAGTGGAAGAAAAAACATAGGTAATCACAGATTACGAAGCTCACCTCGTGACAGCAAAATTCAATTCAAACATATTTCTTAGTACATGTATATTGGCTTTTAAAGGCAAAACCACTCAAGCAGAAAAAGTAGGTCAAGGCCATTTTATGAAAGTTTGATCAAAGATACATCCAATATGAAAGTTTGGTACATGTAGCAGTAATACTTTGCTCAATATTGGCTTTATAGAGCAAAATCACTCAAGCAGAAAAAGTAGGTCAAGGTCATTTTATGAAAGTTTGATCAAAGATACATCCAATATGCAAGTTTGGTACATGTATCACTTATACTTTGCTCAATATTGGCTTTTAAAGGCAAAATCACTCAAGCGGAAAAAGTAGGTCGAGGTCATTTTATGAAAGTTTGATCAAAGATACATCTAATATGCAAGTTTGGAACATCTAGCACTTATACTTTGCTAAATATTGGCTTTTAAAGGCAAAATCACTCAAGCGGAAAAAGTAGGTCAAGGTCATTTTATGAAAGTTTGATCAAAGATACATCCAATATGCAAGTTTGGTACATGTAGCACTTATACTTTGCTCAATATTGGCTTTTAAAAGCGAAATCACTCAAGTGGAAAAAGTAGGTCAGATGCTGCATCCGATGCATGGGTCCATCTCGGCATCCAAAGATGAATCACTTGTGCAAGTTTGGTTACTGTAGCATTAGTACTTTGTCAGATACTGAGCTACCCCAAACTTCTTATCCAAATCACTCAAGCGAAAAATGTAGGTCAGATGCTGCATCCGATGCATGGGTTCACCTCAGCATCCAAAGATGAATCACTTGTGCAAGTTTGGTTACTGTAGCATCAGCACTTTGTCAGATACTGAGCTACCCCAAACTTCTTAACCAAGTCACTCAAGCAGAAAATGTAGGTCAGATGCTGCATCCGATGCATGGGTTCACCTCAGCATCCAAAGATGAATCACTTGTGCAAGTTTGGTTACTGTAGCATCAGTCATTTGTCAGATACTGAGCTACCCCAAACTTCTTAACCAAGTCACTCAAGCGGAAAATGCAGGTCAGATGCTGCATACAATGCATGGGTTCACCTCAGCATCCAAAGATGAATCACTTGTGCCAGTTTGGTTACTGTAGCATTAGTACTTTGTCAGATACTGAGCTACCCCAAACTTCTTAACCGGACGCGGACGCGGACACGGACGCGGACGCGTGGGGTTATAGCATAAGCTCACTCAACTTCGTCGAGGTGAGCTAAAAATGTACAATCCAATTGTGGTAAAATTAGGGTCGGTGGATCTGTAAAACTAAGAATTTAATTTCTGTCACCTAAGGTCAGATTATTATAAAATGAAAACAATTATTACTATTTATGTACATGTGATTCTTTCCTTTGTTAATTTCAACATAAAAATGAATATTAAAGTTGTAGAAATAAATATTTTTCATACAATTTGTTGTATTCTTTGCCTTATATAAGTATGTGAATTTATCATGATTTCTATAATTAAAAGAATGAATAAACAAAATTGAAACTTTGATTTTTGTTGAACATTTTGCAAAATTGAATCCATACAATTCATAGAATATCAAATGCCTGACTGTCATTAAAACGTAGCAAAATTACAAAGCATTGTTACCATTTCCACCAATTAATTATCATAAATACCATTTTTTTTCAAGCTGTAAAAATATTTGGCAATATATCAACAAGTTTGTGGAACACTTCTGCTATCACAAAGCAGAGATGTAATTCGAATTCTTCAAAAGGTCAAACTCCAAATTTGGTCTTTTCAAAATACAGAGTTACTTCCCATTTGTGCAGGTATCTGACGTCAACGCATTGTGACGTCATCAATTTTTATGGAAACCAGCCTGAAATTCAGGGAAACATGGTTACAAATATGACGTTTTCAATGGAATTTAATGACGTCACAATGCTTTTATGTCATATACCTGCACAAATTAACGTAGGCATGTCAAATCGAAAAGACGGAATAATGGTTATTGATCAATGTTTGGATTCAATGAAAAGGTCACAAGGAGTAAACATGTCAAATATGAAAGTCCTACCACAAGTTAGATTCGAAAGATATGTACAATATCAAGGTTTTCCGGGTGTAGATCAAACTTAAGATTAAGGTCATAAGCTTAAAAAGTTGTACATGTATAACAAGGAAGGGCTTGCCATAAGAATTCATATGTAAAACAAAACCTGTATTACAGTATAGAAGTTATGACAAATGGGTTTTTTTCCAAAGCTTGAAAAGTAGATGTAGGTCAAATGCCAGGACCAAAAACATTGATACCAAAAAACAATGTTATCGCAGAATAAATATACATGTCAAACATAAAAGCCCTTTCACATGACAATCAGAAGATATGACAAAGGTTAAAGTATTTTTAAATGCTTAGGGCAAATTCACAAGGACAAAACTATATGGTATCAAAGAAAGGGTCATGTCAGAAGGACTACATACTTATAGGCAAGATTTTATTTTGGAGGATTAACATAAACAAACGGGTCAAAAACTAAATATTCCTGGATGTCTAATAAAGCATGCGACATAAAAATAACAAAGCAAGAGGTCTTTGCTAGAATTAACTGACCTCGCAAGATTCCTTTTCAGACATTTTTCTAAATACAGAGGCTTTTTGTGGTTGTGTAAGAAAAAAATTTTTTGCTTGAGCATCATACTTTCTCCTGTTATACAGAATTCGTAAAATGAAATCTGGAGATATTTTGTTTTGGAATGCTCGTTCGACGAGTAACTTGAGTTCATGGGAATCCCATGCTAGCTTCTTCTTTTGATGGTTATGAATAGAACTCTCTTCTAGAGAAGTTAAGATGTAAAAATGGTTTCTAGTATCCATGAAATGGTCACTATAGTCGTCAAAAGCCGGGGTGGCTATAGGATCAGCCATGTAATGCCCGTTTTCACATTCTATAGTGTCTGACGATGCTGATGAATGATTGTCAGACATTTTATCATCGCTGCCATCTCTTCTACTGCTAACAGAACGTTCAACCCGCTGATTCACAAGGGAGCTAGTCGCAGAGTCCAATTGTCTTTTTGCTTTACCAAGCTGAATTGGTGTCCAAGTCCTAGAATTCCGTGAATTCAAGCGCATACTTTGAAAGAAAGCATGTTCTCTGATCGGCATTTTTTTGTGAGGATCATAGAGTGAATGTGTTTTGATACCATGGGATAAAGGTGTGGCCCTAGGTGTAGCGGTGGGGGTTAAATCCTCCGGATTTTGGTGGACGGTAGCGTGAGTTATCGTCATCAGGGGATACTCTGTCACTGAGTCAACCTCTGATTCACCTGAAAAATAAAGGATTATCATCAAATATTAAGCTTAAAATATATCTGGTAGAATGCAAGACATTTTTCTTCATCAGTGGAAATGCACATGTAAGCTTGGTCAAAGTTCAAGGTCAGGAGGTGAAACAAATTTCAATTACTGCCCACGCAGCTCACCTAAGAAATCAGAAAATTGAAGTTTTGTTTACTTTTCAGAAAATTTGAGATTAAAATCTATGTAGGGGGATAGATCTCGAACTCCCGTAACTAACGGTGCATGATCTATGTACCTACGATTAATACTACGCTCACAGTGAAAGAAAATAGTTTTAGATAGGGAGTTTTCTATGTTAATTTTAGCGCAACATTACCGATGTTTAACACTGAGTCTATGGAGAATGTCGACGATGTCATGCTAAAATTAACACAGAAATCTCCCCATTTAAAACTATTTTCCTCCACTATGAGCATAGTATTGGTCGTAAAGACGTATATCATACACCGTTAGTTATGAGAGTTCGAGATCTATCCCCCTATCTAAATTTTAATTGGAAAATATGCCGACAAAGTTGAGAAAACTCAAACTTTCCAATTTCTGAAGTGAGCTGTGCGGACAGAAATAAAAAAAATGTGACAATATCCCTTGAACACTTTCTGTATAACTAATGCCAATGGTAAAGAACCTAAGTCTTTTCAATGGTTATGTCCCACTGACAAGGATAAAATATCACACTTATGTGTGAAACACTGAAATTTTGATATAAACATCTTTTTGAGCTGCATAAAACAAGTTTGACAAAGCATACCCGAATCTTCCTCAGTGATATCTATGATAAGTTCCTTGTCTTGTAGCCATTGTGCTATCTCTGTAGAAAGTCCTCTATCCTTTCTTACATCTTCAGATGTCAGTGATGGATCTGAAATAGAAAAAGAAAACAATCAGAGTTGTCAGAAGACAACAAAGTTGCCAGAAAAGAATTTTGACGGTTCGGATATTGTGCCCGGTAAGCTCAGTCAGTTAAAGAGCGTCTGCTCTTTAAGGTCTTGGTTTGATTTCCAGACCGGTCACATTTTCCATTCTGCCTGTCACATATGAAAGCCCATTCAAAGAATATTCCTGTTACTTTAAAACAAACATACATGCAGCAAAGGTTAAAATTTACAAAAGACAGTCAAAGTTCAAGGTCACTAGATCAAAAGTAATGTTATGAAATTAAAGGTCTATGCAGCAAAGGTTAAAATTTACAAAAGACAGTCAAAGTTCAAGGTCACTAGATCAAAGTTGACGTTATGAAATTAAAGTTCTTGTTACGATGATATGCATGTGAACTATCAAAGCCTTTTGTATACAGTTCAAGAGTTAAAGATCAAAGTCAATATATATTATGGAATCAAATGTAAGCTTTTGACACAAGAAATTCTATATTTGAAGTAACAAGAGATGCAAACAGGGTTAAAGTCGTGAAAGCTACCAACATAAGATAATGATGACAGATGACCATGATGCCGAGAATTTGACCATTTGCACTACAGACATGCATCCAAAAAGGTAATGAAGTAACCAACATTTCAGCATATTATTCTTGAATTACTTATAATCATAATGAGAAAGCAGTTTAAATTTTATTAAAGCTATACAATGTTTATATGTTCATGTAAAAACATTTCCAGCAAACAAATGTAAATGTCAAAATAATACTCCAATGTATAGCTGATTGGTCATACCTAGTATTGGAATAAATATATCTGCATTATGCATGATCCATGAGACTAGCTGCTTTCCACTGAAGCATTTTCTATAAAGCAGTAAGTCTTCCTTCATTTTGTGTAGAAGGTGGAATAGTGAACTATCCATGGTACAAGTGCTACTGGTGTCGGACCCATACACCTGGAAAAGATACATGTATCACATGATGCTCCTTATATTTGATTAGACAATTCCATTCTATAATTTTTGTTTTATGACACACTTTATATAACACCTTGGAGGCATTTTCATTGGACAAAAAGCTGAAGATCTGTTATGATGTCATGACAAAAACGGCAACGTTAGCGCGTTATTCTAAGAGACAACATCTAATATCAAAATTTCCATTATTCCTATCAAGTACAATGTATATTCGCTATTTCCGAAAACCAGAGTTACTTCCCATTTGAGACAGTATCTGACGTAGACTGATTATGACATCATTAAATTCTATGGAAACAGTCCTAAAAGTCTGGGAAATGACGGTATAAAATCACCGTTACCATACCATTTTTATGACGTCATAATGGTTTTATGCAAGATACCATCTGTAAGGGGGAAAAACTCCGTATTCGACAAAGACTCTATAATATGATGAAAAGGGAAACAAATATGAACAAAGAAGATATTTTGAAAAATCCAAGGTCGAAAGGACGATAGTACTAACGTAAGCTGCTGTCTATAAAAATACATGTACATTAATAGCATAGAAAATAGCTGAACATTATTATATCTGTACATTGTACCCTGAATTACTTACATGTTCACACAGTTTATCATAGAGGTCAATTAGCTTGGTCGTCGGAGTTGAGAAAATCTGTAGTTTGAACATTGTTTCCTCCTGTAAAAGATACCATTTGTTTTTTAAAGAAAAGCTATTTGCAATGCACTCTCAGGGGCGGATCCAGAACCCCAATTGCCGGGGGGGCACATACAATTTTTATGGAAAACACTTGCGAGGCCCGAAGGGCCGAGTGGGGGAGGGTATGGGAGGGGGTTTCCCCTCCCATTGGTGGGAGTTCGGGTTTTTGAAAAAATGAAGCAATTTGGTGGCATCTGAAGCGTATTTGAACTGAATTTAGAAGGGATTTGGCGCGCATGATTCAGTCAGTGTTAGTAACAATAATTATTATTTATTTAGAATATATTTGAAAATTTTCGAAATTTTCTGATGCTGTGCTGTTCTTGCACGGCATGCAGAAGTCAACATGTTCAGGATTTCCTAGAGAAACGGGCGGATCAGGAGAAGTTTTGAAAGGAAAGAGAGGTCAGCCCTATGTGAGGGAGGGGTGTCCAGTAATAAATTCTCGTAAAACTAGGAAAAATCAGCATTTTAAGCAAATTCCAGGCAGGACTTGACCCCCCTAACGTCCACTCTAGATCCGCGCTTGTTTGTTAATATTTGTATAAAGGTAAAGAAAATAAGTAATAATTACAGGTTTTTTCTAGCCCCTGATGTCAGGGGCCTGGGCCGATGAAATTTGGAATTTTGCAACATTTTAACCTAAATTGGGAACAAAAAAAAAAAAAACCAACAAAAAGATTTATTCATGCAAATTATCCCTTATCATATCAATTGTCTATATTTTGAATGTTTGTTCTACTTTCGTTTTCCTTTCTAGGGGCTTAACCAAAAATGTAATCATGATATTGACTTCGATTCTAAAAATGAAGAAAAACATGAATTTTTATCTTTTCAAAATTCTTGGAGGTAACCGGTTTAAATCTGGCCAAAACAATTTCAATTATTCATTTTAAAAAGATTCATCACAACCTCAAATTTAGAGTTAAAAAAATGTAAGTTTTATAGGAGGTTGTATCAAAGATTTGATCAAGAATATGTGTGTTAAATATGCCTTGCATAGGATATAAAGTTCCCAATTCATCCCCCAGATAAAGAAAATTCGATATGAACATGATTCAATGAAGGTTATTTCCGAAACGTGTGTACGTCCACGTACAGACAATGGACATGACTATCTATCCCCGAGAAATTTTTGGAAAATTTATTCAAATCGGTGGTTTCTGGGGTGTTTTGGGGTTATTTCTGACTATTTTCATAGATTTATTACGGAAACAGTAGTTTAATGCTTCCAAAAGCATGTCATAAGTGCCCCTTCTTTGGGCACTGCCGGGGGGGCACGTGCCCCCATGCCCCCGCCTGAATCCGCCACTGACTCTTCCTTGTTATATTTAACCGATTGCTAATAACTTAAAATACAATATCAAGACCTCATTTAATTACTATCCACAGAATTACTTTTTGCCCAGTTGGGAGGGATATATGATTTGTTCAACCCAGAAAAATCATGTCGCCCGAAGGTGACATTATTTTTCAGGGTTGAACAAGTCATCATGTTTCTCTTCCAACTGGGCAATAAATTGTTCATTATACCAAAAGCTTTAGTGAACGGCCATTCTTACCCTGCAGTATCATCGAACAAGAGAGGCAACTTACTCAACGTAGAGTATTCAGGAGTGAGCTTAGTTGCTCAATCCTTACATTTTCTGCATGTTTACTCTGATCTGAACTCATTTCATGAATAGATATTGCTTAAGCCAACGTAGAATATAAGTTAACTTGATGCCGTGAGACATGACGTCTCTGGAGGGTAATATGACATCTCTGGAGGGAGACATGAAGTTTTGTTGTCCTCCCACGTGACGTCTCTAGACCAATCAGATTTCTTTATTCGTCATACTTAAAATTATATAAGGTATAATACTTTTTCTTATATTTTTTCAGTAATTGCTAGTGACTGACGTAAAATGTAGACTTACAGCTTCAGGAAGTAAGAGCTTTTGTCGGATCCCTCTACCATGTATCTCCATAAACTTCAACAGATGCTGTAATTTGGAGGGAAAAAAACAAATAAATAAATAGAATAAAGAAAAACATCTTTTAATTCTGAGAAAAGAAATGGAGTTGATTAAGATCAAAATCAACTCCATTTCCTTTCTCAGAATCAAAACAAGATGTGTTTATGATGCACAATACCCCTATCAGCATCTAACTATTCCAATTTGTTCAACTAAAAAGTTTAATGAAAGTCAAAATGTTGGTGTCTAAAGTAAGGTCTTGATAAAACAAGAGAGGTTTTGTAAAACATTCCCTCACTTAACTCCTGCAACAACAATCAATTAAAGCAAGTATAGCCTTGACATTCAACTTAAATAAGTTTAGGTTTCTTGACCTTTCCATTCTAAATATATCAATATACATGTATCAAAATTTGGAGTGAATAGGCTAAAGTTCTTGAGTTATCATCTGGCAGCCACTATTATAAGTCTGTGTATCATAAGTCTATTGCATTGATTGTGGCTATTCTGTCTGAGTCCTTACTACATCATCATCGGAAACCCACAGCCTATTGCCCTACGATTATAGGCTGTGAGCACAATTGTACAGGAATTCTCGTTTTAATGCGTCATACGGTTATTTAAAGTAACCAATGAAATAGGCGGTTTAAATAGATTCAGCTCTTCTATGTTGGGAGGGACTTTGTAACACTCGTTCTGATTAGCTTAAATTCCCTGCTTAAATTGTTTCAGAATACAAGGGTTTATCAATAAACTGTCCCATGGTATCTTACATAGTATAACAAAGAAGATGCCTAGGGTTTCCGACAATTTTACTACATGTACTATCACTTTGTCCTGTATTACTTCGCATATAGTTACTTACAATAAGACTTTGTATTAGGACTATGGAGTATTCTTCAGAGTTTTCTCTTGTCCATAGTTTATTGACTTCTTCTTCAAAATCCTGAAAATTAAGAAATAAAATACCTTTAACTGGATCACTTAACTTCTATCTTGCTGAAAATCCTTGGCAAAATGGCTAAAATTTGTGCAAGTGTAAAGCATTTCATTGAATGATAATAAACTTCAATTTTTCTCAAGTTTTGTTGGGTACTAGTTTTTTGTTTACTGAAAAAAGAGACTTTGAAAATGATACTGACCATAATCTGAATATTCTTTGTTGATGAAACATTTTTTTTAATATACCATTTTCCGATTTTGTTAAAAAGAACAAAATGTCAGAGTCATCATCTTTTGGCGTTGTTTTACATTATGACGTCACTGTTAAAAGACGCATTCCATTGTGACGTAACAATGTAAAAGTGCGCCTTTTGTCAGCTATTATGAATTTCGGCAAGTGGCCTATTGGTGAGTATGGATTTGATCAAATTTGTACCTGTATGATGAAAATCCATAAACATTCTGTGACTCTCCTATAATTGTCATGATACAACCATCTCTGTAGTAACTCCAGGTAGGTGGTCAGGAACTGTGTCAGTGGAGACAGACAGACGGACACAGGCACAGATGGATCCCTGAGGGCTAGTAGTATGGACAAGGCATCACCCACAAACAGGTTTATCTACAAATAGTATGCGTATATCAGACATTGTATCAGTGGACAGACAGACATACAGACAGACAGATCCCCGAGGGCTAGTAGTATGGACAAGGCATCATCCACAAACAGGTATATCTACAAACAGTATGTGTATCATCAGACACTATATAAGTGGAGACAGACAATTGGTCAGACAGACAAGTGAACAATCAGACAGACATAAGTACAGACAGATCCCTGAGTGCTAGCGGTATGGACAAGGCATCACCCACAAACAGGGTGTATCATATGAAATACTGTAAAACGAGAATATTTAGCGCAAACATATTTTAGCGCAATTAGAGATGAAAACCTTTTGGCGCAAACTAAATTTAGCGCATTGACACCATCTGGTCGATTAAATTAGCGCACAGTGACTTTAGGATTTGCCGCCGGTGAATCGTGGTTTTTTTTTGTAACGTCAGACAAAAAATATCCGTCGTGTCTCATGTTCGGGCGATCGTTGGTAATACGAAATAAATATCAATTCTATTAAAAGTGATGAAAGGAAATAAAGTTGTTCTGTAACATTGGATTAAATATATATCGTCCCAATTTTTCGGCTTGGCTTCAAGAGTCATTTTACGGCAACGGCTTTAACAAAAGAGTGGTGACATTCCGATTTTATTCACGCTGCGTAAATAGGTCCCTTTAAAGACTGTACGTATATTGTACATTGTTTCAAGTTCACAGCGATATACATCTATGTACATAGAGCTATTGACTACATGCCGGAATCGCTGCATTTATGTTTATAAACTTTTTTTCATAGATCTCTTTTCTTTTTATGGTATGTACATTGCGTTATCAAAATACAGTATTTTCACACAAATTTTACCGTAACGCCATCTTAAATAAGATAGAGAGAGAGAGAAAAGTATTTTCATTAGAAAGAATACATATGAACGTCTCTTTATGCATTTAGGTACGACTACAATTTACGACTGCAGATTTTTTTTTCTGATTGGTTGGAATGAAAAAAGGTTGCGATGAAATACAAGTTCCTTTTTTGTTGTTTAAAAATAATCTCGTCCGACTCTCTTTTGATTTATATTTCACTAATATTGGTTATTACGACAGGTAGACAATCATTATCTACTCGGTACAAATTTCATTAATACATGTACTTGTAAATCACGGCGCGTGTCCTATCATTATTTACCCAAGCATTAATCCAATTGTCTAATAAGCTATAAAAACAACAAGCGTTGCCGGATAGACCATGCGACGGTGTAATGCACTTTCAGTAAACTTTCGAATACTTTATCCTTAAATTTTCTTATTGAACTTTGATACTGAATCTTAAAATTTTAGCGCACAACTTTATTTAGCGCAACCATACCTTTGCGCTAATGGCGCTAAAATAAATCGAGCGCTAAATATTCTCGTTTTACAGTAGTACATAATTATGTGATCAGAAATTATTATTTGAGATGAACATTGGTACAGTTCAGGGGTTAAAAGTTCAGAAGTCAAGGTCTGAGGAAATCTTGTGGACACTCCATGATTCACAGATAGTCTTGATCATCAAAGTATGTATGTATATGGCCTATTTTTAGATTACTGAACCAAAAGAGTTTAATTGATTCTTCTTGATTATCAAAAATTGGGTGTAAAAGATATAGCATTCCTTAATTTACCAACAGAAATTAATTGAAACTTGTTTGATATAAGAGGAGTAGATATCAGAAATGGATATTATGACTTTTTCACCATGAAACGAAAAGGTTCATCTTGTACATGTTGTACATGTACTGGTATGAACATTCTAAATCCTTTATTTCTCCTGACAATGGAAAATGGGGTATATTGACACATAAAAATACTGTATTACCAGAAATGTTTGCGAGTATCAAATTCCGCAATTTAATTGTAAATAGGGTGTCTTTATTTTCGTGAGTTCAATTTTTCGCGATTCCTTAATTACAAACAAATATGTTCATATGATGTTACTGTTATGTACCTTTCATTATTGAAGTTTTAGTTAGCACTATCATTGAATACACTCAATTCACTCCTCATTACGTTTAATCAGGAAACGTGAAGAATGACACATGTACAATATGAACAAATGTAACACATATAACAATTTATAATAAACCTTATCAAATACAATTTTTCGCGAGAATATTTTTTTGCTATTCCAAATCAATCACGAATATAGCAAAAATTAGTATCACGCAAAAATGTCTGGTTATACGGTAATTAAGGAATGATTCCAATTTTATTCACTTGATAGAGGTACACAACAAAAAAAAAGATGGAACACTGTAACATTACACATGGCACATGATACAACACTGTAACATTACACATGGTGCATGATACAACACTGTAACATTATGCATGGTGCATGATACAACACTGTAACATTACATATGGTGCATGATACAACACTGTAACATTACGCATTGTGCATGATACAACACTGTAACATTACAAATGGTGCATGATACAACACTGTAACATTACGCATTGTGCATGATACAACACTGTAACATTACAAATGGTGCATGATACAACACTGTAACATTACGAATTGTGCATGATACAACACTGATACATTACATAAGGTGCATAATACAACACTAACATTATGCATGGTGCATGACACAACACTGTAACATAATGCATTGTGCATGATACAACACTGTAACATTGCGCATGGTGCATGATACAACACTAACATTATGCATGGTGCATGACACAACACTGTAACATTACACATGGAGCATGATACAACACTGTAACATTACACATGGTGATACAACACTAGCATTACGCATGGTGCATGACACAATGTAATATAACGCATGGTGCATGATACAACACTGTAACATTACACATGGAGCATGATACGACAGTGTAACATTACACATGGTGCATGATACAACACCAACATTACACATGGTGCATGACACAACACTGTAACATTACGCATGGTGATACAACACTGTTACATTATGCATGGACCATGATACAACACTGTTACATAACGCATGGTGCATGATACAACACTGTAACATTATGCATGGTGCATAATACAACACTGTAACATTACACATGGTGCATGATACAACACTAACATTATGCATGGTGCATGATACAACACTGTAACATTACGCATGACCCATGATACAACCCTGTAACATTATGCATGGCGCATGATAAAGAAGTTTTCTGTCCTTTGTTTTTGAGGTATATCTCTATCAGACAAAACATAGGGTAATCAATGATTACATAGCTCGCCTATACAGGTTTTTGTCAGAAACCAAGTTTAAGTTTTTGAAAAGTAGGTCAAAGTCCAAGGTCAAGGTCACTAGGTCAAAGGTCATGATCTCAAATGAAAGGTCTCATCACAAGGTATCTACATGTAAAATATCAAAGCCCTACCCCTTATAGTTCAAGAGATATAGCCCAGGTTAAAGTTTTGTCTACGGACGACGACAACGACCACGACGCTGAGGGTATGGCATAAGCTCTCCGGACTTTTTCGTCCCAGCGAGCTAAAAATAAATGACAGTCATTCCTTATCATTTCATTTCATACCAAGGAGCTTTAAATTCTCTGTAATCTCCATAGTAAATGATGTCAATGGAGAAGTTTTTGGTATACTAGTAAACAAAAGATTTTTTAACAAAACAGAATCCTTTTTATGATGAAAACTAAATGATCAAAGATTACCCTGTAAGCCATGGTACGACTGAGAGCCCTTAACACTGCCATGAGGTGACTGTGACAGGACTTTGTAGGACACTGTACGTAAACGTCTCGTGTAGATCGAGGTCTCACTCCGCCTGGGTCTACTCTCTGTGAACCGGTCTCCACCACCGCGCCTTGATCGGAGTCAGGATTGTACTGAAACTGATCTATCACCTCAAAATCTACAACAAAAATTCATAATATTTACTTGTAAAATTTTCCTGAGATTTAAAATTGGATGATGATAGTGCTTTAAAATTGAAACAAAACTGGAAAAACAACTCTCTCTCTCTCTGTGGTTTTTTTCTTGATAAAAACAATGAAAAGGATGCTTTTGACATCAATAACAAACCTCTATATGTCTGAGCTGTCCTATCTGTTGATCCCTGTAGCTGCCAATCATCGTGTATGTCAAATGCATGCTGTAGCTTGGTGTGGTATGTGTCAAGTATCCATAGTAACAAAGAAACGTTGTTTATCCTAGTGCACATCTATAATATGTAAAAATACATATCACTGGATTGCCAAATGTCCCACACTGCACGTACTGAGGGACTCTGATATTACGTTATAATCAACAGCCCATTAAACAATGCTTTGAATACTAAAGAACGGCTTTATTGCTATGTAAAACCTACATTTGAAAGTCTTAATCTATTCTGGACCTAAAAAAAGTGATATCTGTCAATGATAAACTCAAAGAAATAGTTTTGTTTTCATAATTAACAATCTGCGATGTTCTTCCTTCAGAAATGAAATCAAAAGAATGTTTGTGACCTTCAAACATTTACAAATAAATTCCGTTTGGTCAGATAGATCTCTCCCTACTTTCCAAAGGAATCTTAAGCTTCACCCGACCAATGTAGTCAAGAAAGAGTGCATTCACACACACAGGTTTTGCTCACATTGAGCCTGATAACTTGCATCTTCAGTGACTTGTTAATATCTGTCACAGAGAAGAGACATTCACACATAGGTGCTCACACTGAGTCTGATTACTTACATCCTCAGTGACTTGTTCATATCTGTCACAGAGAAGAGACATTCACACATAGGTGCTCACACTGAGTCTGATTACTTACATCCTCAGTGACTTGTTCATATCTGTCACAGAGAAGAGACATTCACACATAGGTGCTCACACTGAGCCTGATTACTTACATCCTCAGTGACTTGTTCATATCTGTCACAGAGAAGAGACATTCACACATAGGTGCTCACACTGAGTCTAATTACTTACATCCTCAGTGACTTGTTCATATCTGTCACAGAGAAGAGACATTCACACATAGGTGCTCACACTGAGCCTGATTACTTACATCCTCAGTGACTTGTTCATATCTGTCACAGAGAAGAGACATTCACACATAGGTGCTCACACTGAGCCTGATTACTTACATCCTCAGTGACTTGTTCATATCTGTCACAGAGAAGAGACATTCACACATAGGTGCTCACACTGAGCCCGATTACTTACATCCTCAGTGACTTGTTCATATCTGTCACAGAGAAGAGACATTCACACATAGGTGCTCACACTGAGCCTGATTACTTACATCCTCAGTGACTTGTTCATATCTGTCACAGAGAAGAGACATTCACACATAGGTGCTCACACTGAGTCTGATTACTTACATCCTCAGTGACTTGTTCATATCTGTCACAGAGAAGAGACATTCACACATAGGTGCTCACACTGAGCCTGATTACTTACATCCTCAGTGACTTGTTCATATCTGTCACAGAGAAGAGACATTCACACATAGGTGCTCACACTGAGCCTGATTACTTACATCCTCAGTGACTTGTTCATATCTGTCACAGAGAAGAGACATTCACACATAGGTGCTCACACTGAGCCCGATTACTTACATCCTCAGTGACTTGTTCATATCTGTCACAGAGAAGAGACATTCACACATAGGTGCTCACACTGAGCCTGATTACTTACATCCTCAGTGACTTGTTCATATCTGTCACAGAGAAGAGACATTCACACATGGGTGCTCACACTGAGCCTGATTACTTACATCCTCAGTGACTTGTTCATAACTGTCACAGAGAAGAGACATTCACACATGGGTGCTCACACTGAGCCTGATTACTTACATCCTCAGTGACTTGTTCATATCTGTCACAGAGAAGAGACATTCACACATAGGTGCTCACACTGAGCCTGAGTACTTACATCTTCAGTGACTTGTTCATATCTGTCACAGAGAAGAGATGTCCTCTTATTCACAAATTCAAAGCAGTTTTTGACTCCCTTGACGTCATGACGACATCCCCAGATCAAATCACTCCGCCTCTGTGTCTCCAGATACTCGACCATCTAAATGGTATCATACACATGATGAATGATGCACACATTGTATTTCAATTATGACCTATTCTAATGTTAATCATAATAAATGTACTTTAAGGTAAATCGTAATAAATGTTTTTTCACTACAGAAAGAGAATATATTGCAATATTTGATTTGCACTTTTTCCACTTGTCCAAAAAAAAAAAAACATATAAAGAAATAAGTTCCATGCTAAAAGACAAACCTTTGGACCCACAAGTTTCTTTGCCATTGATAGAGTTGTACCACAAATGTCCATACACAACACATTATCAGCATAAATAGTACATGCTGCACATACACTCTAAAATGAAGGCAAATTACATGATTAAAGAATAATTTTGTTTTAAATCAGTTTCTAACAATGAATCCTGTTCATCTACTGTCTTTATTATCACAATTCATATCACAGTTTTTGCAATAAATTTATTTTGTCAAGCTAAAATCAAAATGAAGTCAGAACAGAAATGGACATTTAATTTACCTCAAGGAAATGTTCGTATAATTTTCTTCTCATATCTCCATTATGGAATGTCATAATCTCATCGCCGGAATCTGTAGAGGAGAAGGAAGTCTCAAAGTCAGCATGATTTGGCTGCCTGTTTCTGTAAAATGTATGGCACAAAGTACTTCCAAATCCTACAAGCCTCTGTAACACTACGACCAAATCTATCACAGAACCTGAAATCGGTACTGTCACCTGAATATGTCCATTTAATGGACTACTGGTTGGCGATACTTCTAACATAATAGGGTTAGTATCTACCAATGTTATCTTTCCGTCATCACCGGTTTTATCTGTAGATAATTGTGTTTCCGTCCCTCCATCTTCAATCTTTGAGGCTGACGTAGAGGGACCACATCGAACGTCCTGAGGAATCTCTAATGGCACAAACATAGGACTAGTTACTTCTTCTACTTGGGAAACTTGAGGAAATTTAAAATTTGTGTTTGATTCTGAATTGTCCGACTCACTTTCACTTTCACTTTGACAAACGTTCGATGTTTCCTGAATGCTGTCACAGCTGTTCTGAAACTCCTCTGCTAGTGAGTCCCTATCACTACTTGACATTATCCTACCATTCCTTTGCAAAATTTCTTCATGCGGACCTGTTTCTTTCCTTGAATCATCTCCAGGTATATGTTCATCTACCGTCGTTTTTGGCACTTGAGGAAAATCATTAACGGTATCCATATAATCAGAGTCCCCAGACTCACTGCCGCTAGCCTCGTCAAGTTCTGCCATTCCTTTCACATTTTCTTCAGAGTTCATGCTGGTTGTATGAGGATTCTTTGATTCATCCTCTGCCCTAAGAGTGATATTGATGCCAGTATCTTTAGTCCGAGATTCCTCGTTTAAAATCTCATTTCCGTTTGCATGAATTATTTCTGGATCTTTATCCACAAAAGCTTGATTTTGATTAGAATTCACTCTCCTTGAAGTATCTAAATGGTGGTCGTAACTTTTGCTAAGAATATCTGGTAATGATGAGCTGGGTCGTATGCCGGCAAAACTCACCATCGAGTCATCCTCAAACTCTAATAAAGACTGAGTATCGCTACCCTTTTTAAATCTATCAACCATATGGTGCTGAGGCAAATGTGACAGCTTTGGCACATTGATTCCAGCTGATGATGATTTTTCATGTCCTCCATTTTGCTCAGGAATTGTGGGATAGGAATGTGGTTGTGACTGATGACCACTTGCTGAATCCTAAATGAAGTTTTCAAGTTTTATAAAATTGACTACATATACTATCACTGAACAAAATGAATCAAGCTTAATCAACGTACTACATGTACATACTGAAGAGAGGATTTAGGTTTTATTTGCAGAAATTCACTCATAATTTTCACTGACAATGGATCACTATCAAACGTACATTTCAACATTCCTTTGCTAACCTTTAAATGGACAGGGAATTGTTAGAAATCAGGAATTATAAAATTCATTGACGTCCTTAAGTTTAAAGAATTCATCTACATGTACTATATATATAGATGCACTTTCTTTTGCTGTTTTATCAAAGTCTACAATGATTCACCAGCCAGAACGCCAGTCGGCACTTGCCTTTGAAGTTTAAAAACGAAGTCATGTGACAAATGTTTTGAATATGATGATATTGTACCACGTCATCAAAAATGTGTCATACTGACTGTGCTACATGTGTAGACAAGAATGGCACAAGTAATTTTGATGGCAATAGAGATACTGTTTCTAGTGATGACACTTAGTAATTTCTGTGGCATTTTGAAATAAATTGGGCATTGTTAAGGGCAGTATCTCGCCAATGATCTGTTAACCCGCATTTTATTGCTTATTTCCTTTTGAAATCCTGCATGGGAATAATGGGGAACAATTTAAATGTTTACTTTAGATATCACTGAAGACACCAAAACCAAGAATAGTTTGCTGATCTTTGCCCTAAGGTGTCTGTGTCACCTTTCAAACTTTGACATGCTGTTCGGACGTCCATCTTCCATGTCAACATATGTAAACTCGTTTGTAAACAGAGGGTACACTGGTACACATGTACCCAAGTCGGCACTGATAAGTGGTTAGATTTGCCAAAATGAAACATGAATTTGCACAAAATCATCCACATGGTATCAAACCATCAAACAAATGTTCAAAAATCAATTCCCACTTGAATATGGTGTATTCTGAGTCCGTAATGACAAATTTTAATTAATAGCATTTTTATTGCTATTCATAGAGTACTTATTGACTAAAATTTTATATGGGTTTCTGTTGAAAAGATTATCATTGATTTTTTACCAGAAGTGAAAATGAGAGATTTGTGTCAGCTCTTAAAATAAAAGGTGTATGCACAATTTTCGATGTATCTCTAGCAGTGCTGAAAAATATCAAAAATCCCTTTCAGAGGAATTTCAGTTATTTGTAGTGAATATATAATATCTAAGTATTATTAGTTGTTTCCTAATATTTTTAAGAAATTTGAGATAAACAATTAAGGTCGTTTTAGCTCAATTTATTCATATTCTGTGACTTTGTGTCTTTAGAGTTATCCGTTCCTGACTTAGCATTTTTAGAAACAATGCTTCCAACCATCAAAATGTGGATTGGCATTCCGGCTGTCGGGGATCCATTCCTGATGCTATTAAATTATGCAATTGGCATTTGTATTCACTGAGACAAAATTTTGCAGTAAAATGCCGACTGCAAAAGTAGCCAACGTTTATACACAGCAAATGATTCTACACTTACAGCAAATACTGGCACAAATACCTGTCTGATGGGAGTTGACTGTGAGGAAGACAAGAGACCACTGAAGGCACTATTTATAGATGGCGTCAGGGATTTAATGGAGCGTGACCTGTATCGAGGATTACTGCTTACACTGGTACTGCTTTGACTCGTCAGTGCTGATGGAATCTCGTACGACTCATCTGTGTCAAACTGTGTTGTAAAATAATATGCAATTATTACAAACAATAATTTTTTCAAAGAAAAGAGATTATTTACTACTACAGTGATTGCACACAAAATTTTTTTTTCTATATCATACAATACATGTATTTCTACATTGTACATAATCATCATATCACATCTTCATGTATTTGATCTAAAATGTCACCCTTGCATTGCAGGCAACATAATAATAAAACGTTTATTACAAAATACGGAAGATCGCAAATACTTCTAACCAAGACTATACGAATGTTTTCGCGCACTCCCTGATTGTTCTCTATTGTTATGACGTCATCAATTATTTACTTTGGCAGGAAAGGTGTCCAAGTTTTGAACAATGGTTTAGGTAGGTGACTAAAGGAGAAATTAGAACGGACACGCTGCACGCGCTGTATTTACGATCTTGCGTATTGAGATAAGAATCAAGTTTCTGACCTTGTCTTGACTGATGGACATCATTATAAAGCCCTGTATGTCTGTCTTTATAACCACTGACCAGTGGATCTGCTCTTTCTGAAACCATTCTCTCCATACCTGACATCTAAAAATAGGACAGCAAAACTCAATAAACCCTTAACAGCTACTGGTCGTTTGGCTGGGTTAAAAAGTGTCAAACAAGTAATGACTGTCTTAAATTGAGTGTTCATAGGTGTATAAATTCTGGTGCAAATTTCTTGAATTGCGAAGCAATAGACCTTTTCATAAGATTCAATTAGATCACTTTTGTCTTTTCATGTGACACTTTGCCCACACAAAACAAAGAAATGATGTCATACTGCTCTAAAACGTTGCATGTTCTTAAGTGCGATGACATCATTTCATTGTTTTGAGTCAGACAGACCTACGAACAGATGGGCTTCACCATTTCATAGACCAGATTTTGCTTTGCAAACCGGCTAAAAAATGAGAGAAAATGATATAAACCTACCCAACAGGTATATATTGTCTCCATACTAGATCAAGTTGATTTAATCTGTAACCTAAACCAAGTAACTGCTTATCAATCTTCTGTGGTCTCTGAATATAATATACAAGTCATTACAAATGGAACATAAGTATCTTAGCTTATTGAGTCTTTGCGGAAAACAGAGTTATCTCCCATTTGAGACAGTATCTGACGTAAAACTATTATGACGTCATGATAATGGTATAATAAAGCCGATTTTATACCGTCATTTCCCACAGTTTTAGGATCGTTTCCATAGAATTGGATAATGTCTTAATAAGTTTACGTCAGATACCGTCCCAAACGGGGAGTAACTCTGTGTTTTTGAAAATAAGGAATAGAGGCATACAAGTAAGGTCAATCAAGGAGATTGCCCCCTCCTTCTCTCATCCCTTTCATTATGTTGATGATGCAGTGTCATACTTGCCATAATTTTTCGGAGTTTTGTCATTGCAAAGAGGGACAAAAAGAGGGACAAATCATCAAAATGCGGGACAAATATAGCGCCAATGAGGGACATAAAGAGGGACACTTTTAGGAGGTTGAAGTTCAGATATTGCAATCCAAAATTGCACTAGATCATTGCCCTTTGCAAACGAAAGAACGTCAGAGTAAAAAATAAATCTTATTAACGCGCGCCGTATACGTAGATGGCTCCTGGTCGGACGCATTTCTAAAAGTGGCGCTTCAATGAACTTGTCTACCCTATTTAATTTTTCTCTGTGAAAGTTTTAAAAGTCTTTTACTCCATTGTTACGTTTTATATTCACAACTTTCTGAACATAAGTATTAAACATCTGCGCTGTTGCCTGCGTTGACGTTTTAAATGAAATACACAATCGATAACTTAACGACTCGGGTATTAAAAACGACACTAAGCAAACGTACTTTGATTGATACTGACTGAGTCAGAGAGTTTTTTGTCGTGTGCATATTATAGTAATACTTTAGAACGTTCCGTGGTTGCCGTATTTTCTTTTTTCTTTTTTTTTTAAATCTTGTTTACATGTTTTACATCACGTTGTTTCTTCTCATAAAAATAAATTCATATCTTGGCTTAAATAAATGGTATCACTCGAACATCGTATAACTATTGTTATTGCTTTATTAATTTATTTCAGTGATCGAATTGTTTTGTGGGCTAAAAAAATACCAACAAGAGAAAGGCTGCATGAATGTATTTAGCGACGTTTGTGGGACAGCCGACCTTTAATCAACCTATTACTATCAAAACAGGTCGATTATCGGCTGATTACTGTATATGGGTATAAAGCGTAGATAATTGGAAACGTTTAAATAAACAATGAAAGTTTAAGAAAAGACGGAACGACTGAAATCGACAAAGAATAATCAATATTACCATGATTATGCCGATTTTTTTTTTCATGAAACGTCAAAAAATCGGGATTTTCCGTGTCCCGGCCGGGACAGATATTTTCGGTCGAAAATGCGGGACATTTTTTGTCCCGGCCGGGACAATGGCAAGTATGCAGTGTTACTGTAAACATGGAAATTTTAGTGTGGGTGCAATTTTCACATGGGTGCAATTTTCACATGGGTGCAATTTTCACATGGGTGCAATTTTCGCATATTTCACGAATCAAATGGCTTCATGAAAATTTCCCCCATGCGAAAATAACTCTGCTGCATTCTTACAAAGACAGAGAAGTTTATATCGCAAATATTTTCTCAAAGTGTAACGTTTTGATATTATCATTGCGAAATTTTCCCCCATCAAAAATAACCAGTTTCCAGTATCTATTTTGACTTTTAGGGTCTTAAAGACAATCAATATCAGAATTGGAAAACTGGGACTTCATTTCATGTGATAAGCTCAAACACAGTCGATCAATTTAGAGCTTTGTGTCCGATGGCAATGTTCAGAGGTAATAAAATACATTTAAGTATGTCATATGAAAAATGCAAATAAAATACCAAATATCACTTTTGGTTTGATTTCTTTGTCTCTCATGTTTTTCACAAGGATTTTTAGCAAAAGAAGAGTAACCTTGACTTTGACCCTTAGCCTTAAAAATCTATAAAAATCACCTCCAAATGGAGGTTATTTCTTCAGGAAACATTTGTTGTTTCTACAATACATATAATTACTTTGTCCTCCGTGCTGTTCACGGACACTGGACACACAAGAGCACTCACACTCACAAGGAAATATACACAAACAAACAAACACAAGATAGCCATGCTATATCCACTCTGTAGTACCATTGTAAGGGGATAATATTTGATCAGATAATTTTCGTTAATTGTGTACAAACCGGAGCTTGGTCCTGCTGTATCTGAAACACTCTAATAACGTCATCCATCAGACTGTTGTATAACGACTTGGCTGCCATTGTTGTTATGTCACAGTACCTAATATATATAAATTACATGTACTAATGAGGTATTCAGAAGTTGGCATGCATCATAAAATATTTCAAATCATATAGAAACATGTACATGTATTTTCTTAATTTTCCCCCCTTTTTTTAACAAGTTTATACATTTAAACAATACAAAATAAATAATTATTTATTCATACATTTCAAATATTGAGGTTCTATCACATACTGTTAAAAATAGAACGTGTTAAAGAAAATGTATATCATCTGCTATGTGTCTGACCCTATATAGGTGACTTTGACCAAAATTGGGTGTCGAGTCTCAACATATTTGACTGACCCTGCAAGTTTGATTGAAGCATAATGCCTATCACAGAAATTACAGTCATTTTATGTCTAAAAGCGTGACTACAACATGTACAAAGCAGATGGACAAACAAATGGAAAGACAGACAGACATGCCATGAGATGCAGTGACCCCTTATTTATTATGCCCATTTTTGAAAAACAAATAGAACTAGACTTTGCCCCTAATAGGATGAAAATACCCCCACAGCAATATTCTTTGAAAAGTTGGATCAAGGTCAAGCATCTATTGTGACATTGACCTTAGACCTTGGTTCAAGGTCATGACACACCCTTAGATCCTAAGGAGAATTTCTGTGAAATATTATTGAAATTCACCTACAGGGGGAGGAGTTATGCTCTGGACAAGGTTTTATTATGGTGTCTATTGTGACCTTGACCTTTGACCTTGTTCAAGATCATAACACACCCTTGGGTCCTAAGAACATTTTTGTGAAATATTATTGAAATCCATCCACAGAGAGAGGAGTTATGCTCTGGACAAGGTTTTACTAATGGTGTCTATTGTGACCCTGACCTTTGACCTTGGTTCAAGGTCATGACACACCCTTAGTTCCTAAGGAACATTTCAGTGTAAATTATTGAAATCCATTCACGGGGAGGGGGGATTTCTGTGTAAATTATTGAAATCCATTCATGGGGGGAGTTTTGCTCTGGACAAGGTGTGATGGGCAGACAGATGACGGAAGGACGGACGGACAGATGGACAGACAGGGTGATTTCCTATATAACATAGTGCTGTATATTGATATTGGAATATTGAAGAGTATCGATATTTTGAGATTTTTAAAACGTATCAATACACAAATGCTGAATATCGATACTTTCAATACATTTGATAAAAAATAAAATCCTAAACTTTCAATTCGTTTTTGGTTCTTATTATATTTCTTAAGAATCTTCTCTGATGATGATCACTTGAAACGTTTAGAGATATGAGTTCAAATGAAGATTCTATCTTAATTCGGGTTGCCATTGTTATGTCACGTCCTATCATTCGGGTTGCCATTGTTATGTCACGTCCAAGTTTTGAATATAGGGAGAATTTACCAACGTTAGAATTACTTTATGCTCGTGCAAAAATAGGGTGTCTAATATTTAGCAAAAAAATGAAAATATAAAAAATGAATGTCTCAGTTTTGGTGTTCATGAGTGTGTAATTCGCAATTCACGGAATTTGCGTGTGACAAACCAGAATTCTTTGGTAGACAAAGAAACACTTTCCATAACTGCCATTGTTATCTTTTATTCCTTATTTTTTTATTTTGAACTAATAGAAAACATCCATTTGTTGTTTATATTTGTTCTGTTTTATAAATTTTTATTGATTAAAACATATAAACTCCATTTATTGATTCATTATCATGATTTATTTTAGAAAAATGAAAAAAATGTGTATTGTATCGAAAATATTGAGTATTGAAGCAAAATGTATTGAATTGAAAATTTTATTGCAATATACAGCATTTATATAACCCCTCCCATACTTTGTTAGTGGGGGTACAAAAATAGACTGACAAATTGTGGGCGTAGTAATCAATATCCTCTGAGTAATTACAAACAGGAAATTAATCATCAATGAATCAAATTACAAAAGGGAAATAAATACAAATGTAATTTATAAATTCTTTATTGCCTCTTAGTGTTCATACATGCATCTTTTCTAACCATTGTGTGGACCCCCGCCTCATCGCTCCTTTTCTCACTATATACAAGGAGCGATGAGGTATGGGTCCACAGGATGCTTTTCTAACATACCCCTCAAAAGTTGATTGATAGTTGATTTTGTAATCTTTGACTTCATCTCGCAGCTTCCCTATCATCATGTTCAGCTATAATGTGAATGTTATTGTAAAGTATATAATCATAAACTGAATAGCATCAACCAAAATAATATTGCTTACTTATAAAAATATCAATCAAAGCAGAAAAGTATCGAAATATTTTTTATATCAGTTTATGAAATGAGACTTTTTCTAACCTATATATCACTGTGGCGTATCACAGGATACGCAAATGATATGTTCCACGGGAATCCGCTTTGATTAAACCAAGTAAATACTGTTTAAATCTTCTTTATATGATTTTACATTAGGCCTATCATATGGTCATTATCATCAATAATATGATGGTTATCTATTCTGGTCAAGTAAACAGAAAATTTTCAATGCTCACCACATGTTATGATATGGTGCATGGACAGATATATAATTTTCTGTTTAAGTGTTCTCCAAATATACGTCTATTCTTGACCAGAATAAATTACCATCATATAATTAATAATAATGACCATATCACAGGCCTAAAATAAATTCATATAAAGTAGAATTAGACAGTATTTACTTGGTTTAAACATTTGTGTATCACGTGATACGCCACAGTGTATATAATGGCTTTAATAACCCATTTTCCAGAAAATATCAATGACCGTTTTAAACCTTGATTTTATATGTACAGACACCAGACATCACATCATTTGGCAAAATTTTCAATTGTGACGTCACATCTGATCGCACTGTCTTGAAGCACCTTGATGTGTTGTCATGCTTTCTATTTTGACGTCACAATGAAAATATCGCCAAACTTTGTGATGTCTGGTGTCTGTCCGCCTTATGAATCTATTGGAAAATCAGCTATTATCTATTATATAAGAATAATCACATGATGATTTAACCATATCTTCAATGTCTATTGAATTGGCCCATGTAAATATAAAAAAGAAAAAAATATTGCCATAGCTTAAACCTGCTAAAGAGACGGTATCATATGTAAAAATACAAGGCTGCAGCTACTGAAGAGGAAATGCAGACCAAGGTCAAGGTCAGAATTTCAAACATCAAGGTATCAAATGAAATCTCTGGTTACATAGAATTTTAATGTGAAATTTGTGCATCAAATTTGTATCCCTTTTTAGTCAAAAGACATCGCCTGTCACAGATTTTCTGAAAAGTAGGTCAGAGGTGTAAACGATCAAGGACACTACGACGGCATAAATTGAAAAGACTTTAAGAAGTGTGACAATGAAAAGCAATCAATAGGAGAATTGAAACTAAAAGTATTATACTGCATGCCTTTTGAGACAAAGTGCAATAGAGGATATGACTTACCAGTGTGGGAGTTAGTTGTTGGTTGTTTTGTTTCAAATCTCTCATCACCACCATTTTATGTTCATTATAACATTTAGGGAAAATGCCCTGGAAAAAAATATTACCTTATTTAATTTAATGTCTGAAAACGTTAAAGGAAACAACATTTAGTACACTAACACATGCATACACAATACTGTATCACAAATACATCACAAGATAGTGCTTCTAAGTTTTAAATCATCCTTTTACCACTTGTCTTTGACATTGCACAAATTAAGGTACTGAAAGTTTACTTATTTTAGCCGAATTAACATTTTAGCAAAGTTAGCATTGTTAAGAGTGCACTAATACAAGAAAATGCTAATACGTCAAATTCCTCATTTCGGACATGTTTCCGCTAAAATTTGGTTGCCCTAAAATGAGAACACAAACAGTATAATGCTTGAAACTATAATCAAAATGATAGCCAACTTTTCCTGAATGAGAATGATATGCCTTCCATAGCTCGTATATACTACATGATTTTACCTGTATTTCTGCAAGCAGGAAATTCTTAACTGTCTGCTGACTCCCATCGTCTAGAAGCTGACGTCCCTCCTGTGTAAGCCGTATTAATTCTATCACTGATTCTGCACATATATAATTATATTTCCATATTAATTCTATAAGTTCAGGACAGAATATTCTCATCAAAGATTATTTCCTATTACAAAAAGTAATAAATAGTTGAAATCATAGGTTTTTTTTTCAGAAAAAAAAAATCTTCCCCCCCCCCTCCCTCTAAGTGACTTCGAGAGACCTTCAAGTCATTAGAAACAGCAAACTAAAATATGAAAGTGAAAGAGATATAGCCCAAACATGATAAACATATACAATTTCATTAGCATATTGATTGACCTTGACCTTGATCACATGATTTTGGGTATAGGTGATCTGAAATTTTAGGATCATGAGCAACAACATATTGAAATATGAAAGCGATTGGAAACACAGTACAAGAGATACAGCTCGGACAAGATAAGCTTAATCAATTTCATTTCTAAAGCAAGAAATGACCTTGACCTAGATTCATATGACCTTTGGACAATGTGACGTGAAACATTTAGACCTGACAAACAACATACTAAAATATGAAAACAATTGTAAACACGGTTCAAGATATATCTTGCCGGTATATGATTAGCATGTACAATTTATTAAAAAAAAGGTGTAAGTGACCTTGACCTTAGTCACATCACCTTGGGTCAAAGTGATAAGAAAACCTTGGATCATGAACAACAACAGACATGAACTAAAATATGAAAGTGAGTTAGTTAATGAATCAAGAGATATAACCAGGACACTATAGCATGTACAATTTCATTTAAACAGTACGAAATGACACTGACCTTTGGGTCAAGGTCATGAAAAACCTTTGGATCATGAGCAACAACATATTGAAATATTAAAGTGATTGGGTATATGGTTCCAGAGATTTAGCCCAGACATGGTAAGCATGTTCAATTTCATTAAACCAGTACTAAGTGACCTTGACCCTGGTCATGTGACCTTGGATGAAGGTGATGTGAAACCTTTGGGTCATGAGCAACAACACACTTACATATGAAAGAGATCAGGTAAATGGTTCAGGAGATATAGCCTGGACACAATGTATGACAGACGGACACAAAGGCAAAAAAAAAAAATACATTGTATGTCTCCTCCTGTTGGGGGGGGGGAGGCATAACTAAATCAAAGACATTGATCTCATTGAAATGGAATTTGATCTTATCATTTCTGTGAAATAAAATTTTTCAAAACCAATTGTGACAAATCTAGGGTCAGAGATTGGCATGAATAGATAACTAGTGTACATGTATAGCTTTTATTTCTATACTTGTTACAAATTTGTGAATTGAGAATGTTAGGTCACTTCTAATTAAAGATAAAAATTATCCAGATCAGGACAAAATTTTCCAGAAAATGTGCACTGACCGGTATGTGACTGACCAGTATATAACTGACCAGTATATGACTGACTAGTATATGACTGACCAGTATGTGACTGACCAGTATATGACTGACCAGTATGTGACTGACCAGTATATGACTGACCAGTATGTGACTGACCAGTATATGACTGACCAGTATGTAACTGACCAGTATGTGACTGACCAGTATATGACTGACCAGTATATGACTGACCAGTATGTGACTGACCAGTATGTGACTGACCAGTATATGACTGACCTGTATGTGACTGACCTGTATGTGACTGACCAGTATATGACTGACCAGTATATGACTGACCAGTATGTGACTGACCAGTATATGACTGACCAGTATGTGACTGACCAGTATGTGACTGACCAGTATGTGACTGACCAGTATGTGACTGACCAGTATGTGACTGACCAGTATATGAGTGACCAGTATGTGACTGACCAGTATGTGACTGACCAGTATATGACTGACCAGTATGTGACTGACCAGTATGTGACTGACCAGTATATGACTGACCAGTATGTGACTGACCAGTATGTGACTGACCAGTATACGACTGACCAGTATGTGACTGACCAGTATTGTATGTGACTGACCAGTATGTGACTGACCAGTATATGACTGACCAGTATATGACTGACCAGTATACGACTGACCAGTATGTGACTGACCAGTATATGACTGACCAGTATGTGACTGACCAGTATGTGACTGACCAGTATATGACTGACCAGTATGTGACTGACCAGTATTGTATGTGACTGACCAGTATGTGACTGACCAGTATATGACTGAACAGTATATGACTGACCAGTATACGACTGACCAGTATGTGACTGACCAGTATATGACTGACCAGTATGTGACTGACCAGTATGTGACTGACCAGTATGTGACTGATCAGTATATGACTGACCAGAATGTGACTGACCAGTAAAAAAAAAAAAAAAAAAAAAAAAAAAAAAAAAAAAAAAAAAAAAAAAAAAAAAGTATATGACTGACCAGTATGTAACTGACCAGTCTATGACTGACCTTTTGTCTGTAAGGTTATATAGTCTAGCTAAGAATGTTTTCTATTTTAAAGCAACATTGACTTAGCTAAGGCTTAATTATAGTGACGCTATGTCTGATATAAGTCAAAATAATTTATTGTGAAATCAAAATTTTCTAATTGCAATGAATGTGGTGTTAATCAAAATGAGTTTTTCTCTCCACAAAAGTAATTAAACATGACATATCAACACGTGATAACAGGAATACTATTTGGATTCAAACCAATTAACATTTTCAGTGACATTGTTTACCAAAGAGAATCATTACTGAATCTGAATCTTTCTCATAGGAAAAGAAAATATATGAACAGTAACTACGCACGTCACAGCTGGTGATGACAGGATTGTCATCTGAGTCAAAAGTTCAATAACATACAATACCACACATTTCATCAGAAACCTATCAGCAAGCTCAAGAAGTCAAAAACAACTTGTTTTTTCACGGAATTCTTTATTGATTTCATATCCAATAACTTTAAAATGGAACTGGGAACTGTTTACAAAATAGGACATAGGTCTGAATTCTTTTTTCAAATATGAAAAAGAATTTGTACTGTATATTAGACATAATAATAATATGTACCAAGCCCATCTGGAGGTCTGTTTTCCGGGAAAATACTTTTCATTCTGAGAAAGATGGATGCTGCACGTGACTCCAATCCCTTCAAGCAATCTACATACAATGCTCCCTGTAAAATAATAATTCAATTGATGATAGATTAATAATTTCAGAACTATGAAATCTTTTTGAAAAAAAAAAATATTTGAAATGTTGGTGATTTCAAATTTAGTTTAATTTTCATTCCTTAGTTTCTGCCATGAAAGAAACGCATACATGTACTTGAATACTCTACGTTGACATTCAGCCTAGTCATATTTTGCCTTTTTACTGCATGTACCCTATACAGAGATCTATCAAAATCGGAAATAACTTAATTCTAACGTGATTTTTGTTTGTGGCTGCTTAAAACTAGTTTTCTTTTCTTCCTCCCATGAAATCTGAGTGTTAGGCTGTGGCCAATGGCATCACACCAGAAGCTGATATTTACATGAATGCATGAGAAAAGATCCCTTGTGACAAGAGAAAATTAAGGGAAACCTCAAATATTTGAGTACATTTAAGATCTTTCCTTCATACAAAACAGCTATGAGTCACCCTGTTTGTTTAAAGTTCTGCAGATGAGAATACTCTGTAGAGCATATATAAACACAGTGTGACCTACATAAAATGAGAATCTGAACAGACATATATTTCACCTAACAACCAATGTGTCTATTTCACTTAGAACATTGACACAAATAAAATATCAAGTGGGGTATACCTTTCTCAGATGCCACTGCCTGGAGCTGGCATGTCATTAATTAAATTACTTTTTACATTTTAGTTTAAACAAATTTTATTTCTCAAATAAATGCAGAAATGGGAATTGGGCAAAAGTTTCGCAACATTATATGTGCCCTTTCCCTTTTTACATATTATCATTACCACTGAATAAGTCAATGATGTTTAAATGTTCTGGTACATGTATAACAATTAAAGATCGTCTGTTCTTACTCTGAGTACACTTCTGGCAGCATTTAACCTTAAAAGTTTTAAATTGCAAAAAAAAAACAAACAAACAAAAAACAAAATCTGATCATTTTTTTTCTTCTGAGAAATGGTGACCACAAGATTACATGGAATTATATAGGAATTAATCAAATTAATCAGCAGCTAGATGTCTTACTACACCATGTACACCATAGACTCATCATGTTGCTTCAAGAATTAACTTTTAGAAGGTTCTAGCTTGTTCATAAGAAATGTTTACATAAGGGACGGACAGCAGATGAAGCTCTCTTGGTGGTCACATAAGTTCAACTTGTCCTTGACCTGTATAGATTTATGGAGTCCTATCCTTCACTGTATCATGTGAAATAGCTAGGAGTTCCCTGTTCGATCAAGTTTCGCAAATAATCAAAGGACTGAAGGTCCTGAGAGATACTTCTCTTCAAAATTTATTGTCTGCAGATAAATATTGAATTGTTTTATTGTATTAAAGTCAATGATGGAGATGTTTTTTTTAACATAGGATGTGAAGCTTATAATATTCATTTCCAAGTGCCCAATGTGTTCTATATAAACAGCACAAATTATGTTCATCTATATTACAAGATGTATACTTTAAAATAATTTTTTAAACGACTAAGTTTCTTGGTGTTGAATAAAAGGAAGACATCTCTTATAACTTTTATGCAACTCTTTGAGTTATCTTTCTTACTTTGTCGTAAAAGCTAGGAAAGATAACTCAATCAGCACTGAAAATTAACATATTATTACGCCACTAACAGTGCAGTAAAAAAAAAGAAGAAATATAGTCAATTTCTTGTGATGCATTTACCTATGTTTACTTTATATGAAATGAAACTTTTTTCAAGTAGAATATTTTTTTTCTTGCATTTTGCATACGTCAGACAAAAAATTCCTGAACTAGACACAGCACTATATTTTAAGGTGTATGGATACGTGACAAAGGGGCAGTATCTCATTTAAAAAAAAATACAGTGCAGTAGTTAGGATAATAGTAAGGAAATATCTCAAAAGTACACTATAGAACTTATATAAAACAGTGTGACGCAAATAAATCAAAGAATCTACAGACATAAAATGTTGAGAAAACAACCAATCCTTCTACAACCAATCCTTTTATTTTTTCAGAGCAATTAACGAAATCAATAGATATATAACAAAATATCAAGTATCATTATAAGTATCAATTTTTCAGATCCAATAGATTTTGTCTGTTATGCAAAAGACCCCTTACTCATTTTATAGACTTTGTAAATATATTACCACACCTTATACGGACCCCATACTAGCTTAGAAGTGCTAGGTGCACCTACCAAAAGGCGGAAGATACGTACAACAACAATGGCTAATAAAATTTGATCTACTCTGGTAAAAAACCAATGGACTGAACCTTTAAGGTGGTCTGGCCTCTTACTAAGCAGATAAACTCTGATGTAAATGGTATGAAATGCTACAACATTATCCATATAAAGATGTGTATAGCAAAGAGAACAAAATGAGACATTAAAAAAACCTTTACATAACAGTGTTATTTCTCTGATTCAATGGTGAGCCTTCATATTTTTCACACAATTATATTTTCCTAACTATATTCGCCTATATTTTGCACCACTCAACTCTACAATTAATCAAGATGTATTTTGAAGAGAAAAAAACAATTTTTGAAAGCAAAATCAACTTTTTTTGGAACTGAATAAAAAATGTGTTCTTCAAATTCCAATTGGCTCAAGATCTGCATCAGAAGACTATACCACAAGTTTGCTAAATAGAATCTCATGAACTAATATCCAAAGAAATAAAGTGATTTACAGGTCCTTACAATATTTGACAGCATGTATCAATATTGAATAGGTAGGGTTTATAACGTCATCAATGACGTGACATCACATAGGATGTGACGTGTATCGGGTCAATAGTTTTTTAACCAATGACCGCACGGTCCAATATTGATGTAAACAAAGAAGCTATTGACCACTCGGTCCAATATTCAAATTTGTAGTCATTTTTACTATACAGATTTTATAATTAGAGAAAATTATAAGGATATAACGTAGTACAATACAACACTCCTGGAGCGCAATAACAAATTCTCTTGGAGGATATGATTGGGTTTTTATGCCATTCCCTTGGTTTATCAATCTACAATAATAATACAAGTCATTGTCAACAACTTTAATATAGAAATCGGGAAAAATATTTTATCAGTGTATGTGAATGAATAAGTTACACTCCTGTTTCAATTGTATTCTGTTTGGAAAGTTTAGAAAATATGAACAAACAATCTATTGTCCTATACATATACACACCTGTTTGGTGATTTTCTCTTAAGTATACTGTTGTCATCTATGTTTGTAAAATACATGTAGTACGGTGACCATGCAAAGAGCTAAATTTTACAGTTTAGTTGACAGATTAGTACATGGGTAAATTATATGTCAAATGAAACTAGAAGTAATGTGTGGTACTTTCAAAAATTCAATGTTGTCAAGAGGTATGAATGTACAAACATTCAATATTCAGGGGCCAAAGGTCAAAGGGGTCATTTAACATAGATTACAAATTTCTAGTCTTTTTCACAAAGAAAAGAAATATTGACGACAACAAAATTGAATTTTCTATACAAAAAGCATCAACAGAATATTCCAGAATATTTCTTATCCTTAACATGAGCAAACCGCAATGACATAAAATCTGTATTGATGACATCATTGGTAGCAAACATAAGCAAACTGCAATGACATAAAATCTGTATTGATTACTTTTATAAAACCGTGAAAGAAAGTACCAGCCAATGATTCTACTTATACAGTTCATGTATCCAAATTTAGCGTGGATAGTTGACTGGGTTTTTAGTATCATCCGGGAACTGAAAGTATGACAGAATGACGGAAGGACAAAAAAAACTCTTAATGCCCGCATCATTACATTATAAAGCTATTGCATTTATAATATAGATGCACAGGTTCTCCTTGCATTCTGCTTTTTAGGATTCATTGCAAAGTAACATTGGATTCAAGGGTCCCCATTTCAGCAAGATTTGTCAGGATATTCATTTTAATGTAACCTCATTGTACTTTAGTGACGTTGCAAAACTTGTCAGAAGACAACATTAAATGTTGTGCAGCTTTTTGATAGGAAAATGGCAATTTCATAAAATACATGTATGTAGTAAGGTATGGCCAGGTTAAAAATTTTGAAAAAATATGATGTCAAATTCCAACATCAGTGTCACAAGGTCAAAAATCAAGGCTCCCATTAGATTGGTATTTACATCAGATATCCACATGTTTAAAAAAGATCCAAGCTCTATTCCTTATAGTTCAAAAGATACAGCTAAAGTTAATTTTTTTAAAGTAGGTCAAACTGTGATTTTAAGATCAATAGGTCAGAAGTCAGGGGCTTAGATAAAGGTCATGATGTTTCTACATGTGAAGTTTTTAAAAATACGCCAAAGGTCAAGGTCAAGGTCACCAGGTCAAAAGTCATGATATAAAATCAAAGCTCTTCATGGTCATGAGGAATTGTGGTCTCGCAGTGATTAGTCTGTCGATAACAAAGTTATATCACAAATTGTTTTTTTTTTTTTAAATACTACCATTTGAACATCTAAATGTTCTCTGCTAAATTAATCTCTCAAATGGTTATTTCATATTCACGTTTACTGTCGAATACGCATAGGTATTTCTTGTGACAAATGACAAGAACTTTCCGTTGGTACCATATTGCTTACTTTGTGACCTTGATCTTTTACCTACTTCTGAAAAACTCTTACTTAGCCATTTACATTTGAATGGTAAGTGATAGGGCTGACATATATCACAGGGGTATTTCTTGTGACAAAACTGTATGAAAAAAAAATTTATACCAAAATTTTGACCTTGACCTACTTTAGCTACAAAGATCAAAAAGCAGGGGACCACAATTCTCTGAAATTGCTTATTCCTAACTTCTTATCTTTATTTCTATCTACATTTTAATCAAAATAAATTCATTTTAATCACTTTGGGATATATTTAGGATGTACAGGTCAAAGGCAAGGTCATATTGAGAGAGGAAGGTAAAGGAAGAACCCATATTGTTGCGGTGAAAAGACATTCACAAGCATTTACAAGACTGAGTGACGCGCACAAATTCCAGAATCTCAAGGGGATAATAATGATGACATATACAGCCAATAACAAATTAAATTGATTGGTCAAACCTGAGTTGATGAATACAGTGAGGACAATTGAAATGTAGAGCAAAATATTTTTTAAGTGCTTCCTACTGAAATAACTGTCTCAAATGTTATTGGCATTTGCCTATTTAGATTTATCAAATGGTCGTAGATATCATTATCACTTTAAATAAGTTTATAAAAAAGAAATGATAAATTCTTATATAGCAGTTAGTTTTACATCTTTTGCTTGTACTCATCAAACTTTGTTAAACAGAAGCTACAGGGAAAATGGCCAACAGAAATTCATTGTATTAAATGTTACAATATCATTGGTTTTGATATTATATTAGTACATTGTAAACTGCTTACAACAAGGTGTGATTGTGGAGCACACAAGGTGTGTTTGTGGAATACACAAGGTGTGTTTGTGGAATACACAAGGGGTGTTTGTGGAACACACAAGGTATGTTTGTGGTACACACAAGGTTTGTTTGTGGTACACACAAGGTGTGTTTGTGGAATACACATGGTGTGTTTGTGGTACACACAAGGTTTGTTTGTGGAATACACATGGTGTGTTTGTGGAATACACATGGTGTGTTTGTGGAATACACATGGTGTGTTTGTGGTACACACAAGGTTTGTTTGTGGTACACACAAGGTGTGTTTGTGGAATACACATGGTGTGTTTGTGGAATACACAAGGTGTGTTTGAGGAATACACAATGTGTGTTAGTTGAACTTAATACTCCTCTGCAGTTGAAAGCTATATTTGTTTGCGTTTTAGTGTAGGTCAAGTCAAGAGTCAAGCAAAGTCAAGGTCAAAAGGTCAATCCTTGGTACTAAAACAAAGGTCTTTTCTTAAGGTGTAGGCTAAAATTTGTCAAATTTGACAAAGTTTGAATGAAAACAGTTTTGAAATTGGAGAGAAAACAAAAGCAAACAATCTTTTTAAGCCCTTTTTGTTCAAAATTGCTAAATTTTCCAAAATCGTAAATCATTATCATATTTGATTGGTCTGTATATAAGAAGGCCTTAGATGTATCTAGTTTTTGTTGTCTACTGTTTAGTGTAAGAGTAAATGTTCAAAGTTCTCTAATTAAACTTATCATTTGGCAACTTTTTGCAAAGCCGCTTTTTTTCTCAAATTGTTTGGTGAGTATTTAGGTCAGTCCTTAAAGTTTTGTCATGTAGAGATGAGATTGGTTTACTATGAATAAACAAACTATTTTCAACAGATACATTTTATTCAACTAAAGCAATATCAAGATGTTGACAAATAAAAACATGTACAAGTTGTTTGATTACGGCAATTTACATTCAAGAAAATATATACTTCTTCACTTAACATACTCTTTTAACTTCTAAACACTATAAATTCACAATACTTTACAAAGGTCAAATCACTATATTTCATAACAGTCAATTCACAATAGATCACAAAGATTAATTCACAATAGATCACAAAGATTTCAAAATTCATAATAGATCACAAAGATTAATTCACAATGCATCACAAAGATTAATTCACAATAGATCACAAAGATTAATTCACAAAACGTCACAAAAGTAAATTTATAATACATAACAAAGGTGAATACATAATACATAACAAAGGTAAATTCATAATTCATACTAAAGCATCACAAAGGTACATTTACAAATCGATACCGTTAAGTCATAACACATCACAAAAGTACAATCATTATACATGTACATCAATCACAAAGGTACATTTTACTTCACAAAAAATTGAAGTTTGTCAGGCAAGAATGTTACAAGTACTGATATCTAGGAAAGAGAGAAAATCTAGCAGTGTTCCAACGTATGTCTTGTAGCTACTGGGCTCCAGCATTGATCACTCTCACCTACATTGATGCGACACTTGCGAAAAAAGCCGGAAAGATACAGGGTAGCGGTGACTTTATTTTGCAAATGGTAGAGAGCAAATTCTTTAAATCCTTGGAAATTCTCCAGGAGCCATGTACAGATCTGATCTCTGGTCATGTGACCACTCGGCGTCAATTCCATGGCGGACAATACCAGGGAGGTAAAGCAATCTGTCTCCTGTAAAGAAAAGAATAATCTTAATTAAAAACGTCCTTGTACCTGCACCTCCTCTAGAGGCTCACTTTTGGAAGCTTAGTTGTTATCATTGCATCAAATTCTATTCTTTTTTTTTCATTTTTGACGGCAAAGTAAATCAAGGTCAAAGTAAAAGTTTTGCAAAATACGAATCCTTTACACAGAATGAATAAATTTTGTTAAACCTCTATTGAAAATCCATCAATATAAGGATCAATTTTAAATTAATTTATTTGAAAAAGAAAAGAATAGTTTATGAAAATTTGACCAAAGATGCTTCATTCAAAACTCCCTGAATATAGGGAACTTAATAAGAGCAAATTCATAAGTCTCAAATGTAGGGCAAGGTCAATTTTGACCATACATGCATACAAAATGCAAGTCTGATTTATTAATAACTTGCACGTTAATCAATATCGGGATCAAGTAAAAATCCCATTAATCAAAACATCTGGGAGCAAACAAGTAAATAAACTTGTGTGCCCGTAGAGGGATGAGGGATGCAAAAATGGGAAAGGTGGTCTTCATAAAAAAAAAGTGGGGGATCAAGAGTTTAAAATTTCCATACTTAAATTTTCTTACCTTCGTCAGTTTGTCCTGTGCTTGAGTCTGTCTTACTGAATTGTTTGGTATGTAATGCCTAACATACAAGTAGCTGGAAGGCCATTCTTGATGGACACTTTGCAATTTTGGTGAATCGCTAAGCCAGGGCCTATGATAAAAGCTGCTCCTCTCCTGTGGATAACCTCTTGAATCACTCTTGTGAGAAAGCATTGTGTCGTTATAACACATTAAATAACTGCCATTTGGTGAAGGTCCATAACTGCCATTCGCTTGCTTTTCTGTAAACTGGTAGTTCAAGTAGTCGCTGTTCATACACTTTCCATACATAGACATTGTTGGCAACTGATTCAAGTTTTGCATTGCCTTAGTTTTCCTCTAGTCAGACTTGAGCTAACCAATTCACGGAAAGACTGGTATACATGTATCAGAGGAAAATCTTATCAATTTGTTTTCTATTTATTGACCTGAAGCCCTGTGTTAAATTATGTATTTAGGTCATTAGTCTAACCTGACGCATTCAGGTCAACAGTCCTATTGAGAAGTTTAAAAAATGTAAAAAAAAAAATATATATATATATATCAATAGATGAACCATGGTAAATTACATCAATAGTGCTTTCTGTCTGGTAATTTATAGATGCTAGCTACACCCCATATGTGATGTGATAATTAGTTATAGAGGATATGAATTGGTTGTCTCACTAACCAATAGTATTAGATTCTCTGTATGTCCAATATGAAGACTGTTCATAAAGGGAAACTATCAACCAGCACTATCAATATCAAATTAGGCCATGGTAATTTAATATTTTGTTTTACGTCCAGAACTTTTTCTGAAAGGTACCCGCTGCCAGGCATGCAAACAAACAAGCACATGATTGATATAAAAAACATGTGTTTGTGAAACACGAATGCCCCTGTTGGCATCTTTGTCAGTAAAACAGCTGAAATGTCAAAAGTGGTTCACATTTTGATGTCAAAGTCACAAGGTCAAATTTTGGTATCAATGGAAAGGTCTTGCCACAAGGAATACTCTTGTGAAATATGAAAGCCCTATCACTTACTATTAAAAAGTTATGGTCAAGGTTAATTTATTTCAAAAGTAGGTCAAACTCCAAGGTCAAGATCACAAGGTAAAAAAATTTGGTATCCATGGAAAGGTCTTGTCACAAGGAATACACATGTGAAATATGAAAGCCCTATCACTTACCATTAAAAAGTTATGGCCAAGGTGAAGTTTTTGAGGACAAACAGACAAACAAACAGATAAAGAGACAAACAGACAGACGGACGGACAGACCAATAAGTATATGCCACTGAATCTCCGATTACAGGGATATAATCAAGAATTTGGAAACTAATGACTGAAAACATAAATGAAAAATATTTTTCTTTGAGTGAAGTGGATAATTGTGACTTTATCTTTATAACAAACACTATAACCTTCATATATAAACGATGGTATAGATATTTCATGGTATTCAAGATCATTTACCCGAAAAATGCATGTTTGTGTGTTTTTTTTCTGAGCAATTCTAAGATAAGGTACCCGCCCGTGGACATAAAACAAATCATTTAATAATTACTATGGCCTTAGACAATTTCAAACAAATGAAATCTACAAGATACATGTAATTGACATCTCATACCTACGCATTGTAGGTGGGGTTTCACTATGAAAAGACTTCGCAGGCAAACTCCATCTTTCATCATATCATGTTGTTTGTTTGCTTCTTTATCATATCCAAGAAATTAAAATTTCTAGCATAATTTCATTAAATTATTTCAGCAAAGAAGCAAATAGTCAATAGAACCCCAAAATTCAAGGTTTATTTTCGAATAAAAGAATTATTCGTACGTGAACTTGAATATAATAAGAAATAACAGTTATTACATAGCCATGGTTGATTGTCCAAGTAATTCCCCAAGTTGCATGAACCAATCAAAATATGACTAAGCAGCAAATAGGTAGGTAGTTTTGCTTCCTACTCTATCTCTATTTTTAGCAGACAACAGGTATTGTTGCTACTTGTTAGTTTTCAATAAATGATTGCATGTCTTTCAGAAAATAATTTGCATTGTAGGCGTGGCATATCTGAGAGGTCATGAGAGGTAATGAATTGGAGAATAATCACCTGACAATCTATATGACATATATAGGAAAAAACAGAAAAATACAGAAAATGTTCAAAGTTCAGTCAAGATCACTAGGTCAAAGGGATAGGGCCATGAGACCCCTAAATCGGCCCTCAATTTTCCTCTAGAATTTAATTTTAAAAGAAATACTTTTATTTCTAATGAAAATATGCGAATGTTTACTGCTTTTAATGAAAAGAAAAATATCACCAAACGAAGTGCTGTTTGACTGTAATGACGTCATGAAGTGACATCATTTTGTCATTTTTGACAAAATATGGCAAAAGTTACTGTCTTTTATGAGAAAATCTGATGTGGCTGCATGCGTTAACTAAGATAAAACATTTATGACAAAAAGATATTAATATGATAATCTTTTACGTATAATTTTTTCATCTTAGTTACTGCATGTGGCCATTGCTAATTAATGAAAATATGTAGTTTTTGCAGCAATTTCAAGGAATATTGCCGATTTTGGTGTTTTCAGAGGGCTTAACGCTATTGATTAATGCATTGTTTACTAAAAATATATTCATTATTCAGTAGAGAACGTATGTAAGTGTCAAATCACAGTTAAAAATTCTATGAAGTACAATATTCAAAATTAGGGCCAATATCAGGCTTTGTGGCCCTACCCCTTTCATATGACATCAAATGAAATCTGTGGTAATGTGGAACCTATGAGTAACAAATCAAAGCCCTATCCCATATAATTGAAGAGATATGGCCCTGGTTTAAAGTTTTTATAAAAGAAGATCAAAGTCACTAGGTCAACGGTAATAATCTCAAATGAAACGTGTTGTCTTAAGAAATCTAAATGTGAAATATCATAGCCCTACCCCTTATAGTTGAAAAGATATAGCACATTGGTTAAAATTTTATTGAACAGATGCAGACATGGATTCAGACAATGTCCAAGATATCAATATACCACTGTTAAATTCCTAAAAGTCCTTAATATTCAGTTGGTGTACATGTATGATACTGTAAATGTGCAAATTTTCATATTGGGTTAACACGATTGTCTTATTATGGCGAAAATAATCCCTGGATTAAAATTACAACCATTATTCAAGACTAAAGGGAATGCTCCTGATTTTGCCAAAATTACCCCCATGCGTACTGTTGCAAAGTAATTTCGCAAAAAAAATAACCACGTTCACTGTATTGGGATTTAGTTTTAGGGCAGAAATGTTGCCCATGGCTGACTAATCGGAGCTCAACTCATATCTTAATTCACAATCATAATGTTAAAACATTACCAACGATGAAATAACAGATAAGAGCAATATCAATATGTTATTGCACAGTGACGAGGTGGATATGATGATTTATGGAGTGATAAAACCAATATCGACCAAGGCAAACAGGATTTTGCTCAATGCAGGTCATGGTCAGAACAATGATTATTTTCTAGCGTTAAGGTACAATGGGTCTCTTGTCCTCACTTGAAGAAATTATGGCCAGTGTTAAATTTTTCCAAATGTAGGTCAAATTTCACAGTCATTGTCACATGATCAAGAATTTTAAAACCTTTTAAAAAAACTTTCGTCACATGCCAAATATGAGAGCTGTCACATGCCAAATATGAGAGCCCTGTCTCCTGCGGTACAATAGTAATGGCCAATACTTCATCTAGCAATGTAGGTCAAGGTTTCATGATCAAAATTTTGGTACTAAATAATAAAGATCTTGTCAAAAGGAATATAAAAGTCATTAATGAGAGCACTGCCTCAAACAGTTCACGAGTAATAGACAATGTTGAAAGTTTTTCAAATGGTCAGATTCAAGGTCACATGATAAAAATTTTGGTACAAACTGAAACTGAAATATCTAGTAAAATATGAGAGTTCTACCAACAGAAAGGTATTGTAACAAAAAACATGCATGCCAAATATTAGAGTCCTGTCTCTTATGGTCTCTTATGGTGAAAAAGTTTTGGCCAATGATAAAGTTTTCGACAGACAGATGGACAGAGAAAAGATAGACCAACACAGTAATTACTACAGGGCAACCGTCATTTGGTCGGGCCCTATTTACTTTGAGAAACACTTTTGCATCCTGAACAACATTTTGTAAGTGGATGAAGCAAAACATACCTCTCGTTTGACCATCACATATTTGATCCCTGATTTTGGCAGCATATCGATAAAACTCGCGAGTACAGAACAGGTATGCTGAATGAACCAAACCGTCACTTCAAAATGAGTGGTCAGGTAGTGTAAATAGACTAACTTCCTGTAAACTTCCCCCTGAAAAATTATGTTAAAATACATGATTAATATAAAGACATGACTGAGCTTCGATCTTTGATTTCTTTAAAATGAAATCCTTTATTGAATCATTTCACAATAACTTTAAAGACGTATATAATTCTTATAGTTCCTTACAATGCCGTATCTTAATCCAAACTCTCGTAACAGTCGGACCGAGGCTGAAGCTAGTAGAGAAGTGGGTCCTGGCACGGACATTTCTGCATCCTTACGGTATGGAAGCTCGTATCTATGATAGGATAATAAGAAACAATTTTCAGAAAATGTTAACATTTTCATCAATTCTAAAAACATACATTTATCATTGTGACAATGAAAAGGATATATGTAGCTCCAAATACAACAATAGATAGTTCAGCTTTTGATTTCAGGGATATTTTTCATGTACCTTTTTTTTGTAAATGTATATCATGGTGGGTAATTTCGCAACACAGAACAATAGCTTTTCTATATTGCAATGTAGATAATTTTCAGCAAAAAGGGGAATGTGATGCAGTGTAAGCTAAGAGTGCCTTAGCTAGGAGTTGTACCCAAAATAAGAGGAATATAAGCCTTTCATAACGCACAAATACGATCGGCATTCTTCTATCACTTTCATCTACATGAATCACGCCGATCGTTTTTCAGCTTTTTAAAAAAAGAGATTATTTCTCTTACCGGTATTTTGGGTAAAACTCATAGCTATGGCATCCTTACACTGCATCACATTCCCCTTTTTGTGATAAATAATCTATATCGCATGAACTTACAGAAGCACTGCGAGATTACCCACCGTGTATATGACATTTTTCATGTATTTTATTCTTTGGTTTCATATTTGATATTTTGTGTATGCTTTATACATCGTTTTAAAAATTAACATTATTTGTACAGTATATGTCATAAATTGTATTCATACTGTAGTGTAATTTTCAACACCACCAAATTTTAGTGGAAATATGGAAAAAAAGGTGTATTAACATAATTATGAATTAGCGCACTTGGCCTATTTTCCATTATGATCTGAAACTTTCAGAGTTGATTCTGATTTAGCGTATTCTTAAATTAGATCACTCTTAACAGCACTAACTCTGCTAAAATATTAATCCCACTAAAATAAGCTTATAAGCAGTACTTAACATAAATGTATTTTGTACATTTTATACCATGTTTTCATGTATGATATTTTCTAAATATTAATATCAATTTCGGGTATGATCATCTTCTCAAGACAAGTGTACCTAACACATGTACCTTACTCCCCCTTGTCGGATGTCATACACAAAACTAATTCTCCGATGAGTGTCATAGCGGAGAATATATACGACGAGATCAGAGTCCATATTATAAATTATCATACTTTCGTATACAAGCAATTTTGGGAGTAAAATCATTCAAACACATCAACAAGCACTTAAATTGCTAGTAATTTATACCAATTTTTGGCCTGATAAGTCTCCGCTGTGTATGACATTTGACAAGGGGGAGTAAGGTATTACGTACACTTGTCTCGAGAAGATGGGGTATGATATAAGATTACTGAACTCTGATGAATCTTCGAATGAAATTATACTCATCAAATGCATTTTTCAAAGGAGTGTTGTTTAGATTATCTTAAAAACCAACACTATACTGATAATCCTGACAAGAATGTTTCACAAGCTGAGCCAGTGTACAAATGGTGTACATACTACTTAAAGTATTAAAAATGAGCCATTTATAACAATGACAGACATGACGGACATGCATGACAGACATGACAGACATGACGGACATGACAGACATGACAGACATGACAGACATGACGGACATGCATGACAAACATGACAGACATGACGGACATGACAGACATGACATACATGACGGACATGCATGACAAACATGACAGACATGACGGACATGCATGACAAACATGACAGACATGACGGACATGACAGACATGACGGACATGCATGACAAACATGACAGACATGACGGACATGACAGACATGACAGACATGACGGACATGACAGACATGACAGACATGACAGACATGACGGACATGCATGACAGACATGACGGACATGCATGACAAACATGACAGACATGACGGACATGACAGACATGACAGACATGACGGACATGCATGACAAACATGACAGACATGACAGACATGACGGACATGACGGACATGCATGACAAACATGACAGACATGACGGACAGAATATGATTCTCCAACATACCTGATAAGTTTATGTAGGAGGGCAGCGTAATCTTCGTGCACACACTGTAGAGTTTTCAGGAAATTAGACGGTTGTTGAGGATAAGCTGTGTGCCAAAACTTGGTCATCAGCTCTCCAATATGACTGAACTCGTAACGCTGCCATCTATCAAAACCTTGTGGAGTCTTAAAATACATGCAGAATAAATTAAAACATTCCCTTTTTTGTAAAATGTTAAACATGTTCCTATTACTCTTTCACAACTCACATTTCTACAGGTAACAAATTTAGACCTGTTACTCATTTTATTGTTTTATAATACACGTACATGAACTAGAATACATTTTTGTATTTGCAACATTTTGAATTATGGAGCTTTCAGATTACCCCTCCCTTCATCTTTATTCTTTTGATTTTAAGGATTTTGCCAGTTCTTAAAAGTAAACGATTTAGCAGAATGATCATACACGTATAAAGATTCAGAAAAATTTAATTCCACATGTCATAGTCTCTCTATTCAGGCTTTTTCAAAATAGAGAGTTACTTCCCATTTGTGCAGGTATCTGACATCAACGCTTGTGACATCATCAAATTCTATGGAAACCAGCATGAAATTCAGTGAAACAGGATTACAAATTTGACGTTTTCAATGGCATTTAATGACGTCACAATGCTTTTAAGTCGGATACCTGCAAAAATCAAACGTCGATATGTAAAATCGAAAAGACAGAATTTGGAGGCACAAACTGAAAATTCACTCCTTTATTGATCTAGTTTTAATAATAATTTATTTTCAAACAACTCACAAAGTTTAATAACAAATTTTTTTATTCTTTTTTATAAAACTCACAAAGTATGGAGATTGTTCACAAAAGGCCAAAATAACTAAGATGAATATTTCTGTGTACATTGCAATCTTAAAATAGAAGAAAAGTTAAAAGTAAAATGCTTACCATATATGTTGATGAGTTGTAGAATGGATTACTATTATTTTCCAGAGCAGCTAACTGTCCAACAAGTTCTTCTGCCAGTATCTAGCAATGAAAACACGAGTACATGAATAATACATTATTATTAATAAGAAAGGTACATGTATGACTACATACATGTATATGTTATATCAATATATATGGTCTTTCTTTTTTGTTATTCTTTTTTCAGCAGAAACGTATATTACATACTGAAATCAAAGCTCTGAAGGAGCTGATGACGAGTTTCATTTCTTTATCTTATATTTTATGAGATTTAAATATTGAATTTTCCAATGTTCGGGAATAAAACATTCATGAACCTATGTCAGCACCTTAATTTTTCTTCGTATATAGATCTGCATATCTATTCCCGTTGAAATTTTTCTAAAATCTTGTGTCTGGTATGTTATTCAGTTTGTTTTTTTTTTAATCGGTCCCAATTTCAAGGTTTACTAGTTAAAAGTGATATTTTGCTGTCTTCCCCGTTGCAGTGGATTCATGCACATTTCTTGTCTGAGAATCAACAATTTTCCAGGTACCGTTGATTATCTGACAAGAAATATGCATGAATCCACTACAACGGATATCAAAGAGAAAGAGAAAACCAAAATAAAGCAAATATCAGCTTTTTATTACGCACAAACACGATCAGCATTCTACTTTCATTTTCATCTACATGGAATTGGATCACGCCGATCGTTTTTCAGCTTTACAAAAAGATATTATGGATAAAACTCATAGCTAAGGCATCCCTACACTGAATCATATTGCCGTTTTTGTGATTGATTATCTATATTGCACGAATTATAGAAAAATAGCAATCCAAGGAATGCTTGTGTCGCCTGCGTAGCGGTTTGATTATTATTCTAGAAAGTGGATCAGAATAATTGGTATCAGTAGAAAAGTCTTGTCAAATGAAATTCATTTGAAATATCAGACCTTTTAATTACAAATTAAAAGATATGGTCATTCTCAAATTTTCAGAAAAGAGTGTCAATCATCTAGGTCAAGGTCACTACGTAAAAATTGGTAACGAAAAGGTCTCATCATAAGAAATATAAAAGCCCTATCACTTACCAATTAAAAGATATATACAACTTAATTTCTTAGAAAAGAAGGTCAAATAGCAAGGTCAAGGTCAAAAGGTAAAAAATTATGGTATGTGTAGAAAGGTATTGTTACAAGAAAAAATACATGTGAAAAATCAAAGCTCTATCACCTACCAATCAAAAGATATAGCCAATTTAACTTTTCTTGAAAAGTAGGATAAATATCATGGTCTGTGTAGAAAGGTCTTGTCACAAGGAATACACATATGAAATACGAAAGCCCTATCACTTACCAATCAAAAGATATATACAATCTTAATTTGTTTGAAAAGTAGGTCAAATATGTAGGTCAAGGTAAATAGGTAAAAAATTATGGTATGTGTAGAAAAAAGTTGTTACATTTAGAAATACACATGTGAAATATCAAAGCCCTATCACTAACCAATCAAAAGATATAGCGAATCTGATCTTTTTCCAAAAGTAGGTCAAATATCTAGGTCAAGGTCACCAGGTAAAAAATTATGGTATATGTAGAAAGGTCTTGCCACAAGGATTGCACGTGTGAAATATCAAAGTCCTAACACTTACTAATCAAAAGGTATATCCATTCTTAATTTTTTTGAAATTTAGGTCAAATATGTAGGTCAAGGTCAATAGGTCAAAAATTATAGTATGTGTAGGAAGGTCTTGTCACAAGGAATGCACATGTGAAATATCAAAGCCATATCACGTACCAATCAAAAGATATAGCGAATGTTATCTTTTTTTCCAAAAGTAGGTCAAATATCTAGGTCAAGGTCACTAGGTCAAAAATTATGCTATTTGTCGAAAGGTCTTGCCACAAGGATTGCATCTGTGAAATATCAAAGTCCTAACACTTACTAATCAAAAGATATATCCATTCTTAATTTTTTTGAAAAGTAGGTCAAATATGTAGGTCAAGGTCACTAGATCAAAATTTATGGTATGTGTAGGGAGGTCTTGTCACAAGGAATACACATGTGAAATATAAAAGCACTATCACTTACCAATCAAAAGTTATGGGCTGTGACACCCAAAGTGTGACAGACAGACAGACGGACAGACGGACAACGGACAAAGTGATCCCTAAGTGTTGCTATGCTTCGCAGGCGACACAAAAACCCAACATTCAGCATTGCTATAGCCCACCAAGAAAAATTCCAGTTTGCCTGTGGACGTCTCAGTAAGCACCCACCGAATCATGTCACGTGGTATTTTCGATAAACTAAGCAATCTCTATATACGTGCACATGAGACAGCTAATGTTTACTACACCCTAAAGTAACAATTTTGAAATGATTTCTAACATTTTTTAAATTTATTATGAAAAAACTGTTAAAACGCGGAATGCCATGAATGCGAAATATACAATGCCTTCATCAATATGGTGAATTATGAGGTCAAGGGTCACGGGGCCATACGATCAGAGTTAAAATAACTGAGTAAAGCGCCTTCACACTCTCATGGATCTGGCCACGGATAGCTACGGATTGAGAAAAATTTTACATCTGTAGCTATCCGTAGCAATCCGTAGCTATCCGTAGCAATCCGTAGCTCGATCCGGCACTAGTTGAAACTCGCCTAATAAAATGATAGTTTTAAAATGAAATAACTTTATGCAATCTCTAGTCATGTATATGTATTGTATATCAATTTTGTTGTTTTAAGGTTGCATATATTTTCAAGGATGATGTTTATTTAATAATCCATTATTTAAAATATTAATATAATTTGATGCACTGAACAAATCCAACATGAACATGTGCCTACCCTTCCTGGCTCTTTCTTTCCATACTGAGTATATATGCTGGCTTCATACTGAGAGAATGTTGTCTGATTAAGTCGGAAAGATCTTCGTATCAAATCGAACAGTGTCTCAGCCGGCACAACCGACATTTCATCCGACTCCTCGATCCCGCTATCTTGGAGCACATCAGGAGTAGCGGGCCTTGGTAAGCTCAACTTTCCGCCAAATTGAAATCTTCATTGAAGTATAAAAGAAAAATTATTGATTAAACAAATATAGAAATAGAAGTGCTGTATAGAAATTACATGTCACATTCTTCTCTTTTCAATAAAATTTCAAGACCTTTTTTTTCGGTTTGAAATCAATTAAAACACAGCAAAATAAACAACAGACCCTTTCACGATAATGTTCACTCATCACTTTAGTCTTTTCGTGTGACGTTTTATCCACCGAAGACAATGGAATGAAGTCATACCACTCTAAACTGTGGCATGCACTGCTGCAATATCATTTCATTGTTTTGAGTGAAAAAAAATACCATACAAAGATACAAAAGTGATCTGAGCGAACCTTATTGTGAAAAGGTCTATAGATCTGCATACTTGTTATCAAGTATTGGAATTCTGTCTTTTTGATACTGTAAAGTGTAGGGTAACTTTCATTTATTCCGGGAATTAAGGGAATTCACGAAAATTTCACACAAGTAAAAATCACCCTGCTGCATTCTTACAAAGGCAGAAAGGTTTCTATCGCGAATATTTCCTTCAAGCTTAACATTTTGATGTTATAGTCATGAAATTTCCCCCCTGCAAAAATAATCACATTTACAGTATAGGCTATGGGACAGTTTAAAACATGTTTTCCCTAAATTTTACTCTGTTTTCCATTGAATTGGCAGACATTACAATAAGTATATATCAGATATCATCCAAAATGGGAAATATCTCTGTATACAAAAAGACTGAATATGAAAAATATATGTACCTCTAAATTTTTTTTTCAAAAGGGATGGATGCTTACTTTCCTGTTCACTAAATCCAGAGCACCCTGTTTTGGCGATTTATTCTCTCGTCTGAAGAATTTTTCGTATTAATTATCATTTCCGAGAATTTACCTCCTTTAGTCGTAACTGGAAATAAACTTCAACTTACTCTATCAGCTGCCTTCAAAACGCAATATGAATAAAAAAACATGTGTTTGTGAAACAGGAAAGCCTCCGTTGGCATCTTTGTTGGTAAAACAGCTGAAAAGTAGTTCAAATTTTTAGGTCAAGAATAAAAGGTCAAAAGGTCAAATTTGGTATCCATGGAAAGGTCTTGTCATAAGAAATACACATGTGGAATATGAAAACCCTATCACTTACCATTCATAAGTTATGGCCAACTTTTAAGTTTTTCAAAAGTAGGTCAAACTCAAAGGTCAAGGTCACGAGGTCAAAAATTTTGGTATCCATGGAAAGGTCTTGTCACAAGGAATACACATGTGAAATATGAAAGCCCTATCACTTCCCATTCAAAAGTTATGGCCAAGGTTAAAGTTTTTCAAAAGTAGGTCAAACTCCAAGGTCAAGGTCACAAGGTCAAAAATTTTGGTATTCATGGAAAGGTCTTATCACAAGGAATACACATATGAAATATGAAAGCCCTATCACTTACCATTCAATAGTTATGGCCAAGGTTAAAGTTTTTCAAAAGTAGGTCAAACTCCATCAAAGTCATAAGGTCAAAAATTTTGGTATCCACGAGAAGGTCTTGTCACAAAGAATACACATGTGAAATATGAAAGCCCTATCACTTACCATTCAAAAGTTATGCCCAAGGTTAAAGTTTTTCAAAAGTAGGTCAAACTCCAAGGTCAAGGTCACAAGGTCAAAACTTTTGGTATCCATGGAAAGGTCTTATCACAAGGAATACACATGTGAAATATGAAAGCCCTATCACTTACCATTCAAAAGTTATGGCCAAGGTTAAAGTTTTTCAAAAGTAAGTCAAACTCCAAGGTCAAGGTCACAGGGTCAAAATTTTTGGTATCCAAGGAAAGGTCTTGTCACAAGGAATACACATGTGAAATATTAAAGCCCTATCATTTACCATTCAAAAGTTATGGCGAAGGTTAAAGTTTTTGCTGACAAACAGACAGACAGACCGACGGACAGACCAAAAACTATATGCCCCCGAATCTTCGATTATGGGGGCATAAAAATAAAATGTTTACGGGTAATTTCCATGTTAATTTCAAGCCGCCGCCATGTTGTTCTGCATGTCAACAATAGTAAACAGTGCAGTCAATACGTCCAATGTCAGGCATTTTCAGTGGTTTTACTATAGAAAATCCCTGCAGACTTTTTATTTCAGCCAAAACAATGGTATTTTCTGGTACGATTAAAGGAGTACTATAAAACTGATGTCTTTTTGGAAGATGGCAATATCAGATTTTAGAGAATCCCGGGAAAACAGGGTGCTCTGGGTTTAGTAAACAGGACAGTACATAGCGCATATGCAGGTTGTAGTCATGAAGCCATACCTTCCTTCTTGTTCTTTCTGTACAGTGACAGGGGACGGTGTAAGAGCACTGGGAGGCTCGGGAGCACATAGCACGGGATAGGAAGCACACATGTAAGATCTCTTAAACACGCTCCACTCCTAAAATCATAATATATCAAACTACATGTATGGATACAATATACACTAATGAGGTTAAACTTATACAGTACATACATGTACAGTACATTTACATGTATTTAGCATTATTCAGTGCTAAAAAGCAAAGAAATCATCATTTCACTTTTTATTTTTTTTTTTTAGTGGAGGGGGCCTACTTTGCCCTCATCCAAAAACATTCTGACTATTGTATGGATTTTTAATCATGATTAAGATTTCCACAACTGGAGAAATGTTACAGCATAAATGCTTACTTCGATCAACAGAATACTTGCCTTTGAGGAGTTTATAAATACTGTAAACATGGTAATTTTTGCGTGGGGGTGATTTTCACGTTTTCATAACTTTATTTTTATCGCAAAAAAATAAATCCCACACAAAAATTACAACCAATATAAAAAAGTGAAGGAAACACTCGCAGTTTTGCCAAAATTTCCCCCACGCTTACTGTTGCAATGGACATTTCGCAAAAATTAACCCCATGCGTACTGTTGCAATGGACATTTCGCAAAAATTTCCCCCAGCAAAAATAACCATGTTTACAGTAAAAGTTTTTCTTACTTCTTCTCAAGTCAATTGGTTTAAGAGGATATGGTCTGAGATAATTACCATTATTCAAGACTTAATACTCACGGACACTGGTAGGGATGAGACTTCTGCAAGGACGTCCTCTGAGCTTTTCATCATAGCTCCTACAAAATAAGGAATATTGTACATGGTAAACTAATAGGCTCATTTAAATCACACAAATAGATCTAACAGGTTGCCTTCTTGAAAAGGTTTATCTACATGCAACTTGAAGTCACCTTTCAAAACTGTATATACCAGTTTTACTGATTGTACTTTTTGAAGGGGTTTGTAACTTATGGAAGAATTCAAGTCAAGCTCTGTACGATTTATTTTCACAGTTAGCATTTTGATCATATGGTTAAATATTTCGTTCATCCTGCCACAAAAATTTGAAGATATATGGACGTGCAGATAGATGCATGAGCAGACAGAATTTAGTTGCATTCATACCAATTCAATTTTCAATACCAACTGAACAATTGATTCAAAGACATACTTGCATAATTCATTTCCTCCAGATTTATATTTACCTTCTTCTATACCAGAGTCCCGTCCATCATTACGAACCTACAAGATGAACATTGCTCTATAGTTTGAAATATAATATATTGAAATTGACTTCAAGAGAAATATCGGTAAAATGTATAGTATATATGAAGTTGTCCATTCACAAAAAATATCCTCTTTAGGTGAAGTTATCAAAATACAAAAGCTAATTTGAAAACAATGGGAACAAAATTTCAAATTTTTCAATATATACATGTAAATGTATATTAAAGCACAAGAAAGAAATAAACAACAATGTTTAGTACGTATATTTATATGACAAGATGTCATCTGCTTTACTGGTACATAAGATTGAGTAAAAAATTTTTTTTTATTATTTTTTTTTTAAACACTACAGACATGTATACAATACTCAGACAAGGACATTTTTAGTATATAACACAGAACATAGAAGAGTATATGTCGACCAACCCGTGGTCCTAGTGAGGCTCGAACCAGCAACCTTTTGGTCACTTTGGCCCGACGCCTTATCTACTAGACCACGGCATGAATAAAATTACTATCAATTAAAACTCAAGATTTATGACCACTTGTTTTAACATCAAATGATAAAATACAAATTGAATTACAAATTTATTACATGTATTAACATCAAAGAAAAAAACACATACCAGACGAACATTGGAAAAAGTTGTTTTGCACCCTGCCAGGAAAAGGCAACATTTTCTCGACCTGAAATAATAGGCAAAGATATACATGTGACAAGTATATCAGAGTTCATAGTTTAAGATTCTCTTCTACACTTAATTCCTCTTAACTTTAAATTCATTTGATTGAACTATTGTTTAATTTGATAAGTATGTCTTCTGGATTCACAAGAAAATAATCAGCACTTTGCATGCTATGAAATCAAATTAATAACAATTTTAGACTTGTCATTTGCAGTTATTCACCTTGTCACATTTTATACCCAAATTGTCAACTTATTGTCTCACACATTTGTCTGATTAATTATTCTGACCTGAGGAATTAAAGTACAATAAACCACAATTAAGTAGTTTTTATCTCTAAATTCTACTCACTCTAAATTTCCAAAGTAACTGTGAATTTTCTTTTCTATTTTTCCTTTCCTGTAAAAAAATAAAACATTCAATATGAGATGTTAAAAATTAACAAACAATACATGTATCACAAAATATAATACTTCCAGACTCCAGTTAAAGAAATCTCATGTTTCTTAAGAACACTGCTTGGTGGCAAAACTTTCTGATCTTCGCACATTCAAGATGTCCAATTACACTGTAATATTATAGTATATCAAAGGAGACAATTCCAAAATTTAAACAAAATGTATCGGAAAAACAGGGTATGTAGGGACTGTCCTTAATCAACTAGTGTCAATTTCATCTTATTCTATCAATGAGTTAGAAAATAAATAATCGTTTACTTTATTAGTCTCTCTCCTATGCTCAGGGATTGGTTGTTTCCCTCCAGATTACGACCCTCGGACAAATCCCTGTGTGTCCATCGAGCCTCTTCCTCATCTTGTACAAACTGCAGAACTTTGGAGGGCTTTAAGATGGTGGGTGTGTCTCCAGAAAGAGGTGTGTCTCCAGGAAGAGGCGTGTCCCTGGGTGGAGCCATATCATTGATATCCATTGTCTATAGGTTCACTAGTAATCTGAAGCTCATCCCATCCTCTAAAAAAAATAAATGCATTTCAAAAATGTATCATTCTCGAATGAGTTTTATAAATATTGAATTTCACTTGCAGAGTTTATGCTGGTTCCTTAAAAATCTTCTGTTAAAGTTTAAGATAATCCATCAAATTATATATCGTGTATGATTTATAACAATATATTCGACTAACTTATACATTTTGTGAAGATTGTATCATGTAATTCAATGTGTACTATTGAATACGTGTTATCTTCATTGTTATCTATAAACTCATTGGTCATTGACTCCAAAATTATCATTTGAATACTTAGTAATCATTTATCAACGATATCGAACTTTACTATAACGATAACCTGAAGTTTACCTCAGGGCTTTACATCCATTCAATTCAAAGGATTTGTATCCTACTTACTAAAAATGGAAAAGTATAATTGTCACAGTGTACATCAGTAACCTACATTTATAGGTTGACAGTCTACATGTTCCCGATGGGTAATCTTGCAACGCAGAACAATATATTTTTCTTTAATTTTGTGTGATATAGATTGCGGGCCTCAAACTGTCCAATATCTTTAAGAATGAATTGTTTTCGGCATATATCCAACACTTAATCTATACAATACCAAGGTAACTGAAATATTCTGTCATTTAAATCATTGTCTTTAATTATGTGTCGTGACGTTTAGCGGAGTAATACGAAAATTGAGATATCTTAAATTGTGTACACACAGATGATTCCTTTATTATTTCTAAATTCGGATGCAGAAAAAGTCAATATATATACTTTATTGTTTTACAGTATTTGAAAGTTGTCATACTCAAATTTGAGCTTGTAACGATACACTGGCATTTAGATATCCCTATTACAATCAGACATAAGAGTGGAAAAATGACGTTTCTGTACAATTTTTAAACGACATGGAATCATTGAACTTTTATTCAAGCTAATACAAATTCCATAAAAGATCTTATACATTTTGTAGTTGGCTATGGACTGCAAGAAAAATGTTTCGAGCGTACGTTAGTATGCATACAATTTGCAACGAAGATGAAAAAGTGATTTTAAATTCATTCAAAGAGAATGGTTTGATCCAAACGTTCTGAAATGTAATTCTTGATGCATCGTCTGTGAACAGATAGAAAGGACCAGGGAATAATTATAGCGCATTATTGCCTAATTTAATCTTTATGGTTTATTTTTGAACCAATAAAAATAAAATAACCGACTTTTCCCCCCAAAATGATTTCAACTTTAACCAGAAGTCTCTGACGAGACTGTAGCTCTCCTGGTTGTTTTTCTAAAACATCAATTTCCTTTCTTTTTTTTTTTAAACCAAGACCATAGGGAGCAGGCGCTCTAACAAATTATAAGTAGCATGACAAAACTACATATCCATTATACTGCAACTATAATAGCACTCATGTAATTCATAATATCTGAGATAAAGTATTTCCAAAAAGAATGTCACACCCATTTTCCAAGATCCTAGGGGCCAAGGGCTGCTAGCTCAAATGAACTATCAATGACACATCAAGACTACAGATCCATAATATTGAATAAAGAATTAACTCCCCATCATTAATAGCTTTAAACGAGTTGAGAGCACAACTATATAGGAAAAATTACCACACCCATTTTCAAATACCCTGGGGGTATAGGGCTAACACAAAATATCAGGTGCACAACTATGCCACAGACCAATCATTGCAAAAAGAATTAATTCTACATCATTTATAGTGTCAGAGGAGTTGCAAGCACAAGATTACATTAACTTATATAGGAGAAAATGACCACACCCATTTCTGAGACCCTAAGGGTCAGGGGCTAAAACATAATATCAGGTGCACAACTAGACCAGAGACCCATCATATTGCAATAAGAATTTAGTCTTAATCATTAATAGTGTCAGAGGAGTTGTGAGCACAAGATTACATAGAGTTATATATGAGAAAATGACTACACCCATTTCTATGACCCTGGGGGTCAGAGGCTCAAACTAAATATCAGCACAACGAGACCACAGACACATCACATTGCAAAAAGAATTAAGTCTCCATCATTTATAGTGTCAGAGGAGTTGCGAGCACAAGATTACATAGAGTTATATAGGAGAAAATGACCACACCCATTTCTAAGACCCTGGGGGTCAGGGGCTCAAACAAAATATCAGGTGCACAACAAGACCACAGACCCATCATATTGCAAAAAAGAATTAAGTCTCCATCATTTATATTGTCAGAGGAGTTGCGAGCACAAGATTATATAGAGTTATATAGGAGAAAATAACCACACCCATGTCTAAGACCCTGGGGGTCAGGGGCTCAAACATAATATCAGGTGCACAACTAGACTACAGACCCATCATATTGCAAAAAGAATTAAGTCTCCATCATTTATAGTGTCAGAGGAGTTGCGAATACAAGATTACATAGAGATATATAGGAGAAAATGACCACACCCATGTCTGAGACCCTAAGGATCAGGGGCTAAAACATAATATCAGGTGCACAACTAGACCAGAGACCCATCATATTGCAATTAGAATTTAGTCTTCATCATTATTAGTGTCAGAGGAGTTGCGAGCACAAGATTACATAGAGTTATATAGGAGAAAATGACCACACCCATTTCTAAGACCCTGGGGGTCAGGGGCTCAAACAAAATATCGGGTGCACAACAAGACCACAGACCCATCATATTGCAAAAAGATTTAAGTCTCCATCATTTATAGTGTCAAGGGAATTGCGAACACAAGGTTACATAGAGTAATATAGGAGAAAATGACCACACCCATTTCTAAGACCCTGGGGGTTAGGGGCTCAAACAAAATATCAGGTGCACAACAAGACCAGAGACCCATCATATTGCAAAAATAATTAAGTCTCCATTATTTATAGTGTCAGAGGAGTTGTCCGGACAAGATTACATAGAATTTAATGACCACGCCCATTTTCTAAGACCCTGGGGGTCAGGGACTGAAACTAAATGTCAGGTGCACAACTAGACCATGGACCATGTAAAATGCAAAAAGAATTAACTTTCTATCTCTAACAATTTCAGAGGAGTTGTCCGGACAAGATTACATAGAATTTAATGACCACGCCCATTTTCTAAGACCCTGGGGGACAGGGACTGAAACTAAATGTCAGGTGCACAACTAAACCATGGTCCAAGTAAAATGCAAAAAGAATTAACTTTCTATCTCAAACAGTTTTAGAGGAGTTGTCCGGACAAGAATTGTTTACGGACAGACAGGACAGACGGACAGACGGACAGACGGACGGACGCCGGACAAAGGGTGATCGCATAAGCTCGACTGGTCTGAGACCAGTAGAGCTAAAAACAGAACAAAAGCAGAAAATTGCCAATTACAATGTACTCCATACTTTGCATAACGTCGTTTTGGACGCCATTTACTGCGCCCCTCTACGAAGTGACTCCTAAAGAAAAACACCGTATTTCTTTGCTGAAGAACCAATTGCTTTGCATTTTGCACAATAAGAATATGCAATTTTTAAGGAATAAATTAGTATATAATCAAAATGTTTAACGATAACGATAAAAATTTTATTAAACTTGTCTACGAATTTATTGAACAGCCCTCGTACAGCTTTAATGTAGATCGCTCTCAAAAGTCAAGGACAAGGTGAAAAAGTAACTTTTATACCAATGGGTACATGTAGATTATGCCACAATGAATACACATATGAAATATGAAAACCCTATCACTTACCATTTTTATAAAAGGTATGGCCAAGTTTAAAGTTTTTCAAAAGTATGTCAGACTCCAAGGTCAAGGTCACAAGGTCAAACATCTTGGTATCCAATGACTTGTCCCAATATATCGCTATTAGTGATGTGACAATGGTAATCGACTTAAGAAGATGCAAACCCACAGTAGAAGACACAGTATACAAAACTCTAAAAAGACCATCATTAGAGTTTGCCTCATCCATTTGGGACCCTCAGCAAGAATCACTTGTGAGGATATCAAGACCATCAAGCATAGGGCTGCCTGCTTTGTATTCAACGAACACACCTTCACCTCCCCTGGATGTGTCACCAATCTTCAGGACCAGCTAGGGTGGGACACTCTATAATTCCTTTTGCGTTATTTTTCCGTTTTAAGAGGTAGTTCCTGGTACTCGCAGATTCCTTACAACAAATTTTGAATGCTTAGTCTTACATTGTATTTACAGAAAAACATTCCAGCTACTTGCAAATGCAAAATTTACACAATTTAATCATCTTGATTTGTCATTATATAGCTAAGAGTATCATCTGAGTATGTCAACCCTCAATGCTTTCAGTAAATTATTCAGAAATATTCATGTTGATTTTGATATCCCACATAATCTACTCAATTTAAAGTCAAAATTTTGTGAAAATGTCAGAAAATGAATGAATCAATATGAATCTTACTAAGGTAATGTAAAGATTAAGATTCTACTTGCCATATTACTTTATGAATACCTATCAGAGGAATTTCTTAAAAAAGATTTCATATTGATGAGAAGTTTTACTGTGATACAAAAATGATGAAGTGCAATGAATTCACCATCTAGTAGACACTTTATAGGCGATAAAGGAAGCCTACCCTCTTAATCTAAAAAAAAATTTGTATGCAAAAAACAAGAGAAACTGCAATTGTTAACAAGGTCCATCATTCTTATAGTGTGTTCCCATGATGATGTCATACCTCCAAATTAACCGCCATACTGGATAATACAGCTCTCGGACTTTATCAATTTCTACCATGCAAAATGTTGACATTCAAAGATATTTCATAAATTACCTTCTGACTATTCTTTAAAAACATCTTGTTGTTTGTAAATCTCATCAAGACATTGATTTATACAATGTGAAAACTTCAGAAAATTTGTTATTAAAGTAGAGCAATTTTAACACAGCACAGGTAGATAAAGTCAGAGAGTTGTAATCCAAGGAGGGAGATAACTCTGCATTTAAAGGGACTTAGGGTTAAAATAGTGACATGAAACTTTGTCAGTTCTATTTTACATATGTTTTCCTGATTATACAAAAATTAATCTTATTTGTTGGCTAGATTTAATATTATAAGAATAAGAAGAATTTGACATGAATTCTAGGGTTAGGAAAAGGGTGGGTGTATTTAGTTTATCACTGTGGTCATTTGCTCTCGGGATATTTTCTAAAAAGGCACCAAACTATCAGGTAAAGATTACTTTCATTGCTGTGAAAGCCTTGGAACAAAAAAAAAAATATATTTTTCAGTTTAGAGAACTAGGAGACACTTATAATATAACAAAATCAGAGATTAATCTACAATTTAAATGGGTCCTGTGGACCTGTTGTAATTTGACCAATGGGTCCCGAGCCAAAACAATGGGTCCCAGAAAAAATCTATGTGTCCCAAGTTTTTTTTTCGCAGCGTCACGATCTTTAGTTTGCGAATATAAGTGATATGAATGACTTGCGGTGTTTTATGTCAGATCGTTATGTTCTTTAAAAAAAAGTATTATCTAGAAACCCCCCAAACTTCAATCTAATTTAGTCAAATTTGCTGAGTTAAGTAGTTGATTGTTTATTCAGTTGCTTTATTTACGCAAGTGAGGCTTTATGTACATGTGTATAGTAAAACGTTATCCAAGAGGGTACTTAGGTGTGAATTGATTGAATCATATTGTCAAGCAAAGTTTAAAACCATGGAAGAAACTTTCATAAATATATTCATATATTACATCTGAATCCGAATGATCAGAAGTTAGACTTACATCGGACCGCATTTAACTTTTTCATCGAAAAATTTTGATGCGCAACAATTTCTCACACATACTGTGGACTTGATCAACCTTCTGTATACGGTTTAAAAGAGCTGTCAAAATATAAACATGAGACATTTACACGATATACAGCTTTCTCGACTTTGAAAGTTTGATGTAAACAAGAACTAAAGGGGACGCATCATACGAAAGTGATAACGCGTACTGTGGAACATAGCGATCGGAAATCAATTGGGTCCTGGGAGATTTTTATGTGTCAGAGACGCAGGACGCAGACTAATCCCTACAAAATAATCGATTTTTCCAGAGAAAATTGTTCATAATTCAGTGTGACAAGATTACACGATTGTCCATCCTTTTAAAGTTTCTATGAAATATTTTGTGAATTACAAAGTTTATTAGCAAAAGAACCTAACAAAAAAAGGCGGTCAGTACAAACAACGTAAAGACTAGTCCGACTTGCAGACCTACGACGGTGTTATCTGTATTTTCGTCTTCGAATAGTTCGGATTATCAGGACTCTTAACATATGAATATGTAGAGTCCTGACCGGGTCCCTTGTCTCAAAGTGCAGTCCAAGTCGTGTCAAATTTGCGAAGTAAATAAAAATACTTCAAGCACTATCATGGAAAATTTTTTGGTACATATCTATTCTAGAGGCTCTCAGCTCTTACTTTGCTTGGATAATTTATTCCAAATAAGTCCACATACTTTAATAAACACTTTTCTCACTGGCCTCTCCTCTTTTGTGTCAAATTTCCTCCATTTTTTATGTTGAGACAACTTGACCAAATGTCTAAGTCACTCTATCCTTGTTTCCGGTGGAATGTCAGTAACCCTGCTGTTTTGGTGGAAGAAACCGAAGTACACAGAGTAAAACAACCACTGATCCTAGGGGAATGACCAAAAACACCTGGGCAGTCCGTTTGGACCACACAGTTGCACGGTCACCTGACCGAATGTCAGCCGATGCAACACATATGGTACACTGGTTCCCGATTTCCTCTGACCAGGTACTGTAGTCCGACAAAGCCTTAAGATATGGCTATAAAATGTCGAAATAATGTTCCAAAGGAATAGATGGCGATGTCTGGAGGAAATATATACCATTTTATCCAAAGGATGGATTGAAAATTGGCCAGTATCACACAGATTGCACAAAGAAAATCTGACAAACTGTCTACATTGGTTGGGCAACCGGAAACAAGGATGGATTGACTTAGTAATCTGGTCGAGTTGTTCCAACATAAAAAATAGAGGAAATTTGGAGAGGCCAGTGAGAAAAGTGTGTATTAAAGTATGTGGACTTAGTTGGGATAAATTATCCATGCAAAGTAAGAGCTGGTAGCCTCTTGAATAGATATGGACCGAAGAATTTTCCATTAAAGCTCTCAAATTATTTTAATTACTATCGTCTTCAATTTTTTGCGCAGATATACTTTGAGACAAGGGACCCGGTCAGGACTCTACATATTCATATGTTAAGAGTCCTGATAATCCGGACTAGTCTTCGAAGACGAAAAACAGATATCATAACACCGTCGTAGGTCTGCAAGTCGGACTACGTAAAGACGCTATTTTTCTAGCACATGAAATGCAAGATAGGATATTTGCAAAATGCGTTAATGTCTGCATAAAATTGAATGATAAATATCAAAATATACGTTTTCTTTCTTTGGTTCACCTGGGTCGTCTTCCATTTTGACCGTCACATGATTTGTATACTCGGCTCGTCTTCTGACTATTTCGTTCTTACGTACCCTAAATCCGCCTTGCGATTCCCGACAATGATGTATATCAAAGCATTTATTTAAAAAAAAAACAGCACAAAAAAGTACAAGTGACTACGACTCTAAATATGTGTTTTAACCCAGTGGAAGGGACAGTACACCCCTTAATTATCCGTCTGGACAGACACATATATACTTGTATCCCGACTGAACAAGGGACAGTACGGTACTACATCCCTCATTTAGTAACATATATATACAATAAATGAGTGCAGAAGATCATACATTCATTGAGTTGCATGTGTTCAAAGAAATAGTTGAAATAATGTTCAAAAATTTGACTTCAAAGTGGAACCAAAAATAACAACACTACGTGTAGTTAAGATCGACATCTCTCTAGATCATCCTGATGCTTTCGGTTTGTTGGTGTGTGCTTAGCTTTTGAAAAAGAAGTTTAAATTGTCAGAGGACGGTACCCACCATGACCTACTTTCGCCTGTGGTGGCGCCACTGTTGACGGATCCGGAGAAAAAAAAAATATGAATGCTTCGATCTTTCCTACCAAGTTTCATTCAAATCCCTTCAGTACGTGATTTTGGAGAAGATGTTCAATATGTATATATGAAAATAACCCCCTTTCCCTTTTTACATCAGAAAAAAAATATGAACAATCAGAAAAATAACATTTTCAAACTTGGATGGTGAAGAAAGTTATAGGGGGAGCAAATTTGGTTGAATTATGTCCTCTCGTGCAAATAAGAAAATGTAGGAACGATATAAGAAAACACAGTATAATCTAAATTGAAAAACATTTCAATCTTATATTTTATGATGAAAGATTTTTTGTGAAGCTAGGCGCAGATCCCCCGGATCTCCGCGGAAAATCTGGGGGAGGGTATGGGAGGGGATTTGGGGGGCCTCCCCCCCCCCCGATACAATTTTGAAAAAATCAAGCAATTTGGTGGCATCTGAAGCGTCATCGTGTGGACCCCTGCCTCATCGCTCCCCGGGCTTTCTCACTCAGAGTTGTTGTTCAAATGTAAACGTCTTCATATTGAATAGCGTCATTTAAGAACAGGTAAATTGGCAACATGGACCAGACATGCACGTTTCGGGTACTTAACCCTCGTCAGTGATCCTCAAATCTAAACAATGTAATAAGCCAAAAAAGTGTGAAAGTTACTATGTCGAAAAAGCGTACCGAAAGACGTAGCAGAATGGGTGGGATATGATGCTACAGCTAGGACGCGTATTTGAACTGAATTTAGAAGGGATTTGGCGCACATGATTCAGTCCGTGTCAGTAACAATAATCAGTATATGTTTGAAAAAATTCGACATTTTCTGATGCTGAATTTTTCTTGCACGGCATGCAGAAGTCAACATGTTCGGGATTTCCTAAGGAAATGGGCGGATCAAAAAAAGTTTTGAAAGGACAGAGAGGTCAGTCCATGGGGGTGTCCAGCCGTAAATTCACGTTAAACTAGGAAATAATCAGCATTTACCTTACATACATGCTATTTTCATATTACTCACTTGAATCTATGGACGAATTAGAAAAGGGTAAGTAAGTGAGTGATTCACCCTTTCCGTCGTCTTCACAGAAGATAGAGTTTCTGAAACAGTACTATTCATAAAATATTTTTGATTTTTAAAAATTCGATGAGACAAATGCGTGCTATGCTGGAAAAATGTTGGTCTTACGCTAGGGTGCATCTAGAACTCCAATAAACAAGGACGACACAAACACGTGCGGTCAGAAAGGGGAGGAGGTGGGTGGGTGTATGAAAAGGATTTAATAGCTTTGAAATATTGATAGCTGAATTATAGGCCCCCGGAGCATATTTGAGCTATATCCAATGTTAAATATTTGCCCATTTTTAAAGTATGTTTTAAACAAAATTTGTAGATGACAAAAAATACACTTATATTTGACTGGAACAGAAACGTTTAGGTTCCGATTCCCGTAGATCTACCATTTACATTGATTGTTTGACGCGCGTACATGCTTTGTAAACTATTTGAACACGTTTATTATTAGTATTTGTTAATTTTCGGACGTAAATCATTCAAAATCAGTTAAGTTGCGCCAATTGCAACTTCAAAACGGCCGCAAACTTTAAGATCAGGACTATTTCAAAACCATGTCGATTTTGAAGCTTGGTATATATGTGTTTTGGAAACGGCTATAGAAAAATTTGTCACCAGCGTTTTAGCCAGAAATTTAATTAGATGTAGACTGCTGTGTAATTGTATGTGAATTACGTTACATATGAGGGCATATGTTAATAATACACTTTTCTGACAATGAAAAACGTCGTAAGTGTCCAATAGTTTGCTTTATTGGTAACTGTAGTCATTATGGTGGTCAACAAATGCATTTAGTATAGATTTTCATATATTCGTGAAGAAGAGCAGCTTATTTAATACCTCAAACCTATTCGTGCAAATTAATCACGAAGTGTAAGTTATTGATGTTTTGCAATTTTGATAGTTTGATTTTAAGGGAGAACTGAGTAAAACAGATTCCCCAGATTTTGCTTTTAGTTGATAGTGAAAACACATAAACTGCAAAATCTACAATAACTCGGAGGAAATGGCTATAAGGATAAAGACATGCATTGAAAGTACCTCGTAACGTAATTCACAAGTCGAAATATTCCGTCACCTTTTAAGCAAGATTTCACTTGTTTTATCTCTGATAGCATTTTATATCAAGTAGACACGATCACAGAACAGTAAATCGTACTCGAAGAAATAACAAATATTGCATATTACAGCCAAATGGCCTCAAATATTGCGATGCAATGTTTTATGATTAAGAGTATTCACGTGTATTTAGCTCCTCAGATTCGTTTTTACACAGACATATTTTGACAAACACCGTCCCAATTCTTTTTAAATGATGAATCTGAATTGATATAATAAAAACTTTAACAGAAGACCCCAAAATTATCATGGTCAGTTTCCAATTTTCAGAATTTTCATACCCAAAAGTGCCGTAACGTAATTCACAAAAATTCTTTTAAAGTTTAATTGTCCATGAAATAATTGTGTTTAACTTAACAATTCCTTGCCGACCCATTGCTCTGTAGACCTTCAAACAGGATCTGAATTTATGCTAGATAAAAATATATCACAAACTTAACCATCTGGCATGTTTTAACATACTTGAAATAGAACATCTTACAGACAAGAAAAGCAAAGTGTTTTTGTGCATATAGCTACTTTAAATTAGTGTATTTCTTTAACATTTCTAAGCTGATTTCTATCTTCCATATCATCTTTTGTATACATCTGTGTAATTCAGTATTACTCTGTGCAATCATTTTCCCCTGTAATCAATAAAGATATCCCAAAATTGAATTACGTTACACAGCGTGAAAATTTTACGTTATGGCAGGAATTCTCGCCTGTTTTGTAAAATCCAGCATTATCTGATGACTATTTTTCTGAATACACATACGTATGAGTTACATTCAAATGTTTCAACTACAAACTTTATCAAATAACCTGCAGAATGAAGAATCTTGTGATTAAAAAGAATACCTACTAGCTAAAAAATGTTAAATTGTATATATTTGACACTTTAGATAGTGTTTCTGCCCACAGACTAAGTATTATCACTAGCTAGCATGTCTGAAAGTAAAATAATAACGATAAATCCCATCTAGACACCCCAGGAATGGATATTTCTCTGAATTTAGTATCTACTACGTAACGTAATTCACCGTCACGTAATTCACGGTCATGTTTTTTTTTACTGTGTTTATTATCTGCCTCTCCGTACGTAAGGGATCTTTAATCAAATTGTGATTGTCTTTATATAAAGGCATAAGCACCCGATTACGACATGACCTTAGTAAAGCAATCTGCTATTCTTATCACAGTAAAAGTAGCGTAACGTAATTCACAAAATAAGTGATTTTTTCAGAAAATAAGAAATGAAAGGATTTTTTTTTCCTAAAATGAAACGAATGTAAAACATTCAATGAAAAACTATTAAAGTTTGGTCTATTACAAGTTAGAAATGTATTGTTATGATATTATATAGTTCTAATTCTAACTCATCCTAGATCTCCAAAGATGGTAACGTAATTCACCGTAAATCTTGTGACAATCGAGTTTAGTATAATTCAGAGTAAAATACTATGAAGTGTATGAACAGAACTCGATTTTTTAAATACTGATATTACTTTTATTAAAATAAGTGCTAATTATTTTGAATTTAATACATTTTCGCGTCATTGACAACCCATTTTATCATACACCTCAGTTTGTGACATGCATTTTTTGACAAATACAACCCTTATATAATAATATGATAGAAAAATCCACACATGTCGAGTTCAAAGGTAACCATAAGGCATATGGAGGAATAGCAACTAATACAAGTAAAAAGTAAAAGCAAAAAAATCTGTCCATGATTCATTGTTTCTTTCAAAAACGTATTGTAGCACAGTTTTGCGTTTTGGCTGCAACTTAACTGATTTTGAATGAAAATAAACAGAAAACCACCTCTGCGACGTACATTACAAAACTTCGCGATTGTCTGTACGAATTAATCCACAAATACGCCAATATTGACACAGGAGCTCGATGCCAACGATCCACAAGTATATCCACCTCTACTTTGACTAGAGAGAGATGGGAAGGGCCGGGTGGGTATCATTGAAGGCTGTTGGCATCGAGCTCCTGTGGGTATCGAATCGATATGCGATAGAATATATAAAAACAAATTGTAAATTTCGTTTCAGAATGGTGAATTCAGAATGGTGAATTCAGAATGGTGAATTCTGGTGGACATTAAGCAATTTTTACTACTTAATTAAACTTTTGCAGTTTGTTTGTTTGTTTGTTTTTTTTTTCGAGTGCTCATGTCTCATGTTACCAAAAAAAAAATAGAAACCGGGGGAATTTTCCCGACCCCCCCCCCCTAAATCCGCCCTTGATGCATCAAATCATATAAAGATTGCATATGATAAATGAATTCACATACGAGCTAGTCATATTATTCGTTTTGTTCGTTACATTCTGAAATTTGTATTTTCGTGACGAAAGATCTCGTGACCACCAAATCACTGACGCAGTGAAATTCCATTTGTCAGTCAGAAATGGGCAGCCATCGAGGCAAGAGCCTACTCAATTTTTCCCCTCGAAATTAATAGAAAAGTGCAATCTTTTTACAAAATAAAGTTTGTGGATCCTTACATTGTGTTATTAAATAATGTAAGTATTGAGAAATGGGTAGATCGCACTAGCATGATGCTAAAATTAACTCGAACGAATCGTCTGCGTGCCCTTGCCTTCTTGCCAAGACAAGGGCATTGTGCTAAAAATAGGAATGGCGGCACGCTAAATATTGCAAATAAAAATGATCTGCTTATCTCAATACTTAAATGTTTACAGGTTAAGATTGTTATTTTTTCATTTACCTATGCTGTTTTACGTAAATTTTGATACATTTCTTGTGTCTAATGTGGATAATTTACGTTTGGTGGCTTTGCGAAGATTTCTTTGTTTATGTTCTTAAAATAGATTTTGAACCACGTGGTGTTATTTTCCCATCCCTCTTCAATAAATACGTTAACACCAAAGAAAAGATTATTGAATACACAAATGAATATTTATCTATTATACATCCATTCAGAAAGGTATGCAAAAATGTAAGAAATGGGGAAAATAAAACATAGTTGGGGGGGGGGGGGGTAATTCTGCCTTTGGTATGATAAAATTTGCTGTATAACCACCATGTATTGACTCTTATGGAAGGAAAAGGAATTGAATGAAATATTTAATTTTGGATTTTCATAAATTGATATATTCTTTATTATTGTTTGTGAAAATTCAATAAATCTTGAATGCTATTACAACTTGAACTAGAGCCAGTAGAAATTAGGGAGTTCATATGGCCAGAGGAATTTTCAATTCAAGTGTGTTCATGTACTTGAAAAATATACATATATAACAAGTAGATGTATATTGGAATTTTATAAATCACCAAAAGTTAATAGCTATCTGTAATATTTATTAATGGAAATAAATTTGAACATAATGTACTGTACAAAAATATACTGAAAAAAAAGAAATGCCATCTTGTTACATAAAAAAGAATACATCAAGTACAAATTAAAAAATGATGTATAAAAATATAAGAAACATCTGTCAATAGGACTGCTCCTGTTTATAATAATGGAGCCAGGTAGATCAAGGTTGATGGTGCTATAAAGTAAAATTATTGTGTTACAGTGATTGCTAATACTATAGTGACCTTGAAAAAAATCACACTTTCATAATTGTGCTATTCCATTGCACCATGGTGCTACACATGTCTATATTGTCTTAGCAATCACACAATTTACCCTCAGTATCGCTGTACTGCTTTGCAGACTTCAAGTTCTAGAAATCTGTCAAATGTTGGACTTTGGTGTTTTGGGATTTTCATCAGTCCAAATAATAGTAATATAAATAAGCTTTTATCAGATTCAGATTAAATAGTTTTTTGTTGGCCAAATAAACATTACAGATTCTTTTAAACTCAGTTTTATTGAAAGAAATCTGTGCTGTTGATGTATGATTGACTTGATTGATGGTATAATAGATGACAGGATTTGCCAAGCTACATAGTCCTGTCAAGATTCCAATTTAAAAGTTAGTCAGATCAAGGAAGGTTTGAGAATTTTATGAATGGTGTCTTTATTTCACAGATACAGTACCCACTGCACCCGTGTAAAATATCACCTAATAGTAAAGAGATCTGTGGAAGAGGATCTTGAGTTCATCCTGTGTTGTCTCAGGATTCCTAAGGAAGAAGGTAAGGCCATACCAAATTAATTCAATGTTCTTTGGATTTCCCGCACCATATTTTTCAAAATTAAAAAAATATTAAATATTATAAAATAAAAATACTATAATGCTCGCCCTCACCAATAAATTTCTGGCTCAAGAATTTTTTAGGGTTGGTTCCGATTTCTGCCTATCTTGAAGCTTCTAGAAGTCTCAGATTGTGCAAATTTTGAAGAAAATGATACTTCTTGTGTTTGAAAAATGTTGTTAGGAGCAAATTTGTTGTCCCATAATGGCCATATGGTATACATGGCACTGAAAGTCAAGGAGGGGGGAATGTTTGAAAATCATTTCTCTACTACTATGTGCCAGGCTTCCTAGTCGCCAGATTCCTATGAGGATTCCTTTTTGAGTACGGAACATAAGAAATATATTACTGGGGTAACCTATATATCAACAATAAAATTATTTCAATTGCTTGCACTTTAAAAACTGCAATACTTAAAAAAAAAATGAAAAAATTGAATTTTCACTCGCTCGCACCTTTTTTTTCACAGGAAAATCCGAAGAACATTTAATTAATTTGATATGGCCTAAGCATTCTAGACAACCTCATAAATGTTTGTAGTGTATTTTATTCAAAGTATGACATTACAGTTACATACGTGTCAATATGAATTGATATATATCATATTATTTTCGTATTAATCATATATACATGTACACGTAAAGACATCTACCGGTACAACCTTGTCACAGTACGTGTACACTTTACAGTAAGTGTTAACAAACATGCCTTTTTATACGCCCGTCATTTGACGGGACGTATTATGGTATGGCGAAGTCTGTCCGTCTGTCCGTCTGTCCGTCCGCCTATGGAACGCAATAACTTGAATACGCGTCAACGGATTTTTATGAAATTTATACATAGTGATAAAACTGTGGAGAGGAAGCCGCCTTTCGATTTTCAGGTTCATCCGATTTGTCGTTACAGAGTTATGGGACTTAGATTTTAAAAATACAGTGAAAATATACTAAAATATTTAAAAATTATTTAAAAATCTATTTCTGGTCGAAATGTTTTTAAATTTGGTATACTTCAAGTAGAAAGGATGTTCTTTGACATATGTAACGGGTTTTTAATTTTTTTGTCGCATAACCGAGATAATGTGTGTAATGGGAAGGGGGGGGGGTTATATGCACATACATTTTAAGCTAAGGGCAAAATATAGGCGCATGGAACGCGATAACTTGAATATGCGTCAACGGATTTTCATGATATTCATACATTATGATTGGACTGTGGAGAGGAAGCCGCCTTTCGATTTTCAGGTTTATTCGATATGTCGTTACAGAGTTATGGGACTTAGATTGTTAAAATACAGTGAAAATATACTAAAATAGTTAAAAATTATTTAAAAATCTATTTCTGGTCGAAATGTTTTGAAATTTTGTATACTTCATGTAGGAAGGATGTTCTTTGACATATGTAACGGGTTTTTAATTTTTTTGTCGCATAACCGAGATATTGTGTGTAATAGGAAGGGGGGAGGGGTGGGTTATATGCACATACAGACAGGTCCAGGTGTAATCGGGAAAAAACAAAAAACACAGTGCAGAAAAAATCAGAATACGCAGTGTTTTTCAGGTGTTTTTACCTGAGCCATCCTAGAGCGACTTTACCTGTAGTAGGGTGTTATTGGGGATGTTTATTACCTGAGCTAATTAACAACTCCCCTCACCTATATAGGACATACAGATGTATTGTCACCTTTCTAAGGAAGAATTTTTATTGTTAAAAAGTAATTAATGCATTCAGTAGAAATTAAAAAAACAAACAAAGAAACCAAAAAACAAAAAAACCAAGTTATCATTTTTGTTTCATATTTTGAACAAAAAAAAAAAAAATAGTTATCATTTTTTTTTTTTCATATTTTGAATTTAAGTTATCCCAATTTTTATTATTTTATTATTCATATTTTTAAAAATTATATTCATATTTATTATATTATTCGAATTAAAGTTATCCTTATTCATGATTTTCTAAATTAAATAAAAAGTGTATGGGTAAGTAGAAATAAAATAAAAATCATATATTTACAAACTTATCATTTTGATTTTATATATGTTAAATTTCTTTAAAAGGAAGAAAAAACCATAGAGTAACTGGAAATAGAACAAAAATTTCATTCTTACATATACATATAAATCATTTTGATTTGTTTACAGTTTACCAATTTAACTATCTGACTATATACAGAAAGTTTATAGATCAACTCCGTCTTTGCATACGTGTTTGGTGCCTGGCATCTTTCCTACGGACTTTAAAATTCTAGGTTTAAACATTTTTATTGAAAGAAATATTTGTGATTTATGTTCGGCCATGGACTCCGACCTCCTAATTTTCAAAGAAGTCGGTATTTGAGCTCCTCTTGTTTCTCTAATTTATCATATTTATTTTATTTAGGCCTGGCCATATAAAATTCATTCGTAACACGCTATAATTTTTCACCGACGAGACGTACGTTTTTATGAAAAAAAAATCCGTCATGCCTAGTTTACGATCGCTGGTTAATTTCCGATCGCATGTTACTATCTATCTATCTATTTATCTAGGGAAATAACATTGTCCTGTAAATCCGTCTTTAAAATAAAAAATGTTCCAACGTACAATCAGCGCGCCGTGACAAGTCATTTTACGGCAACGTCTAATCTGCGAGTATAAGGTGTACGATAGAATAGAATGCTTTCTTAAAGACTTTATTCACGCACTGTAAATAATATTCTAAGGAATTCTAAAGATATTGTTCACGTTGACGATTCAGCTCGAGCTATTTGGCCACTTGTCGGTGAAAAGATGAAAATTACATGTAAAAGGCTCTGTTCGCGTGCGCAATACATTTTTATTTACTTTTTATGAAAAGTTACTAATCACTTTTCTTTTCCGTCCTCTATTCTATTCGTTTTACTTTATCTTTATTTATTTCTTTTTTTATTCGTCGTACCCCAAATAAGTTGAAATTTAAAAATTAAGAGAGTGAATATTAAGAGAGAGAGAGAGAGAGAGAGAGAGAGAGAGAGAGAGAGAGAGAGAGAGAGAGAGGGGGGGGGGGGGGGGGGGGGGGTGAACTATACGGAATGCCATATCATCAAAATTGACAATAAAATATCCCCTTTAGTAATGACTTATTCCATACCAAAAAAAAAAAAAAAACCCACAGATATCCCCGACTTACAGCACTGTCTACTGTATTATAATTCTAAAAACGGTAAATATCCCACCCATTGATTTTCTTTAAAAAAAAGGGGGGGGGGTTCGTGCGGGCGCGGTAATGCGATTATATTTTACAGGTACGCAGGTACAGTAATCTTCTATCTTCTGGCAGAGGGGTTGACAATCAACTTACTTTTCACACCTTTTTGGCTGACTGCGCAGAGTATAACGACTGTCCTTTGCTTTACTGTTTTGATCATTTTATATATGTCTTTAAAATTAATTAGTAAAGGCCCCCTACGGCATTGCCGGTAGCCTAGGGGACTAACAAAAAAAAGGGGGGGGGGGGGGGGTAGCTAAGTTTACAATTGCTTTTGAATAAGGGTGTTCAGGTCTACGTGCGGTAATGGAAATAATTTGGTAATCGCTGTTATCTATGTACTTTGAGAAAGACAACAAAATTAAACTATTAGGTCCAAAGAAGCCCCCCCCCCCCCCCCATCTTAGGACCTAATCGTTTAATTTTGTAGAGTCTTGTAGTCTTTTGTAGAGTTATGCAGAATTCTTGAAATCTTCCAATAAAATGTCGGACATTTAGGGATTTTTATCTGTCCAAATAAAAGATATAACGTGCGATTTTATCGGACCCAAATTTTTTTTCATCAGCAAATCCGCTAAAACCAATACATTTCACGAACTCTGCTTCTACATTTACAACACTAAAAAAAATCTTACTATTCCGCCGTTTTAGGCCTGGCCATTCCTCGACTCCGCCACCTTCTTACTTTTTTTTGGAGGGAAGGTAGACTGCGACTTTGTTCTTAAATTAAAAAAACATATCGAAAAAACAAAATTACCGGCCCGAAGCGCCGACGTAATATTCGCTATTTTATTATAAAAAAATATTATGAAAAAAAAAATGTAATTGCAGAAATATTTAGATGCCGCAAATACATTTCACGTAACTCTCTCTTTCATTCCCTAATATTTTACAAAAAAAAGCAAGGGTAAGGTGTTGGGGGGATTGTCTATTTATCATGTTTATCTTGATATTGAATATCTGTCGATACCACGACTCTCTTTCACACCTGTACGGCTCACTGAACGCCACTTTATAATCTCCGGCGACGTAGACGGCACCAACTAAAATAGCGTAGTCGCCCGACTTGCCAGGTTTTGAGAACATAGTATTGGTACAACCCCCCCCCCCCCCCGCTTTCGTATCCGATGTACTCCATGCTGTAAATTCCTAGTCTGTGGGATAAGTACACGATTGAACGTCAGTGAAATGTCCGTGATGGTAAATTTCAAAGATCAATATATTATATTAAAGGTCCTATTTAGACGGGAAATTAAAAGATGATAAAGTCTACGGTGTCGTTTTTCTAGGGACCAATCTTGAAAAACTAATAAGATTGTTTAAAAGACATAAATACAGCGCTGTGTTTATTGATTTATACCTGGTTCCAGGTGTTAAATGTCTTGTAGTCCACAACAAGCTTCTATTTACCAGAGAAACGGCTTTTGTGGCTTCTACCTGTACTACGCACGAACGTTAATCTCATTTTCCGTCGTACTTTAAACCGTAATTTTCCTTCATTAAATGTATGATGAAACGTGTTACATTATCAAAATACATGTGTACATTGTATATTGACATATTGACATACCCCGCGCTACGAGAAAACGTTTACATGTATTGCTTGATTCACGTCGTACCGTCACGTGTCATAAGTTTATCGCGTAACGATATAAATGTTGTTGTCAGTCAAAAAATAAAAATCCAACTGTTACAGGAGCGCAAAATAATTTACCCATCTTTAGTATTTATGAAAAAAAATCGTGACGTTTTTTACTTACAATCTGGGAGAACTTGATATACAAACACTTTATGACTGTTTAAACGACATAAAATATATATCAAACTCCAATACCCCGGCCTTAATGGTGAGGACTCTAAAATTTATAATTCCCGTGTTTTATCTAGTTCATAATCTGAGGCGTGGGAAATCATTGTCCGGAGAAGTCACCTAAGCTAAACAGATAATCGGATTAACGCAGGGGTATATGTTGTTTGCACATGCAGGCAGCGTTACCGGCTGAAATTATTGGACAAATTCATGAGAGGGGGGGGGGGGCACCGACCCTGAAATCGATTCTTTGACATGTTTGAAAAATATGTTTCAATTCTTCGAAAGCTTTTCTTTAATTGAATGAAATGTTGTATAATTACAAAGTACAATAATTTTTTTATAATCATTGTTTTGTTTTTATGTATATTATTTTCTTTCAGATAACCATTTGTAAAAAAAAAAAAAAAAAAAAAAAAAAAAAAACAGAAAAATAAAAGAAAAAGAAAAAGATAATTATGTATAATTATAAACTCATTTTATCTTATATTTTAGCATGTTTTAATTTCAGTTTTTGAATGTCCAATATGTGAAAAAAAAATAAAAAGATAATTATGGATATTAGAAAGAAAAAAAATGTATAATTATAAAATGATTTTATCTTATATTTTAGCATGTTTTAATTTCAGTTTTTGAATGTCCAATAACAAACTACAATTTATTATAAAATTAGTGGATATTATAAAGTTTAAATTATGAAATTAAAATACTCTTTTATACATGTTAAAACTTCAAGTGTTTGTTAAGTTTTGAAAAATAAACAGAAAATTAAACAGCCTTCATACATGTAATGGTATCTAATATTTCCTTCTAGTATAAATGCCACTACCTGGCCTTTTGTCAGGGTAACTTCCACACCTGAGCGATTTTCACACCTTCCATCAGAGGGGCATATAGCTTCTACAGAGGGGGATGAAAGTGACAGAGGGGGAATACAATAACACTGTGTTTTCTGATTTACCTGTAGAAAACACCTGAAATAAATACACTGCGTTTTTTGTTTTTTCCCGATTACACCCGGACCTGTCTGTACATGTTAAGCTAAGGGCAAAATATAGGCGCATGGAACACAATAACTTGAATATGCGTCAACGGATTTTCATGATATTCATACATTTTGATTGGACTGTGGAGAGGAAGCCGCCTTTCGATTTTCAGGTTCATTCAATATGTCGTTACAGAGTTATGGGACTTAGACATTTTAAAATACAGTGAAAATATATATTTCTGGTCGAAATGTTTTGAAATTTTGTATACTTAAGGTACATGTAGAAAGGATGCTCTTTGACATATGTAACGGGTTTTTAATTTTTTGGTCGCATAAGCGAGATATTGTGTGTAATAGGAAGGGGGGGGGGGGGTTATATGCACATACATATTAAGCTATGGGCAAAATATAGGCGCATGGAACGCAATAACTTGAATATGCGTTAACGGATTTTCATGATATTCATACATTTTGATTGGACTGTGGAGAGGAAGCCGCCTTTCGATTTTCAGGTTCATTCGATATGTCGTTACAGAGTTATGGGACTTAGATATTTTAAAATACAGTGAAAATATACTAAAATAGTTAAAAATTATTTAAAAATCTATTTCTGGTTGAAATGTTTTGAAATTTTGTATACTTCAAGTAGAAAGGATGTTCTTTCACATATTTAAGGGGTTCTTGAATTTTTTGTCACATAATCCAGAAATTATGTGTAATAGGGGGGGGGGGGGTTATATGCACATACATGTTAAGCTATGGGCAAAATATAGGTGCATGGAACGCAATAACTTGAGTATGTGTCAACAGATTTTCATGATATTTGTACATTTTGATCAGACTTTGAAGAGGAAGCCGCCTTTCGATTTTAAGCTAGGTTCATCCAATTTGTCCTTATGGAGTTATGGGACTTAGATATTTTGGTGTTGTGAAAAAAATCCCAACGGGCGTATCTTGCTGCGTGAGCGTAGGCTTTATTTATATTGTTGGTAACCTTGGTTCCTTGTAATCAATAAACTCCTGCTTCTGAGAAAAAACTAGTACAAATACATGTACCAGTAATGTAATGTTCTACTGCTCCTGTTACCTGTATCAGTTTTTATTCTAATTGTAATTTGTATAAGTATACAGAGAAAAAAGACACTAAAAGGACCACATAAAATTGAATACTACAATAACTGAATAAGACTAGTACATGCAAAAATTATACTCCAGCCCACAAACAAGTCGGTGTCACAATACACCATGCCAGTAGTGCCAATAACACAACTGAGATCCACATGTCAGAACTGTTAATGCCACAACACAATGCCAGTAGTGCCAATAACACAACTGAGATCCACATATCAGAACTGTTAATGCCACAACACAATGCCAGTAGTGCCAATAACACAGATCCTCTTACATGTCGGAACTGTTAATGCCACAATGCACCATACCAGAAGTACCAATAATACATGTACAACTGATATCCACATGTCAGAACTGTAAATGCCACAACACACAAAGCCAGTAGTGCCAATAAGACAACTGAGATCCAGATACATATATCAGAACTGTCAATGCCACATCAAAACTACATGTAGCAATAACACAAATGAGATCCACGTGTCAGAATTGTTAATGCCACAATGTCAATAGTGCCAATAACACAGCTGAAATCCACATGTCAGAACTGTTAATGCAACAACACACCATGCCAGTAGTACCAATAACACAACTGAGATCCACATGTCAGAACTGTCAATGCCGCAACACACAATGCCAGTAGTGCAAATAGCACAGATCCTCTTACAAGTCATAACTGTTAATGCCACAGTGCACCATGCCAGTAGTACCAATAAAAACCGAGATTCACATGTGAGAACTGTCAATGCCTCAACACAATGCCAGTAGTGCCAATAACACAACTGAGATCCAGATACGTACATCAGAACTGTCAATGCCACATCAAAACTAGCAATAACACAGCTGAGATCCACATACATACTCATTATAACAACACATCATGTCAGCAGTACCAATAACACAGATGAAATCATTATTCATTTCAGAACTGTCGATGTCACAACACGCCATCTTGATTTCAGCTGTGTAATTGGTACAACTGACATGGGTTGTTGTGAAATTGATATTTCTGATATGAATGATGATATCAACATATTTATCAGAACTGTCAATGCCACAACACACCATGCCAGTAGTACCAATAACACAGCTGAGATCCACATACATATCAGAACTGTCAATACCACAACATACAGGTACAATGCCAGTAGTGCCAATAACACAGCTGATATCCACATATCAGAACTGTCAAAACCACAACACACAATATTAGTATTGCCAATAACACAACACCAAATACATATCAGAAATCTCAATTCCACAACACACCATGCCAGTAGTGCCAATAACACAACTGAGATCCAGATACATATATCAGAACTGTCAATGCCTCAACACAATGCCAGTAGTGCCAATAACACAACTGAGATCCAGATACGTACATCAGAACTGTTAATGCCACATCAAAACTAGCAATAACACATCTTCATAAATCGCGGGTCTGATAAGACCGTCGTCCTACTCTTGTAAGACAACGGACATATCTGACCCGCAATTTATGAAGATGGCAATAACACAGCTGAAATCCTCATACATATCAGAATTCATTATAACAACACATCATGTCAGCAGTACAATAGCACAGATGAGATCATTATTCATTTCAGAACTGTCGATGTCACAACACGCCATGTTGATCTCAGCTGTGTTATTGGTACTACTGACATGGGTTGTTGTGAAATTGATATTTCTGATATGACATATTTATCAGAACTGTCAATGCCACAACACACCATGCCAGTAGTACTAATAAAAAAGCTGAGATCAACATACATCATCATGTCGTAACTTTCAATACCACAACACACCATATCAGTAGTACCGATAACACAGCTGCAATCCACATACATATCAGAACTGTCAATACCACAACACACAATGCCAGTAGTGCCAATAACACAGCTGATATCTACATATCAGAACTGTCAAAACCACAACACACAATGTTAGAAGTGCCAATAACACAACACCACATACATATCAGAAGTCTCAATTCCACAATACACCATGCCAGTAGTGCCGACAACACAGCTGAGATCCACAAACATGTCAACTGTAAATGTCAGCTCGAAATACCAAAAGTGCCAATGACACAGCTGAGATCCTTATATATACTAGATCTGTTAATGCCACAACACACCATGCCAGTAGTGCCAATAACATTATTTCCTCCTGCTCCTTGGACCCCCTCACGCCAACATCTGAGCCAACATGTGACATTGATATAAGTTGTGTAACTTGTTTGTAAAATAAATCAAGTTTAGACCATACCAAATTAATCAAATGTTCTTTGGATTTCCCACACCATGTTTTTCAAAATTCAAAAAATGATTCATGTATTATAAAAATAAAATGCTCACCCTCACCAGTAGATTTCTGGCTCAAAAATTTGTTAGGGTCAGTTCTCATTTCTGCAAATTTAAAAGCTTCTATAAGTCTCCGATTGTGCAAATTTCAAAGAAAATGATACTTTTTGTGTTTGAAAAATTTCGTTATGAGCAAATTTATTGTCCCATATACATGGCACTGAAAGTCAAGGAGGGAGAATGTTGGAATATCTTTTCCGTACTGCTATGTGCCAGGCTTCCTAGTTACCAGATTCCTATGGGGATTTCTTTGTGAGTACGGAAAACATCAGAAATGTATATTTTTACTCGCTCGCACCTTAAAAGCTGGAATACTTAAAAAAAAAAAACTATATTTTTGCTCGCTCTCACCCTTTTTATCACAAGAAAATCCAAAGAACATTTAATTAATTTGGCATGGCCTTAAATTTTTGTTTTTAAGATCCATGTACATGTCAGAACTGTCAGTGCCACAACACCATGTCAGTAGTGTCTATAACACCACTAAGATCCACACACATGTCAGATAGGGCTGTAAAGATTAACCGAAAAGTCAGTTAACCGCGGTTCAAAATCTCACGGTTCGATTCGGTTCGGAATTTCCAGATTTCAATTCGGTTTTTATACGCCCGTCATTTGACGGGACGTATTATGGTATGGCGAAGTCCGTCCGTCCGTCCGTCCGTCCGTCCGTCCGCCTATGGAACCCAATAACTTGAATACGCGTCAACGGATTTTTATGAAATTTATACATAGTGATCAGAATGTGGAGAGGAAGCCGCCTTTCGATTTTCAGGTTCATCCGATTTGTCGTTACAGAGTTATGGGACTTAGATTTTTAAAATACAGTGAAAATATACTAAAATATTTAAAAATTATTTAAAAATCTATTTCTGGTCGAAATGTTTTGAAATTTTGTATACTTCAAGTAGAAAGGATGTTCTTTGACATATGTAACGGGTTTTTAATTTTTTGGTCGCATAACCGAGATATTGTGTGTAATAGGAAGGGGGGGGGTTATATGCACATACATTTTAAGTTAGGGGCAAAATATAGGCGCATGGAACGCGATAACTTGAATATGCGTCAACGGATTTTCATGATATTCATACATTATGATTGGACTGTGGAGAGGAAGCCGCCTTTCGATTTTCAGGTTTATTCGATATGTCGTTACAGAGTTATGGGACTTAGATTTTTAAAATACAGTGAAAATATACTAAAATATTTAAAAATTATTTAAAAATCTATTTCTGGTCGAAATGTTTTGAAATTTTGTATACTCCATGTAGGAAGGGTGTTCTTTGACATATGTAACGGGTTTTTAATTTTTTTGTCGCATAACCGAGATATTGTATGTAATAGGAAGGGGGAGGGGTGGGTTATATGCACATACATGTTAAGCTAAGGGCAAAATATAGGCGCATGGAACGCAATAACTGGAATATGCGTCAACGGATTTTCATGATATTCATACATTTTGATTGGACTGTGGAGAGGAAGCCGCCTTTCGATTTTCAGGTTCATTCGATATGTCGTTACAGAGTTATGGGACTTAGACATTTTAAAATACAGTGAAAATATACTAAAATAGTTAAAAATTATTTAAAAATCTATTTCTGGTCGAAATGTTTTGAAATTTTGTATACTTAAGGTAGAAAGGATGCTCTTTGACATATGTAACGGGTTTTTAATTTTTTGGTCGCATAAGCGAGATATTGTGTGTAATAGGAAGGGGGGGGGGGGGGGGTAATATGCACATGCATGTTAAGCTATGGGCAAAATATAGGCGCATGGAACGCAATAACTTGAATATGCGTCAACGGATTTTCATGATATTCATACATTTTGATTAGACTGTGGAGAGGAAGCCGCCTTTCGATTTTCAGGTTCATTCGTTATGTCGTTACAGAGTTATGGGACTTAGATATTTTAAAATACAGTGAAAATATACTAAAATAGTTAAAAATTATTTAAAAATCTATTTCTGGTCGAAATGTTTTGAAATTTTGTATACTTAAGGTAGAAAGGATGCTCTTTGACATATGTAACGGGTTTTTAATTTTTTGGTCGCATAAGCGAGATATTGTGTGTAATAGGAAGGGGGAGGGGGGTTATATGCACATACATGTTAAGCCAAGGGCAAAATATAGGTGCATGGAACGCAATAACTTGAATATGTGTCAACAGATTTTCATGATATTTGTACATTTTGATCAGACTTTGAAGAGGAAGCCGCCTTTCGATTTTAAGGTTCATCCAATTTGTCCTTATGGAGTTATGGGACTTAGATATTTTGGTGTTGTGAAAAAAATCCCAACGGGCGTATCTTGCTGCGTGAGCGTAGGCTTTATTTCTTCTTTTTTATCCCTTGATTTTCTCTGAAATAACGAACGTTTTGATTGGTCACCTTTGACGACACGGCCTCCTTCTTCGGTAGACTCTTTAGATCTTAGTAATGGCGCCCAGACATCAAAACAGAGGTCCCAGGCGATCATTTTGATTGTTTAAAAGTCGAAAGGTGGTCTATTACCGTTTGCAGGATTTTCAAAACTGAATTTAAATATTCGACTTGTTCTACTTCGGCAATGTCGGCACAAAATTAACTGAAAACGTGCAAGGCATCGTTCTGAAGAGAAGCAGACCGAGTATGAACTGATCTACTTAGCTTCACAAAATTAAACAAGTTAGCCAACAGGCGACTCAGATTACATAACAGGTACACGATTGAAAATTTCGTTATATGATTCGTGAAATCTTACCAGTACATGTATATCACTAAATAAACAGTTTTAAACTTGCCTCATATTTTGAGTGTAGCTGTGTATTTGAAATTTATAGAGCAATTAATGTAATTTGAAAGCAATTCCAGTGCACTTTATTTGACCACGAAAATTCTAAGTGAGTTAGAATATGATTTTGTATCATTTTGATATCAAGATTACTATGCCACATGAACACATTAGTGGAAAACTCCTAACAAACTGGTAATAATACCTTGAAAATGTACTCTGCTTTAAACCGAATCGAAAACCGAAGAACCATGGTTCATTATTCAAACCGAACGGAACCGAAAAATTTCTGAACCGTTACAGCCCTAATGTCAGAGCTGTCAATACCACAATACACCATGTCAGTAGTGTCTATAACACCGCTGAGATCCACAAACATATTAGAGTTGTCAATGCCAAATCACACCATATCAGTAGTACATGTACCAGTGACTCAACTGAGATCCACATGCATATCAGAACTGTCAATGCCACAACACACCATGTCAGTGGTGTCTATAACACCACCAAGATCCACAAACATGTCAGAGCTGTCAATGCCAAATCACACCATATCAGTAGTACCAATTACTCAGCTGAGATCAACAAACATGTCAGAACTGTCAATTTCACAACAGACAATTTCAGCAGTGCCAATAAGACATCTTAGATCCACATACATGTCAGAATTGTCAATACAAATACACACAAACCAGCAGCAGCTGAGTTGCACATAAATATCAGAACTGTCAATACCACAACACTGTGCCAGTTATTTCAGTAACACAGCTAGAATCCACATACATATATCTGAACAGTCAATACCACAACTCATCATGTCAGTCCGTCTAATAAGACAACTCCACATATCAGAACTGTCAATGCCACAAAACACCATGCCAGTTATGTCAGTTACACAGCTGAGATTGACATTCATATCAGATCTGTCAATACAACAACACCATGTCAGTAGTACCATTAAAACAGCTGAGATCAACCTACATATCACAACTTTTCATACCACAAAACACCATGTCAGTAGTACAAAGAACTCATCTGAGATCCATATATATATGTCAGAACTGTCAATGCCACAACACAACATGTCAGTAGTGCCAATAATACTGCTGATATCCACATACCGGTACATGTCCAGGGATCACCCTAGGCCGCGATTTTGCGATATTCTCACATTTTTTACTCAAATATCGCATTTTTGCTGCTCTGTCGCGCTAAAAAATCGCGTACCTCCTTTGCATAAATCGCACTTAGGTTGATACAATGCGACAGAACAAGAGTTTCGTCTTTAATTTTCAAAATTGAAAGCCGATTATTCGAATTCCGCGTGGGACATCACGTATGTGTTTATGAAAACTCGGCAGGTATTGCCGACTCTGTATATGTATACCCAATCTTTTCCCCGAAATTCCCGTTTCTTGTATTGACGTTTGTATGCGGGCATTTTTTTTTCCGTAGATGCAAGCATTTAGTTTAACATTTTTTTAGCGGTTATCAGCGGTATGTGCTCTTTTGTCATTATAATACCAGAGACTCAATAGAGTGTGAAATATTACAATGCAGTATCGGTATTGACTTTTGTTTGCATAGAAAATGACCGGAAAAGAAAATGACTATATATAGTACATACAAACACAGTATACCGGTAGTATTGCGCACGCGAGTAGACCGGCTATGTACTCGAAACGTGTCGGCTTGTGGCCAGTACTCGGCAAAAACTACGGGTTAGTATATTCAATGACTTGTAAACAGTTTATAAGTCCTTGAAATCGTCAATGTGAACAATAGCTATACAAATTCCTTAAAAATATTTCCAATGCGTGAATTTTAAGTCTTGGCGTATACCCTTATGACCCCATACTCGCAGATTAGACTTTTCCGTAAAATGACTTGTCACTACGCGCTGAAATCCATTGGAACATTTAAAAAAAAACATTCACAAGACAATGTAATTTCCTTTGAATGAATAGATACTTCATATTCAACCAGCGATTGTTAATTAGGCAAGCCGATATTTTTCTCTGAAGTTGTGAAAAAAGTCTCGTCGGCGACAAATTATAGCGGTGTATAAGAAACAAAGAATTAATCTTATTTGACCTCATTTGTCATTTAAAATGGCATTCAAACAATGGAAAAAATTCCATGGCGATTCTCACATTCAAATAATGTGTTGCTAGATGTGGACTCCACGGAAATAAAGGGAAATGGAAGTTTGATTTCTATATCACTTTTTATGCCCCCGGAATCAAAGATTCGAGGGCATATAGTTTTTGGCCTGTCCGTCTGTTTGTCTGTTTATCTGTTTGTCTGTTTGTCTGTTTATCTGTTTGTCTGTTTGTCCGAAAAACTTTAACATTGGACATAACTTTTGAATGGGAAGTGATAGGGCTTTCATATTTCACATGTGTATTCCTTGTGACAAGACCTTTCCATTGATACCAAAATTTTTGACCTCGTGACCTTGACCTTGACCTTTGACCTACTTTTCAAAAACTTTAACATTGGGCATAACTTTTGAATGGGAAGTGATAGGGCTTTCATATTTCACATGTGTATTCCTTGTGACAAGACCTTTCCATTGATACCAAAATTTTTGACCTCGTGACCTTGACCTTGACCTTTGACCTACTTTTCAAAAACTTTAACATTGGGCATAACTTTTGAATGGGAAGTGATAGGGCTTTCATATTTCACATGTGTATTCCTTGTGACAAGACTTTTCCATTGATACCAAAATTTTTGACCTCGTGACCTTGACCTTGACCTTTGACCTACTTTTCAAAAACTTTAACATTGGGCATAACTTTTGAATGGGAAGTGATAGGGCTTTCATATTTCACATGTGTATTCCTTGTGACAAGACTTTTCCATTGATACCAAAATTTTTGACCTCGTGACCTTGACCTTGACCTTTGACCTACTTTTCAAAAACTTTAACATTGGGCATAACTTTTGAATGGGAAATGATAGGGCTTTCATATTTCACATGTGTATTCTTTGTGACAAGACCTTTCCATTGATACCAAAATTTTTGACCTCGTGACCTTGACCTTTTAACCCAGTGACCTCACATATATGTACTTAACAGAAAATAGTGTTCATACTAACAAAGATGCCACCGGGGGCATTCGTGTTTCACAAACACAGGCTTTATTTTCATTCAAAATCTCATTGAAATCGAAAAAATCTCATTGCTTTTGAGCAAATGAGATTTTTATCTCAATACTCTGCAGGGCTAGGGTGATCCCTGCATGTCAGATTTGTCAGTGACACAACAAATCATGTCAGTAGTACCAAGAACACAGCTGAGATCCACATACATGTCAGAACTTTCAATGCCACAACACACAGTGCAAGTAGTGAAAGTAACCCAGCTGAGATCAACAAACTTGTCAGACTGTCATTGTCAAAACACACCATGGTAGTAGTGCCTATAACTCAGCTGAGATCCACATTCCACATACATAACATGTCAGAACTGTCAATGCCACAACACACCATGTCAGTCCTGACAATAAGACAACTCTACATACATATGTCAGTAACACAGCTGAGATCCACATTCATATCAGATCTGTCAATACCCAACACACCATGTCAGTAGTACCAAGAACACAGCTGAGATCCACATTCATATCAGATCTGTCAGTACCCAACACACCATTTCAGTAGTGCCAAGAACACAGCTGAGATCCACATACATGTCAGACCTGTCAATACCATATTACATCGTTTCCATTAGTGAAAATAACACAGCTGATATCCACAAACATACATGTCAGGTTTGTCAATGACAAAACACACTATGTCAGTAGTGCCTATAACACAGTTAAGATCCACATGTCAGAACTATAAATGCCACAACACACCATGTCAGACAGTGGTGCCAATGACAAAGTCTTGATCCAGTCAGAGAACTGTTGCGGTAATGCCACAACACACCATGGAAGTATAGCTGAGAACCACATATTCATGTCAGAACTGTCAGATGACATCATGTCACTCATTGTCAGATATGAAAAGGACACAGCTGAGATCCACATACACACATGTATCAGAACTGCCAATACCACAAAAGTGTTACACTTCATGTGAGTAGTGACAATAACACAGCTGAGATCCACATACATGTCAGAACTGTCAATAAAACAACACACTATGTCAGTAGTATCAATTACACAATTGAAATCCACATGAATGTCAGAACTGTCAATGCCACAATACACCATGCCAGTAGTGCCAGGCTTTCTACTGTTCCTACTATTTCCTACTTTTTCCTACTTTTTTGTTTTGATCCTATTTTTTTCCTACTTTTTCTTCAAAACCTCCTACTATTCCTACTTTTTCATCTCAAAAGTAAAAAATTACTTGCTTCACTTGTCATTGACATCTGATTCAAAGTTTTTAAAAAAAATTTGGGCTCGCTTCGCTCGCCATTCAGTAAATTTTACATGAAAAATCAATCTATCCTTATTTCTGTCTGTCATTTCCTCAAAGATGAACATTACTAGTCTACGATCATTGCTTACTGTGATTTGTGTGTCATACTTACTGAAATTGTCGCTAAAAGTGATGGAAAATTTCCTACTTTTACCCTATTAATTCCTTCTTTTTCCTATTTTTCTCCTACTTTTTTTCATTGACTACTCCTACTTTTTTCCTACTTTTTCATCAAGGTAGAGTAGAAAGCCTGTAGTGCCAATAACATAGCTGAGATCCAAACATATCAGAACTATCAATGTCACAACACGCCATGTCAGTAGTACCAATGACTCATCTGATATCAACTGTGACAACATATAAATAAGAACAATCAATACCACTCAACACATCATGTCAGTAGTACCAATGACTCATCTGATATCAACTGTGACAAGAACATTCAATACCACTCAACACACCATGTCAGTAGTACCAACAACACAAATGAGATCCACATGCATGTCAGAACTGTAAATGCCACAAAACACCATATCAGTAGTACCGATGACATAGCTGTGATCCACATACATATCAGAACTGTAAATGCCACAACACACCATGTCAGTAGTACCGATGATATAGCTGAGATCCACATGCATTACCACAACACACCATGCCAGTAGTTCTGATTACACAGCTGAGATGCCACAACACCATGCCAGTAGTGCCAATAACAAATAAGAACTGTCAAGGCCCAAATCATAATGCTGGTATATCGAGGACTGATCTCCTAGCAATAACATGCTCTTGGTATTCCACAGCTGAGTCGACGGAAACAATCGGAATAAAGTGTCTTGATCAAGGAACACAGCCCTGGATTGAACCCACAACCTTACGAGTTCTACCTCTGAGCGTTGGCCTCGTATCTATTAGTAATAGACTAAAATGGCCAGAAAAAAAACCCCAGTTTCTTCAGTAGTATAGATGATATGGCCTCATGTTTCTCACATTCTTTGTGACAAAATCTTTGCGTTGACATTCTGACCTTAACTTTTCAATTTTCCTAGTCTTAGGTACTGACAAGCTGATGTCGGGCCTTGGGAGGAAAGAGGAGCGAAGGGAGATCTGTGATTTGTTCATATATTAGTAGTAAATGCCTAAATGAAATTCTGAGGGATTCTCCATTTTGTCTGTTCTCTCATTAAATGTTACGTTTATCATGTTTATCGTATCGTACAGGGATTTGATTTCATTCAATAATACAATAATTGATTTCCTTGTGGCTCTTAAAATAAAAATTTCCAGCTACAATTGAGCCGTAATTATTCACAATAGGAAGACTTTAAACTGTAAGGATGAAAGATGAAGGTTTATGCTGATAAACTCATATCAACACGAATACATAGTATACAGGTATCAAAATAAGACGTCCATGTACTGTTTGTATAAGATATTTAAAAACGTGCTGGTGTAGGTTACACGTGACTTACAACTCTATGTTTATATTCAAATAGTTTAAACCTTAAAACCGTCCTTATTGAATTGTATCGTAACGAAGTCGTGGGATCCTGCTCAGAGTTTAATTTTTGGATTACCTACGTTATAGTGAAATGCGTCATTTGTTGGAGCGAATCAAGGTTTGTCGGTGAAACAGTTCATAATCTAACAACATGGATGAAACGGAGAAACCGCTCTAACTGTTATTTCATGTATTTTACTGTACAAAACAATCTAACATTTGAAAAGAGTCCGTCTGTCTGACGATACATGATAATATGCACTTCTACTGTCCGCTGTAAATCTGTGCGTAGGCAATCACTATATGCGTCATTTTCGGCAGTGCGTCTGTCTGTCTCAGTGTCTATTGGTATTGATCGGTCAGTCGGAGACAATCATCAATTTTTAGCGATGTTCAGTATTTTCTGTCAATCCGTTTGTACGGTGTCTTCAAGCTGACATTTATGCTCAGTCAATCGACAGTCAATTTGATTGTCCAAAAACAATACAAGTCCAAAGGTATGCCTGATGAAAAACGTCGTTTTTCAGATTCTCTTAGATATTTGATCAACTGCTCTCATGATATTATGTATTCTTTTCGTGAACTGCGAATCTATGAGTATATTCATGCTAATTTATTTTAATGACTCCAATTTACATTGAGTGGACTTATTAAATCATCATCACTATGATCATTATCGAGTATACCAGTTCGTGAAACCGGATACAGCGGTCATTATAGATTTCCTATGGCTGACATCAATATTGTATAGCAAGAAAATGTAGAAGGAACTGGCCATAATTCTCCGTATTAAATATTGATTACCATGGAGTATGTAACTATAGAGTGTTATAGACTTTCTGGAAAAGTATTTGTATCATATCGTGACAACTATAAAAGAATGACAATGCTGGTGTGTGTTTTATGTAAGGTGAAACGAGTTTCTTCCCGCTTCGACAGTCATGAATTTGATGTACACATTGACTTAACAGATGAATATTTTTCAAAGTTTCAGAAGTCCTCAAATGGAATTTAATGTATTCATACATGTTATAACTCCTGTTGTGGGCGGTTCCATGGTTTGAACAGAAGTATACGTAACGACGGTAAAACCATTGTCAAATTTGGCAAAATCCAGGGGGTCCTGACCCCTTGACACCCCCCCCCCCCTTGGATTCGCGCTTGCCTGTGATCTTTATTGAGTCGCGTTAAAATATACTATCGATCATTTTATGTAATGTCTCTCGAATTTTTATCTACTTTATGTATACATATATTTAATTATTTCAGTGTTTCACAGCATTGAACGAATAATCATAGTGATCGTAGAACATTTCAGATTTGTATTTAGTGTCATCAAACTTTTTTCTGTGACGGAAATAGGATAAAATGTGTATTGTTTGTATAATGGGAGATATTTTTGTTGCTATCGTATAATGTCCGTATTAGTTTCGCTAGTACTTCCTTTTTGTGGAGAGAACTTGGGAAATAAAACATTACATTTACAGTCTGTATAGTAATCGTGAATACAAAATTTTTCAAAACGTACGAAATAAAAACAACAACGTAGCATATCAAGAATGTAGGAATTTGACTGGTGACTCCCACCAGCAGCGGAGTAATGTTTCGACAAAATGGTCTGCTTGCAGATTTTAATCAACTTATCGCTAATTAACGCCGTCTGGGATCGCTTTGTAGTTTGTATGGAGTCACTCTCAAAGAACGATAACTCTGGTTGGAATACTGGTACCTACTCAAAATTAGTATTCTTTTGTTAGTGTGAACGAGGTCACCTTAACAAAGAGGGGATTTATATTGTGTGCGCGTCAGTATGTGTTACAAGCCCTCCGTACTAACAACCAGCGTCTATGTTTAAATGCATGCGATCAAAAGGAAAATCCCTGCGTGTTCAGAATTGTAAACTAAAGCCGTATTTAGCAGATGGATTTTTCTTTACTTTCTCGCTTTAATCTGTATTGGTATTGATTTGTATTCCAAACTTCCCTAAAAGTATGATTCTCTTCCTCGTGGACTTCGTTATTTAAAAGTAATCAAATTTTAGTGGGATAAAAATATGATACGAATTTGTTTTGATTTCAATTTAGACCTTTATCAGACCATACAATTGGGAGTGTAAGTACGTTTGACTAGGTTCACATAAACTCAATATAATACAGGCGCGTTCGTTATACTAAACTTTTTATGCCCCCGGAATCAAAGATTCGGGGGCATATAGTTTTTGGCCTGTCCGTCTGTTTGTCTGTTTATCTGTTTGTCTGTTTGTCTGTTTATCTGTTTGTCTGTTTGTCTGTTTGTCTGTTTGTCCGAAAAACTTTAACATTGGACATAACTTTTGAATGGGAAGTGATAGGGCTTTCATATTTCACATGTGTATTCCTTGTGACAAGACCTTTCCATTGATACCAAAATTTTTGACCTCGTGACCTTGACCTTGACCTTTGACCTACTTTTCAAAAACTTTAACATTGGGCATAACTTTTGAATGGGAAGTGATAGGGCTTTCATATTTCACATGTGTATTGCTTGTGACAAGACCTTTCCATTGATACCAAAATTTTTGACCTCGTGACCTTGACCTTGACCTTTGACCTACTTTTCAAAAACTTTAACATTGGGCATAACTTTTGAATGGGAAGTGATAGGGCTTTCATATTTCACATGTGTATTCCTTGTGACAAGACCTTTCCATTGATACCAAAATTTTTGACCTCGTGACCTTGACCTTGACCCTTGACCTACTTTTCAAAAACTTTAACATTGGGCGTAACTTTTGAATGGGAAGTGATAGGGCTTTCATATTTCACATGTGTATTCCTTGTGACAAGACCTTTCCATTGATTTCAAAATTTTTGACCTCGTGACCTTGACCTTGACCTTTGACCTACTTTTCAAAAACTTTAACATTGGGCGTAACTTTTGAATGGGAAGTGATAGGGCTTTCATATTTCACATGTGTATTCCTTGTGACAAGACCTTTCCATTGATTTCAAAATTTTTGACCTCGTGACCTTGACCTTGACCTTTGACCTACTTTTCAAAAACTTTAACATTGGGCATAACTTTTGAATGGGAAGTGATAGGGCTTTCATATTTCACATGTGTATTCCTTGTGACAAGACTTTTCCATTGATACCAAAATTTTTGACCTCGTGACCTTGACCTTGACCTTTGACCTACTTTTCAAAAACTTTAACATTGGGCGTAACTTTTGAATGGGAAGTGATAGGGCTTTCATATTTCACATGTGTATTCCTTGTGACAAGACTTTTCCATTGATACCAAAATTTTTGACCTCGTGACCTTGACCTTGACCTTTGACCTACTTTTCAAAAACTTTAACATTGGGCATAACTTTTGAATGGGAAATGATAGGGCTTTCATATTTCACATGTGTATTCTTTGTGACAAGACCTTTCCATTGATACCAAAATTTTTGACCTCGTGACCTTGACCTTTTAACCCAGTGACCTCACATATATGTACTTAACAGAAAATAGTGTTCATACTAACAAAGATGCCACCGGGGGCATTCGTGTTTCACAAACACAGGCTTTATTTTTTCTTGGTTAGTATTGGATTTCTTGCGTAACATAACATTTTTCTGTTTACTCTATTTCAGACTGGATAGTTATCTGGTGCGGCCATGTTGTGATTAACCAAGAAGAAATGTGGTACAACTATGCCCAAGGATTCAAACAGGGGATTTAACCCCCTCGATATTCTGGCCACGGCAGCAGCCCTACAGAGCGAGGACAAACCCACGGAGAAATCCGACAACCCTACGGAGAAATCCGAACGTGATATGACACAGGAAAGGGAATTGTCTGTTGCTGGAAAAAGAAATGGAAACCCCGACCGTAAGGAAAGCGGCAGTAAACCGAAACTGGAGATTAGAAAAATCAAAGTTGTCACAGTGTGCTCCGATCTGGAGAAAATGTTCGACGAGCATAATTATGGAAATTCCCGTAAAATTAGCATAAAACCTAGTGACAGCTGCTCTGCAGACGATCAAACTTCTGCCAAAGAGAGAAAAGTGATTGTCACCGTAGTGGACAAATCGGGCGACCATAGGGTGGTAAAAACCTTTAATAGCGCTAAATTACTAGATGGCAAAGGTGTGGAAACACCTTCCTCCGGTAGTGGTGACTCGTCCGGCGAAAATTCAGTGACGAAACTCGGAGAATCAATAAAAATATCCTGTGGTGAAAAGGACGTGAATAATTCAGCACTTGTTCAAACAGTCGCTGAAGGAGATAACTCTGTTATACCTCAGGTAAACAAAGACCTGCCCGACCAGGTACAATTGTTTACTTCGAATACGACACAGGTGAACAATGATAAAAACAGCCCCCAGGACATAAATAAGCATTCGTGTACTGGCGAGCAATTGATAAACGCTACATCAAATTGTCAAGAACAGACGGATGGTAGTCATAGTAAAGTATCGTGCGATGTATACAGTGAGGAACGAAAAGAGAAAGTAGATATATTAACGTCTGAAGCTAGAACGCAGGTAGTAAGTACGGAAACAGATGGGAGAATGGGACAAAAGTTGAAGGTGAACAGAGATGTGGGCCTGAGAAATATTCAGACAAAGGAGTCGGTCACGTATAGCGAAGTAACAGCCGATTTAGAAAAGAATACCACAGATGATAATGCGGAATTCCGTGGTGACGCGATCCAGATAGACAAACCGGGAAGAAACAGTACAGAAAATCTAGTCTCTAATCATCCTCCAGAAATAACTTCTTCAAAAGCGCGCGCTGAAGTACAATTATCACAATCTGAGCAGCCAGTAACAAACATTGCAAATGTCAGCGACGGTAAATCAATATCGACAAGCAAGGGAGAAAACTCTGCCTATGATTCAACGTTATCTGACAACGGACAGATCAATACATACAATACTAGTGAGGAAGGCGTAGAGAGTTCAGACATGATCTCGGGTAAGAAAGAAGCAGGTGAAAATTCACCTAAAACACAATTATATGACGAAGATAGTGCGTCAGAAACTTGCGAACATCGTAATAACGACTCTAATTTAATGTCACCACTCGGGAAATATTCCAATCCTATGGATTGCGGATCTTGTTTAGATGAATTAGAGGGAACCCAGAACTGGCATTATGAAGGTGAGCCGGGTAGATCGGACGTGCGTCTCAGTATAGACCTAGATTCTCCAAAAAGTGAAAAGCAAATCAAATACGATGAAATCAATAAAGAACACGTAGATGACATTAAATCACATGACGATGTTGAGTCTTCACACCTACCGTCATCCAATGATGACAGCACTGTCAGTGATAGGAAGTGTTATTTTGATGACCATTGCTACGCAGATTTTTCATCTCAAAGACGCTCCGAGCAGAGTTCTCAGTCGTTCACAGAGGATGACACTCCGTACGGATCTAGTAGTGACCTTTCTCAGGATAGTGGTATTTCTGATATTAGCCCCTCTCCAAATACGAAGGAAATTCATGTAGACGTGTGTGGTTTGAGTGACCCTGGAATAAAGCCCTCCCTTTCTATAGGGGGTAAACCTGTACTTCTTGCCGACAGTTCCCTCCTTCCTTTGTTACAAATGAAATGTAATAAAGAAGGACTTGCTGGTCTGAGTGAAATCAATCGCACAAGGGATGCTATAATCGCCCTCGTACAATCTAACGACGGAAATGTACTACAGACCGTTAAACATAAAGCTCAGCTCTCCCCTGTTGCCTCTGTATCGCCGCCGAAAAAAGACACGTCGCCTAAATTTGGAAAATACAGGATAGGTACGTTTGCCTCCGTGAGCAATTCGACAATGGGACTTGAATCTCCCAAGAAACAGGGTGTAACAAAAGGTCACAAAACTGCCACATCTCTCCTCGCTAACCTAACATTTATGAACACTCAGGGAAAGTCGCGCGAATCCGGGGCCGAGAGGAAATCGGGAAATCAGACCTCTCCCCACAATCACGGGCGGAAGTTATATAGAAACCACATAGAACACGATCACGATTACTGTCTTGTACAAGAATACGAGGCTATCGCACACAGGGGCGGAAAGGACAGTACCTCTAAACGTACTAAAGAAAAGAAACAAGATGGACATGAGAGAAAGTCTAAGAAAATTGTGTCTAGTGATATAGATAAAACGGACTTGGACGATTCTTTAGACACTTTCCCTTTCGATGATTCTAGTCAGCCGGCGTCACCGAGCGTTAATCACTCACACGGCACGCGTCAGAAACTCAAAAGTAGCGAGAAAATTGCGGACTATGTCAAGTCGGGGTGTTCTGATTCAAAGCTTAAGATAACAGGAAGTTTTCAGGACGATTTTATCTATTTTCTGAACACAAAAAGTCGTAGCCGACGGCGAACAATGAGTCAGGATATCCCCATGCCCGTCCCTGCCGATAGAATTTTATTACCCCTCCCGAAACCGGGGGATATAGTAGTACCTCATCTAACGGACGCAGATTTAGAGGCAATCAAACAAGGGCATCCTTCGGCGGCAAAGCCGATGCAGCGGTATCCCGTCACGTCAACGGCACAGACGACTCCCGCGATGTCGAAAACCGAGGGGAATAATACTGTCGCACCCACCAAATCGCATTCAGAAGTCTCTGATGAAGAAAACAAAATCATTAACACTATTTTGAGTATGGAAACCGGTGAGCCGCTCAGTTCGCAAAGTTCTGTAGATACCCCAAGCTTTTTGGACCAAGCCATGCTACCCACAGGAACGGGCGACGGACTTCTAAGCAACATAAATCTGACGCCTGAACAGATGGAAATTATTTACCACGCCATGGACGAGGTTCAGAGTTTATCACCGGACGTGTCAACTGTTGACGCCAAGTTCGACGTCGACGCCGAATTGTCGAAAGACATGACCAAGGGGACCGATGATGCTGGGTCCGAGGACGGTGTAACTGACGATTCTCAGATAACGCCAACGCCCAGTAGTACATTATCAGGTAAGATCACGCCATACTGAAATCACTGAATAGCACGATCAATAAGAGCATTTCGTAATGTTGTATACTTATGACTATAATTTATAAACATATTTTTGCCAGATTGCAAAGCAATACCGGTCTCCGTCCGTCCGTCTGTATGTGGTTGTTCGTTCGTCTTTTTGATATTAGCAAAATCTCAGATCTAATGGGTGTACATGTACCTCGGAGTTGCGCAAAACATTATACCATATGGTGTGACCTAGTGTCCTTGACCTTGGCCTTTACCTAATTTCCTAGTTTGACTATATCTTTTTGATCCATAATCATGATAACGGATAGGTTTTGTCAAATTGATATTTCATACATATAGGAACTTTTGATTTATGCTGACTTTTGATTTTGTGACATTGACCCTTTACTGAAGGGATTGAAAGGGGGGGGGGGGTTGATCGTGGACCGATCCCTTCCTCCAACAAACACACCACAGTCACCATCTCCGGTGCTTCCTTCTCAAACAAGCTTTACTACAAACATGTTGAAACAACCCAAGTAAAAGTCACGTTACACTGATATGTAAGCGGAATGTTTATGACTGTATTATGGTAACAGCTGCGCTCATAACGACCTCGATTGATCAACTAAAAATAACTTAAATCATATAGATAATCATATATTTTTTATGAAAAAGGGGGGGGGGAGTGCGCAACACACAAGATTTTACTAAAAAGAAGATCAATGACAGAGCAGTGTATTCATAGATTTTATGGATGTATACTACCAAAGCAATTGATCTTACTGTATGCGTATTTTATTACTCGGGAAATTGTGCATAAAATCAATAATGGCATACAACTGATTAAGGAACTGACGTTTAGTAATAGAATACCAGACAGATCTATTTGGTATCTGCCATCCATAAAACCATGCAGTATGGAGTTCCCTGTATTTAGATATAACATTTCTTTTCCTGTACATTTTATCTTCGAGAGACTGTAAATATAAACAGACAAATCATGCAAAATTCATAAATCAAACTGACATGTCCCAAGTTTTAACGACCCCCTCCTTCCTCATGCCATAAAGTAGCTGGGGTCAATCTTGTCTAACATTAAAAGCGAAATGGTGAATATATATTTATAAGCCCCCCCCCCCCCCTTTCTCTCTCTCTCTACAGCCTTTATTATTTTGATTAAAAATGTATTGCTTGTTTGATTGATCTACTATGATTATTTGTTTTTCAGACACAAAGATTGCGGACAGTGAAGATTCTACGCTTTCTGTATCCAAAAGCTCCTTATCATCTGGGGAATCGAACACCCAGGAAGTCACAGAGCCCACTTCTCTTGACGCAGGACCTACTCACATTGGAACGAGCCAATCGAACACCTCCGCCTCAACTTCATTTTCAGGACCTGGAGTGGTCAACACAATGCCCGATATTTCTTTTACGCCACTTGATAAATCTTCCCTTGATATTTTCGGAAATGACCTTAAGTTATTCCCCGAGGCCTCGGTGGACCCTACATGTCCCCCACTGAATACTGATACTAATAACGGTTTTACCAGCAGTAACACCTCAGCAAACTTCACCAACTCCGACAACAGTGCTCCATGGATTGTTACAGTCAGTATGTACTGGAACGACCTGCCCGCCATCATGATAGACAAACTACCTTATGTACGTCTGGTAGACATTCACAAACAAATTCTACCAGCAAAAGACACTGGCATTCTAAAGAAACGATGTCAATTGTTAAATATCCCCGTCTTAAACTGTACTGAAATGCAGCGTTATTTTCTTGTTCAGTATGGCAAGGCTTTCAATTCAAAAAGTACACTGATCATAGGCAAGGACAATGCTAAAATGTTGATTGGATATTACGTGAATCCAGCGTCCGTGCCGCTACGTGTGAAGGAACATAAAACCAGCACAGAGAGACTACATGAAATCAGCAAAGATCCCGCATCATCTCCCGCCAAGCATAAATGGTCCCCATTGTTAAAACAGAAATTGGAGACCCCTCACAGGTGAGATAATACTTAAATAATACAATTTGTGTAATCATTGATTTCATGTTGCTTTAACCAGGGAACAATGCCCTATTTCCGTCTGTAACCTAAGACATACAAAGAATGTTCAGGGTAAGAGAGGAAGGTCTATGTATTCACCCACTGACCGGGTGTCGATCCCCGCGATAACAACAAAATATAAACCGGATACCCCCCCCCCCCCCCCAAAAAAAAAAGACTAGAGGGAGGTTACTTTGTGAGTCCCAGACGGTGAACCGAGGGGACCATAGGTTTCCATTCCGTCTGTCTTTCCGTCGGTTACACAGGTTTTCCGGTCTTTCCTCAGAAATAGTTTAAGATATTTGAATGAAACGTTGTGTGGATGTGAATCTTTAAAAGTGATGAGTTACAGATCAAGTTCGACTGTTGTTGCCTGTAGACGTACTTTACAAGTTGATATTGTCCTTTGAAGAACATTGGTTTAAGCAATGTTATTTGATATTTTGATAAACCTTACCGTGGTAGGTTGGGACTTATAACAAGAACACAGCGTAAACATGATAAAAGGACACAAAGGGGCTGGGCATGACATGTAAATCAAACATCATGTAGATCTGCATGAAGACAATGCCTGGATGTAGATCTTAATGATGTTTGTAATGAGAAAACTGCAGCAACTCATTTAAAATGACTCGTCGAAATGGAGCTTCCGTCATATTTTACTAGTATGTAAAAAGAGCATACTTTCGTTTGAGATATCATATTGGCATTCAAAAAGATATTCTCTAGATGTTCCAAACTCAACATACTGCTATAAGTTTATAGATTCTGAAATTGTTATGTCGCGTAGACGCGTTGAGGCGACTAGTCATTATAAGTTGGGGAAGGTAGGGAGGGGCGGGCGACCGTTACGTACAGAAATATTGTACAAGTCTAGTACGAACTGAACAGACTGATGAACAGCTTGATGGAAAATGTTCAAAATGGTCGGACTGTTTAAAAAATTACAACAGAAGTTGCCAAAACTTGACGTTTATATATTTGTGGCATTTATTATCTGTTGTCCCCTACATGTCAAGTCTGATCATTGTACTCGCTTTTATGCTGCATTTCGTAATTATCTAATAATCTTATATGATATAAGTAAATATTTGCTGACACCCATACAAATGGGTACAATAAAGGTCTTAATTATTCGACTAATAAACTATTCTATACTAATTTAAGAAATTTATTAATAAGATGGTTGTATATTTGCAGAATACCCTATATGTCATGAACTGATCCTATTCAGTATTGAATATATACGATATGGCGGATATTGACACTCTCCCAGATTGATTTTGCCAATTTTTAGTGTCAGAATTTTTAATTAAAAATTAATCAAATAGCAAGGTTTATGGGTAACACTCGTTCCTCATTCGGCTAGAAATGTTGTTTTGTCTGAGCCGTGCCTTGTTTTCCTTGGATGGTATTTATTAGCTCTACTGGTCTCAGACCAGTCGAGCTTATGCGATCACCCTTTGTCCGGCGTCCGTCCGTCTGTACGTCTGTCTGTCCGTAAACAATTCTTGTCCGGACAACTCCTCTGAAACTGTAAGAGATAGAAAGTTAATTCTTTTTGCATTTTACTTGGACCATGGTCTAGTTGTGCACCTGACATTTAGTTTCACTCCCTGACCCCCAGGGTCTTAGAAAATGGGCGTGGTCATTAAATTCTATGTAATCTTGTCCGGACAACTCCTCTGAAACTGTTAGAGATAGAAAGTTAATTCTTTTTGCATTTTACTTGGTCCATATTCTAGTTGTGCACCTGACATTTAGTTTCAGTCCCTGACCCCCAGGGTCTTATAAAATGGGCGTGGTCATTAAATTCTATGTAATCTTGTCCGGACAACTCCTCTGACACTATAAATGATGGAGACTTAATTTTTTTTGCAATATGATGGGTCTGTGGTCTTGTTGTGCACCTGCTATTTTGTTTGAGCCCCCTGACCCCCAGGGTCTTAGAAATGGGTGTGGTCATTTTCTCCTATATAACTCTATGTAATCTTGTGCTCGCAACTCCTCTGACACTATAAATGATGGAGAATTAATTCTTTTTGCAATATGATGGGTCTGTAGTCTAGTTGTGCACCTGATATTTTTTTGAGCCCCTGACCCCCAGGGTCTTAGAAATGGGTGTGGTCATTTTCTCCTATATAACTCTATGTAACCTTGTGTTCGCAACTCCTCTGACACTATAAATGATGGAGACTTAAATCTTTTTGCAATATGATGGGTCTGTGGTCTTGTTGTGCACCTGATTTTTTGTTTGAGCCCCTGACCCCCAGGGTCTTAGAAATGGGTGTGGTCATTTTCTCCTATATAACTCTATGTAACCTTGTGTTCGCAACTCCTCTGACACTATAAATGATGGAGACTTAAATCTTTTTGCAATATGATGGGTCTGTGGTCTTGTTGTGCACCTGATATTTTGTTTGAGCCCCCTGACCCCCAGGGTCTTAGAAATGGGTGTGGTCATTTTCTCCTATATAACTCTATGTAATCTTGTGTTCGCAACTCCTCTGACTTTATAAATGATGGAGACTTAATTCTTTTTGCAATATGATGGGTCTGTAGTCTCATTGTGCACCTGATATTTTGTTTGAGCCCCTGACCCCCAGGGTCTTAGAAATGGTGTGGTCATTTTCTCCTATATAACTCTATATAATCTGTGCTCGCAACTCCTCTGACAATATAAATGATGAAGACTTAATTCTTTTTGCAGTATGATGGGTCTGTGATCTTGATGTGCACCTGATATTTTGTTTGAGCCCCTGAACCCCAGGGTCTTAGAAATGGGTGTGGTCATTTTCTCCTATACAACTCTATGTAATCTTGTGCTCGCAACTCCTCTGACACTATAAATGATGGAGACTTAATTCTTTCTGCAATGTGATGGGTCTGTGGTCTGGTTGTGCTGATATTTTGTTTGAGCCCCTGACCCCCAGGGTCATAGAAATGGGTGTGGTCATTTTCTCCTATATAACTCTATGTAATCTTGTGCTCACAACTCCTCTGACTAAATTCTTATTGCAACATTATGGGTCTCTGGTCTAGTTGTGCACCTGTTTTTATGTTTTAGCTCCTGACCCTTAGGGTCTCAGAAATGGGTGTGGTCATTTTTCCTATATAAGTAAATGTAATCTTGTGCTTGCAACTCCTCTGACACTATAAATGATGTAGAATTAATTCTTTTTGCAATGATTGGTCTGTGGCATAGATGTGCACCTGATATTTTGTTTTAGCCTTATACCCCTAGGGTCTTTGAAAATGGGTGCGGTAATTTTTCCTATATAGTTGTGCTCTCTTCTCGTTTAAAGCTATTTATGATGGGGAGTTAATTCTTTATCCAAGTCTTGATGTGTCATTGGTAGTTCATTTGAGCTAGCAGTCCTTGGCCCCTAGGATCTTGGAAAATGGGTGTGACATTCTTTTTAGAAATACTTTATCTCGGATATTATGAATTATACGAGTGCTATTATAGTTGCAGTATAATGGATATGTAGTTTTGTCATGCTACTTATAATTTGTTAGAGCGCCTGCTCCCTATGGTCTTGGTTTAAAAAAAAAGAAAGGAAATTGATGTTTTAGAAAAAACAACCAGGAGAGCTACAGTCTCGTCAGAGACTTCTGGTATATATAGATATACAATATAGTCGTATATCCTGTTTGTTGTATTTAATTACAAGGCCATTAGTACGGAATCTTGTTGTACTATCCCACGAGCCCTTGTATAACTTGTTCTATAAATTGGTAGTAAATCTTTGTATACGTGGTAGTTAAAATTCATGATCATCCACATCTTTTATGGCTCACATTAGCTTATGAAACTTGCCTTGGGTTTCTTTGTTCATCGTTAAGGTTCCCTTTGGGAAATGTCGGAAATGAGTCTATTGCTGAGCTGCTTACATATAGGTAGAATAGATAATATGTGCAGAGTCCGTGTTTGGGATTTCATGAACTGTATGCAAAATAAATAAATAGATGTGAATTTATTTTTATCAAACTGCGCGAAGAAAGGAGATTCAGACCTTACCCGAACCCCTACTTTCAACAATACATTGTCTTGATCAGTGTATACACTGTCTATTATTTTAATTTCTCAACTCTGTTTATAAATTTATTATTACTTTGGGCATTGTTGTCTACTTTAACTGATTCAGATTATGACTTGTTAACATGAGTTTGTAGATTTTTTAAAAGACCTTGAGCTAAATAAAATCTATTTAAAATATGTAGATTTAGTACATGTTTCTTGCATTAAATCTTAGATCGGCTTACTCCCGTTAATACTTGTCGCTATCGATTGTTGGTAAGGCCGTCTTTATTTTATGATGGTGGCTAAACTTGTACGTTTTCTTTTCAGTGCTAGTGAATCATCATCGGAATCCAAGACGACGCAGGGTGAAACCGACAGCATCAAACAGACGGCGAAAACGGAAGTGAATGTGGCGCCCTCTACTGAAGCTACAGTACTACCACGGGTTGTAAAGAAATCTCATGTTGCCCCTAATACCTCCTCGGTCGTGTCGACTGAACCAACAAAACTTTCCTCGCGAACGAGGCACAAGAAAATTAATTTTCTGGAAATGTTGAAAGGTGATTCAAACAATAATACAGCGGGTAATGACGTCACAGTCGCTGAGGGACCCTGTGAACAGAATATTAAAAACGATAAGGCCCCCAAGTCATTAAGGGTCAAAGATCGAAAAAATAGTCCCGAGTCCCGGAGTAAAACGCATGAGTCCTCTGATGGTAGGTCTAGAAGCGATAGGCAAAAACATCGACCGTCATCGGACGAATCTGTACAGGTTGAAATGAACATGTGTGATAGTGAGAGCGAAAATAATGTTATTGTGGCGGGAAAAAGAAAAGCTAGATGGGAGTCTAACATTGAAAACTCCCAAATGACTAAAGGTTTGCCAAAAGAGAGAAAGAGAACGACTCCTTTGAAAGTGAAGTGGGCAATGTTTAGTAAAAAGAATACAAAGAGGTCTTCAAACACGGAGATGAAGACGGATAATAAGGAAATTCTCGCCGTCGTCCACAAAGATATGACGCCGAAAAATGGACAACGTGGACGTGTACAGGCAGGTAACGTGTTCATAGACCTGTATGACGGACCAAATGTACCGTGTGTGCGATGTTGTACTTGTAAAAAGTTATTTTCCGTAGACAATTTCCTGAAACATCTACACGAGATAGGGGGCAGTGGTAAGCTACTGATTGTATCGCAACCACAGACCTTTGCTTTGCGCGATTCACATCCCTCCGAATCTCAGAAAAAGTTATGGGGAAGCTTTCAAAAGCGGAGGAGACTTTACAACGCGGAAACGAGGGCAAAAAATAATGTGACATCGGAAGTGAAGAAAAGCGTGGTGGTTGACGAAGGTTTAGTCACCAAAATACAAAGCAGTCTGATGAAAAACCGCAATGTTCGAATCAGTGCCCGGAAACGGAAACCGAAGCAGTTACATCCGATTGAAAACTACAGCTTTGCAAAGTCCAGCGTTACAAATCCTAGGTGCAATGAGCCAGAAGAGACTGACGAAAATTTTGCCGCGGTCGATGACGTGCCATCTCCCGCCAAAATAGCCCGTATTTTGCCGAACTTGACAGCAAATGTTCAAGCTGTCTCCAAAAATACTGAGGAAAGTACTAACGCGAATATGACGGAGAGTGTAGTGACCTTGACGAATGGCCCAGAGGTGATCAGCTTCACTGCGCTGGAAAACGGCTTCGATGTCTGAATGTCACCATGTGTTACGTGCAGAATTTGAAAATACTTGTCTTTTATCATTAAAACGGGCGGGGCACACCGCCTTGCAGCGTAATAGTATGTGAAGTGGCATAACTCACGTTCTTAGTGTAACATATAAATCTATAAGGTTGTATTGATTTCTGAGCGTTTTACAAGTTCTGTTGAAGCCATGTATGGGCAGATCCTCTCTTTTGATTGATTTCAATTTAAAAAGGTCTTTTTTCTGACTGAACTTAAAGAAATCCTCGGAGTTGAATGATTTTCATAGTTGCCGACATTTAAATCGCCGCTCAATATGGATTAGAGTTTAATCAAAGCTTTTTGTGCAGATAGCATTTATGTCTCCCTAAACTAGCAAAACTTGTCCCCTATTTATTCTATCATGCCACATGGAGTCGCCCATACATGCTTTCACACAGAGCGGAAAGAATGGCACTTTTTAATATGTGATAATTAGCTTGTGTAGATATACCACGTGAGTGTTAGAGGATCTGGGTGTAGTTTGTCATCACGCTATACTTAGAGTATTACTAAATGACGCCACGTCAGTACACACAGCGTCAGTCTAACTATAGTAGATCCGTATTCCATCACAGCCTACAAACAGGATGTGTATTGATCATTACTTCTCAGTAGTACAGGTCGGGAAATAGGGAAAATCATGACTCATTCTAATGTCATTAAAAAAAAGGAACAAAACGTATAAAGGGCTTCTAGCATGTCTAGAAGTGAATTTTATGAATTGTAATAAATTCCCACATGCACCAATGAGCACATTTGTTGTGCCCTTCCGTGATAAGAAATAGGACGTCCTCAAAGTATTTCATCCTAGTTTAAGTTTTATACGCCCGCAAAAGAAATATTTTTGTATCATTAGGTCAGTAAGTTATCTCCATGTTTGATTACCTAAATTATGAGTTAAATCAAATAATAGGTCTTAAAAATCTGGGTTTTTTTCTGGCAAATTTTCTACCGTATTATCGTTATAAAGGTATTGGTGGTTTATAAGAATTATAATTATGTATCTTATAAGTACATGTAATACAGGTCAAGGACAACATTACAAAAACCTAAGAATCATCACGTGGGTTTATGTTGTACGTGTAGGTATTTATGATTATAAAGCATATTATTGAGATTTGCTCTGGGTGTACTATGTATAGCTAGTTGTTATATAAAAGGACTAGTAAACAATTTGGGTGCCACATATTTAGTTATAAGTTCAGTCGCAATTATACTGTTTATGTATTCAATTTCTGAATTTGATTTCCTCTGGCTATTTAAAGATTAGGGTTATTTCCCTCCTGATGTATAAGCGGTAAAATTTATCTCATCTCGACTTTTTAAAAAGTCCTGTCTAATTAATGTAAATATATGTAAAGTGTTACGAAAGCCAAGTGTATAGTGTGTATCTGCGTGTGTCCAGACGTCCGTACCATGTTGATTACTTTATATATTGTTGTTGAATATTTGGACTCTGTTCTTTCCTTTTTCACATTGATAAAAGAGAAAAAAAATAAGTCCTGTATTTGCATTTAGTGCTAATTTTCAAACTATGTTATCATGTCCATTGCCTTGGAAGTTTCATTTTCAAGGAATTAAAACACATTGTTGAAAAAAAGGAATAAAATTTTGTTTCTCAAAATTGATATGAAAGATTCCATTTGTTATTTCGTTCTTCACACACGTTAGATATTAGCTCGGCGACATAGCTAAAGGACAGTAATGACGCTAATTAGCGCTGTGTAATTTTGAAATTTTTATGCAGTTCTCGTAAGAACAAAAACAAATTATTGTTACAACCAGAACGAAACTAGAAGGAAATTGAATGGGATTGCCGTGAGCTAGTATCTGGCGATGTGGGTTTCATTATCAGAAGTTCAGTATATTTATTTGCATTCTTGCCAAAGGTGCGCTACGCCGCTGGGGAGGTGTGCGACATAATGCACGTACTGTGCATTATTCTTTATGCTATGCACCTGTAGTAAACAGTGGGGAACCCGAAAACAGCTGCAGTCGCGCTCTGTTGAGAAAGAAGGAAGCAGGGGGTTTAGATAATTTGTACATATACCATTAGGTGATTAGTTAAATTTGTGGACTGATCTATCAAAGTATTGATCTCTGAGTGCGTGTTTATCACGGATATGATGAGTAAACCTTGTACTAACCGCTGGTTAACCTTTAAACTGGTATACATTTTGCAAGGTTGTTCCGTTTTCGGAACGAGGTAGGGAAGATAACTCTTGGTTACTAGTCTTCAAAGTATATGGTTGTCCATCAGAGTTGTCGTTCTTGATGTTAATTGCGAAATAGTTTCAAGACATGACACGGTCATAATCTTGCGATCGTTTTGCTTAAGAAGGATGAAATGAAAAAAAAGTTTGAGATTCAAGTTTTCTTGACTAGCTATTCAATACCATCGCATGTTGTTGAATGTTTTGACCTTTGGTATTTATCTACTTCTCATTGAAATCCTATGAGTATTATGTCTGCCCCCCAACGGGGAGGAGACATTGGTTTTGCCTTCGTCGTCCGTCTGTCTGTCTGTCTGTCCGTCTGTCACACATCGTGTCCGGGCTATATCTCCTGAACCATTTGCCCGATCACTTTCATATTTTAGTATGTTGTTGCTTATGACCCGAAGGTTTCACATCACCTTGACCCAAGGTCATGTGACCAAGGTCAAGGTCACTTAGTGCATTTTTAATGAAATTATGCATACATTCCTGTCAGGGCTATATCTCTTGAACGGTTTGCCGGATCACTTTCATATTTTAGTATGTTGTTGCTTATGACCCGAAGGTTTCACATCACCTTGACCCAAGGTCATGTGACCAAGGTCAAGGTCACTTAGTGCATTTTTAATGAAATTATGCATACATTCCTGTCAGGGCTATATCTCTTGAACCGTTTGCCGGATCACTTTCATATTTTAGCATGTTGTTGCTTATGACCCGAAGGTTTCACATCACCTTGACCCAAGGTCATGTGACCAAGGTCAAGGTCACTTAGTGCATTTTTAATGAAATTATGCATACATTCCTGTCAGGGCTATATCTCTTGAACCGTTTGCCGGATCACTTTCATATTTTAGCATGTTGTTGCTTATGACCCGAAGGTTTCACATCACCTTGACCCAAGGTCATGTGACCAAGGTCAAGGTCACTTAGTGCATTTTTAATGAAATTATGCATACATTCATGTCCGGGCTATATCTCTTGAACGGTTTGCCGGATCACTTTCATATTTTAGTATGTTGTTGCTTATGACCCGAAGGTTTCACATCACCTTGACCCAAGGTCATGTGACCAAGGTCAAGGTCACTTAGTGCATTTTTAATGAAATTATGCATACATTCCTGTCCGGGCTTTATCTCTTGAACCCTTTGCCGGATCACTTTTATATTTTAGTATGTTGTTGCTTATGACCCGTAGGTTTCACATCACCTTGACCCAAGGTCATGTGACCAAGGTCAAGGTCACTTAGTGCATTTTTAATGAAACTGTACATACATTCCAGTCCGTGCTATATCCCTTGAACCGTTTGCCGGATGACTTTCATATTTTAGTATGTTGTTGCTTATGACCCGAAGGTTTCACATCACCTTGACCATAGGTCATGTGACCAAGGTCACTTAGTGCATTTTTAATGAAATTATGCATACATTCCTGTACGAGCTATACCTCTTGAACCATTTGCTGGATCACTTTCATATCTAAGTATGTTGTTGCTTATGACCCGTAGGTTTCACATCACCTTGACCCAAGGTCATGTGACCAAGGTCAAGGTCACTTAGTGCATTTTTAATGATATTGTGCATACATTCTTGTCCGGGCTATATCTCTTGAACCGTTTGCCGGATCACTTTCATATTTTAGTATGTTGTTGCTTATCACGTAAAGGTTTCACATCACGTTGACTCAAGGTCATGTGACCAAGTTCAAGGTCAATTAGTATATTTTAAATGAAATTGTATTTGTTACATGTATTATGTCCAGGCTTAATCTTTTGAACCGTGATCGGATCACGTCATATTTTAGTATGATGGTGCTGATGACCCAAAGGTTTCACACCTCCTTGATCAAAGGTCATATGACTAAGGTCAAGTATTACATTTTTTAATGAAATTGTAAATGCTACTTTTATTACTAGTATTGAGTCTGTGCTATATCTGTGGAATCGTATACTGGATCACTCTTGTACTATAGTATGCTGTTGCTCAGGATTGGAGGGTTTCTTATCATCTTGACCCAAGGTCATGTGCCCAAGGTCAAGATCATTTAGTTCTTTTTAATGAAATTGTACATACTAATATTGTCTGGGTTATATCTCCTGAACCCTTCTTACAATTGTTTTCATATTTTAGTATGTTGTTTCTAAGGACTAAATGTTTCTTATCACATTGTCCCAACGTCACATGGTTAAGGTAGCTTCTTACTTTGGTAATGAAATTGTATATGCTTAGCATGTCCAGGCTGAACTTGTCTATGCTAATAATGTTTAGGCTTTATATTTTGAACCGTGTATCCAATCACTAATTCAGTTTTTTGTTGCTCATGATCCATACAATGTTAAACGTCTTCAAATTCAATAGCATCATTTAAAAGCAGATAAGTTTGCGGCATGGACCAGACATGCATGTTTCGGGTACTTAACCCTCGTCAGTGAGTGTAGGTTTCAGATCACCTATATCCAAGGTCATGTGACCAAAGTCAATTTCTTTAAATATGCTTATAACGAAATTGTGTATGCCAATCATGTTTGGCCTTTACCTCAAACAATGTAATGAATCACTTTCATGTTTTAGTATGATGTTGCCCATGACTCAAAGGTTTCACATCATTTTGCATTTTGGCCTAAGGTCAAAGTAACTTAGAGGGAGGGGGGAGACATCTGTTTTTTTATGAAAAACATTTTGTTTAATTTTGGTATTGCATTCTTTTAAAGCGTTGATCTTGGTCATATGCCTTTTGTATTCATTGTGTCAAGACATTCTTCGAACGTATGATCCTGACCTCGTGAGTTCAGGTGCGGAATGCGAAGCAAAATTATGTCTTATGAAATGGCAAAGTCCATCTGTCTATGAAATGGCGAAGTCCGTCTGTCTGTTACGTTATGAACCATAATGAAGTAAATCCAGCCTGATAATACAAATCACCTGGACCTATGAACTATTGACCCTGACCTCTGAATTTGACCTACTTCGACCGAAGTCGAGAGCGTATCCCATGCCTGTAATAGTGTCTGTGGACCAAAGCATCAACCAGGATAAAAGGAAGGAAATCAAACCAGGATGTTCCATGTTAATTGCACCAGGAAGAGGAATGCAGTAACATGTAAACGAGAATTGGTTTTCTGGTTCCTTTTGCCCCTGATTACCGGTATTTTCATGTCCCGATAATCTAAGTGTAAGGGGGGGGGGGGGGCGAATAGCTTTTTGACCTGTTTGTTTTTCCGTCTGTCCTCAAAATCTTAGTCATGGAATAATTTTTGCATGAAAATAATAGGGACCTCGTATTTCAAGTGTATTTCTTAGACCCATTGTTACCCTTTGCGATCCTTAACGATAGACCCTCTTTTAAGAAACGTTAACCTTGACCATAAATTAAAATTTTGAATGATTTATATGGATAAGGCTTTAACAAGCGCAATCGTAAGTGGTCGTTTGTGACAAGATCCTCTGCATTGGTTATATGGTATCACAATTTTGACCTGGATTTTATCATTTATATAAGAAGAACTTAAAAATACTACATTGTAGAGATCAAAGCAGAACACGCGCACATGACAGAGACAAACAACGGGCAAAAAGTAAAACAACCACATCAAGCAACACAAGGAGACAAACGAAAACACCGGCATAATTGATTTAGAGGACCCCCCCCCCCCCCCCCCCCCCAAGACGAAGTTGACACATGGAGGACATAATTTAAAAAGAGGGATACCAATGTGCTCCCGGAGTTAAATTTATAACACCCTTCTGTATTCATAAATGGTGTGGTTATCAGAATCACGTGCACAACCCTATCACTAATGATATTCAAGTGGCCAAGAGCTGTACCTAATCTTACAACCAAGATCCAATTTACGATCTGTACCTTTTCAAACACTCTTGGTATACTGATCAATTATATAGTTACATCAGTGCATGGAAATAATTTCTGCGAGTAACACTTTGCTGTAAGTACATGGGTCAGCAGTGATCTACATCTCATTACAAAACCATCGTCGAAATTAAAACACGTAATGCACACAAGCTTACACCTTTCAGCATTTTAGGGAATATATAACCAGAACAAAGCAACTGATAAACTAGGGTCAGATCTGTATTTGTAACTTGTCATTTGTAACTGGTTCATATAAAGAAACCCTCAATACCTCGCACAACATCAATATCAATACATCTTTAGCAGTAGGACTCTAGCGTTTTCAACATGATCAACCTGTCACTGTAAAAGTCTTGTACCATTTTGGAGGGGGTGGACAGGATGAAAGGGAAGGGAAAGGGGCGGGAGGAAAGGGAAGGATGAAAAGGAGGGGAGGGAGGTAAGGGGGAGAGAGGTCCCCCCCCCCTCATTTATGACCTTTGGCCCCAAAACACTGCACATCTTTATGGAAGGGGATTGGGGCCAAAATTCTATTCGTCTTGATTACATTCTTATTTGTCGTGCTTACAGTCCAATTCATAACGAATGTAAATATACGAATAATCAACATGATCAAGAGGAATAGAAATAAAATGTAAACAAAAGGAATAAGAATGTAAGTAATTTCAATGAAACAGAAATCTAAACAAGAAACAAGTAAGCAAGGAATTCGGATGTAAGCAAGACAAATAGAATTGTGGCTCTAATCCCCTTCCATACACCTTAGGCTGTATGAAGTTTTACGACGGTAGAATGAATGCCGCCACTGTAATGACCAAAATGCCATTTTTCAATTATCTTAGCCTCGTGACCTTGATCTCTGACCTAAACTTCAGTTGTATACTTTGCCTCATGTGTCACGAAGATAGGTAAATGCCCTTAGCTACAATGTTGACCTTTTGATCCTTAAATAGATGCGATTCATCCTTGATTTGTTGATTATCAGACAGCGTACAAGGATTCTGTACCACATGTATATATCTTCAAAGTTTGGATATTAATTGTTGATACATGTACCTCCTGCCAAACCCAAGTCATATCAAATTAAGAGCAGAGTATTTGAATTCTTTAAAGCATGTGAAAGAAGGTGATGCTATCCTGCACATAGAAAATAAGTGTCTTAATTTGTGTTGTTACAAGTATGCAACACACAGCAAGTGCATTTAACACACATAAAATGTGCGATAGTGCATTTCATGCAATAAATAGACTTGCCCTGTGTTGCATACCCGTAATAAAACACAAATTATGACATTCATTCTGTATATATGCACCACAATTGTCGGTTTCATTCTTGTTGTTTTCTGAAATCGTGTTTTCCAGGTAAAAAGGTGACGTTAAAATTTAGGTCACAGCAGGTTGTTTGCAGTATGTTTCCATATAGCTTATGCATTGTGACATAACGAGCGTTTACATGCGAAATGCAACACGTTCCTTTCAATAGCTTCATCTCGGGAAATTAACTGTGTATATATAAGTACATAAAACTTGGTAGTTATCATGCCATAGTTTTGCAAGCGGTAATCGATGATTAACCGAGATGACAAATCAATTGGCTTTTGATCAAACTCCATTTAAACACTCAAAACGTTCCAGTAAAGTCTTCTCCATCAGTCATAGCCAACAAAGACTCTTGGGGTCTATGGCTGAAATTGTTTCCAATATAATGACAATGCTTCCTCATCTGCAGCACTGCTAATCGGTAACCAAGCTCAACCAGCACGAAACAACAGTGATGTTATGATGAACAGAGCTTTAATGATTAAATACAGATGTACCTATAATATTTTGTTACATAAATAAATTTGAATTTCATTGCCATAAAATTTTCGTGCATAGATTTCATTATTGTATAAGCAGACAGATTACCCATAATTGACATCTAAAAATAACATTACATGAACTGCACAATGAAATAACAATAAACTTGATTATACATGTATCATTAGTTAATTTATGTACTAGATACTGTGATAGATGTTAGAGCAAAAGCTTTAAAGGGTCAAGGCGTTTGTTCTGAATTTTGAGGAATTTTAAAAATGCAAACCCAAAAGAATTTACAACTAGAGCAACATGGAAATTTTAAGAGTTCTACTTTTGCTTTATTTTCTTCAGGGTTGCCAACACTCTTGGTGAACAAAATTCCCTGACTTTTTACAGACCAATTCCATGTTTTTTTATTGACCAAAACTTCCAGACATTTAAAGGGCATCCTGACCTCCCCATTAGCCGTCCAATCCCCCATTTCTGTTTATTTCTGATTGTTTTATGTATATTTTTCAATATTTTAATAAATCAACATGAAAGTATTATTACGAGACCTTTATCATTTAAAATTCATTTCTAGACTTGAAGACTGCCATAGCCATGAAATTTTTGAAATCTTAATAATATTTTTTCAGCTCTGAAATAATTCTTCCCTGACTTTTTCACTGACTAAATTCTATAATTCCCTGACCTTAAAAAAAAGGCAATTTCCCTGACTTTTCAAGACTGCTGGCAACCCTGTTCTTGAGAAATTATGACATCTGAACAATTTCTAATAATTTTTTGCAAAACCTGAGAAGAACCTAAGTCCTCAATCATGTGACATAAGGGCATTTACAGAACATCTATAATAGAATTACATGTACATAGAGAGACAAGGTAATTTTTATAGTGTTCCCTACAAAAGTTTTCATGACTTTACAAAATTACATTTTTCTGAAAGCATGATACCCAATACTTAGAATTAATGTGTTAAAAGAATATCTTTTTGAGTAAATGTATTTTAAAGAATTTAAGGTAAACAAATGCAGTTTTAGATGCTTTCAAGGTAAGGCACTTCCTATTGAGCAAGAATAATAATTTTGAAAATTGTGTATATAAATGTACAAAATAATGCAAAATTTCTCATAAATCAATGTGTCATATAATATGATCAATTAAATTCATTCAACACAAGAATGTGAACACATGCTTTCACTAGAACACCTCCGCATATCTAAATACACAAAAATGACAGATGCATAGCAAGTTCCAAAATCATCCCAACTCCCATTCCAGATTTCCAAATACAATAGTATGTTACTGGCCTTCTTCTTATCATTTCTTAGTAGAACTTCTTGTAGACTTGGTGCTGAAACAAGAATTAAGATACTATGAAGAAATTATTAGATCAAACAGAAAGTACACGTACATTACCGTATAACCAGAAATTTTCGCGAGTATCAAATTTCGCGATTTTATGGTAAAATAGGGTGTCTTTATTTACATGAGTACAATTTTTCGGGATTCCTGAATTACAAATAAATGTGTTCATATGACGTTACTGTTTTTTACCTTTCATTAGTTCAGTTAGTAAGTTCTATCATTAGAATACACCCAATTTACTCCTCATTACGTTTAATCAGAAAAAGTGGAAGAATGACACATGTACAATATGAACAAATGTAACAGATATAACAATTTATTACAGACCTTATCAAACACAATTTTTCGCGATTTCAAATCACTCGCGAATATAGCGAAAATTAGTATCTCGTGAACATTTCTGGTTATACGGTATATGATGGATATCAAAACAACTCATAAACATCATTTCATACAAGAAAGGGGTAGGGCCACGAAGCCCGATATTGGCCTTAATTTTGATAAATTTTGAACATTGTACTTCATAGAATTTTTAACTGTTATTTGACATTTTGAAACATTCTCTACTGAATCACGAATCTACTTTTTGTAAACATTGCTTTTATCAACACCTTTTAGCCCTTTGAAAACACCAAAATAGGTCATATTCGGCGAAAATTGATGCAAAAACTCAATATTTCTATTAAATTAGCAATGGCCGCATGCATTAACTATGATGGAAAATTTATATGTGAAAGATTATCATTATATCCTTTTGTCATAAATGTTTTATCTCAGTTAACGCATGCGGCCACATTGAATTCTACGACAAAAGACCAAATTTCCAGCAATTTTCGCCATATTTTGTCAATAACGTCAAAATGATGTCACTTCATGACGTCATTACAGTTAAATGGCACATTGTTTGGTGATATTATTCTTTTCACGAAAAGCGGTAAACATTCGTGTATTTTCATGAGAGATATCAAGTATTCCTCATGAAATTCATTTTAAGGGAAAAACCAAGGGCCGATTTAGGGGTCTCGTGGCCCTACCCCTTTACACAGTTGACGTAGAAAGTCTAGAAAATTTGTTTGATTGTTGCGTTAAATTGTCACAGACTCATAAATCAGATTATGGAACAATTACTCTGTTGACACTTCAATAAGAATTCTATTTGTTTTAAAAACAAAATTCTAAATATGACTTGAAATTTTCTCCCTATACATGTACATGTATGTACCATAGAACACGCCTGGTGTAAAATCTCCAACAAACTTCCAGTGCACTAAGCTCCGCCCATTCATGTGCTATATTAGAATAGAAATACATGTACAACTAGCTAGCCGTGATTCATTGATTCTGCTCGTCACATGAACCAATCAAATTATCACCTCGCCGCTTCGCTGCTCAGTGATAATTTGATTGGTTCATGCGACTCGTGGAATTACTGGACAATAAACCACCGCTAGCTAGTTGTTATTTCTTAAACAACCTTATCTAAAAATTTTTAGGATGGGAAAGGATTCTTAACTGACTACAATGATTTAGTCTATAATTAGTGAACATCTTATTAGTGATAAATGTACATGTATATACCTTCTAGTGGATGCCAGCCTCCCAGTAGATGTAGTAGACGCCAGCCTTCCAGCAGACGTAGTTTTTGTCTTTTTTACGTCGGCAGTTTTCGATACAGATCTTGTTGACGCTCTACGATCTGATGGACTTGAAAATACACTGTTGTCCAAATCACTGAAATCAAGGAATCACATATGACTAGGAGGAAGTTAGCGTATTATAGATCTCACACAATTCAAGACTGAATTGATTTCTAAGTTTGCAATCTCTTGTGCACAATTTAAGACAAAATAAGAGTACCCCAAATTGTACAGCATTAGCCCTCCCTTAAAATATATGTAAGCTGTGGCCTTGACCTTTGATCTCAGACCTCTTTAGGATGACCTTCTGTTATAGGTATGACATGACAGTGGTTACAACTTCATAATGCCACAAGGATAGGGGCCAGACAGGCAAACAAACAGTGCCATGTACCAAGTCCTATTAAAGACCTAGCGTAAAATAAATTCTGGCATACTCGATACTCATACCTGTCAACTCCCTCTTTTGGACCTCATCTCCCTCCTTAAATTACAACCTCCCTCCTTGGAGGGAGACTCCCCTTTTTAGGCCACATCTCCCACTTATCATTTTTCCCCATGAAAAAGAGTAAATTTTATTGATTTTTTTTCAATAAAAATAGCAATCCAAGGAATGCTTGTGTCGCCTGCGAAGCTGATTTTTTTTATTGAAAGTAGGTCAAATATCAAGGGCAAGGTCACTGGGTCAACATTATGGAATGTTCAGAAAGGTCTTTTCAAAAGGAATACAAATGTGAAATATCAAAGCCCTATCACTTACCAATCAAAAGATATAGCCAATCTTAGATTTGTGAAAAGTAGGTCAAATATCTAGGTCAAGGTCACGAGGTCAAAATAATGGTATGTGTAGAAAGGTCTTGTCACAAGGAAAACACATGTGAAATATAGATATAGCCAATCTAAGATTTTTTTGAGAAGTAGGTCAAATATCTAGGTAAAGGTCACGAGGTCAGCAATTATGGTATGTGTAGAGAAGGGATTATTTTCAAAGTAGGTCAAATATCTAGGTCAAGGTCACGAGGAAAAAAATTATGGTATTTGTAGAAAGGTCTTGTCACAAGGAATACACATGGGAAATATCAAAGCTCTATCACTTACCAGTCTAAAGATATAGCCAATCTTAGATTTTTTGAAAAGTAGGTCAAATATCTAGATCAAGGTCACGAGGTCAAAAATTATGGTATGTGTAGAAAGGTCTTGTCACAAGGAATACACACGTGAATTATCAAAGCCCTATCACTTACCAGTCAAAAGATATAGCCAATCTTAGATTTTTTTTAAAAGTAGGTCAAATATCTAGGTCAAGGTCACGAGGTCAAAAATTATGGTATGTGTAGAAAGGTCTTGTCACAAGGAGTACACATGTGAAATATCAAAGCCCTATCACTTACCAATTAAAAGATATAGCCAATCTTAGATTTTTTGAAAAGTAGGTCAAATATCTAGGTCAAGGTCACGAGGTAAAAAATTATGGTATGTGTAGAAAGGTCTTGTCACAAGGAATACACACGTGAAATATCAAAGCCCTATCACTTACCAATCAAAAGATATAGCCAATCTTAGATTTTTTGAAAAGTAGGTCAAATATCTAGGTCAAGGTCACGAGGTCAAAAATTATGGTATGTGTAGAAAGGTCTTGTCACAAGGAATACACATGTGAAATATCAAAGCCCTATCACTTACCAATCAAAAGTTATGGGGTGTGACACCCAAGTGTGACAGACAGACGGACAGACAGACAGACAGACGGACGGACGGACGGACAGACGGACAACGGACAAAGTGATCCCTAAGTGTCGCTGTGCTTCGCAGGCGACACAAAAATGCATTGCTGTCAGCAAGGTGTCCACTAATGTGTATGCATCATATTGTAGACATTGTTTATACATTTCCTTAGACTTGAGAGGTTAGCATTTTATGAAATTGATCGAAAAATGGTTCCCTCCAAATGTCACGATTTATCCTAAATGTTGCAAAATTGGTTCATGCATTATCAACCTCTTTTTCAGTTGTCAAAATTGTCAAAGTGAGAGATCTCCCTCTTTTGAATTTCAAAGTTGACAGGTATGCATACTAAGCAAGGAAATTTATCTACCATTAAGTGATTTTATAATTACCTTTCCAGATCTCCCCAAGCCTTCCTGGCAGCAGACCTGGTCGGCTTTTTCTGACTGTCTTTCTGGCTGTTTTTACTCGTGGAGCTTCCAACTTCCCGTTCTGTATCATTCCTTGTCCTTGACCTCATGGCAGGTGACTCGATATTGTCTGAGTCAGACGCCTTGTTTTTGTTTGTTACCGGAGTTCTGGTACTCTGTGAGGAGGATGCTACTTCCTTCCCTCGGGTACGTTGAGGAGTAGTGACAGAAGCCCCCTTATCACCAGATACTTTCTTTGATCCCTGTGAGGTATCAGTTGTTTTCCGGTCCTTCTTGTTTGATGAAGCATCCATTACTGGGGAGCCCAGTGTTCTCTTTCCCCTAGTAGGCCTGACAGGAGAATCCTGAGATTTTCCTCTATTCTCCTTGTCTGCTCCTTCTTTCTTCTGTAGTTTTTCTTTAGCCGGGCTCTTGGTTTCCTTGCTAGCACCTGCCTTTTTCGCTTTCTTTACTGGAGATCCATTATCAGAAGATGAAGTTCCCCTCCTTGGTGACTGTGAATCAGATGCTCCTCTCTTGCCACGAGATGATGACCTCTCCGAGCCTTGAGATTGCCTTGGAGATTGTGAAGTTTTAGGTGTGTCAGTTAGCCGACTTTTGTCTTGGTGTGGTAATTTTTCCTCTTTTATCCGTTGCCGATGTTCCTCGAGTCTCGCCTACTGGTGTTTGTGAGTCTTTTTGTGAGTCTGAACCTTTCCTCTTACCCTTTGTTGTTGATGAGTCCGACACCTGTGACTGCCTTTTGGATTGAGCTGGCGTGCCTGAATCTGAATCAGACGTTTTATTTCCTCTTGTTGATCCTTTGTGGTGTGCTTGGTTTACCTAGGTGATGCCACTGTACTAGTACTCAGTTTAGACCTTGACATAGTGGTGCTGAGATCCCCTGATTTACGTCCACTCCTGGTAGCAGATTTCACTCTCCTCCTTATATAGACCTCCTCTTCCTCACTCTGAAATGAACTAGAACTTTTCTTATTTGCAGGACCTTTACCTTTACTTTTTTCTTTCTCTTCACCTGCCTTATCATTTTTGCTTGAAGCTTTCTTGGGCTCTGGTTTTTCTGCCGCAGTTCCTTTCCTAGTGCTTCGTGGTGTTCCTCTAGCTTTTTGAGGGGATTCGGAATCGAATAAGTCCTCTGAGCCAGTAAGAGATTCCTGACTGCCTTTAGCTGTGTTGGCTTCCTTTGCCTTCTTGGCACTCACTTCATTAGAGGATGACGACTTTGAGGCATGGCTACGTTTGGGAGACTGACTACTGGCAGCTGATCTCGATTGTCTTGTAGTAGCCAAGGATTTCTGAGTACCCTTTAGTTTTGTTAACCTTACAACAGGATTCTTCTTCATAAGTTTGCTATTATTAGAATCCTTGCTTGAGACGGAACCTCTAGTGAGAGGTGAGGCTTCGGAGACGGGTGCTTGACTTTCTTGGATCTGGTCTCTTTGACACCTCTGGTGTATTTTTTGCGGAAGCCTTTTTCCCTTGTGATGAGGACTCCTTGATTGGTGTATTAGCTGCACTTCTCCTAGATCTAGCTGATGTTGCAGGAGATTGAACAGAGGACTTTTCTTTCGGCAGTAGTAGCTTTCCATTTTTGGAGAAGTCTGTTGTACTTGGCATTCCTCTTACATCTGTAGGTTTAGTGGCTTTTTTGGCTCTTGGACTCTCCTTTGCTGGAGACTCATTTTTGGAAGGTGTTGATTTTTCTGTCCCCTTTCTAATGAGTCTGGGAATTTTTGAAGGGGATTTAGTTTTCTCCGATGTCGGGTCACTATCTAATCTTTTCTTGCGTTTGGGAGTTTTGACCTGGGATTCCTCCTCTATGGTGTTAGGTTTCTCTGGTGATTCTTTGCCTTTTTCAGATGGTGAATTCTTCAGAGCTTGAAGAATCTTTCTTTCCGCTCTCATCTTTCTGCGGGGAGTTACTGATCTCTGCCGTGTCAGAAGATTTTTCTCCATCGTTCGTCTCCGGTGCACCACCTTCTCCCTCCTCTACCAGTTCAGCCAGTACTTGATCTTGCCATTTTGTCCGGGACTTTTCCAGAGCTTGCCGATCAGTTGACTTCGTAGAGAAGAGAACGGCTACAGGGCTCTGAATCAATCCTTTATCAGGTGGTCCCATAGTGGCACGTGGTGGAGTGCTGGAAGTGCTTATTTTACCTGTATGTGTAAAATTGTAGTACATGTACTAAGTACATTGAGCAATGGTATACACATGATAAGGCCAAATGATTAAAAAAAATTATACAAAATTTGATGTTTTTGTCCATTCCTTAGTACAATTGTAGTTAATCAAGAAAGATTCAGTAACTGATAGAGCAACCAATTGTCTCTTCTGGAGACAACATACATCTATACAAAAGTAATCATCATAACACATTATGACATCCTCATAAAACAATATTTTCTTAAGATAGAGGAATAGTTAAAGTCAAAAAAATTATTCTTATTTTGTGCTCATTTTGTGCAAACTTTGTAATAGCCATTTGTAACAGCTCTATGTTTATTTCATACTTACTCTGAGCTCTTCTAAGTGTCTTTGCCTCCTGTAAGAAGAGGGATCCCTCTAGTTGTAGAGCTGTATCATTGAAAGCCGATCTCTCCGCTGTGCGATCTGCCTCCGAAGGCTCTGAAAATAAGATAAATCATCAAAGATATACAATGTATCATAAATTTGTATACCAATTCTTTGCATTATTGTCTTGAAACATGGATTTAAGAAGATTTTGCTCAGGAGCACAATTATTAAATTCTTTATCTCACACCTTGTCAGTTTATGAAAAGTAGAATTACCTCACACATGAATTATATTAGGCCATGCAAAAAAAATTTTCTGGTTCTCAGATAATTGATCTAAAAAATATGGGTAGGTAGGTAGGGTTTTTATTTTTTGTTTTTATTTTCCGAAAACTACTTAAGCACAATTTTTTATTCAGATATTATAGAGACTGTGATCTATAGTGACTATATTTGTTGTAAATGTTCACCATACTCAACTCTTCTCATTTTTACAGTGCCAAGAATGCTTCAGCCCAGTCTGCAATTTTAAAATTCACCTTCAAGCTGACAATCACTCGTTCCCCCCCCCCCCCCCCCCCCCCCCCCCCCCCGTCGCATTAAAAAAATCGAAATTTCGCCGATGTTTTCTCCCAAATTAAAAATATCAAAGAAACGGCCCGCTCGGTAATTTTATTGTAATGGCTTGAATTAGATACCGATTACAAAATAATCCATAGTACGATTGAAAGATTTAGGATTGACAGCCGTATTATGTATCAATTAACTGAACTGACCATTGAAATTTACCGTTAGAATAAACCTATTCGAGAAGATTTTACTTCCCCCTTCACCTGTCAAAAGTGACAGATCAATTTCATGCTTGACCGCAACGCTACCGGTGAAGGCTATTTGTCTCCGTTCAACACCCCTCGGGGTAGACAGGTGTTTACACATATACAGGTATTTAACGTACATGCGCTTGTACGATCTGACCTTAGATGACCAGGTACCGTAAATACTTGGACAAATGTTATTGTAACGCGATTGTTTACTTACGCACGGACTGGTAGCGTGAATTAAAGTCAAATATACTTACAAAATTGATCTATTGACGAATTATCTGTTCAGAAAATTAATAGAAAATTATATTTATCAGCATGAGAAATCTGGCGGGCGGCGGCTTTTTTTTTCCCTTCCTACGATAAAAACGTCTCGTCGGGAGGAATTTTGAGCGCGCGGCGGTGTCTGAGAACCAGGATTTTTTTTTTATATGGCCTTATTGAAGTAAATTTTTTTATTTAGGGAACAACAATTGAGAAGCAAAATAGTCCAAAATTTGAATGGGAATTTTATTTTTGATTTTCACAAAATTACTGGTACATACATGTAATGCCTGCTTTTGAACAATCAAATTAAAATTTGTCAGACAAGTTTTTGATGACTAAACTTTGAATTTGCAAGGAGAGATTGCATTTGAAACATATTCTCGAAATATCAAGTGACAATTTTTCCTAGTACACATAAACATTTGTAACTCAGTCCTATTCTGTACCTTCTTGTTGAGTAGTGTCCCCTTGCGGAGCCTCTTCAGGTACAGGCTCTGGCTGTTCTACCTCCATAGCATTCTGATTTTGATTTTCTTCCGTAGGTGTCTCAGGTACTTTCTCTTTCACAGAGTCTCGGAACTTCTCTAGAGTTTTCTGACATTTCTTTTCCTTAACCACCTGAAACATTTATTAAGTTAAATGAATTTACGTAAAAATAAATTTCATGGTAATTCATTTGTTTGGCTTTTTTAAATCTTTGCATTCATAAAACCTTTGAAAATGATTTAAGCCCGCGTGTTTTGAATTAAGTCAATATTACTATATCAAACCAATTCCCAACAAGGTTCATTCATATCACGTAAGTCTTTTCAGGTGACATTTTATCTACTCAAAACAATGAAACGATGTCATACTGCTATAATATGCAGCATGTACTGCTATGGGATGACATCATTTCATTGTTTTGAGTAGATACCATAGGGAAAGTAAGAAGTGATCTGGGTGAACCTTAACATGAAAATGTTTATATTAACCATTCCATAACATCTCACCTCAATGAGCTGGTCTGCCAGTACAGCTAGTTCTTTGAACACCACATCGTTATTTTCACTCAGTTCGATCTGTTTCAGGATTTTAACCCATAGTTTAAGGTTGAAGGAATCTGGATTTGACAGGATTTCATTGCACACTTTAACAGCCAGGTTGTCATGTAGAGGGTTATCCTGTAACACAGTAATTTACTACATGTGAAAGTGCACACAGTAATACTGTACACTTACATACACATGTACATGTATTTGTGATCTTTTAAAAGGTGAAATTGTACAAACTAGTATACATGTATCTGTCACTATTGCTTTACATGTATCTGTCACTTGTGCTTTACATGTATCTGTCACTTGTGCTTTACATGTATCTGTCACTTGTGCTTTACATGTATCTGTCACTTGTGCTTTACATGTATCTGTCACTTGTGCTTTACATGTAAAATTGTGTAAAGACTTGTAAATTACTTTGTATCCGTAACTTCTGTTTTACATGTGAAAATGGGTTAAGACTCGTATACATACGTGTACATGTATCTTTTTAACTTTTTCTTTACATGTGAAATCTTTTTAAGCCTTGCAAATTAACAAGTTTTCTGCTTTACACGTAAAATTGAGTAAAGACTTGTAAATTTACATGTATTTTTAACTTCTGCTTCTGTGAAAGTCTAGTAGTATGCCTGAATTTTAAGCGTAATTACATTTTGTGCATTACATTGAGATACATTTATATTACACACTAACCTTGACAGCCTCTGGATTAGATTGATTCTCCATAAGTAGTCTGGCATTACTTAGCTGTACCAAGAGCTCTGCCACATTCTCTACATTAACCTCTGCTAGTGGACTTGATGTTGGAGCATTCAGTAGAGTCTTAAGGGTGGGGAGGAAAGCATCCTCTACGACTTCTTGGTTACTTCTGGAATAAACAGAGAACCGTATATAAATATATCAATAAAACAGAACATTGGGAAGTTGTCATGTTAATATATTAAATATTTATCCTTAATCAGTATGTTGGTTTTTGTTATAAGCCTCCTACCGTCCCCCCTTTTTTATTTTGGTAGGGGAATTGAAGGGGGAGAAGAATGTAAGACTAGAGTGACTTAATAAATCAGTGTAATGCTTCTTTGTTACAGAAGGAGGACTGTCTTTTAAGACAAATCCCTCAGACAATTTTTTTTATCCCAACACATTTCCAATTTCATATACATGTACACGTAGATACATGTAGATAGAAAAATAATATATTGCTACCACCCTCATTCATATAGGATATTATATACCTTCCTAGTTATAAGCCTCGTTGACAACAGAGCTTACCTTCCAGCAAAAGCAAAGATTGGGAAGAAAGTTCCGAGACAATGCCGGAGATGTGAGTCATCCTCTGTGGTAGGGTTATACCATAATAATATAAGGTGAGACAGGATTTTGGAAGATACCACTCTTCCTGACAGGAGTAGTTTGGCCAATCCTTCTGCAGCCACTGTCCTTAATTCTGAGCTCTAAAACATTGTGATAAATATGCAATCAATTATGAGATAAATAGACATACATGTAAGTCTTCAACAATCTATTTCAAGAAAAATATACACCAGTTTTTCAACCTTTACTTTTGAGAAATTGATCTTTCACATGACCTTATTTTGACACTGAAAAATGCATTGTTACAGAATCGAGGAGATGCATGTGAAGATAATTTAATTCAAGAGAAACATGTATAAAAACATGTATGCATGAAAAATCTTTTCAATAAGCTAAATCTAAGGGTGTATGTACTTTTACATTCCTATACAATAAAGTTGACAAATGATGAGCTGAACTATAGCAGGGCTCGCGCTGTCGTTCGCCATTTTCGCCATTGGCGAAAAAAAATCAAAAGTGGCGAAAGAAATTCGTAAGTGGCGAAAGCCGATTTTTCCTCTATAAATCTTTTTTATATTATTTCATTTGGTGTCTAAAAATCAATAAATCAGCGCTGTATGTCGCGGGACCTTACCTGAGATTGACCACTGCTTTTATTACTTAATTGGATAATTGGATTATCACCGGGGGATATCTAGCGGCGCTTCACAGTGCAGGTACACGTATTGATGTAAGTATTTACCTGTGTTTGTATAGTCACCGTTCGTATAAACATTATAGAAACTTTTAAACAATTGAAAAATTACCAAAGCAAGCGCGATCAAAGAAAAAAAAAAATATTGAAATTGAATTTAATGAAGAGTACGGACGCTATGATTCTGTTATACCTTAGATTTTTTTTATTGAAAATTGTCCCCATTCTTTAGACAATAGATGGTTAAGAGAAAGTTAGATTTGGCCGACGATCGGCCTGTACGATCGGCCCGTAAAATCTCAGAAACTTTCAGCGTTTGGCTTTACTGTAAAAAATTCTGAATCAGAATCTGAAAATGAAATGGCAAATGCGTCACCATCAGCATGTAAATTTAATCCAAGCTGGCGTTTTAACCGAGACTGGCTAAGATATGACAGTTCTTTAGGCCTTATGTTTTGCGATATTTGTATTAAAGCTCGCGTGCAAAATTCTTTTGTTGACGGTTGTTCTCCGATAAAAAAAGACAACGTATGCAAACATGAAAACCGCAAAGGCACATTTACCGACTTTTCATTTTAAGTTTTTATCATCATATCGATCCATTCGAACTGTCGTAATTTCGTTAGGCGCGTATACGTAACATAACTATGATCGTCTTTTATTAATTGTTTTTTTTTTTTTTTATTAGGTGACAATAGCCATGCCTCCGCAGTGTCCATTCTCAAAGAGGGTTCCAACATGGAAGTAGCTAGAGAGAATGCCGTTTCCAAGAGCAAGGCTGCTATCCTGGAAGCTTTGCGTACCACGTAATTTGCCGCGACCCATGACCTTGCCATCGCCATGGTGCCCCAACTTAATGATCTCTGCATATTGCAGGTACACTGATATAACATTCCTCATAAAGATGCATGGAATCAAGTCCAAGTCTGCAGCTATTGGACAAGAGTTTGTTTGTTTTACAGAGTTATGTAGGACTCAGGCATTGTCAAGTGTAAGGGACATTCAAGAGGAAGGTAGAGTACCCATCTGTCAGTGCTGTTGCTGAGAGGCTACTGGTTGCGCCTGTTAGCACTGTGGACTGTGAGAGGGCATTCAGTAGACAGAATCTGATCAAGACAAAGCTCAGGAACAGTCTTAAAGTTACAACATTGGACAATCTGATGAGACTCTCTATGTGTGAGGACAGTGTGGACAATTTTGACTATATCAGTGCTTTAAACAGTGGGTGAACATGAAGAACAGGAGAATTATTAAAAGTGACAGACTGTGCTTCTTATCATTTACAACATACATGTATTGAGTACTATATCATAGTGCTTTTTCTTGAACATTTTTTGCCCTTTTAACTTTAATGATGCAAATAGTTTCTGTTGTTTTATGTTGATACATAGACTATGCTTAAATGTTTGATTTAATAAACATGAATTAATGGTGTATTATGGTTTATCATATTTCTATTATAATTTCCATTAGAAATATACAATATGGGTAGTTAAAAGGAATATAATGCGATCAAAGATGTTCAGCGACAGCGAAACATCTTTTGCGCGTGACAGAAAGTCCTCCGCGCAAAAAGTGGCTACACTTTTTTACAAGCCAGTGTGAGCCCTGTATAGATAGATAATAACCTCTCCATCAAGGAAGCCACATAAGAAGACCATCAGTTTGGATGCCGTGTCATTCCTATCATCTTCCTGGCGTTCTGAGACGGAGCTTCGACGACTTATATCAAAACCTTCCCCGGACGTATTGGCATCATTATCTTCTCCGTCTTTATTACGTTGGATAGCTTCCAGTCCGTGCATGTGTAACATGTCAAATATAACACGAAGTGATGTGGTGCGTACAATTTCGGCATCTATTTGGGAGGCCTGGTGAAAAAGAAGGTACATGTATGATAAGCAATCTGCATTATCTTTAGCTTATCAAGGTTGAATTCACAAGCTAAAGGACAAATAAAATCTAAAAAGAATGACACCAAAAAAGAAAGACATCCTTAATAGAAGAATGTCTTTATATAAAATGTGACTTCGCTCTTTCATAAAGTTATTCATTCAAAAGATGTTGAAGTCAAATACATGTACATGTATGTCAGCTGTTATCCAATAAGTAGGTCAAATCAAGGGTAAAAAAAGTTCGGGCTATAAGTTCCTTAAACTTGGATACAGTACTTGTAAATCTCTACATTACCTGCATGAATAAAGGTAGATATTGTAGCACCAGATCCTTACTGAGTACACAACACAAGCCCAAGGCCTGTACAGCTAGCTTCCTCACTCTGGAATCCTCATTCTGAATTCCTGGTAATATCTGTAATCAAAAGTTAGCAGACGAACAATCATAGGAGCAAAGTGTTTATTACTGAAAAGTTCAACATAAACATGTACCTCCAAATGCTTGTACAAAATTTGCTCATACCGTATTTTTTCCGAAAAATTCAAGAAGAACTAGTTTTCAAATTGGTTTTTTTTTCAAACATAACATGTAGATAAAACCTACCAGTGATTCCACCAACATCTGTAGTGTTGGATTGAGAGACTTCAGTGGTAGTACTTCTAACATCTCAGCTACGATGGCCTGGCATTTCAGTATGGTACTGACATCAGTCTGAAATAATCACATTCCTGCCTTATCATAAACGTACATGAGGAATTCAGGGTCTTTATTATGTTTTCCAAAATGAACAATCTAAGCAATTCGTTGGAATAGATTTTAGTAATGTGATGTATGGGAGGAGGTGACATCATATTGTGTATGTAGCAGGAAAATAAATCCAAGAGAACTGTATCAGTGTCGTGAAAGGAATTACATATGCTTCCACACAAATTCTACAAAATCAAACAAAACAAAATGCAATGAAATTTAAGACTCTTTTATCAAATTACATGTAAATGTACAAACTGATTTTCCAACATTTTGGTCAGTGGCTGTACTTAACAAACCTTCTCAGTTCTGACTTCCTCTACGTGAGGTTCTCCTACTTCAAGTAGTGCATTTCTCTCTGTCTCACACTCGCTGATGGCTGCCTTAATCTCGGCAGCTTTCTCAAAATCCTGGTTCTTCACTGCCTCATCTAGTTCTTCCTTATGCTGGTTCAGTTTGACCCGGATACTGGCAATCTAAAAATGTTAGATAACGTCTTTAAAAGTATGAAATTATAAGATGGAATATGTTTTAATTTTCTCTCATCTATACGTAACAAAAACTTATTAAAAGTTCTTGAGATAGAATCTTTTCTTAAATTGACAGGAATTATAAACATGAGGTGAGATAAAAAAGGTGGTGTTGTTTATACAGAATGGTTTATGTTCCTTATGAATAAATGTGCAAACATGCATATTAATTGAATATTCTCAAAGCAAAAATACATGAGACCAACTAGGGATCATTTTCACATAAGAGATTGAAGAATTCTAAGGCCATGAGAATAAATGACTAAAAATTCTAAGGCCGCTATTGATCATACTTTGATATCATTTTGTCGTTTCTCCTCCTGAGTAGGTCCCCTTTCCACCGTGGTGATAGGTTCTCGTATCTCGGACACCGTCTCGGCCAGAGTGACCACCATGCTGTCACTATTGTCCTTGATCTCACACAGCCGAGGCACAATGTGACTGACCAGGCTGTGACCGACATGATCGGCTATCAACATATCGTGAAGAAGTTTTTCTACAGCACGCCTGAAACGTAAATGTACATGCATGTAATGAAATTTAAGCAAATTGTACCAAGTAGATTTGACATGAATTATTTGTATACTGCAAATTGCTTTATTTTCGTCTGTACCAATTTTCGTCAAATTCGTTGAAAATGACCATTTCGTCAGAATGTAAATTCGTCATCCAAGGATCCCTAAAATGTACATTCGTTTGTTTAAATGCCAACTTAACATTTGGAGCTGTCGTCAAATTGTCAAGTCCGCCATATGTGTTTGTTTTCATTGTTTGTTTAACAATTATCGGTAAACAAACAATTACAGACATGTACATGTATATATCACCTATACTGCTGCGAAAACTTATTATTTTGTAATTAGAAATACATGATATGCGACTTTGTGTTCGTATTCAGTTTATTGATTTGCCATTTGCCTATGCTATTTTAAACATAGGTTTTATTTGGATATGCTACTGAATCCACCCGACAGGAAATTTGGAGCTGCGCACTCTCTGTAATGTAAATGTACAAATCTAAATTCAAAAAATTAAAGAGGGCGCTACTGAAATGATTTTTGGTGGCTCCGCTGGAAGCATCACTGATGAGAATTGAATATCCGAAACACATGTCTGGTGCATGGAAACCCTTCCATATTAGTAATAACACTAAAATAAAACAATGTCTTAAAGCTCGGAACCTTCAGCTTCTTCCTCCCTCCGCAGTGCTCCCGTTTTATATTCAATAAGTTTACCAAGAGACTGAATCAATTTTTCCTTACAATAATTTATGTTTGTCAGCAGTATTTATATTCGTCGGTACGTAATTTCGTCAAGAAAGGGGCTGACGAAAAAAGACAAAAATTGGTATCTGACGAATAAAAACCAATTTACAGTATAACAAATGGAAGTGCCCTTTCTTCTTTATCTCATTTTGACCTTCGTTGATCTTTTCTGATACATATTTCTTATAATGAGATAAATATTTTCAATTTCAATTATAGATATGCAAATACACAGTAAATGACAATTGACACTTGGACAATTGTTTTGTTTGCTGTGCAACTTTTGAAGGAACAAATAATTATAACAGAAATTATATCGAAGTACTTTATTTGGATGATATCTTGCTACAAGTTTATAATTTTTACCTGGAAGCTTGGTCAGCTAGCTCCATGTATTTGGTCATGGTCAGTAACTGCTGTATAACAAACTCCTTTTCTAACTGAGCGTCAATGTCGTCCAGGTCCTTCAATGTCTCTACAAAGCTGTAAGAATATCATGAAAATATTACATTGTTCGGAAAGTAATAATAAGCTTAAAATGCATCAAGATGCAAAGTGCCGAGTTGCAAAACTTGAATGGTCTCGACAGATGGGAAACATCACAGGCACGTTTCAGGTTAATACACATTCATATAGAATTCAGAAACCATTTTCAATTACCTGAGTCCTATGAATTTGACCTTTGATCTTTTGATCCCAAAATCAATAGGGGTCATCCTTGATTCATGGAAAACATTTCTGACAAGTTTCTTGATTATAAATGCAATAAAGGCTGAAATATTATCCGGTAACCATTTTCAATCATCAGTAATATGGGCTAGACCTATGACCTTTTGACCTCAAAATCAACAGGGGTCATCCTTGATTCATGGAAAGCATTTCTGGTAAGTTTCATGATTATAGGTGCTATACAGGCTCTGACATGGTCCGGGAACCATTTTCAATCATCAGAGTTCTGTGACCTTGACCTTTGGACCCGTAAATCAATAGGAGTCATAATTGATTCATGAGAAATATTTCTGCAAAGTTTCATGATCATAGGTGCAATACAGGCTCTAATATGGTCTGGAAAAAATTTTAAATCATCTGAGTCCTATGACCTTGACCTTTGGACCCCAAAACAGACATGATTCTAGTGTTCAAAGGAAAAAGCTGAAGGGGGGTCTGGGGGTCCTCCCCGAGCAGGGTGTATAGGGGCAGCGCCCCTATATCAGGGGAGGCCGAAAACGACAATTTTCATCATTAAAGACCCTTCACAGCTTTAAAGTGTTGTTATATTGAAACGAAAATATCATTATATAGATTTTTCTTGTACTTTTTGAGAGGGCTAGGGGTTCACTAGCTATCGACGCTCTCATTTCCACGGATTCTTGAGTGATAATGCCGGAGTCAAGGGCCTTTACGTCTACCTCTCCCATCTGGACGACCGACCATATGCTTTTAGACATTTCTCTTAAGTTCAAATACACGTACAAATAAAAAAAAAAACCCGACAAAAGTTCGATCCGGCTGGCAAGGAACAGTCGCGAATTTCCTTTGCTCCGTGTTTCGGATGAATACTAATGGTTGAATGGTCGAATGGTAGCCTATTGACCAATTAGAAATCACGACACATCGTGAAACGGCAAAGGTAAAACATCAATTGTATAACGGATTTGTCAAATTCCGGAATTTACGAAAGAGCGGAAATTACAAAAACGAGCGGAATTTACCGATTCTCGAAGCGGAATTCCGCTTTAAAGCGGAGAAAAACCATGTCTGCCAAAAACAGTAGGGGTCATCCTTGACTCATGGTGAGTATGTGTATGAAGTTTAATTGCACTAGCAAGTCTCATACTTGATTTAAAGTACGGAAACCAATTGTTGACACCCTCCTGCCTCAAATCAAATTAAGAGCCGAGTTTTGCAACTCGGCTAACAAAACATCAATGTCCTCCAAAGTCTAAAATTTTACAATAATCATTTTTCTCTTTATAACCATGATAACTCAAGTCCCCCTATTCAATCTCAATTTCCCCCTTGTATGATGCGTTATTTGCATGATGCATCATTCAAGGGGAGCTGGTGTTTCTCACGCTAAAATAAATAGTCTATATACATGTATTAACATACATGTAGTGAACACTTACCTCTGTATGTAATGACAGAATTCCACACAGTTCGGCAGTACTTTGTCCAGGTACTCATCACTCTCGTGTCCCAAGTTATGGATGTACTTACATAACGTCTGCCAATACATGGAACTCTCACTGTTCAACTTCTCTAATGGAATCAAGATCCTAAAAAAATAAAGCCTGTGTTTGTGAAACACGAATGCCCCCGGTGGCATCTTTGTTAGTATGAACACTATTTTCTGTTAAGTACATGTATGTGAGGTCACTGGGTTAAAAGGTCAAAGGTCAAGGTCACGAGGTCAAACATTTCGGTATCAATGGAAAGGTCTTGTCACAAGGAATACGCATGCGAAATATGAAAGCCCTATCACTTACCATTCAAAAGTTATGCCCAATGTTAAAGTTTTTTAAAAGTAGGTCAAAGGTCAAGGTCACGAGGTCAAAAATTTTGGTATCAATGGAAAGGTCTTGTCACAAGGAATACACATGTGAAATATGAAAGCCCTATCACTTACCATTCAAAAGGTATGCCCAATGTTAAAGTTTTTGAAATGTAGGTCAAAGGTCAAGGTCAAGGTCACGAGGTCAAAAATTTTGGTATCAATGGAAAGGTCTTGTCACAAGGAATACACATGTGAAATATGAAAGCCCTATCACTCACCATTCAAAAGTTATGTCCAATGTTAAAGTTTTTTGAAAAGTAGGTCAAAGGTCAAGGTCAAGGTCACGAGGTCAAAAATTTTGGTATCAATGGAAAGGTCTTGTCACAAGGAATACACATGTGAAATATGAAAGCCCTATCACTTACCATTCAAAAGTTATGCCCAATGTTAAAGTTTTTTGAAAAGTAGGTCAAAGGTCAAAGGTCAAGGTCACAAGGTCAAAAATTTTGGTATCAATGGAAAGGTCTTGTCACAAGGAATACACATGTGAAATATGAAAGCCCTATCACTCACCATTCAAAAGTTATGCCCAATGTTAAAGTTTTTGAAAAGTAGGTCAAAGGTCAAGGTCAAGGTCACGAGGTCAAAAATTTTGGCATCAATGGAAAGGTCTTGTCACAAGGAATACACATGTGAAATATGAAAGCCCTATCACTTACCATTCAAAAGTTATGTCCAATGTTAAAGTTTTTTGAAAAGTAGGTCAAAGGTCAAGGTCAAGGTCACGAGGTCAAAAATTTTGGTATCAATGGAAAGGTCTTGTCACAAGGAATACACATGTGAAATATGAAAGCCCTATCACTTACCATTCAAAAGTTATGCCCAATGTTAAAGTTTTTTAAAAGTAGGTCAAAGGTCAAGGTCAAGATCACGAGGTCAAAAATTTTGGTATCAATGGAAAGGTCTTGTCACAAGGAATACACATGTGAAATATGAAAGCCCTATCACTTCCCATTCAAAAGTTATGTCCAATGTTAAAGTTTTTCGGACAAACAGACAAACAGACAAACAGATAAACAGACAAACAGACGGACAGGCCAAAAACTATATGCCCCCGAATCTTTGATTCCGGGGGCATAAAAAACCAAAAATAAAATAAATAAAGCCTGTGTTTGTGAAACACGAATGCCCCCGGTGGCATCTTTGTTAGTAAAAACACCATTTGAAAGTTTTTGTAAAGTAGGTCAAAGGTCAATGTCAAGATAAACAAGAGCCCCAGGGGGGCACAACGCTCACCTGATATCCATGCACACTCTGAACATACTGACATTGAATGTTAGAGCCAGAGCCATAGTCAGAATTTTTTGGTCCATATGCCATAAATAATTTAAAAAAATATCATAAAAATTCCAAAAAAGTAAAATGCAATAAATGAGTGTGCAAAATGGAGAAAATGAAAATGGAAAAAGAAAACATAGGTAATCACAGATTACGAAGCGCACCTCGTGACAGCAAAATTCAATTCAAACATATTTCTTAGTACATGTATATTGGCTTTTAAAGGCAAAACCACTCAAGCAGAAAAAGTAGGTCAAGGTCATTTTATGAAAGTTTGATCAAAGATACATCCAATATGCAAGTTTGGTACATGTAGCAGTTATACTTTGCTCAATATTGGCTTTATAATTATAGAGCAAAATCACTCAAGCAGAAAAAGTAGGTCAAGGTCATTTTATGAAAGATTGATCAAAGATACATCCAATATGCAAGTTTGGTACATGTATCACTTATACTTTGCTCAATATTGGCTTTTAAAGGCAAATCACTCAAGCGGAAAAAGTAGGTCGAGGTCATTTTATGAAAGTTTGATCAAAGATACATCTAATATGCAAGTTTGGAACATCTAGCACTTATACTTTGCTCAATATTGGCTTTATAGAGCAAAATCACTCAAGCGGAAAAAGTAGGTCAAAGTCATTTTATGAAAGATTGATCAAAGATACATCCAATATGCAAGTTTGGTACATGTATCACTTATACATTGCTCAATATTGGCTTTTAAAAGCAAAATCACTCAAGCGGAAAAAGTAGGTCGAGGTCATTTTATGAAAGTTTGATCAAAGATACATCTAATATGCAAGTTTGGAACGTCTAGCACTTATACTTTGCTCAATATTGGCTATTAAAGGCAAAATCACTCAAGCGGAAAAAGTAGGTCAAGGTCATTTTATGAAAGTTTGATCAAAGATACATCCAATATGCAAGTTTGGTACATGTAGCACTTAAACTTTGCTCAATATTGGCTTTTAAAAGCGAAATCACTCAAGTGGAAAAAGTAGGTCAGATGCTGCATCCGATGCATGGGTCCATCTCGGCATCCAAAGATGAATCACGTGTGCAAGTTTGGTTACTGTAGCATTAGTACTTTGTCAGATACTGAGCTACCCCAAACTTCTTATCCAAATCACTCAAGTGGAAAATGTAGGTCAGATGCTGCATCCAATGCATGGGTTCACCTCAGCATTCAAAGATGAATCACTTGTGCAAGTTTGATTACTGTAGCATCAGTACTTTGTCAGATACTGAGCTACCCCAAACTTCTTAACCAAGTCACTCAAGCGGAAAATGTAGGTCAGATGCTGCATACGATGCATGGGTTCACCTCAGTATCCAAAGATGAATCACTTGTGCCAGTTTGGTTACTGTAGCATTAGTACTTTGTCAGATACTGAGCTACCCCAAACTTCTTAACCAAGTCACTCAAGCGGAAAATGTAGGTCAGATGCTGCATTCGATGCATGGGTTCACCTCAGCATCCAAAGATAAATCACTTGTGCAAGTTTGGTTACTGTAGCATTAGTACTTTGGCTACCCCAAACTTCTTAACCGGACGCGGACGCGTGGGGTTATAGCATAAGCTCACTCAACTTCGTCGAGGTGAGCTAAAAAGAAGGTTTTTTTTGTATTCAGATGATTTAAAAGTGCTTAAAAAGCTTGCAAAATGCAAAAAATGAAAAAATCAAAGGACTGAAAGTCCTGCAAGTTGGCAAAGTCTAATATTGAATAAAGCCTTTGTTTGTGAAATACGAATGCTCCCGGCAGAGTATAAACACCATTTTTCACCAAGTATGTGAAAGGTCAAGGTCAGGGTCACTGGGCATAAAAATGTTGGTATCTATGGAAAAATTGTGTGACAACGAATACATATGTGAAATATAAAAGCCATATAATTTACCATTCAAAGTTTTTTGGACAAACAGACGGACAGGCCAAAAACTATATACCCCCGAATCTTTGATTCTGGGGTGCATACATGTAAAAAGTTTGTTTTTTCTTAATATCTAAGCGGTATTAGTCCCCTACCAGCATAAATCTAAGTCATAACTTTTAAAGTGTGTCTTACATGTACAAGTACATGCTTATTTTTCTCACATTGTCTAAAAGCCCTTAAAATAAAATTTTATGTACCGGTATTCATTTTCATATGTTGATCAGCCAACGCAGCATTCATGAACGACATCATAAATGTCTGAATTGACATTACAGTTAAAAGGCACGTGAAAATGAAATCTTACCCCATAGGATTAAGACTTATAGAATCTACATTTATCATAAGGTGTGAGCATCGACAAGGAAATGCACTCCGAATGTCCAGAATTTGCTTGTACAATGACAAGACTTGCCGAGTCATGGACAAAAGCAAATCCCAGACAAGAGGTATAGATTTAAGGAATCATTCTTTTATTTTTTTCGGTTGATCGAGGTATCAACACCAAAAATTTAGGGAAAACTGCATTGTGCGCATAGCGCAAGATTCACAAGTTTTTCCTCAATTTTTGGTGTCGATACCTCGATCAACCAAAAACATATTACATTGATTACTTATCATTTCATTTTGTTGCTTTCCAACGTTTATTTGCGGCTTTGAAACAGTGTTGCTAACGACGTTGCTAAGCACGTACTTCCGTTTGGTGTTGATAAAGGTATCAACAAAATTTCTCGGCCAAACGGAATCGTCGTTTCTTTTAAATAATAACAATAGAAATTAAATGATTTCCTTGTGACGTTATCAATGATCACACCCAAGTGATTGACGTTCGATAAGTTTTCTTTACTTTTCTGCCATCTTTTGATCAAGGTTGAAGCGACGCAGTGTGTCGAATATTTTTCTCCTTACCGGTATGTGCAAAAACGTCAAAAATAGTACTTTTCCTATGCCTTATCAAGACTAAACGTCATAGTCAACGTGGATGATCGATTTGCCATTTTGCTTTATACGAGTACAGTTCTGTAAATATGGGATAAAAGAATACTTTTTCCCAGCGTTTCCATGAATATCCAAGCCCACGGTAATAACACGTGATGAAGTGAGTGTGATGGAATACTACAAGTAGTACATGGACATACATGTATATTATATACATTTATTGCAGTCATTAGGTGAAGATTTATTCAGCCTTGAAAAATTATAATCCTCGAGGACAATGCTCTTCTTATAACCCGAACTGTAATGTACATCGTTCATTCACCCAATCAAACACAACACAACCCCCCCCCCCCTCCTTCCCAAAAATCGAACTTCGATAAACAGATAACGACATACAGTAAATAGACGATCTAGTCTTTCGAATTGTGGTTTTTCATAATCCTTTACACAACAGATAAGAAAATATTCAAATATTCTATCAGTTATTTTCAAGAACTTACTACAAATCCAGTTCGCTGTTCATCGTATGGCCTTCCGAGTGTCCTCTGATCTTAAGACGCAAGAACCATAGCGATTTATATTGACATCAACAGACTATTTTATATCTATCTTTTCATCAATGAAATATAAATCGACATGGTTATAATAACTATCATTAGGTCTAACCTCTGGTCATTCCCCCGGAAAAATACCGCATGGCCGGCATAGCGCAGTGCTACTTTGGACTACTTAAAAGTTGAATTCCTACGCGATACGAGAACTATACTCCGAATCTTCATTACAAATAGCTCTATAGACCATTTTTTTACTCCAATAATTGCATTGGAATCATCATTTACAACTTGCACTCATTGTGTCGTTTAAAATGTTTTTGTCCAAATAATAGTGGTACTATTTCTTACTAAAGTAAGACTACAGATTTTTGACCGTTGCACGGTTCGTGCAGGCCCTAACTGGGGCATTCGATTCCAATGAATAATTGGCTTTGCCAACTCAAAAAATTGGGATGCCAGTGCCTGAATTTGAACCCACAATCCTGCGGTCTATGTGCACGCACAGCATATCTAGATTAAAATATAAAAAAAAAAAAAATTCAAAAAATAAAGTTATAGCAAATAATGTATATAAAAGAATTGAGTAACTTAATCTGACAAACATGCAATAAATGAGTGCAGAAGATCATATATTTACTAAGTTATTAAAAGAAATAGTTAAAGAAAAATAATAAGAGCACCTAACATCTCTCTCTTTCGGGAAAAGGATGGACAACCTAAAGAGGCATCAGATAGGATATGTCATCCTTAAGAAATATTAAGTGCAGAAAACCACTGTTAGATGGAGTAAATGAAAGAAAGATTAGTATTTACTCTGATTAGTTCATTAATATACAAGCCAATTAGAAAAAAAATATTATTTTGTCCAGTTCTTATTATATCATCTAATAGAAAAAAAAATCTGTCAGCAGATGTTGTTACAGAAATTTTGAACCCCCCCCCCCCTTTTTATACTCTATAGAATACAAGAATTATTATAAATTCAAATTGTACATGTTGTTAATCAAAAATGCTATCACACAAGCATTCATTAATTTAATTTTACCTAGGATATAGGTTTCAAAATATCAATATGAACTCAAGGGAAATTAATATGGAGAAAATGCCAAACTTCATAAAAAATTCCAAAGTTCAAAAAGTGGCAAAAATGGCATTAAAATTATTCAGGTAAGTTAAAAATAGCATTCAAAGCTTAAAATATGGATGAAAAATGAAAAATAAAGAAAAAAAATTTTTAAGGCCCAGCCGGGATTTGAACTCGCTACCTTGGGACTCATTGACAAAGAAAACATGCCTATTTACAGTATTAAAGAAATCATTAAAAATCTAAAAGTCAAGATATTGAGAAAATTCTTTCACTGTTACATTCCTTACAATAAATATGATAAATGTTAAAACAATCATTCATGGGAAGAACCATAAAATGCCAAAAATGATGAAAATGACCATCCTCCCTTCCTTTTTTACAGTATTAAACCAGACTTGTCAGAATGACAACATAGCTCGCCGGTGGCAACCATATGTAAATTGCAACAACAACAATAAAAAAGGTCTTATCACAAGGAATGCACATGTGAAATATCAAAGCCCTATCACTTACCATTCCAAAAATATGGCCAAGGTTAAAGTTTTTCAAAAGTAGGTCAATCTCCAAGGTCGAGGTCACAAGGTCAAAAATTTTGGTATCCATGGAAACGTCTTGTCACAAGGAATACACATGTGAAATATCAAAGCCCTATCACTTACCATTCCAAAAATATGGCCAAGGTTAAAGTTTTTCAAAAGTAGGTCAATCTCCAAGGTCAAGGTCACAAGGTCAAAAATTTTGGTATCCATGGAAAGGTCTTGTCACAAGGAATACACATGTGAAATATCAAAGCCCTATCACTTACCATTCCAAAAATATGGCCAAGGTTAAAGTTTTTCAAAAGTAGGTCAATCTCCAAGGTCAAGGTCACAAGGTCAAAAATTTTGGTATCCATGGAAAGGTCTTGTCACAAGGAATACACATGTGAAATATCAAAGCCCTATCACTTACCATTCCAAAAATATGGCCAAGGTTAAAGTTTTTCAAAAGAAGGTCAATCTCCAAGGTCAAGGTCACAAGGTCAAAAATTTTGGTATCCATGGAAAGGTCTTGTCACAAGGAATGCACATGTGAAATATGAAAGCCCAATCTGTATTGGTTTAAAAGTTATAAGCAAGGTTAAAGTTTTTGTGCACGCGCACGCAGACGCAGACGCAGACGCAGACGCAGACGCCGACGCCGGGGGTATGACAATAGCTCTCCGGACATTCGTCCCGGCGAGCTAAAAAATCATTAAAAATTCAAAAATAAACCTTTCAGCAAAATTCTTTCACTAAAGCATTCCTTTGCTTAAAAATGGCTAAATTAAACTAAACTGGAGCAGAATTTTTCAATAAGAAAGAAAATATTAAGAGAAATATCAATTTTTGCATTAAAAATGCAATGTCGAAAAAGACGTCAAAAACGCGTCAAAAATTAGTTATTGGATTTTGAATCGTACATCCTTCTAGATCACTTAGATACAATTAGTTTTTCAATCCATTCAGTGGAACTGAAGAAGAAGATTTTTGAAGAGGGGTACCCTCTGGGGCCTTTTTGACCCCGCCCTGGATCCACCCCTGAAGGGATCAAGCCGAAATGAACAAACTTGGTAGAGGACCTTTAGTACTTCATGCATACCAAGTTTCATCAAAATCCCTTCAGCCGTTCTTGAGAAGAAGTTGAAAATGTTAAAAGTTTACGACGGACGGATGGACGCCGGACGCCACACCATGACAATAGCTCACTTGAGCCTTTGGCTCAGGTGAGCTAAAAATGTTGGTATCAATAGAAAGGTCTTGTCACAAGGAACACACATGTCAAATATGAAAGCCCTATCACTTACCTATCAAAAGTTATGCCCAATGTAAAAGTTTTTGAAAAGTAGGTCAAAGTCAAGAGGTCAAAAATTTTGGTATCAATGGAAAGGTCTTGTCACAAGGAATACACATATCAAATATGAAAGCCCTATCACTTACCTATCAAAAGTTAAGCCCAATGTTAAAGTTTTTGAAAAGTAGGTCAAAGGTCAAGGTCAAGAGGTCAAAAATTTTGGTATCAATGGAAAGGTCTTGTTACAAGGAATACACATTTGAAATATGAAAGCCCTATCACTTACCTATCAAAAGTTATGCCCAATGTTAAAGTTTTTGAAAAGTAGGTCAAAGGTCAAGGACACAAGGTCAAAAATTTTGGTATCAATGGAAAGGTATTGTTACAAGGAATACACATGTGAAATATGAAAGCCCTATCACTTACCTATCAAAAGTTATGCCAAATGTTAAAGTTTTTGAAAAGTAGGTCAAAGGTCAAGGTCACGAGGTCAAAAATTTTGGTATCAATGGAAAGGTCTTGTTACAAGGAATACACATGTGAAATATGAAAGCCCTATCACTTATCTATCAAAAGTTATGTCTAATGTTAAAGTTTTTTGGACAAACAGACAGACAGACAAACAGACAGACAGGCCAAAAACTATATGCCCCCGAATCTTTGATTCCAGGGGCATAAAAATCAAGAAAATAATACAAGTGCTTACTTTCCTTGACCTTTCATCTTGTGAATAGCTTCCAGTAAAGATAGTGATAAATACAGATGTTTCTTATCATGCTAAATGTTTTTAAACATAGGGTAATCAAATATTACATAGCTCGCCTGTACAGGTTTTTGTCAGTAACCAGGTTTAAGTTTTTAACCAGACTTGTCAGAATGACAACATAGCTCGCCGGTGGCAACCATATGTAAATTGCAACAACAACAATAAATAACTCCTCTGATTAACAAGTTAAAGTTTTTGAAAAGTAGGTAAAATTTCAAGGTCAAGGTCACTAGGTCAAAATTTATGGTACGGCATGAAAGGTCTTATCACAAGGAATGCACATGTGAAATATCAAAGCCCTATCACTTACCATTCAAAAAATATGGCCCAAGTTAAAGTTTTTGAAAAGTAGGTAAAATTTCAAGGTCAAGGTCACTAGGTCAAAATTTATGGTACGGCATGAAAGGTCTTATCACAAGGAATGCACATGTGAAATATCAAAGCCCTATCACTTACCAATCAAAAAATATGGCCAAGGTTAAAGTTTTTCAAAAGTAGGTCAATCATCTCCAAGGTCAAGGTCACAAGGTCAAAAATTTTGGTATCCATGGAAAGGTCTTGTCACAAGGAATACACATGTGAAATATCAAAGCCCTATCACTTACCATTCAAAAAATATGGCCAAGGTTAAAGTTTTTCGAAAGTAGGTCAATCTCCAAGGTCAAGGTCATAAGGTCAAAAATTTTGGTATCCATGGAAAGGTCTTGTCACAAGGAATACACACGTGAAATATCAAAACCCAATCACTTACCATTCAAAAAATATGGCCAAGGTTAAAGTTTTTCAAAAGTAGGTCAATCTCCAAGGTCAAGGTCACAAGGTCAAAAATTTTGGTATCCATGGAAAGGTCTTGTCACAAGGAATGCACATGTGAAATATGAAAGCCCAATCTGTATTGGTTTAAAAGTTATAAGCAAGGTTAAAGTTTTTGTGCACGCGCACGCCGACGCAGACGCCGACACCGGGGGTATGACAATAGCTCTCCGGACATTCGTCCCGGCGAGCTAAAAAGTAGGTCAAAGTTCAAGGTCAAGGTCACTGGGTCAAAGGTCAAGGTCTCAAATGAAAGGTCTCGTCACAAGGTATCTACATGTGAAATATTAAAGCCCTACCCCTTATAGTTCAAGAGATATAGCCCAGGTTAAAGTTTTGTCTACGGACGACGACAACAACGACGACGCCGAGGGTATGGCATTAGCTCTCCAGACTTTTTCATCCCAGCGAGCTAAAAATTGTCAAAATGTCACAATGCATTTTCAATGTTTCACTAAGGTTTCAGAGCTTGTACATGTACAGTATGTCTGAGCAAAGACATTGTGGCGTCACGAAATTTATTCTTTGTTTCAGTCCCAGCTAGTTATACATTGTAATATACATGTACTACTCAACCAGACTTGTCAGAATGACAACATAGCTCGCCGGTGGCAACCATATGTAAATTGCAACAACAACAATAAAAAAGGTCTTATCACAAGGAATGCACATGTGAAATATCAAAGCCCTATCACTAACCATTCAAAAAATATGGCCAAGGTTAAAGTTTTTCAAAAGTAGGTCAATCATCTCCAAGGTCAAGGTCACAAGGTCAAAAATTTTGGTATCCATGGAAAGGTCTTGTCACAAGGAATACACATGTGAAATATCAAAGCCCTATCACTTACCATTCCAAAAATATGGCCAAGGTTAAAGTTTTTCAAAAGTAGGTCAATCATCTCCAAGGTCAAGGTCACAAGGTCAAAAATTTTGGTATCCATGGAAACGTCTTGTCACAAGGAATACACATGTGAAATATCAAAGCCCTATCACTTACCATTCCAAAAATATGACCAAGGTTAAAGTTTTTCAAAAGTAGGTCAATCTCCAAGGTCGAGGTCACAAGGTCAAAAATTTTGGTATCCATGGAAAGGTCTTGTCACAAGGAATACACATGTGAAATATCAAAGCCCTATCACTTACCATTCCAAAAATATGGCCAAGGTTAAAGTTTTTCAAAAGTAGGTCAATCTCTAAGGTCAAGGTCACAAGGTCAAAAATTTTGGTATCCATGGAAAGGTCTTGTCACAAGGAATACACATGTGAAATATCAAAGCCCTATCACTTACCATTCCAAAAATATGGCCAAGGTTAAAGTTTTTCAAAAGAAGGTCAATCTCCAAGGTCAAAAATTTTGGTATCCATGGAAAGGTCTTGTCACAAGGAATGCACATGTGAAATATGAAAGCCCAATCTGTATTGGTTTAAAAGTTATAAGCAAGGTTAAAGTTTTTGTGCACGCGCACGCAGACGCAGACGCCAACGCCGACGCCGGGGGTATGACAATAGCTCTCCGGACATTCGTCCCGGCGAGCTAAAAGAAGTTTTGCACCACAAGTTAATTTACTGTATACTTACACTATAGATGTACATGTACATGTATGACTTTCACGATCAGTTTCTATTAAGTATAGAAGAAATATTAAATTTTGATACATCGGCGCCGGACCAATAGATTTCTTAACCTGATTGTAAATTCTGCTTGGTCTAAGCATCCCTTCCAGGAAAGACGGAGAGAGAGAGGTTGGAAAATTCAGACTTTTTAAAAATTTTCAATATTTCTTTAAAGTTCTCGGAAATAAAGAATGATAGGAATTGATTGGCAATTACTGATTTGTGTACAAGAATTACAATATCTTCTTTGCAACATGCTGATTTTCGTACAGATTTATTAAATAATCCAATAGAATTTGATAACACTAAAAATTTTTGATATTTTCCTAAAAAATTTATAATATTTTTCAAGTCATCGGTTGCTCGAAGGAAAACAAAATTTCATCAAATTGAAATCATGTACATCTGAAGTAATCTTTAATCAAACATGACGATTAGTTTGAATAAAATACTATTGTTCATTTTTGAAATGTTTCATAAGAACAAGATGCTCATTGGCATAATAGTGAAGGGAAAATCCATGTGGTGCAATACTTTTTTTGAGTAGCATATACATGTAAATGTACATACAATGTATATGTACATGTATGTATTAATATAAACTAACTTGTTCATTTACCAAAAAATATTATTTCTAAGCCAAAATGATATCTTTATGACAAATATTCACTAACTTGTCATCCAGTAGGTCAAATCTTTCTACCATCTCTGATAACGATGCTCCCTTAAACAGTGTTTCCAGAGCTAGTTCACAAGTCTCTGTGGAGTTCTCTACGTCAAGACTCCCCAGTAGGTCCAGTACGTTACCTCCAAATGTACGTAACCACGTCTGTAACAGTTTGGTTGAGCATGCTGACTTGACCATTTCTGTAACGAAATATCTAAATACATGTAGATACATGTATATTACAGGAAGTTGTTTTGTTATCTGAAATTCGTATGAATGTATGGAAATCTTAAGATTTTATTCGACCTCTTAATTTTACAATTACTACATGTATTTCCATAGATATTTTGGCAACATCTTCATTTTGATGTCCTCTTAAAAGCAAGAATGTATACATGAAACTATCAGTGACAAATCATTTCAAAAACTGAAAAAACTTTCATTTCAAGATGTACATTTTACCAGTCTACAAAGTACAACAAAAAGCCCCTCTAACAAATCTAGCCTCTGCTGGATTGAATGATAGCAAAGTTTCGTACAATAGAAGACTTTGTCATACCTGATCTATCAGTTAGACCGTCCTGTAAGAGCCGTACCCTGTTGGCGATCGACAGAGCTTTAATATGGACTTTTTCTCCCAGTACGGTGTACGCCATCTTCCTAACGCTGTCCTTGACGTCCCTCGTCCTCTGTATGATAGCAGGAAGGGTCTTGGTGGAGGGGGCTATGTTACTCAGTACTACTCTCCTTACCTCGTAGTTAGGGTCAGAACTCACCAGAAATAAGTATGCTGTAAGGTCCAAGGAAAACTTTTATAAAATGTAAATTGTATGAAATGCATGAGGTACATGTTCAAATTATTGCTTGTTTGAGACTTCAATAAAAATTTCCATAATTTAACATTATCACAGTGTAATCAATTTCCTCTAAAATTTGAGGCACAGTACATATAAATAAATGAAGTAATTGAGACACTGTACATATAAATAGAGTAACATGTATTTATGTTAACAGGTTTGAATACATAAACATGTACAATGATAAATAAAACTGTAAGTATTTGTATGTTCAATGAGACAACCTTTTATAACAGGACAGTTTTCATCCCTTGGGTCTTGGAGTCGAGCTAGTGCCATGACAGCGTGCATCCTGACTACTGGCTGTTTGTCACGTAATCTTTCAAGCATACTCTCATAGATCCTGTCATATAGATCATCGTCAATCTGTGCATCCTCTCCTAACGTTCCTAGAATCTTATTTATCATCTGGCAGCAGCGGAACCGTACAGCTTTTTCACAGGCATTGTGAGACTGAAATAGAGGGGAGAAAGTCGGAGTTCCACTTAAGAAATCTTACATGATGCGATAATGAAAATGAATCCTTCTCTTTTGAAATTAGTCAATCTTTGCCAAATTTTATCATACATTTATCACAAAAATACATGTAAAACACCTGGCTTTTTTTTCAGCATTTCAATAACCAAATAAATCACCTTTAGTTAAAACCATCCTGAAAATTTGATGATTTTATTTCAGATCTTGAATTTGGAGAACAATTGTACGCAATTAATTTACATTTGTATACATCGCAAAATAACATGGATTTTAAAAATACATAAAGGAGTAGGTGTGGTAACCTGCCATTTCGGCCCCATTTTCAAAGTTGTTCATATATTCATATACTCTAGTTTATAAAATGTCAAATGTATGTTGAATCCAAGTCAGGAAAACCTGTTTTGATTTCACAATCCTATACTGAATAATACGTCGCTCAAAACGTCTAAAAATGTTGAGACCATTGAAAATATCAATAAATGAGCGAAATTTCGATAAAAAATTATGAAATCAAGTAGCGCTCCAGGCCTTGCCCATGAATATTTTTGTACCAATCGATGGATTTCTGATCGGCCTTTTAATTTGCATGAAAAATATCACGGGCAAGGCCTGGAGCGTAGATGAATTCAGAAGATTTGTGTGTAAAATATGATACTTTTCCTTTGTTTTGCATCATTCAGGGTAAAAGAACATGACGTCATACATCACGCACATTACATTACGAGGGCTCAAAATTATGACGCCGTATATTCTCAAACATTCAACATTGCAAAAAGTGATAATTAATAATTTGTTTATCAAAAGCATTTTTGTCGAAATTATAGGGCCGATAAGAGGGGTTAACACACCTAGTCCTTTGGAGAGTACTTACTCTCCGTACAAGAAAACCCTACCTGCAGCAGGTAGTCAAACATAAACTGTAGAAGTTTGTTCTGGGATATTTCATCCAGAGTGGAGTCATCTTGTGACCCTTCGTTGTTTGGGCTCGGAGTCACGTACGTTACAAACTTGGAGATGAAATCAATGGTTCTCTCCACCGCAGGCTCTCGTTGATAAATGATCAAAGAGTATTTCATCAGGTGTTGAAAGTCCTTCCAGAACTCAGTGAACTCTTTCTGTTTAAAGACAAGGAATATCATTTTCCTGAATAGTCAAGTATTATTGGGGTTTTTTTTTGCATATAGTAAATCAGACCTGTTAATCTCAGCACACGCATGACATTACCATAAATGTGTTCTAATTTTCACTGTTGGTAACTTACATTTCAAGGTTCCCGCACCCTAATAGAGTTACTTCCGGTTAAAATTTTAACACTATTCCTACATTTCCGACAAATACCCATGATTTTATTATCGGGAATGTTCGGAGGTAATTGTATGGGTCATTGGTTGACAAGTACTGTAGCATCATTTATATGAGCAAAATTAGTGTATAAAGTATTCTATATGATGAAATAGAAAATCTGTATCTTTGATAATTCTCATTAAAAATGAATTACGGGATGAATACCGTAAGGTATAGGTAACAACTGGGAATGGCAATTTATATTGATTGACTCGGCCAGCAACTTGTATGATTGTATGTTTCCTACGATAAGCACTGTAAATAAGACTGACGATTGGGGGTTGTGGAAAATATAAGGTTTAGTTCAATGAGACTGGTACAGAATTTTACAGTTACACTGCAATTGGTGGCAATGTGGGATTGTAAACCAAACAGCATTAATAATAGTACCACTCCAATTTCCAGTTATTTGAATCATATCAACACTTATGAAATAAATCATATTCCGTGAAAATATTGGAAATAGTGCTATTGTTTTCTTCAATGTTTACAAACACTTACCATTGGCAAATTTGCTTTATGATAGATTTGAACAATTTCTTAGTAAAATGTCAAGCCATCAAATTGTGTGTATAGATTATACCATTAAATATACCTTTTCATATATTTTATGCAGCATTTTCAGCAGTTTTCCATGTGACTGCATACTGTTCTGACATTGGACAAAAACTCCTTTCATTGCTGTGTCCGCCATGGTTTCTGTAACATAAGAATCATACATGTATTTATCAGTGATTGACTGAAAAATGTTTATAATTAAACTGTACATGTATACCAAATGTGACATCCATGTACATGTACAAGACATACCTTAAAGTTATTTGCAGATTTAGAGATGGAGAACAATACCCTAGATTTATACTATATTCCTGGCAACCATGGCAGCATAAAATGTAGCACGCATTAGGATTTTGGTCAGTTTTTGTCTTGGTATTCAAGTTCTGTTACCGTAGGTTTTGTTAGATTTATGCAATTTTGTCAAGGTATCCATGACAAACTGTTAGTAGATATATGTACATGTACCAGCTGCTGAGCCCTGGAGACCTGACAATGCACTAACTTTCAACCTAAGGTCTGTTACGGATGTTTGTACGTTTCCTCCCAGCCTGCCACATTCTGATGGGACCTGTCACACTATGTTACTTTACAATCAAATTTGCCATGCCTATCCAGTTCTGTAAAGGCCCACTACGATTAACCGTGACTGCCAGGAAGGGGAAGTACAAAGCTGCAAAAAAAGGTGGGGCATGTTATAGTAAACTTATTCTTGTGCCAGGCCGTAGTAGAATTTGAAATAAATCAGGACAGGCCGGAACGTACCGTGATTAAATGTGACTAAACGCGTTACATACTCTATGGCACGACGTGAAATCATTGCAAATCCGGATAAAACTTGCAGCTTCCCTAAAACAGCCTCAGCTAAATGGGAACTAAATGTGACAGACCTTAACTAGTGTGGTAACAATAGTCGCCAACATCTGCGCTATCGTCTCTAAGATATTCAGGTCACTCTTTATCGATTCTATTTTTGGTAATCAATTAATCAGAGTTAATGCACTTCTTTGCAAAATGACACTAGAAATGTATCAGAATGGAAGGCGTGACTACAGACACTAGCACATATATGTACATGTACGATGAATAACAGGTATATCTCTATCCAGGCAAATCTAGATATCAGAGATTAATCTACAATTTGATCTACATGTAAATGGGTCCCGTGGACCTGATGAAATTTGGCCAATGGGTCCCAGTAAAAATTAATGCATCCCAAGTACTGTAAATAGTCTTTATTGTGGCGTCTTAAGTTCGAGAATACAAGTGAGATGACTGGTTGGTGACATTTTATGTCCGCGATGAACTTTTATGTTCCAGGAAAAATTATCAGAAACAAAAGTCTATCTCCCAAACTTCAATCTAATAGTCAAATTTGCCGAATTAATTTATGTAATAAAATTGATTGTTTAATTAGTTACTTTATTTATGCAAGCGATGCTTCGTACATTTGTATATATTTTAAAACACTATCCAAACAAACCAATTATACACAGTATACAAAGACGGTGAGAAGAAAACAATTTCAATTTATAGATATATAATGTCCTGCAAGGTTTATCCTCATGATCATGGAAGAATTTTGTCATTAATATGATAAGAATTTTATATCATAGACTTGCATCAGGAATGCATAATTTATATATATCTTTTATACCGAAAAATGTTTCTGCAATGATTTCTCATACAATAACACGGATATGAATTACCCATATATAGGTTTAAATTAAAAGAGTTGTCAAAATATGTCAGATCGATTATAAACATGAGACACTTACAGCTAATACACTTTCTTGAAAACTTTATGTGAACTTGAACTAAAGCGAAAGTGAATAATGTGTACGGTGGGATGCAGCTAGTGTTGGGCAATCGGAAACTAAATCATAATCGACAACAGGAAATAATGGGAAGGGCATAATCGATTATAATCGAAAAATTCCTATCTCTTTAATTTTCAATCCATAATTAATTGAAATTAGGACCGAATAATTAAATTTGAGTATTCTACTTTGTGTATATCATCCTAAAGAGTTTATTTTACACCTTTACATTGCCTCTACAAGGTTATGAACATCACTGATGAGACAAATTAATTTTCAAAGGACAATATGCCATAATTAACCCCCCCCCCTCCCTCCGATGACTTTTCATTTATTATGTATTATATATTTATAAATGTTTGATATAAATGTAAAAGTAAATTTTATTGATAGAATATGAAAAATTACTTGATGCAATAAAGTTATAACGTTACGTCGTCCACGAAACACCTGGGTTAAGTAGGGTTGGGAACAGAGGAAATTAGGAAATTTGGTGTTTGAACCACAATATCAATTCAATTATCTACAGACAGGTCCGGGTGTAATCGGGAAAAAACAAAAAACACAGTGCAGAAAAAATCAGAATACGCAGTGTTTTTCAGGTGTTTTTACCTGAGCCATCCTAGAGCGACTTTACCTGTAGTAGGGTGTTATTGGGGATGTTTATTACCTGAGCCAATTAACAACTCCCCTCACCTATACAGGACACACAGATGTATTGTCACCTTTCTAAGAAAGAATTTTTATTGTTAAAAAATTTACTTGTTTAAAATTTTTTTTATTCAGTAGAAATAAAAAAAAAAAAGAAAAAAAAACTCATCAAACTTTTTTTTCATATATTGAATTTAAGTTATCCCAATTTTTATTATTTTATTATTCATATTTAATTATATTCATATTCATTATATCATTTGAATTAAAGTTATCCTTATTCATGATTTTCTAAATTAAGAAGAAATTGTATGGGTAAGTAGAAATGAAATAAAAATCATATTCTTACAAACTTATTATTTTGATTTTATATATAAATTTCTTTAAAAAAGGAAGAAAAAAAACATTGAGTAACTGGAAATAGAACAAAAATTTCATATACAAATAGGCCAAAATTATTTTGATTTGTTTACAGTTTACCAGTTTAACTATCTGACAATATACATAAAGTTTATAGATGAACCCCGTCTTTGCATACATGTACAAAAAAAATGTACGTGTCAATTCTAGGTTTAAACATTTTTATTGAAATAAATACATTGTGTATTTGTACTTTATGTTCGGCCATGGACTCCGATCTATTAATTTTCAAAGAAGTCGGTATTCGAGTTTGCAATCGCTCTCCTCTTAATTGTTGCTCTAATTTATCGTATTTATTTTATGTAGACCCGGTCATATAAAATTCATTCTTTGTTTCCCAGACACCGCCACGCGCTATAATTTTTCACCGACGAGACGTACGTATTCATGAAAAAAAAAAAAATCCGTCATGCATAGCTTCCGGTCGCTGGTTAATTTCCGATCGCTGGTTACTATCTATCTATCTATTTATCTAAGGAAAAAACATTGTCTTGTAAATCCGTCTTTAAATAAAAAATGTTCCAACTTACAATCAGCGCGCCGTGACAAGTCATTTTACGGCAACGTCTAATCTGCGAGTATAAGGTGTACGATAGAATAGAACGCTGTCTTAAAGACTTCATTCACGCATTGTAAATATTTCTAAAGATTATCCACGTTCGATTCAGAGCTACTGGCCATTTGTCGATGAAAATTACATGTATTAAAAAGGCCGGTCTGTTCGCGTGCGCAATACATTTTGTTTGCTTTTTATGAATAGTTATCATTCACTTTTTCCGGCCTCTATTCTATTCGTTTTACTTTATTTTTATTTATTTATTTATTTATTTTTTGTTCGTCGTACCCCAAATAAGTTGAATGAAATTGAAAAATTAAGAGAGAGAATATTCAGAGAGAGAGAGAGAGAGAGAGAGAGAGAGAGAGAGAGAGGGGGGGGGGGGGGGGAGGGGGGGGGGGAGAACTATACGTAATGACAATAAAGTATCCTCTATAGTACTGACTTATTCCAGACCCCCCCCCCCCAAAAAAAACCAACAGAAATTCCCGACTCACAACACTGTCTGCTGCTTTATAGTTTTAAAGACGATGAATATCCCATCCATTGATTTTCTCCGAAAAAAAAAAGGGGGGGGGGGGTTCGGGCGGGCGCGGTAATATTTTACAGGTACGCAGGTACGGTGATCTTCTACCTAGTCCAAGTATACAACTTGTTTTTCACACCTTTTTGGCTGACTGCGCACAGTATAACGACTGTCTATACATGTCTTGAAAATTTAGAAAAGGGTTCCCTTCGGCGTTAACGGTAGGGGACTAACAAAAGAGGGGGGGGGGGGGGGGGGGGTGCAGGTAATTTACCATTGCTTTTGAATAGGACCTAATCGTTTAATTTTGTAGAGTCTTGTAGTCTTTTGTAAAGTTTTGCAGAGTTCTTGAAATCTTTCAATTAAATGTAGGACATTTAGGGATTTTTATCTGTACAAATAAAAGATATAACGTGCGATTTTATCGGACCCAAAAATTTTTTTATCAGCAAATCCGCTAAAACCAATACATTTCACGAACTCTGCTTCTACATTTACAACACTAAAAAAATCTTACTATTCCACCGTTTTAGGCCTGGCCATTCTTCGATTCCGCCACCTTCTTACTTTTTTTGAAGGGAAGGTAGACTGCGACTTTGTTAATAAATTAAAAAAAGCATATCGAAAAAAACAAAATTACCGGCCCGAAGCGCCGACGTAATATTAGCTATTTTATTATAAAAAATATTATGAAAAAAAAATGTAAGGCCATACCAAATTAATTAAATGTTCTTTGGATTTTCATGTGAAAAAAAGGGTGCGAGCGAGCGAAAATAAAATTATTTTATTTTTTTTAAGTATTGCAGCTTTTAAGGTGCGAGCGAGTGAAATAATACGTTTCTGATGTTTTCCCTACTCACAAAGGAATCCCCATAGGAATCGGGTGAGTAGAATGCCTGGCACATAGCAGTACGGAAAAGATTTTCGAACATTCCCCCTCCTTGACTTTCAGTGCCATGTATATTGTCATTATTGAACAACAAATTTGCTCCCAACGAAAGTTTTCAAACACAAAAAGTATAATTTTCTTCGAAATTTGCACAGTCTGATACTTCTAGAAGCTTTAGAATTTGTAGAAATCAGAACCGACCCTAAAAAATTCTTTAGACAGAAATTTATTGGTGCGGGCGAGCATTTTATTTTTATAATATTATTTTTTGAATTTTGAAAAATATGGTGCGGGAAATCCAAAGAACATTTAATTAATTTGGTATGGCCTAATTGCAGAAATATTTAGATGCCGCAAATACATTTCACGTAACTCTCTCTTTCATTCCCTAATATTTTACAAAAAAAGAAAGGGTAAAGTGTTGGGGGATTGTCTATTTATCATGTTTATCTAGATATTGAATATCTGTCGATACCACGACTCTCTTTCACATCTGTACGGCTCACTGAACGCCATTTTAATAATCTCCGGCGACGTAGACGGCACCAACTAAAATAGCGCAGTCGCCCGACTTGCCAGGTTTTGAGAACATAGTATTGGTACCCCCCCCCCCCCTTCGTATCCGATGTACTCCATGCTGTAAATTCCTAGTCTGTGGGATAAATACACGATTGAACGTCTCAGTGAAATGTACGTGATGGTAAATTTCAAAGATCAATATATTATATTAAGGTCCTATTTAGACGGGAAGTTAAAAGATAATAAAGTCTATGGTGTCGTTTAAAAGACATAAATACCGCGCTGTGTTTATTGATTTATACCTGGTTCCAGGTGTTAAACGTCTTGTAGTCCACAGCAAGCTTGTAATTACTAGAGAAACGGCTTTTGTGGCTTCCACCTGTACTACGCACGTACGTTAATCTCATTTTCCGTCGTAGACCGTAATTTTCCTTCATTAAATGTATGATGAAACGTGTTACATTATCAAAATACATGTGTACATTGTATATTTCTATATTGACATACCCCCCGCTACGAGAAAACGTTTACATGTATTGCTTGATTCACGTTGTACCGTCACGTGTCATAAGTTTATCGCGTAACGATATAATTGTTGTTGTCAGTCAAAAAAAAAAAAATCTGACTGTTACAGGAGCGCAAAATAATTTACCCATCTTTAGTATTTATGAAAAAAAATTCGTGACGTTTTTTACTTAATAAAATCTGGGAGAACTTGATATACAAACACTTTATGACTGTTTAAAAGACATAAAATATATATCAAACTCCAATACCCCGGCCATAATTGTGAGGACTCTAAAATTTATAATTCCCGTGTTTTATCTAGTTCATATTCTGAGGCGTGGGAAATCATTGTCCGGAGAAGTCACCTAAGCTAAACAGATAATCGGATTAACGCAGGGGTATATGTTGTTTGCACAGGCAGCGTTACCGGCTGAAAGTATTGGACAAATTCATGAGGGGGGGGGGGGCACTGACCCTGAAATCGATTCTTTGACATGTTTGAAAAATATGTTTCAATTCTTAAAAAGCTTTTCTTTAATTGAATGAAATTTTGCATAATTACAAAGTACAATAATTTTTTTTTCATAATCATTGTTTTGTTTTTATGTATATTTTTTCTTTCAGATATCCATATGTAAAAAAAAAAAAAAAAAGAATAAGAAAAAAAAAGAAAAAGAAAAAGATAATTATGTATAATTATAAAATAATTTTATCTTATATTTTAGCATGTTTTAATTTCAGTTTTTGAATGTCCAATATGAGAAAAAAAAATAAAAAGAAAAAGACAATTATGGATATTAGAAAGAAAAAAAAAATTATAATTATAAAATAATTTTATCTTATATTTTAGCATGTTTTAATTTCAGTTTTTGAATGTCCAATAACAAACTTCAATTTTTTATAAAATTAGTAGATATTATAAAGTTTAAATTATGAAATTAAAATACACTTCTATACATGTTAAAACTTCAAGTGTTTGTTAAGTTTTGAAAAATAAACAGAAAACAGCCTTCATACATGTAATGGTATCTAATATTTGCTTCTAGTATAAATGCCACTACCTGGCCTTTTGTCAGGGTAACTTCCACACCTGAGCGATTTTCACACCTTCCATCAGAGGGGCATATAGCAGCTACAGAGGGGGATGAAAGTGACAGAGGGGGAATACAATAACACTGTGTTTTCTGATTTACCTGTAGAAAACACCTGAAATAAATACACTGCGTTTTTTGTTTTTTCCCTATTACACCTGGACCTGTCTGTAAGTAATCCAGGCAGGAATATAAGTTTTTGAAGGTGTTTTTGTTATTTTTGTCTTTGGGAGGGTCATGTAACCTGCACTTGCATCCGTCAATGACTTTCGCATTGCGCGATTTCTAAAACCAAAATACCGAAACGGACAGAAAAATACGGATAATTCGGAAATCGGCGATGTCGGTGACAATCGAGTTTGATTTTCAACATCAATTAGTAACATCGCTGGCCATTCAGCGACCGACAATCGATTGTCAGCGATAATCGTTACATCACTAGATGCAGCGATCGGAAATCAATGGGTCCTGAGCGATTTTTATGCGTCACTAGCAAGGTGGTGAAACAGTGTTACAGGAGTTGATTCAAAATTGCGAAATAGCGATAATGTTACAAATGCAAGTGTAAAAATCATTTTGAAAATAGAACCGAAACTTCTCAAATCACGTAGATTTAAACAGTATGATTCTTGGCAACTTCCCCCTGTGCGTGAAATTAAATGGGGCAGAGAGGGGAAAAAGGGTGGTGTGATAAAGCAACTTAGATGCAAAATTTTGATTATATGATTAGTGATTTGAATCTGCACTTAAAAATCTACGAAATTGTCATAAAATTTTGAAAATGATTTCCTTCAAAGTACTTGAAAAAGGCGACTGTCCAGAAACTGTTACTGTCCAGAAACTGTTCTGACACCAGTAGCATTTTTTTATTTGGAAATTTCAAAATGTTTTTCTCAGTATCAGGTCCGGGATTACTCCAGAAATGGCTATAACAGCTAAATATGGCTATAATAGCTATAAATGGCTATATTGGAGAAATAATTTTAAGTACTAAAAATTAAATTTTAGAATTTTTCTTTCAAACTCAATATCGCAAATCTTTATGGGCATCTGATCAAAGTTTACAAATGAAGTTGGTATGCAAAACTTACAATTTTCAAGTTTTGACCAGGATAAGGGAGCAACCATTTGATTTTTATGGGGGGGCAGGAAGACTTTGCAAAAAAAATTTCCAGATCGAAATTTTAGGGAAAAAAAATTTTCTGGCCCGAAGGGCCGACGAAAAAAATTTTCCGGATCATGAAATTGCCCCTCACCCCTCTCTTCCGACCTGTCCTACTGCCCAGTAAACACTTTTTTGTGTATCATAAACAAAGTATAAAAAATGAAACAAACTTTACGCAATTTGGAGTGAATAAAACAAATTCAAAAGTCATTAGCACCATATTGCCTGTCTCCGTTGAGTACCATTTTAGTAAACATTGTATGTTTGAAGTTTAATATGGCCGAAAAATCACGCTGAATTATTTAAACTTTAGGGTAACTTTCTACATTGGAAAATTACAAAAAAAATAATTTGGCCCGAAGGGCCGGCGAAAAAAATTTTCCGGCTCTTAAAATGGCTGAAAAAAAATTTCCGTCTGGCAAAAGTCTTCCTGCCCCCCCCCCCCATAAAAATAAAATGGTTGCTCCCTAAGTTATCATAATTTTGACTCATTCAATCTCAAAGATTGTACATTTTACATGTCAACTTCTTTAGTAAACATTGTTCAGATGGTCATAATCATTTGCGATTTTGAGTATTAGATCAAAATTCCAAATTTAATTTTTTTAGTACTTAAAATTATTTCTCCAATATAGCCATTTATAGTTATTATAGCCATATTTAGCTATTATAGCCATTTCTGTAGTAATCCCGGACCTGAGTATTTCAAAGAAAGACAGAGGAAACTCGCCCAATATAAGCACCAGTATATATGGAAATTTAGGTCTTTTCTACGTTGAAAATGAGGTCAAATTTTAGCATTAAATTAATCGTTGTCGATTTTACCATTCAATTCACTATTTAGACATTTAAAATGCAGTCTTTCTCAGTTTTTTATTCGATCTTCTAGCCCGCCACTTTCAAAACTCGCACCCTGCACATCCGGTTTACCTAATTTCTTGACCCAAAACGGACACCAAAACGTCCTTGACGCACGTGGGAAAATTCAACGTTGTATTTCGGTAGAACTTTCAAGACACTTTATTTTTCCATGAAATGTTCATCAAGACTCATATATAAGTAATTGGAGTAAGTAATTTTCACTGAATCAATCAGTGTTCAATCCGTGCAAAGATTTTACACAATCTCATGTGTCTGTTTTCATTGCAGTATATACACAATGTAGAAACACTGGGACACAAAAAACCTGTAGGTCAACATTACTGACACTGTAATGCATACTGAAGATAACGGGTGTAAATAAATAGAAGAAATACATGTTTCCAGTGTTAATTCTGTACAAATTCTGCAATTGGGAAAATTAACAACATTTGGGAATATTTTGGGAGGTACTAAATATAAAAGTAAAATGAAACACCGCTAAAGACGGTATGGCCGGATTGCAAAGTAAGTTTTTGTCACTAACTGGGTCAAGGTCAATAGGTCAAATAATACAGCATAAATTGAAAGGTTTTGTCAGAGGCAACCTACATGTATAAAATAAAGTTTCTACTGCATACAGTTCCATAGATTTTGCTTAAACCAGGAACTTTAACCAAAATCCTTAACTAGGTCAAAGTCCAAGGTCAAGGTCACTAGGTCAAATGTTATGGCATAAATTGAAAGGTCTTATCATGGGCGAGCTTCATGTATAATATAAAGTTTCTACTGCATACAGTTCCATAGATTTTGCTTAAACCAGGAACTTTAACCAAAATCTTTGAGTAGGTCAAAGTCGAAGGTCAAGGTCACTAGGTCAAATATTACGGCATAAATTGAAAGGTCTTGTATGGGCAAGCTTCATGTATAATATAAAAGTTTCTACTGCATATAGTTCCTTAGATTTTGCCTCAACCAGAAACTTTAACCAAAATCTTTAACTAGGTCAAAGTCCAAGGTCAAGGTCACTAGGTCAAATGTTACGGCATAAATTGAAAGGTCTTGTCATGGGCAAGCTTCATGTATAATATAAGTTTCTACTGCATATAGTTCCTTAGATTTTGCCTCAACCAGAAACTTTAACCAAAATCTTTAACTAGGTCAAAGTCCAAGGTCAAGGTCATTAGGTCAAATGTTACGGCATAAATTGAAAGGTCTTGTCATGGGCAAGCTTCATGTATAATATAAAGTTTCTACTGCATATAGTTCCTTAGATTTTGCCTCAACCAGAAACTTTAACCAAAATGTTGACGGCAGACGGACAGACGGACATCATCAATCTATAGACTGGAATTGCTTTGCAATCCGGCCAATGACTGTCTATACAATCAAAAGATCAGAATTGAATGTTTAATCATATAATTTTCTTTTAAATATGATTTAATTTCTTATGCTTACAACAATATGGCAAATAATTAGTAAATTTGCTACTTTTGAACCAGTAAATTTCACTATTTTCGCTGATAATTTCATCTGAATGAAATTGGGAAAATTTAGAGCCACAATTGGGAAAAAAAGATACTATTTTTCATTGGGAATGGGGCCGAATAACAGCCCCAAAAAGGGGAAAAAATCCCTGGTATAGCCTACAAACTCAGCCGTGCGGTTTTGCTAGAGTCTACATGTAGAATTTCAATCATCTATATGACTTCAACTATAAAATCACATTAGATTGAAATATTTTTTCCATTACCGGTAATACATTATTTGCAGAATGCTACCATCTATATAAATATGTACATGTTTCACTTGCATATTCGATATATATATATAAATATCATGTTTTCACAAAACATGGGTAGAGGGGTATGCCCAAGATAGTTTATGTTAATTTCAAGTTAAGACTCAAGTACAAATAGGTAGATAATTTTCAATGTTACATCATTCCTATAAGACTTGAAGCTTATAAGCATGCATATTTGTTTAAATGCAATTTTGTCTATGCTTGTGTTTAATGAAAAAATGCATTGTAAATATTATTATTATAGACTTAGATCTATGGCTTCATAAAACTTTTATGTGAAATACCACGGGCCAGGAAGGGCGAGCAGAGCAAGCCTGAAAAAATTTTGAGTGTATGGCGAGCGATGTGCTTAAATTTGATTAAGTGTATGGCGAGCGAAGCAAGTTCAAAATTTTTGAATTTTTAGCTCTACTGGTCTCAGACCAGTCGAGCTTATGCGATCACCTTCGTCCGGCTGTCCATCTGTCTGTCTGTCTGTCTGTCTGTCCGTCTGTCCGTAAACAATTCTTGTCCAGGACAACTCCTCCAAAACTGTTAGAGATAGAAAGTTAATTCTTTTTGTATTTTACTTGGTCCATGGTCTAGTTGTGCACCTGACATTTAGTTTCAGTCCCTAACCCCCAGGGTCTTAGAAAATGGGCGTGGTCATTAAATTCTATGTAATCTTGTCCGGACAACTCTTCTGACACTATAAATGATACAGACAAAATTCTTTTTGCAATATGATGGGTCTGTGGTCTAGTTGTGCACCTGATATTTTGTTTGAGCCCCTGACTCCCAGGGTCTTAGAAATGGGTGTGGTCATTTTCTCCTATATAACTCTATGTAATCTTGTGCTCGCAACTCCTCTGACACTATAAATGATGAAGACTTAATTCTTTTTGCAATATGATGGGTCTGTGGTCTGGTTGTGCACCTGATATTTTGTTTGAGCCTCTGACCCCCAGGGTTTTAGAAAATGGGTGTGGTCATTTTCTCCTATATAACTCTATGTAATCTTGTGCTCGCAACTCCTCTGACACTATAAATAATGAAGACTTAATTCTTTTTGCAATATGATGGGTCTGTGGTCTAGTTGTGCACCTGATATTTTGTTTGAGCCCCTGACACCCAGGGTCTTAGAATGGGGTGTGGTCATTTTCTCCTATATAACTCTATATAATCATGTGCTCGAAACTCCTCTGACACAATAAATGATGGAGACTTAATTCTTATTGCAATATGATGGGTCTGTGGTCTTGATGTGCACCTGATATTTTGTTTGAGCCCCTGACCCCCAGGGTCTTAGAAATGGGTGTGGTCATTTTCTCCTATATAACTCTATGTAATCTAAGTTCTTGGCTCGCAACTCCTCTGACACTATAAATGATGAAGACTTAATTCTTTTTGCAATATGATGCGTCTGTGGTCTAGTTATGCACCTGATATTTTGTTTAACCCCCTGACCCCCAGGGTCTTATAAATGGATGTGGTCATTTTCTCCTATATAACTCTATGTAATTTGTGCTCGCAACTCCTCTGACACTATAAATGATGGAGACTTAATTCTTTTTGCAATTTGATGGGTCTGTGATCTAGTTGTTCACCTGATATTTTGTTTGAGCCCCTGACCCCATGTGCTCGCAACTCCTCTGACACTATAAATCATGGAGACTTAATTCTTTATACAATTTGATGGGTTTGTGGTCTAGTTGTTCATCTGATATTTTGTTTGAGCCCCTGACTCCCAGGGTCATAGAAATGGGTGTGGTTATTTTCTCCTGTATAACTCTATGTAATCTTGTGCTCACAACTCCTCTGACACTATAAATGATGGAGACTAAATTCTTATTGCAATATGATGGGTCTGTGGTGTAGTTGTGCACCTGATATTTTGTTTTAGCCCTATACCCCCAGGGTCTTTGAAAATGGGTGTGGTAATTTTTTCCTATATAGTTGTGCTCTCTACTCGTTTAAAGCTATTAATGATGGGGAGTTAACTCTTTATCCAATATTATGGATCTTTAGTCTTGATGTGTCATTGATACTTCATTTGAGCTAGCAGCCCTTGGCCCCTAGGATCTTGGAAAATGGGTGTGGCATTCTTTTTTGAAATACTTTTTCACGGATATTATGAATTATATGACTATGAGTGCTATGATAGTTGCAGTCTAATGGATATGTTGTTTTGTCATGCTACTTATAATTTGTAAGAGCACCTGCTCCCTATGGTCTTGTTTTAAAAAAAAGAAAGGAAATTGATGTTTTAGAAAAAAACAACCAGGAGAGCTACAGTCTCGTCAGAGACTTCTGGTTAAGAGATGTAGGTCAGAATATTTATTTTCTGCTACCAAGAGGGTCAGATTATTTATTTTCAACATTTTCTGGGTCAGAATATTTATTTCCAAAGGTGCCAGCCCCCCCCCCCCCCCCCCCCTCCCCAATCAGGATCATATGGTCATCCCCTTAAACATGTTAAACAAAACCAGAATCTTGAGATTTATTTTATACTGGTTGAGCAGACAATTCCAAGCAATTTTCAAGGTTTTTCGTCAATAACACTGCTTCAATATGCCCAATCACTGTTTTTAGAGCATAATGCCTCATCCTTTGTACAGATACCTGTGTAAAAAGTACTTTTAATCAATTTACAAAAACTGATTTTAGGATATTTTGATTCCCCCTTTAAGAGGCCACTTTTACGCAAGTTAGGCCAAAAAAAAAAAGTTTACTGTCGCATCATGAAAAAAAATTGGGTCGGAAGGTCAGGATTTTTTTTTTATTAGTGTCTTAAGCTCACCTCATGAAGTGAGAGGGAGCTTATGCTATCACCCTGTCATTCGCGCTTGCGTCGGCGTCTGCACTAGTATGTTAAGAAGTTTTATTTCTCTATTATAAGTGCTAGGTAGTCCAAACTTGCACAGATGATGCGTCTTTATGAGTAGATCACAAATCTATGTTCAAATTTAGGTCATTACCTTCATTTTCCGCTTGAGTGCATATGTTCGGAAGATTTAGATATCAATATTAAGAAGTTTTATTTCTCTATTATAAGTGCTGGGAAGTCCAAACTTGCTCAGATGATGCGTCTTTATGAGTAGGTCACAAATCTACGTTCATATGAGTGCACATGTTAGGTAGATTTTGGTATCAATGTTAAGAAGTTTTATTTTTATACGCCCGTCATTTGACGGGATGTATTATGGTATGGCGAAGTCCGTCCGTCTGTCCGTCTGTCCGTCCGCCTATGGAACGCAATAACTTGAATATGCGTCAACGGATTTTTATGAAATTTATACATAGTGATCAGACTGTGGAGAGGAAGCCGCCTTTCGATTTTCAGGTTCATCCGATTTGTCAGTTACAGAGTTATGGGACTTAGATTTTTAAAATACAGTGAAAATATACTAAAATATTAAAAAATTATTTAAAAATCTATTTCTGGTCGAAATGTTTTGAAATTTGGTATACTTCAAGTAGAAAGGATGTTCTTTGACATATGTAACGTATTTTTAATTTTTTTGTCGCATAAGCGAGATATATATTGTGTGTAATAGGAAGGGGGGGGGTTATATGCACATGCATTTTAAGGTAAGGGCAAAATATAGGCGCATGGAACGCGATAACTTGAATATGCATCAACGGATTTTCATGATATTCATACATTATGATTGGACTGTGGAGAGGAAGCCGCCTTTCGATTTTCAGGTTTATTCGATATGTCGTTACAGAGTTATGGGACTTAGATTTTTAAAATACAGTGAAAATATACTAAAATATTTAAAAATTATTTAAAAATCTATTTCTGGTTGAAATGTTTTGAAATTTTGTATACTTCATGTAGGAAGGATGTTCTTTGACATATGTAACGGGTTTTTAATTTTTTTGTCGCATAACCGAGATATTGTGTGTAATAGGAAGGGGGGAGGGGTGGGTTATATGCACATACATGTTAAGCTAAGGGCAAAATGTAGGCGCATGGAACGCAATAACTTGAATATGCGTCAACCGATTTTCATGATATTCATACATTTTGATTGGACTGTGGAGAGGAAGCCGCCTTGCGATTTTCAGGTTCATTCGATATGTCGTTACAGAGTTATGGGACTTAGATATTTTAAAATACAGTGAAAATATACTAAAATAGTTAAAAATTATTCAAAAATCTATTTCTGGTTGAAATGTTTTGAAATTTTGTATACTTCAAGTAGAAAGGATGTTCTTTCGCATATATAAGGGGTTCTTGAATTTTTTGTCACATAATCCAGAAATTATATGTAATGGGGGGGGGGGGGGTTATATGCACATACATGTTAAGCTAAGGGCAAAATATAGGTGCATTGAACGCAATAACTTGAATATGTGTCAACAGATTTTCATGATATTTGTACATTTTGATCAGACTTTGAAGAGGAAGCCGCCTTTCGATTTTAAGCTAGGTTCATCCAATTTTGTCCTTATGGAGTTATGGGACTTAGATATTTTGGTGTTGTGAAAAAAATCCCAACAGGGCGTATCTTGCTGCGTGAGCGTAGGCTTTATTCTATTTTAAGTGCTAGGAAGGCCATACTTGCACAGATGATGCGTCTTTATGAGTAGATCACAAATCTACGTTCAAATTTAGGTCATGACCTACATTTTCCGCTTGAGTGCACATGTTAAGAAGATTTGAGTATCAATGTTAAGAAGTTTTATTTCTCTATTTAAGTGTTAGGAAGGCCATACTTGCACAGATGATGCGTCTTTATGAGTAGGTCACAAATCTAGTTCATATGAGTGCACATGTTAGGTAGATTTGGGTATCAATGTTAAGAAGTTTTATTTTTCTATTATAAGTGCTAGGAAGGCCATACTTGCACAGATGATGCGTCTTTATGAGTAGATCACAAATCTACGTTCAAATTTAGGTCATGAGTCATGACCTACATTTTCCACTTCAGTGCTCATGTTAGGAAAATTTGGGTATGAATGTTAAGAAGTTTTATTTCTCTATAATAATTGCTAGGAAGGCTATACTTGCACAGATGATGCGTCTTTATGAGTAGATCACAAAATCTATGTTCAAATGTAGGTCATTACCTACATTTTCCACTTGAGTGCACATGTTAGGTATCGATGTTAAGAATTTTTTTTTTTATTGTAAGTGCTAGGAATGCTAAACTTGCACAGATGATGCGTCTTTATGAGCAGATCACAAATCTACGTTCAAATTTAGGTCATGGTCTTTATTTTCCGCTTGAGTTCATGTGTTAGAGAGATTTGGGTATCAATAGAGTACACCCATTCATGCAGAATTTGGGTGAATAAATGAAATACTCTACTTCCCTTTTCCAATTTGTTTTTGTGAGGTAGCATATTTGTTGGTTCTCTGTAGGACAGATTTTCAAATTCAAAACTGTGCTATCTTCTAACAGTACTCCTGTTTGCTGCCATTATAAAATGCTGTCATGAGGTGAGCTTTTTAATCTTTGATTACACTATGTTTTATTTTAGGGTGTCCTCTTGTAAGGAAAAATAATCATAAAAACTGCTGTAAACTTTTTATTCCCCGTTTTACTATGGGAATGTAACTAGGTAATCTGCTAGATCCTATTGTTTGGTCACTTGTAAATTACCGGCAGTTGGTCACTCATGGGAAACAAATTATGGCCTTACTAAAGGTATTTCTGAACGATTTGCATTTTCGCCTCTCCTTTTGTCAAATATGGATCAAATATTTCAAAACTTTGTGTTTTGAATCTTTAGTCAATTGACTGAAATGAAGAATTCTATGTCACCATAATTAAATCACACAAATTTAAAAAAAGTTATTTCTAAAAGACTTTCTGAACAATGGTGAGGTACGTTTATTTCTTACTAATTTTGAATGGTTTTGGTATATTCTATCACATGAAATTTTCTACTTTGTCATGAATATCCTGCTCTGGGCCCCTCTCAATGCATGTAGACAAGAATATATATTTTTTGGCTATGTGTGGCTCCACAAATAGGTCAAAATATGTTCTAAACTCAATGACGTCACTTTCCAGATGGCTCCTAAACAAACTAAAGTAACATACTGCAGGAGAAACAAATACTAAAAATATACCAATTGAAGTTATTTATAGATGTAGGTTATTTTTCTGAATACCTAAACATCTGCATTACCAAATTGTGAAAAAGTACCTCCAAGTAACCGAACTATCGAACTGTTCAGAAGTAATATTTGCTCTACCAGTGTATATATGCACCACATTTGTCAGTTTCATTCTTTTTCTCTGAAATAGCATTTTTCCAGGTAAAAAGGTGACGTAAGAGTTTAGGTCTCTGCAGGTTCAGTTTGCAGGTTAAAACAGCCGTCACAGCATGTTCTGTAGATCTGCATCTAATGCATTGTGATGAGCACTTACATGCTATTAAATGCAACACTTTCCTTTCAATACTTTCATCTCAGGGAATTACATTTGTTGTGTATATATATACACAGGTAATCTTTACAACATAGCAATACACTTTTACTTTAGTTCTGATGCAATGACTCAAGTGGTTTTCAAGGTACATGTATATGTACAGCTTTCATATTTCATATCATGCTTTCTCTCAGTTCACTTATTACCTGTAAAGGGGCATCAAAGTTGAAACAGGATACATTTTTTTGTATATTGACCCTCTTTCTACATGTGCCTGTGATGGGGACCGTACAGTTCAGGTTTTAGAAATATAATGTATAGAAGAAGAAGAATACTTTAGCATGTTTAGCAGTATAACTCTTTCCGGGAATGATAATGCAATGTTTCAAGAAGCAAAGACATTTCTTGGTTCATGAAAGTAATATTTAGCTCACCTGGTTGTAAGTTCAGAGATCTAATGCCATACCCTTGTCATCATTGTCATACCCTTGGCATCATTGTCATCGTAGTCGTCATCGGCGTCTGTAGACAAAAATTTGATCTTGGCTACATCTCTAGTTCAATGAACTATAAGGGGCAGGGCTTTGATATTTCACATGTAGATACCTTGTGAGTAGAACTTTCATTTGAGACTTTGACCTTGTGACCTTGACCTTGGATTTTGACCTCCTTTTCAGAAACTTTAACATGGGCTGTATCTCTTTAACTTTAAGGGGTAGGGCTTTGATATTTCACATGTAGATATGTAGATAACCTTTCATTTTAGACCTTGACCTCTTGTCCTTGGACTTTGACCTACCAAAAAAAAACCCCTTTAATCTGTGCTGTATCTCTTCAACTATGAGGAGTCGGGGCTTTTATATTTTCACATGATATAGATACCTATAGAACATGCAGTGACTTTGACTTACTTTTCAAATACTTTAGGTTAAAGGGTTTTTTTTTTGGTAGGTCAAAGTCCAAGGACAAGAGGTCAAGGTCTAAAATGAAAGGTTATCTACATGTGAAATATCAAACCCCTGCCCCTTAAAGTTAAAGAGATACAGCCCATGTTAAGGGGCAGAGTATTAAATAAGCTTTTTGGCTTTCTCTCCTATCCTTATGTTTCATATGATGTAAATTATTGTTGGAATATTATATTGAATAAATATTGTTTAAACTAAATACTTTAATCTGGACTGTATCTCTTCATCTATAAGGACATATAGATATATTATGACAAGATCTTTCATTTGAGACAATGACATTTGACCTAGTAACCTTTAACTGACCTCCTTTTGAAAAATTCATGTGGTATTTATCTCTTAAACTATAAAGAAAAGGGCCTTTATATCATATTTCATACATTTTTTGTACTTAGATTCTTTACTATTACCAAGTCCTTCATTTGAGACAAATCAGACAATGACCTTCAACCTAGTGACCTTGACCTATAACTTTGATGTACTTATCAAATACTTATACCTGGGCTATATCTGTCTAAAGGATAGGACTAATATTACATGCATAAACTGCTCTTGACAATGCTATACCCCTGTACATCAATGTCTGCATCCCTGTCTGCATCTGGTTAAGAAGTTTGGGGTAGCTCAGTGTGATGTGACTTGGCAAAGTACTGATGCCACAGTAACCAAACTTGCACAAGTAATTCATCTTTGGATGCTTAGGTGTATCCTTCTATTTAATAGTGGTATTCTAATAGAATTTTATGAATGAATGTTTTTGTGTATGTAAAATGTTTCTCTCATTAACTCCATAAAAAATGGCTTTATGCACTTATTGATTATTGCATAAAGATTAGCTTATGATTAGAATCATACAAGTATAAGTCATATTCAAATCCCGGCAGGGTAAGATTTCCATTGTACTGAGGTGAGCGATATGGCTTCCCTTGGCCTCTTGTTTCAAAATAACGTCGAAAGGTCATGACACACTTTTAGTCCTAAGTAACAATTTTGTGAAATTTTTATTGAAATCCAAGATGAGGGGAATAAGTTGTAATGGCCCAGACAAGGTTTAAGGGAACAACCATTTGATTTTTATGGGGGGGAGGGGGGGGGCAGGAAGACTTTGCAAAAAAAAATTTCTGGATCGAAATTTTAGGGAAAAAATAGGCCAAAAACAATTCTGCCCCTCCCTCCTCTCTTCCGACCTTTCCGCATTCCCAGTAAACACTTTTTCACTTTTTTGTGTGTCATAAAGTAAGTACATTTCTGTATAAATAAAAATAGAACAAACTTTATGCAATTTGGAGTGAATTAATCAAATTCAAACGTCAGCACAAAATGTCCTATTTCTAAGTGCATTTTTATGCTTCTGTAATCGGAGATTCGGGGGCATATAGTTTTTAGCTCACCCGAGGGAAGCTCAAGTTAGTTATTGTCATAGCGCGCCGCCCATCCGTCGTCGATCAGTCGTCCGACGTAAACTTTTAACATTTTCGACATCTCTTTTGCAACCGCTGCACAGAATTTCACGAAACTTTTATATGAGGTCAATACTTTTTCTGACTTTACCATGGACAAAAAAAACCAAACCAAAACAAAACAAACCAGAAGTCTCTGATGAGACTGAAGCTCTCCTGGTTGTTTGCTTAAATTAATCTCATTTTCCAAGACCCTGAGATCAGGGGCTCAAACAAAATACAAGACCAGAGAATTATTACATGATGGAAAAGGAATTAACTCTCTATCAATTATACTTTCTGAGAATTGGTGTTCAAAAGATTACATGATAGAGTTATACATGCATAGACGAAAATTACCACACCCATTTTCCATGAACCTGGGGGTCAAGGGCTGAAACAATAAAAGATGCACATCTAGACCACGGACTGAGAATAATGCAAAAACAATTATCTTTCTATCAGCATGATCAATTATACTTTCTGAGAATTGGTGCTCACAAAATCACATAGAGTTATATAGGAGAAAATGACCACACCCCTTTTCCAAGATCCTGGGGTCAGGGGCTCAAACAAAATATCAGGTGCACATCTAGACCACGGACTGAGAATAAAGCAAAAACAATTATCTTTCTATCAATTATACTTTCTGAGAATTGGTGATCACAAGATTACAAAGAGTTATATAGGGGGAAATGACCACACCCATTTTCCAAGACCCTTGGGGTCAGTGGCTCAAACAAAATATCAGGTGCACAACTAGACCACAGACTGAGAATAAAGCAAAAACAATTATCTTTCTATCAATTATACTTTCTGAGAATAGGTGCTCACAAGATTACATAGAGTTATGTAGGAGAAAATGACCACACCCATTTTCAAAGACCCTCGGGGTCAGGGACTCAAACAAAATATCAGGTGCACAACTAGACCACAGACTGAGAATAAAGCAAAAACAATTATCTTTCTATCAATTATACTTTCTGAGAATTGGTGATCACAAGATTACATAGAGTTATATAGGGGAAAAAGACCACACCAATTTTCCAAGACCCTGGGGGTCAGGGGCTCAAACAAAATATCAGGTGCACAACTAGACCACAGACTGAGAATAAATCAAAAACATTTATCTTTCTATCAATTATACTTTATGAGAATTGGTGATCACAAGATTACATACATGTAGAGTTATATAGGTGAAAATGACCACACCCATTTTCCAAGACCCTGGGGGTCAGGGGCTTAAACAAAATATCAGGTGCACATCTAGACTACAGACTGAGAATAAAGCAAAAACAATTATCTTTCTATCTATTATACTTTCTGAGAATTGGTGCTCACAAGATTACATAGAGTTATATAGGAGAAAATGACCACACCCATTTTCCAAGACCCTGGGGGTCAGAGGCTAAAACAAAATATCAGGTGCACAACTAGACCACAGGCCCATTATAATGCAAAAAGAATTTATTTTGTACTATTCACAGATACAGAGGATTCGCGCTCACAAGAAAAGTTTAACGGACGGACGGACAGACAGACAGCCGGACGCCGGACACAGGGCGATCACATAAGCTCGACTGGTCTTTGACCAGTAGAGCTAAAAATTACACATATAACCATCTCTTGAACTTTAGGGAATCTTACTTTGATAATTGTAATGTAGTTTTGCACCTGATGTTTTTCGAATATTTGAAAATATCAACACAATTTATACTAATTCCTTGCATGTACATGGGTATAAAAAAGAATTGCTTATCAACCTTCGTCAAAGAAAAGCCCTACTCAACGATTAGAGCGAAGACTAAATAACCAGATTATACAAAACTGATATGCTATGTCGACTTTGAATCAATATTTATCATAAATCCCCAAAACATCAATTCAGCAGATTATCACGAGGGCTTCACTCGGGCGGACATGCATGACGGTCTATTTATGGTCTACGGAAACCCTGTTACAAGGTCATAGTAAGAAATGTTTGTTAAATACGTTCGCGGACATATTATACCTTTTGAGTAAATAGTATCTTGCAAAAAGGGAAAAAAGTTCGTCAAGTGGTATTTCAATGAGAATGCCTCATCTAGTTGAAAATATCTACGGTCCGATAGGTCAGATATGGGACAAATTGTTTACTTGTCTGATATGGGGGAAAATATACCCCCCCCCCCCCCCCCACCCCAAACATTTGCCCCAAATTAGATTTGTCTGACTAATTTAAAACATACGTTTAATATATTAATGAGATTGTTGGTGCTCTATTAATCCGAGTTCACTGACCCTTTTCTTACTTAAACTTTACTCATCAGATTTTGAGATAAAGGGTCAGTAAACTCGAATTAAAGTTCTATTACCCCCCCCCCCCCCCTTGAGTTGTAGCAAAAAAGAGCATACGATGTAAGATCAGAGAAGGTCCAATTCCATTACTCTGTCATCGATTAAAAAAAAAAACCTAGTACATTGAAGTAAGTCGTTTGCCGCCCGAGGGTAAGCGGTACCTTGTCACCATGTATTATTGCATCAGCAAGGGGGTTGGTATAGGCGTGATTGCATCATGCAGACGGTCACCCCGTGTCCAGCACGGACATAGGGTTCTGAAATCAGTCTGAGAAAACGCTCATCTGTGCTGGTTGTGAAAAAAAGTTTAAAAGTTGTTTTGCGATGTCACTTTTTTTCATGTCTTAAACTTTGAAGGAAAAGATACTTGAAATATGACGAGTGAATCAAACTTTAACAAGGGATAAATGTTGCACATCTAAACGTAATGTAGCATTTGGATCATGTACGTTTAAAGTGCAACAAGTGTTGAATTCGTCAACAACCTTGATCGGTAGGTAATTTAGTGTTGTTGACCTTGAGTTTATCGAGTCTTTTGTGATTTTGGTTGTTCACGGTATGGCCTACAGCGTTAGCATGAAGAGTTCGTTTTACGTTTTACACGGCCACACGCACATTACATGTTGCCTCGCACGTCCAGGGCTTTTTCCATGTATAATGTTACATTTTAAATTCTCATGTTACATGGGGCATGGGCATGTTATTCGATATTGCAATGGCATGACGGTAAAAAGACACCACTCTAAATAAAACCAAAAAACTATGGCATTTTAAGCAGGAAAGTGTTTTAATAGTAAATGGAAAGAGAAACGAGTGCCAAAATATTCTTTCTAGTGCATCGTTCCTCACTTTCATCATTTATGAGATTGGTTATTGGTAAGAGGCGATAAACAGGTGGGAAGCTCGTCTATTTCTATAGGAAGCTGCGAAGTGAGTTTCTGTTCCGGCTTTATCAACCTTTTTCCGGATTTTGTACTACAATGACTGGATTGCTGCTCTAAAATTATACATCGTGTTCCACATTTATCTTTTTATAATATAAATATAATTCGATGGATGTTTACAGAGCGTTTGATAGCAAGTAATACGTATAATCTATATATGACACATCTGATTAAGGATGTACCGATATTGGACCAATGGCAAACGTAAATTAAAGTTCAAATCCCACACTGTGCGATGTCCATTTCGCCCCCTACCACTGGCCAGTGTGAACAAATATCAGTTTTATGTGCTAGATCTATTCAAATGCGGTAAGTCCATATTTCAGTGTCTTCATTTTTTGCAGGTTTGATTCGACGAGTGACCAAGGAAGAAGTTTGACTTTTGAGGAATACATCCAATTCTTTGCAATATAGAACTTATTCGTGCCGAAAAAAAAAATGACGGACAAGAAAACAATAACGTCAGACTTGGAGGCAGTTTATGCCAAATGGGAGAATAGGGGTCCAAGGGGAAGTAACTCCGGACCGAAACCGGGAGGCAGTAAAACGAACGAGATGGTGGAGAGGATCGTCAGGGAGGGTAGACAGAGATGGACGGACAGATTTGGGGATAGTATCAAACCTGTAGCACATAGAAAATCCAGGCTCAAAAACCGAAACAGAATCGTAGCGATTTCTACAGAAGAGGTTAGTGAAATAGAAAAACGAGTAATTCATGTTTATCCGGCGTATTTCTTAAGAAAAGTTGCTTATAAGCATGTTGGAAACACTCGGATCTGAATTAAGGAGGCTCAATAATCGTTTGACGTCATCACATTCCCGGCGTCAATACATAGTATCGAGTGCGGTTTCGGTCTTCAAACTCCTCTAATTTTCTTGTTTCTTGACGGATTTCGACAAGTTTGGTATCGATGGAACCAGAAAATTATCATCTTCAGACTGAATGTAATATATATATATATATGTATATAGTCAAATGCATCGTTAAATCTATATATAAAAAATATCCCGTGAGTGAGACACCCTTGCTATTGCCGTAAACGTATTATTTTTATAACGTCATCATCGGAAATTCAACCGTGTGTTGCTTGGAAATAAAATCAAGTAGAAAAACTAAAGTTTTATGATCAAACAGGATATTTCTGTGAGATTTTAGCAATATAATAGATAAAATATTTCAAGTTTGCTATCTCTATTTATCTTAGGTAATACGAATTTTTCTACAATTTTGTCAACTATCGTAGTTTGCAGCAAGATGTTATCGTGTAAAGTTTCCCTATTTAAAAACTTTGAGCGAGTGAATTTTAGTTTAAACCCTGTTTTATTCAAAGATATATTCATTTTACAGATAAGTGCACGCATTATCGAGAACGAGGGAGGTTAGTGACGTCCACTTATTGACCTTGAACGTCAAAATGTTTAAAAACGCTTCCGTTTACTTTTTCTATTTCTCTTATTCATATTTCCGTATCTCCGACACCCGGCGATCGTTGTACTTTATAAAACCGCTTATTTTACCGTGGTAACGCCTTTTATAATATAACTTATCGAAAAATTTCATCTACTGAGTTCCTTATTTCAGAATCGCCCCCTTCTTTAGACATTATTGTCCACCTTAGCCCCCCCCCTTTTTTTTCAATCGTTACTATGACAACCAAGTATTTTGAATCAGGTTGAACGAAAACATGTACTTTTTCATAATCTTTTTTAAAGGACAGAGTTTGTCGTTGAGAAATATGTAAAAGAAAATAACTTCTGACAAAGACTTCTTATCACTTTGATCACAAATAAGGGTACAGGGTACTTTTTTATTGATTTTCATTTTGGGGTGGGGGTGCACAAAATGTACTTTTCGGGAACAATTTTAGCTACTATGCCCTTTGAAAGCATTATCTATAAAGAAATATACATATTTGATTATATCATGGTGAAAATAATCACAAGAATGGTTTTAATGTGAAATTATTATCCCTATATCATGTATTTATCTATCAAAATTCATTGTTTTGCGACAGATCTCGGAATTGGTTTACACATGTATATTCAGAGGACCACTAGTCAATCAAATGAACGATGATATGTTATCTTAATTACAAATATAAATCATCACACATGAATTTCAAAAAAACAAAAAATTTTTTTTTGCTCTGACAAAGGATTCTTGGATTATTGAGCCACCTTAATTTCATTGAAAGGTGTTTTTTTTAGGGGGGGGGATTGCTGGTAGTTTTATAAAGTTCTGCATGATCAGCCTTCTTTTGAAGATTTAGTTTCACACTGTGACTAATTATTAAACAATTTTATGTCTTCACATAATATGATTTTTTTCCTCTCTAAAAGTTTAACGATATGACATAAATGTGCATCTCCAAATTAGAATAAGATGCAAATAAACAATTGTTTATCTTTATATCACCTATTGTCGCTAGCTTTGCCCACTTTAAACCTCCAACCCATCTATTCCAGAAATCAAATCACGACATGTCCCAAAATTACGCATCAAAACAAACATTAACAAGTGACAAATAATTCTTTATCTTGCATGCATGTAAATAGATCGCACCTATTGTTTCCAATTATTTTTAATCCTCACCCCATCTTTTTAGAAATGGCCTTGATTTGACATAAATTATGCTCCAAAACAAATGAGTGACAAATAATTCTTTAACTTGCATGTAAATATATCACACTTATTGTTTCTTAATTTTTCAAATCCCCACCCCATATTTTTAGAAATGACCTTGATTTGACCTGAATTGTGCTCCAAAACAAACGAGTGACAAATAATTCTTTATCTTGCATATACATATATCACACCTATTGTTTCTTGGTATCCCTTACCTTGGACAGTGGTCATGTTTAATTTGTACCATCCTGGTTTCAACATTAATTTCACGCTCATATAAGATGCAGGCTTAACCAGAAGGGTCAAAGTTGTTCTTTTCTTCATTGAAACCAGGTTAGATTTCTATTTTGAAAATTCAACTCCCTTATTGGAGCAAAAAAAAAACGAAAAAAAAAACAAAACAAAACAAAACAAACAGACGAGATGCACGAAACTGATAATCGAAAGTAGGCAAATAGATTGAGTGAGGTCAGGATGAAGGTGGATGCTGGCGTCTAAGGTGTCTTCTCAATTCTTCTGTTTCAAGGAGTCGACGCTTAATCCGTGACATTGATACAGGAAAACTTTTTAACACAAACAGTTGACTGAAATTAAAAAAAATTGCAAAGGAGTTTATTACGATTACGAAAACAGGCAAATTTAATTAAGTCAAAGTTCACACACGAAATAAAATACTACAGACTGCAAGTTCGACGTTAATACAGAAGTTACTCATTTACTTTGTATCGTTTAGTGTTCTAGTATTTCTTGAAAGTCTCTATTTTCGAATAATGTCATGGCATTAATTTACCTATTTTACTAATCATAATAAAGTACATACTAGTACGCAATTACAGGGAAGTGGTCATATTTATCAGATTCTAATGAATGATAACACGCTTCAGGCAATTCACGATACCCGTAATGTACTCTTATTTAATAACGTCGCACCTTCAAAACAAGTGTTTTTAGTAAAAAAAAATCGACCATTTGTGCTTCTGCAGAATTTCGTGGCTTTATCATGTTTATGAACAATTATTCACAATTACGAGCCTTTCATATGTTGGTCTGTCTGTCTGTCTGTCCGTGCGTCAATGCGTTACCAAAACGGTATCAATAAAGACGAAACTTACCTCACATAATTTGTAAGTGCGTCTTGCGAAGAAGAGAGAACGTACCAGACAATGTTTAATGTTAAGGCAATTTCTTGTTTTTATACTATTTTGCGTCCTTTTGAAATCGAGAAAGCTACCAGCCAGCCAGGGAGAAAAACAAACTAGCAAATAAAACAAAGTTGCAATTTCATATTATGTGACTATGTGAAATCTGACAGAAACTAGTTTCAACAGATTTTAGTCACCAAAAGAATGATACATATAATACATTATCTTGAGTCATTGCAGTACTTTTACATTTTTACATGAAATTTCTAAAATTAATCCATTTCTCTTCATTTTTTCTAGAAAGCACATTTTATTTGCAAAAGATTTTATCATTTTAATTTTGTTTTGTTTTCTGACTATGGGCTCAAAACCTACCAGCACGAGGATGCAAAACAGAAAATAACAAAGAAATGGCCTAACCAGAAAAAAAAGATAATTACGATATATTATCAATTTACAAGGTCATGTAACATTAGAGGTCAAATGCCATTATTATCTCAAACAAATAATGACCAAAAGGAAATGGTTTACAACTTTTCTTTCTTATCACATATTTTTTAGACTTTTATTACTAGTTCCTTGGAAGGAAAACCCTTGATGTTCAAGGCAAAATGTCACCAGGCAAGGCCATTTGTGGAGGAGGAGTTATGTGCATGCTTTGATTTATATTTCACAGCCCTGCAAATAGTTTGGGGGACAAACCCTCGCTATCCGTTGGTTTGACCTCTCGCCCACAGGTTGAAAGATCGCCTAGGTATCTGTTTGCAACATCTTTCCACCTGTGCCTCCATCCTTGTTCAGGCCATGACTATTAAACCCTTCATGGATTTGATTAATCATGATTTATGTTCACATATTTGTCACCCGAGGTATAATGTTAAACATGGTCATATGGTCAAGGTCACAAAGTGACATTAAAAAAGAAGACAGTATGCCAAGTAGCAAATAATTTGTAAATATCTTAATATTTTTGAGATTTTATTTATACTGGACCATGAATAAATTTTCTTTTTAAAACTATAAAAAATGTTTTAAAACTAAGTGTGAAGTAGAAAGTACTTGCATGGGTCTTTATGAGAACTTAATTGGAGATACTGAAATTGTTTCGCAACCAAGTTTAATTTACAATATCATTTGTTCCGACAGGTCACATCAAAGGTGATTGCACAGTTCAAGACCACACCAATGGTTACCCCAGAGAGCTTAATAGTCACACGCCCATTTATGGGCACATGTTGTTCCTGTATGCCTAACAGTCAGGTAAGACCACACCTATGGTTACCCCAGAGAGCTTCAAAGTCACACGCCCATTCATGGGCACATGTTGTTCCTGTATGCCTAACAGTCAGGTAAGACCACACCAATGGTTACCCCAGAGAGCTTGATACTCACATGCCCATTTATGGGCACATGTTGTTCCTGTATGCCTAACAGTCAGGTAAGACCACACCAATGGTTACCCCAGAGAGCTTGGTACTCACATGCCCATTTATGGGCACATATTGTTCCTGTATGCCTAACAGTCAGGTAAGACCACACCTTTGGTTACCCCAGAGAGCTTGATAGTCATGCGCCCATTTATGGGCACATGTTGTTCCTGTATGCCTAACAGTCAGGTAAGACCACACCAATGGTTACCCCAGAGAGCTTGATACTCACATGCCCATTTATGGGCACATGTTGTTCCTGTATGCCTAACAGTCAGGTAAGACCACACCTTTGGTTACCCCAGAGAGCTTGATAGTCATGCACCCATTTATGGGCACATGTTCCTGTATGCAGAACAGTCAGGTAAGACCACACCTTTGGCTACCTAAGAGAGCTTGATAGTCACACGCCCCTTTATGGGCACATGTTATTCCTGTATGCCTAACAGTCAGGTAAGACCACACCTATGGTTACCCCAGAGAGCTTCATAGTCACACGCCCCTTTGTTGGCACATCATGTTGTTCTTCTATGCTTAACAGTCAGGTAAGACCACACCTCAGTTAATGGAATATTCCTAGCCTAGCATTCTAAAGAGAAATTAGAGAATACGTCTAAAAAAAAAAAAAACGAAAGAAAACCTTCTCACATGATTACAGTTCAACTAACTCTTTTATTATCAGTATTGACCAAGAATAGATATGTATCTTTTTGAATTTCAGATTGATTTTATAAAGTCAAATACAGCAAAAAGAGGACTGCGAGATCTACTGAATGTACAGTCACAAGTCACGTTAGTATTACACTTTATAGTATCAAATCTAGATACATGCATGGGCATATAAATTGCTTTTGTACATGTCTGTCTGTCAGACTGTCCACCTTTTACCTAAAAATCCCACCCAAGTATTTTTAATGCCCAACTGAAGGAAGTGCATCCTATAGTAATCACTGTGTCTGTCTGTCTGTCCATCTGTCAAAAAGACTTTAACCATAACTACTGTACCTTAATATATGATCTAGGCCTCTCATATTTGGAGTTTTTACAAGATCTCTCTGTTCGTAACAAAATTTGTTTATCATGCTACCTTTACCCTGTCCTATAATCTTCATTTCAAAAACCTTATCATTTGCAATAAGTACTGTATTAGAGCTAGGACTTTCATATTTGGCATAAGTGTGCCTTGTGAAAAGACCTGTCAGATTGTACCAAAACTTAGTGGTGCCATCACTGCTACATTTCTGAACGCACCCAAGCAAAGGTCTATTTCTGGAAGAAAATGATTGAAAAAAATTTGATGTTGTAATTATCTAGAATCTTGACTACATTGTATACTGTAAACCAGCTTTTATAAGCGACGTCTTAATTTTGCGAACACGAGGAGGTGACTGGGTCGCGACATTTTGTTTTTGCGACATTGCATAAACATATTTTTCTTCATATGTGTTGGGGCATACATGTATATGCGGCGTTTTATTTTCGCAAATTAAAGGACCTTGGTCATATTGCGAAAATAAAACACTCGCGAATAAAAGACGGTTTACAGTAATGAAAATATCTAGAATCTAAACGTCACAATACTACACAATCTGCTTAGCATATGATTATCAGACACGCCTCAAATATTTTCTATAGACTAATCACTATTAGATAAACCCTTGAATCTTACAGATTAGTATTCATGCATAAGGAATTAATTCGTGTAATTGTAAAAACAATGTTTGTCATGTTTATTTATAGGGGTGATAGTTTTGCGGAGAAGCATTTCAAAAAGGTTGTGTACATATTGAGGAAGAAGCATTACAGAAATTACTCTGATGTTTCTCTGCAAGTTCTGACATCAGCCAGGTAGGGACTCTGATTGTATGTTACGGAATGTTGTTATGACAGCCATTATTATGTTTATTGTACAATAGTTTATCAAGTATGAGTATTATAATTATAATCGAATAATTTATTATATGAAATCTTGAGTATATATGATTATTATATTATATGATGAGTTTGGGCTCTCGACCGCCCTGATTTTGGGCTCATACAATATTACACATGTTACACTGTTAATATTTGGTTATTCCTATCGGTTATCCATTCATCAACCAAGCTATTAGCTTAGCTTCAATAGGTATTGATTAACCCTATACAAAGCTTGGACACTTCATTATTCAATTACCTATTCGCTATTTTTGAAAACCAGAGTTACTTCCCATTTGAGACGGTATCTGACGTAGACTGATTATGACGTCATCAAATTCTATGGAAACAGTCCTAAAAGTCTGGGAAATGATGGTATAAAATTGACGTTACCGTATCATTTTAATGACGTCACAATGATTTTACGTCAGATACCGTCTGCAAGGGGAAAGAACTCTGTATTCCACAAAGACTCAATATGACTAGAAGTTTTCTACTTTTTTTTACTACAGAGTTTTGGAAGCTGTGGCATTGGAAAAGGAGGCAGCAGGTAGGTTACCACACTCATGTGACTTGTGTAATAAAAGGGAGATGTTCTTATTATATTTTGTTCTCGTTTCTTGATGTTTTGAATGCCGCACCAACGTCTGAACATATCACATTAATATAAGATGTATCAATAGACCTTCTTCACATTACTGCTAGACTTGCATTTTAGACACTCCAAGACCCGACATCACAACTTTTGATGTTATTTTTAGCTCACCTTGACGAAGTTGAGTGAGCTTATGCTATACCCCCGCGCGTCCGCGTCCGTGTCCGTGTCCGGTTAAGAAGTTTGGGGTAGCTCAGTATCTGACAAAGTACTGATGCTACAGTAACCAAACTTGCACAAGTGATTCATCTTTGGATGCTGAGGTGAACCCATGCATCGGATGCTGCATCTGACCTACATTTTCCGCTTGAGTGACTTGGTTAAGAAGTTTGGGGTAGCTCAGTATCTGACAAAGTACTGATGCTACATTAACCAAACTTGCACAAGTGATTCATCTTTGGATGCTGAGGTGAACCCATGCATCAGATGCAGCATCTGACCTACATTTTCCGCTTGAGTGACTTGGTTAAGAAGTTTGGGGTAGCTCAGTATCTGACCAAGTAGTAATGCTACAGTAACCAAACTTGCACAAGTGATTCATCTTTGGATGCCGAGATGGATCCATGCATCGGATGCAGCATCTGACCTACTTTTTCCACTTGAGTGATTTTGCTTTTAAAAGAAAATATTGAGCAAAGTATAAGTGCTACATGTACCAAACTTGCATATTGGATGTATCTTTGATCAAACTTTCATAAAATGACCTTGACCTACTTTTTCCGCTTTAGTGATTTTGCCTTTAAAAGCCATTATTGAGCAAAGTATAAGTGCTACATGTACCAAACTTGCTTATTGGATGTGTCATTGATCAAATTTTCATGTAATGACCTTGACCTACTTTTTCCGCTTGAGTAATTTTGCCTTTAAAAGCCAATATTGAGCAAAGTATAAGTGCTTCATGTACCAAACTTGCATATTGGATGTATCTTTGATCAATCTTTCATAAAATGAAATTGACCTACTTTTTCCGCTTGAATGATTTTGCCTTTTAAAGCCAATATACATGTATTTAGAAATATGTTTGAATTGAATTTTGCTGCCACGAGGTGAGCTTCGTAATCTGTGATTACCTATGTTTTATCATGACGTCAAAGATATGTTTCAACATCACAGTTAAAAGTTACGTCAAATGTTGTGATGTCGGGTCTTGGCACATATAAAATTCAAGTCTACTGCGGTAATGTGAAAATCATCTATTGTTTTGTTAAAACATAATTGAATATTTGAAGTTTAAAAGATACATTGTATTAGCCAATGGGTATTTATATTTCTGTAAGCTTAGCGACTAAGTTGTAATAAAATCACTTTAAATCTATTTTCCTCATGTTTCTTTGTGCTATGAAAGACTCTTGAATAAGGAAATTATATAGTTGAGATACTTCATTTGTATGCTTTGATGAATTCTCACCAATCTGATTTAAGATATATGGTTAATTCTCATTTCATTTCTGATTTCCATTTCCATTCCTTTAGATATCAGAAGTTGTAATATTTAAATCTTTGTGTATCATTTAATGAGATTGAATATTTTCTTGAACAGAGAAAAACTTGGCAGCATCAAAAAGACTGGAAAGAAAACCTGAACATTTGCTCAATTCAATGAGGGCAGCCATATCTAATTTACTCATAAGGTAGGTCATTTTATATGAATAAAGTGTGTCACTTTATTGAAAAATTAGGTCATTGTTATATGAAAGTCTCTGTATTATATTTCATGAAATGAAATGATAACCAGCTTATGACAGTATGAATTTACCTGTCATTTTATGCAGAAAGCAAACATTCTTTGGGATCAAATTACTAATGACTAGAACTGAACCGAAGCAGTTTCTCAATATAAAAGTTTATAATTTTATGTGAATTCTTTCGTTAATGTATGAAGTACATTTGCAACTTCTTTTTTTTTAATCTTTGGACATCGACATTAGACGTTCTCTCACAAATTTAAGTGTATTATGACCAGTATATAATGTATAAGGAAACTGTACAAGCTGTATTTGTATATGTACCTAGAAATTCCTAGGTTAACAAGTGATCTTGGGATATGGGAAATATTATGTAAAAGGACTTAGTGTGGACACAATGACCTTGATAGTCCCACACACCCCGACCTGCATGCACCCCGGTCACAGTATTATAATAATAACGTACAATCTGTTATAGTTTGACTGGATGGTCTCTTCTCACTTTCCTCCCGTGGATGCTTCGTACCATTGTTGTTCATCAAGGTCAACTGGAGATGGTCAAGAAGGCGTCTGATGTAAGTTTGGTTTACATTGCTGATTTAGTGCATGCAGAAAGCTAAAGGCCACATTAAATTAATCTTAAGTTTTTCTTGATATTTTGTAATTATGTTTAACGTTTGTTTTATTGTGTACCATAGAGAGGGTTTCCTGTAATTATGAGTAACATGTTTAATTGTGTACCATAGAGAGGGTTACCTGTTATTATGAGTAATGTAGGTTTTTTGTGTACTATAAAGAAGGTAACCTGCTTATTTTGAGTAACATATGTTTTATTGTGTACCATAGAGAAGGTTACCTGTTTTTTGTGTCGCCTGCGAAGCATAGCGACACTTAGGGATCACTTTGTCCGTTGTCCGTCTGTCCGTCCGTCCGTCCGTCTGTCTGTCTGTCTGTCTGTCACACTTTGGGTGTCACAGCCCATAACTTTTGATTGGTAAGTGATAGGGCTTTGATATTTCACATGTGTATTCCTTGTGACAAGACCTTGCTACACATACCACAATTTTTGACCTAGTGACCGTGACCTACATATTTGACCTACTTTTCAAAAAAATTATGAATAGATATATCTTTTGATTGGTAGGTGATAGGGCTTTGATATTTCACATGTGCAATCCTTGTGGCAAGACCTTTCTACACATACCATTATTTTTGACCTTGTGACCTTGACCTAGATATTTGACCTACTTTTGAAAAAAGATCAGATTCGCTATATCTTTTGATTGGTAAGTGATAGGGCTTCGATATTTCACATGTGTATTCCTTCTGAAAAGACCTTCCTACACATACAATAATTTTTGACCTAGTGACCTTGACCTACATATTTGACCTACTTTAAAAAAAAAATTAAGAATGGATATATCCTTTTATTGGTAAGTGTTAGGACTTTGATATTTCACATGTGCAATCCTTGTGGCAAGACCTTTCTACACATACCATTATTTTTGACCTTGTGACCTTGACCTAGATATTTGACCTACTTTTGAAAAAAGATCAGATTCGCTATATCTTTTGATTGGTTAGTGATAGGGCTTTGATATTTCACATATGTATTCCTTGTGACAAGACCTTCCTACACATACAATAATTTTTGACCTAGTGACCTTGACCTACATATTTGACCTACTTTTCAAAAAAAATTAAGAATGGATATATCTTTTTATTGGTAAGTGTTAGGACTTTGATATTTCACATGTGCAATCCTTATGGCAAGACCTTTCTACACATACCATAATTTTTGACCTTGTGACCTTGACCTAGATATTTGACCTACTTTTGAAAAAAGATCAGATTCGCTATATCTTTTGATTGGTAAGTGCTAGGGCTTCGATATTTCACATGTGTATTCCTTCTGAAAAGACCTTTCTACACAGACCATTAAATTTGACCTTTTGACCTTGATCTAGATATTTGACCTACTTTTCAAGAAAAGTAATATTGGCTATATCTTTTGATTGGTAGGTGATAGGGCTTTGATATTTCATATGCATTTTCCTTGTAACTATGCCATTCTACACATACCATTATTTTTTTACCTTTTGACCTTGACCTACATATTTGACCTACTTTTCAAAAAAATTAAGAATGGATATATCTTTTGATTGGTAAGTGATAGGGCTTTGGTATTTCACATGTCTATTCCTTGTGACAAGACCTTTCTACACAGACCATAAAATTTGACCTTTTGACCTTGATCTAGATATTTGACCTAGACCAACTTTTCAAGAATTTTGATCCACTTTCTAGAATAATAATCAAACCGCTTCGCAGGCGACACAAGCATTCCTTGGATTGCTATTTTTATGAGTAATGTATGTTTTTGTGTACCATTGAGATAGTTACCTATAATTATGAATAACATGTTTAATTGTTTACCATAGAGAGGATTACCTGTTATTATAAGTAACATATGTTTTATTGTGTACCATAGAGAGGGTTACCTGTAATGATTAGTAACATATGTTTTATTGTGTACCATAGAGAGGGTTACCTGTAAGTAAGAGTAACATGTTTTATTGTGTACCATAGAGAGGGTTACCTGTGATGATGAGTAACCTATGTTTTATTATGAACCATAGAGAGGGTTACCTGTGATTATGAGTAACGTATGTTTTATTGTGTTCTATAGAGAGGGTTACCTGTGATATACCTCCCCCTTCACAAAAGTCACCTGGATTATATACTCATCACCTTCATTCTCTGGCATTTCGACATCAAGGCACCCCATGTAGCAGCGGGAGATAATTTGGACATTCCTTTGTTTGGGTAAGTTTTATATTAAGAAAGGGTCTCTACTTGTGCAAATTTTGGCCTTTGAAATTCTCTACCTCTGAAAATTTTGGCCTTCAAAATTCTGTTTAAGAGGGTCTCTACTTATGTGAAAATTGTCATTTTGGACCTTCATCAAGTTTTTTGTGTTATTCTGTGGAATAAGTATACAGTCTACTCTCGATAAGTCAGACTTCAAGGGACCATCAGAAATAGTTAGAGTTATCAGGAGTTCGACTTATTGAGAGCATGAACAGCAAGTGATTTTAAATATGACTTATTCCCTTTCTTAATCAGCGTTCACAAACGCATATATTTTCTACTTTTAGTGAGCAAGCTACTTTTAATGTATGAATATGCAACTTTCTAATATAAGCAAGAAAATGTCAATTATCCGTCCTCCAATCCCCTTATCATTGATTGATTTTTGTTTAGAAATTGAAAGTTATTTGTGGTTCAACTTATCGAGATTATTTTAAAATGTAAAATGATTATTGAACCTGAGAATTAGTTCGACTTATCGAACAGTTTGAGTTATCGGAATTCAAGTTTAACTCGAATTCCGATATCAGGAGTTAAAATGTGTAAAAGCCAATGGAAGGGAATCAGGACTTTTAAAAACAGTTCAAGTTATGCGGAAGTTCGAGTTAACTGAGTTTGAGTAAACGAGGGTAGACTGTACATGATTTATCTTTACATTGTTATACAGGAGACTAATGAAAGGCCTTGGGGGATTCTTCATACGTCGTAAACTTGACAAAAAAGCCGGCAAGAAGGACCACATCTACAGAGCTGTACTACATTCTGTAAGATATTTATTGTGTTTGATTAGATTTTTAGAATTCAAGTACTCAAAACTATTTCCCACCTCTGCATTGTTGATTTAGACCTATTTTTATGTTGCCTGCGAAGCATAGCAACACTTAGGGATCACTTTGTCCGTTGTCCATCTGTCCGTCCATCTGTCTGTCCGTCTGTCTGTCACACTTGGATGTCACACCCTATAAAAGTGATCCCTGAGTGTCGCTATGTTTCGCAGGCGACACATGCATTCCTTGGAATTATTTTGTTATCACAGAATTCTTTTCAAGAATCAAATTACTGAACATATAGACATATGATATTTTGTTTGTGTGAAAATTTTCACTCAAAGGTTTATTTCTATTAAGCATCTCTTTACTGAAATTCCGGGCATTTTTCTTGAAGAAAAAAATGCAACAAAGTGTCTTTCATTTTCAGAACTTTTACATGTAGGTATAGTCACTTGTTCCACCTTTTCAATGTCCGAAAGCTTGTGATAGATATGTCCCAATGTATGTTATTCATTCCTTACGCAGTATATGCAGCAGTTGTTGATCGGCAGTGAGAGTATGGAGTTCTTCATAGAAGGAGGTAGAAGTAGATCTGGCAAGGCCTTGGCACCTAAACTTGGTCTCATGTCCGTTATCGTGGAGACCCTCAACAAAGGTAAAGTGTCTCTATTTAGATTTGCCTAAACATGCATGTATTATAGAAAATTGTAGAAGAATATAAAGTACAAATGTATATTTTTTGTATTTCTAGAGGTATGGTAACATGATATTAATGATGTAAGTTAGAAAAAAATCAATGAACTGGAAATAATGGGAACAATTATATTGCAAATTAGGATGTGTTACAAAGAAAGCAGTTGCTGTAGAATGCCAAGATTGTGTTATATTTGGTTTATGTCAAGTATTTTGTTTTTGTGCCAACATACATGTACATACATGTATATGCAGACAGGTTGTCTCAGATCAAAATGACAAACTTAAAAAGATAAGGCATTATTTTATTTAGCTGTAATTCATTTTCTAATTGATATTTCCAGGTCTCATAGAGGATGCTTATATTGTACCCCTTGGCATCAGCTATGAGAAAATAATTGATGGGAACTTCAACAGTGAGCAAATGGTATGTAATGAGTCATTTTATGGTGGAATATTACATAAATACACGTACAATAAATATATAGTGAGATAAGAGTTGAATTTTAAAAAAATTCCAGAAATGAATGGATAGACTTGATGTACATACTGGTGTATAAAATATTTGATTACCTTTTCAGGGAGTTCCAAAGAAGAAAGAGACATTTTTCGGCGCTTTACGTGCAATATGGGGTGTGCTGTCTACTAATTTCGGCAGTGTAAGAGTGGATTTTGCTCAGCCTTTCTCACTGAAGGTATGGAGTATTATCATGTTCTCAAAAGTGTGTACTATAAAGTTTTAATAAGAAAAGAAGAGATTGTCTAAGTGATCAGTAAATGCATGTACATGTATGCTTTCATTGCTCTCATGATAGTAAAGAACTTTATTTTTGTATTGAAGTACAAAATTTCTGATAACGTGTACATGTATAATGAAATACCACCTAATTTTATCATTCATAAAGGATGAAAAGATGAACAAACGTTCTTCATGTAAGTCACACTATCTTGCATCATTTTCGATATTCTAGGAGTACATGCAGACATCACAGACCCAGTCCCCACCCCTCTCCATGACCACGCCCGGCAGTGACAGCGAGAACCAATCAGATACTGATTCCTTACCACCGTCCCCTCCACCACTGAAGAGTTTCGGCAGCTCTAGTTCCCTCTATGGTACAGACATAGTAGAGGAAGATCAACGTCATGTTATCAAAAAACTTGGTGAACATATTGTATTCAGTAAGTCTTTATTTCAAATCTTTTCTGAATTAGTGTAAAGATATTTAAATACCATTTACTTAAAAAATGCTTAAGGTCATTTACTTTTCATATAAATTATGTAAAAGGTAAATTTTGAAATTGATACTGAGAAGGTAAACCCACCAAGAATTACTCACAGTAGACAATTTGGTTATTTTTACAATCCTTTGTCATACCAACTTAACACACAACATCTGTAATAGACAGTCTTCGCAAAAATCTCTTTTAGCCCAATGCCCAAGGCAAGTAGAAATGTTGACGTACTAGTAGAATTTTGCTAATAAACTATACAAATATCAGGTAAAAACTGTCTTCGGGCTAGTGGTGAAAAAAAGTTATCGTGAAGACTGAATACGTGTATACAGTAAGAACTGAATGCATTGTTCTTTCTAGTAACTAGTAATATACATGTATAGTAGTTTTACGATATTTTTTATAATTGTTTCAGCCTGTGTGAATACTACAGCTCCAATGTGTACAAATCTACTGGCATTCCTTCTCCTTACCAAGCATAGACAGGTCAGTGTCACAAACGTACAGGATTTTATGTCAATTTCAAGTTTGATTCAGATGAAACAGTACTCATCTCAAGATTTGAAGAATCCAGTTTTAATTTTGGTAATCAAAGAAAAATTCAGATTAGACAAAATTTCATTGATGTTATTTTATGTGCCTAAAAAAATCATGATGATCCAATACCAGTCTGTTTAATCGTTCATCAGTCTTTCAATCAATTAGAACTCTTCCACCTTTACTCGTTCACCTGTAACTAAAATCGTAAAATAGTAGTAAGAATGTTGGCTTTCAATCGAAAATTGTTAAAAGTCACTATTGAAAGCTCACTTGGACTTAGAGTATAAAAAAAATACTTGTAAGCACCCGAAAGTACTTTTGTCTTCTAAACATTTCTAAGGTCACTCAAGACCTAATCATACAAGCAAAATGTCTAAATTGCTTACATTTGGGATGTATTCAAGCCATTTGGGATGTACTCAAGCCATTTGGGATGTATTCAAGCTATTTGGGATGTATTCAAGCCATTTGGGATGAATTCAAGCCATTTGGGATGTATTCAAGCCATTTGGGATGTATTCAAGCTATTTGGGATGCATTCAAGCCATTTGGGATGTATTCAAGCCATTTGGGATGTATTCAAGCTATTTGGGATGCATTCAAGCTATTTGGGATGCATTCAAGCCATTTGGGATGTATTCAAGCCATTTGGGATGTATTCAAGCTATTTGGGATGCATTCAAGCCATTTGGGATGCATTCAAGCCATTTGGGATGTATTCAAGCCATTTGGGATGTATTCAAGCCTTTTGGGATGTATTCAAGAAAACAAATGTATGATATATGTCAAATAGACAAGTCAAAAATTGCACATTAAAGGAATTAGTTGTAGTGATATACATATGAATATAAACAAGAGGCCCAAGGGGGCCACATCGCTCACCTGAGTTACAAACAGTAAAATGATAGTGGACAATTTGGTAGAGGACCTTGAGTACTTGCTTCCAGTAAGGTTTCGTTAAATCTGTGTAGCAGTTTCAGAGATGTCGAACATATGTCATCCAATCAGAGCCCTGGGCTACAATATTCTTTGACCTGTCAGCATGAAAAAACACAAAATTGGTAGAGGACCTTGAGTACTTGCTTCCTGTAAGGTTTTATGAAATTCTGTGCAGCAGTTGCAGGGGAGATGTCGAAAATGTGTTAGCCAATCAGAGCCCTCGGCGGCCATATTTGTTGACCGATCTGCACGAATAACACAAACTTGGTAGAGAACCTTGATTTCTTGCTTCCTGTAAGGTTTCGTGAAATTCCGTGCGGCGGTTTCAGAGGAGAAGTCGAAAATGTTAGAAAGTTAACGAAACCTTTAATGTGCTATAACAATAGCTCACTTGAGCTTCAATCAGGTGAGCTAAAAAATGATAAATTCAACTGACAAAATTGAGTCTGATTTTCCAAATAAATTCTTTATGTACAGGGTGCAGATATGAAAACAGTCATACAGGATTTTGATTGGTTGAAATCAGAACTCAAAAACAGGAAGAGGGATGTTGGTTTCTGTGGAAATACAGATGAAATCATACATTATGCAAGTTGTTTGCTTGGACCGAATCTTGTGACAGTGAAAACAAACCAAGAGACTGGTTGTAAAACTGTGGAACCTAAACTGGAGCTACCCGATCTGTTTGAACTGAGCTATTATAGTAATTCTGTGATATCTGTTTTCCTTCTGGAAAGTGTGCTTGGTGAGTGATAGAAGAAGAATTTGATTATAATGAGGATGGAATTGTCTTATTTTACTGAAATATTTTTTTTAAGAAAAACATAAAAAAAGCAGCTCAATTTCCTTGTGCATGTGTATTTAAAAAAACCTGTCAATCTGTTAGAGAAAAAAAATACTGTAATATACATATATTTGAAATATTTACATATTAAGATAGTCAGCCCAAAGCAAAGCAAAGCTTTATAAACACGATACATGTTTCTTACAGCTTGCTCTGTGATCTACAATTGTGATGTAAGTTTGGGCAGTCCAGACGAGGGATACGGACAGGAGGCGTGCTCCGCGTCACGTGACGACATTCTACAAACCGCCATGGATATATGTCATCTTCTCAGATACGAGTTTACATTTATCCCTGTAAGTATGAAGACACTCTCCTCTGTCTATATTCCCTGCAAACAAAATTGAAGGGAATACGCTGATTTTGCAAGCTCTGTTTGTCTGCAGATCCATCTTCCACAGAAATATCTTGGTCAATACTTAGATAGCCCTTTTACAGATAAACAAATTACCCAAACAATGGAAATTTCGGAAGCACAATTTTTACTTAGAATGTTAAAACACTATAAATATGCTGTAAGTAATACTATAAAAGTAACTTAAGAATGAGCATTTTGTGGTTTGATAAGTTTATTCAGCTTTCTGTCTGACTAAAGCCTTCTGTAACTTCAAATTTGATTTTCTTCTAGCCTTGCCAAAAACTGGAAGATACTGTCTCTGATCACTTTGATGAAATGGTAACCATGGAAATACTCAAATTACAGGATGTACAGGTAATGTTAAAAATAGTGCTTTAAAAAATTTATTATGCTTAAAATTTTCAAACATTTTTCAATTCAAACAAATCTACTAGGGCTGATTGATATGTTGTGAGCCTCGGTGTTCTGGGTTGCAGAAGGTATTCTGCTGATAGATTATCTTCAAAAAGGGCAAACAATCAATGGCACATACTATGCTTCACTTCTGACACAGTTACGGGAACATATTAACTTAAGCACTGCGGAAAGCTCACTAGTTAAAGGTGTGTTGTTTCATCAGGACAATGCTCCTGTTCACAGGTCTGTCACTGCCATGGCTGCCATTCATGATTGTGGCTTTAATTTGATTGAGCATCCTCCTTATTCACCTGACCTTGCTCAATAAGACTTTCGTCTATTCTCAAAACGTAAAGCAGCTATTTCTTGCAACCACTAGTGGTATTGAAACCCTTAAACACCGGTGGCAAAAGTGTATAGATACTGAAGGGGCTTATGTAGAAAAATAGTGCAAAATGTCTGATAAAATTCAAATCCTTAAATACGAGGCTCACAACATATCAATTATCCCTTGTAATTTATTCAAGAAATTGTTCAATTCATGTCTTCCTTTAACTCTTCCCAAATTTTTAAGGAATGCAAATTGATTAACCGAACATTTTATACAAATGCAGAGTCAATGAAGAACATACTTTTTGAATATTGATAAGAAAGGTCAGGGTCAAAGGACATAGGTGAAGGTCAATCTTATGTTTCATTTTGGATAACACATAAAACAAAGAATCAAAGAATTATATGTAAATCCAAAGTTTTCACATATGATGTATAACTTAGACACAATTATGAACTTGTGAGGTCAAGGTCAAATGTACATTAAATATAAACCTGTATAATTTTAGCGAGATAAAGTAATTCAAGAGTATCATTACATGTAAATTGATGATATCATTTTAGGTGATACAGCTTTAGTTATTACTTACTTTGATGAAGCAATACCTTATAGAAGGATGATCATTATGTTGATGTCATTTTACAGGGAGATAGCTATAGCCAGTTTGATCAGGGTTATTCCAAGCGTTTGTCAGCCACCATGTCATGGGCCGATGAACTTGACGACCCGGATACAGCTCAAGAGATGTACTGTAAGGTCAGTATATAGGTCATCTATTCAGTCTTGTCACAGAGCACAACATGATTATGCAGGAGTTTTTTTTATCTTTTTTCTATTTTTTTTGTCAACAAAATTTTGCATTAAGAAGAATTAATTGATTCTTTGCAAAATTTTAGGAAATTAGAACGTTGACTTTACTTTGCCACGATAAAAAGGTCAGAGTAAATATATACTAAAATATTAATACGTGCTTACAGACCAAAAGGTAGACCAATAAACATTGTGATTAATACAATATGCCTTTCTATGTATAAAGGACACAAAATAATGGAGTTGTACTGTATTTGCTCAATTACTTAGATATCCTTCTTTTTTTAATGTTCAAGAAGATAATTATCTATTGATTCTGTATTTCAAAACCGCAAGTTTCTGTTTGAAGGTAAATGCAGAGAGGCAGGATTGTGTGGACAAGTTACGGTTCTTACATCGTGTGACAGCTCCATTACTGGAGACTTACTACGTTACAGCGTGTCAGATCAGTAAAATACTCATCACAGAATTACCAGGTTAGCATTACTTTGTATATTTAAACCTAGGATTTAGTATGATTCTAGCATCAATCACATTTAGCAATTTTGATACTGAATATGCAATGCACTGCACATAATTCTTTATAATTCAAAACATCATGTGATCACTCACACTATGATTTTGATTTACCTTCATGTATAAATGATGATCAGTGATTATCAGTACCCTTCTCAAATGACATTGACCTTCTTAAATGACCTTGACCTTCTTTATTGAACTTTACCTTATCCATGATCTGTTTTATCTGACTTCTATGGCATCAATTTTTCATAACAACTTATTAATACACATTTACATTTCCAGAGGATGATTTTACGCGGACAGTTCACAAAGCAGCAAAGGATCGGGTACAGGATGGAATAGCCTCATACGGTAACGTCTTTATTATTTTCAGTTGCCTATACATGTATATTGCTACCATTCAAACCATTGATGATCCATCAAAAACCACTCTTTTTGGTTTCACTGTCTGTCTGCAGTAAATGACAATGATAAAAAATTATTCCATAAATTATGTTGATACATCCCCCCTTCCCCCACAAAAAAAAGAAAAACTTTGGAAAGTATCATAAACTTCATATCAAACTTCACATTATAACTTAGTATGAAGATAATAACAAAAAAGTACATTGTACATGTTTTACATCACTGAATAGCATTATCAGATATATTTTTATCCTTACACAGGTGAAAGTGCAGCATTGGACTCGGTAAAGAATGCCATCAAAGCTTTCCAAGATGTGAAGATCATAGACATTTATTATGCCGGCAACTTGAGAATGGTCGAATTACATGACCACTTTGAAGTGAGGGACCGTTTGAACAGTTACATTGACTTACTGGAGAGTCTCAGGGACTGAGATTGTTGGGGGCGGGGCTTAACTGTGATTGATTGATCTCATTGGATGACTTGTGGATTATGTTATGAATTACAACAACTTGCTCGTGTTGAAAGCATAGGGAATTAATTCATATGCATCTTATCAATATCTCTTGAGATGTTGAATTTCTTATAGTCTGTGTTTTCAGGTAATAGTTGACCATTCTGAACCTACATTTGATATGCACATTATAAATGGCAGATCATTTCACAATATTTTTTATTATGATGTCATATTTGATGACACGGTCTTGAAGCTTACTCATCGTTTCTATTGTGACATCAGAATGAAAATATGGCATGATTTTATGATGTCACTGGAAAATAAGTTATTGCAATGTAAAATTTAATTACATGTGGTATATTGTCTTTGTGATGAAATGAATTATGTCTTTCAGTCAGAGTTTGATTTTTCAAATACTTTATCTTTCAACTAAGTTTTCCATTGTTGATATATACATGCATAAGTAAAGCAAATTGATACTAGTTCACATTTAGGACAGCAGGTTGTTGTTTTCCTGGTGTGCACAGATTAGGCAGCATGAGTTAACGTGTAGGATACAAACTTATGTCAAAGCTAGTCATATATTTATTTGGACGTTTGGTGCAACTTTTCCCCTCAAAATCCCATATACATGTAGTTTATATAGAATATGTCGACCTTTGAGGAGATATTTCAAAAGTAGATGGTTTTCGAGGAACAATTCATCCTTTCTCTCCACATGATGAAAACTTCCACCATTTTAAGTTTCATTGCCATTTTCTTTACACATGATAACATCATTATTTTCAAAGATTTATCCACTTCAGCACTTTCCTTGCCAAATTGCCTTCATTATCATATTTTTTTCTTGTCAATACTCAATAAAACGTGTTCATATCTAGTTATTTGCATATGGTGCCAGGAATATAATCGGTATTTTTTTTTACATACTCTGAAAAACACAAATGACTTTTATGACTTTTTTTAGATATAAAGGAAAAAGTAATAGATCCAAATGTGTCTAAGTGTGAAGAAGTCTAATCCGCCAGTAGACCATTTTCATATTACTGCTAGACTTGCATTTTGGACAATCAAAGAGCCGACTGAACAACATTTGATGTTACGTTTTATTATGACGTCATAGACCTGTTTCGACGTCACAGTTAAAAAATTATGTCAAATGTTGTGAAGTCGGGTCTTGGCCTGTAAAAGATCCAGGTCTACGGCGGTAATATGAAAATGGTTTATTACCTTGTGGTATGTTGGTTACATGAAGTTTTGCTATTACAACACACTGTGTGTGTACTTTTTATAGCAGGAATCATATTTTAGCAGAGTTAACACTGTTAAGATTGCACTAATTCAAGACAATGCTAAAACTTCTTCAGAAATTTTAAAAGATTATAATTGAAAGCAAGTCGGTATGCCCTGTTTACACTCAAATTCGGTTTCGCTAAAATAAGTACCTGTACAGTAGTATGACACAAACATTTTAATTTTCCTGTATCTGTAAGATGATTCAGTGATAAGGGTTCTATGTGTAACAAAGTTACTATAATTATTATTCTTTTTTGACATGCTTGTGAAGTAGATTTATGAATATATCTACTAGGTGGTTTAGACTTTTTGGCCCTACCTCCACAAATTTTTATGCCTACTTTTGGGACAAAGTATGATCGAGAGTATGTATAAGTGTTGAACTTTATGATGTAGCTCAGTAAATTGTGGAAATACAGGTACATTGTTCAACTAAATATATTTTTTCATTTCTCGTAATGGCAAAGGTTGTGAAAATGTTTTGATATTGAAAATGTGTTTTGTATGAGAAAAAAGTTGTATGTCTGCTGGCAGAAAGTTTATATGTACATGTATAATGTTAATACTTCAACAAGTTTAAGCCATGTATGTTGTTTCAGATTTATTTTTCATATTTGACTTTGTTCATTTCTGTTGAATTAAGTATCACTGTGTTCAATAGTTGATGCAATAAAAATTATGAAACTTACTGATGACTTTGTGAGTTAAAGCTGTAATTTTGCAACCGAGAAAACCTCTGATGCAGTCAGGGATTAATCAATCTCTGCGTCCTGCGTCTCTGACGCATAAAAATCGCCCAGGACCCATTGATTCTTGATCTTTGCGTCCCACCGTACGCATTATTCTCTTTCGTGTAATGCGTCCTCTTTAGATTATTGTTTACATAAACTTTCAGAGTCGAGAAACTGGTAGTGTATTATTAATGTATCGTGTTTACTAGTATATTTTATCCTCTCTTTTTAACCTTACAGAAGGTTGATCATGTCCGTAGTATTGTACGAGAAATTGTTGCGTATCAAATTTTTTTGATATAAAAGTTATATGCGGTCCGATGATAGTCTAACTTCTTATCATTCGGATTCAGATGTACATGTAATAAATTTAATTATACTATTTATTTATGAAAATTCTTCCAAGGTAAACTTTGCAGGATAATATCATTATGAATATAACAATCTCTCGGACATAAATTGCCGCAAGCCATTCATATCGCTTATATTCGCAAACTTAAGACGCCGCGAAAAAAGACGGTTTATAGTACTTGGGCAGTCAATCCGAAAGTTACCAGACATACCAGACAAACCTGGTAAAATTTGCTTCGGTCTGGTAATATTTTTCAACTTTTTCTGAATCAACATGTTTGAATTTCTACAAAAGTTCAAAAATGTCTGGTAAGTTGTAAAAACTTTCGCGATGTCTGCTTGGGACCCATAAAATTCTGCTGGAACCCATTGTTTTGGCTCAGGACCCATTGTTCAAATTTCATCGGGTCCTGAGGACCCATTTAGATCAAATTGTAGATTAATCTCTGTGCAGTAGGCTTTTAATAACTTACTAAACTTCTTAAAGTTTGCACTAAGGATGAGGTATTTTCATCGAAGTAGTTGATAAGATACGACATAAAATCTGTCCTGAAAAGTTTAATGATATCTCAGCCAGATATTGGATGAAGGCCATATAATGTGCCCTGTCTCAATATGGTAATAAAAGGCTAAATTTTCTTAACATAATGTCCCCCTATCAAAAGTCTATGGGCATACAGTTGCAATGTCTGTCTGAACCTTTAATTGTGTCCATAACTTTTGAACCGGTGTAGATACAGCTTTATAGATACATCCCATGTACATTGCTAGTCGCATGACCTTTCATGTGTCACCTTTGATCTCTTGTGTCGACCTTAAGAGTTTTATCTACTTTTAGGAAAATCCACTTTCAGCTAGCAATATCTTTATCATATTTAATGGTAGGATGCTCTAATACCATATGTCTTCCTAATGACTAGACTTTACTATTCATACTGTGATCTTTGACCCGACGACCTTGACCTTCATGATCATTTTCATAATATTCATTTTTGATTCGGACATTTATATCGCATAACTCTTGGTCATGACTATATTATGCTTATGCTGATCTTCAATACAGGAACATAATAATTGCACAGACTCCCTTTTATATTATTCAAAAGTAGGAGGGTGTTTCATTCGAGTTAGAAAGGGGGGAGGAGGGGTCCATAGAATTAAGGTAACATCAGATCTACTAGCCACAAAGCTGTTCCAGGCTTTGATGTGTCTGGCTATATATGAAACTCCAGAATTCCACATAATAAAAGCCACGGTTGGTTTGTATATATAATATATGTAGAACCCCTCTCCGCCCCCACCCTCTTTCGAGGGTTGTCCCAGAAAATCGTAGACATCGGCAATAAGAAAGTGGTAGAGGGTTGCATTTTTGTAAACTTTGCATTGATAAATTTGACATACAAATTGGCTTCTGTGCATGTAAAATTAATAATTCATCTTTCATAGTAAAAATTTTAATGAAGAAATATACTTGATTGTACGGTCCCTGTAAACTAAACCGAAAGTAGAAAAGTTAAAAATACAAAGTTAAGAAAATGCATGTTGCAATCCAACAGCTGAACATTTATTCTGCCAATGTAAAACGTAAGTACCGGTAATTCTAACTAAATTATGGTTAGTTTAACTACTTTTGACAAATTAACCGATCTTAATTTCTTCTTGGCTTTGTTGTTGGAAATTTTGGCTTCTCCTCAAATCCGAAGAGTCATTTGATAGGTTGTTAGATTTTTACATGGTGGATCGATAGGAGGTAACTGAGGACCTCGCCAGCGGTCTCTCGACCTGCCGTACGTCAAACTACTGTGCTTGGGTATCGATACGTGGACGGTGTGTAGGCAGTACGTGTTCTTTACGGCCTCCGTATTTATTTGGGAGAACGTAGTGCTTACAAGCAGAATTTTTGCTGCGTGCGGTCTACGAACGACACGCACGTTGTAAGTACATGCATGTACGTTGTAGAGTACGCACAGCGCACTTGCACGTAAGGAAGCGAGGAACCCGTGTGTTAGCAGTACGTGTAAGTGTGACATCCTTACGATAACGCAGAAGATGTACGTTGTCACGTACGTACAGCGCACTTCCTACGTGCACAGCATATGATGCATGTAACCACTCCATGTAACCGTACGTGAAACGTGCGTTGACGCACACCTTTCGTACTCTTGCCACTTCCTTTCTTAGGTCTTCAGAAGAACGTAGCCTCTCCAACTGGCACGTCCAAACAGCACAATCGGCTTTATTGGATGTACATGTATGTATAAATGCTCGGTATGTCTAAGTAGGCATAAAGTCTTTTCTCTAAAGTTGTCACAATGATATGGCAATTGTTTTCCAGAGAAACAACTCCTTAGCCCACACCAGAGTACTGTCCTTGACAAGTTGGGAGCCTCTGACGGGTAACCCAACCACTTGTATTAACTAAGCTTAAAATGCATCAAAGATCCAAAGCGCCCAGTTGCAAAACTGGAATGTATTGTAAGTCTGCATATTCCTACTTACACATGAATTGTATATGATCTTGACGCATCGGAAACATTTCTGGTATGTTTCAGGTTGATAGAAACAGCACACATTCTTATATGATCCATAAACCATTTTCATTCACCAGAGTCCAATGACCTTGACATTTTGACCCCTAAATCAATAGGGGTCATCATTGACTCATGGAAAACATTTCTGTCAAGTTTCATGATGATAAGTGGGTGCAATATAGGCTCTTATATACCCCATTTCAAACATCAGAATCCTATGACCTTGACCTTTGACCTGTATTGGCCTCTGAATCAATAGGGCTCATTCTCATACTGAGTAAGTGTATGAAGTTTCATTGCACTAGCATCTATCATACTTGACTTATGGTCCGGAAACCAATTAATGACGAGTTTTGCTAAAAAGGCCTCCACTTCATTTTGTCCTAGCCACGCCACTGACGGAGTGGGGTGTAGAGTCCCCTTCAGCTCCAATAGAAAAGTTTTGTCACAAGCAAAATTGAAATCCCACTTTCTTGTCATCCCAGAGTAGATAGAAGTTTCATAGGGTAAAAATCCCGAAATCAAAAGATACCACTTTTTTGTATCAAAAGAACGGTTCTGATTTAAAGAAAACTCAGCCCCAGCACTTGCCATTCAAAAGGTATTCTTGCGTTTGAAGATGAGTAGGACAGACTATCGAGGGAGTCGACGCAGATTTTTCGGAAAAGTGGTTGGGGGTGTTCTAAATCGCCGCTCGTAAACAATGACAATCAATTTGTTTTTCATCTTTTTTTCAGTGTATTTTGCACGTTGTTAAAACACCATGGACGACGACAGCCTCCCCGAAGATGTAAGGTCAAAAACCTTTTTACTTTTAAACTGCTTAAACCTGATTGGTGGATCACTCAGTGTCATCAAAACAAGAATTACTTCTTTTAAAGCCATGGAGATGATGTACAAGATAGCGAACTTGGACAGAGGCTCGATGGAGGGGTATTTCCTTGGAAGTCAGATAGAAGGAGCAACACTGGTCGGGCATGGATTCAGACGAGGACATTATGATGGTAAACAAAGACATTACCATAGTAACTGATGTAAATGATTGCAGCTCACTTATACATAGGCAAGAAGAGGGAACAGACGACCGCGTGTTACTCCCGAGGAAGTATGGAAAACCCGGGCTGCCCCTGGGTCTGCTGTCTGAAGAAGGTGCCACTCCAGGCTATGCCAGAATTGTCGCAGTCGACGGGGAGACCTATCAACCCCTCACACCCGAAGACCATAATCCCTTGACTCACTTGTGTGATGTAAAGGATGGGCTTGTACTCTTCAGCACAGACAAGTTGCAATGTCGAATGGCAGAAGCCATGCCGTCTAGACGTAAACAAGGTCCAGCCATGACAGAAGATTCTACCAAGGAGTTCAAGTCATCTGACCTTGTTCATGGTCTGTTTTGTCCTTCGTGGCCGAAGTCGGCAGAGGACTGGGTTACTAGGAATAGACAGTACGACTGGCCATCGGAGGAGATGCAAGGATTGACCAAAAGAGGATTTTTCTTAGTACCGGTTTCCTCGTCTTGGAATCCATGTCGTACTGAATGGCGAATCTCGTTTACTTTGACCGAGAGGGAACTTATTTGGCGATGGAATGTGATACAGTACAAGACCCTTTTGGTAATGAAGATTGTTAAACGAGATCTCATTGAGCCCGTTGTACCTAACACCATCTCATCGTATCATCTGAAAACCTTGATGTTATGGATGTTCGAGGAGAGGCCTTCACAATTCTGGACTATTAACAACTTCCCCAAGTGTATCAAACAGTGCCTTGATAAACTTATTCAATACATACAAGGAGAATATTGTCCTCACTACTTCATAAAGGCCAATAATCTCTTTAAAAACAAATTCACACTGGAAAACAATGAGAAACTTTGCTCCCTCCTCCAAAATTTTCGGACTAACTTCTGGCAATTGGTGTTCGAGCTTGAGACTCTTCGGAAACACTCTACGAACATGGATATAGTCCAAAGAGAATGCTTTACCGACATACAGTCAGCATCTTTCAGAAATATTTCGTTGATGAACGAGGTTGCAAATCTTCGAATCAGTCTACTAATCAGCTTCGCTACGTCTGCTATGAAACCTGCTCTGCAGTTACTGTCCGATTCAGTGACGGACGTTTCTATTAGGAAGCACAGAGACTACAAGAAGCTTCTAACGAGAATACATTCCGATGATCCAGAACAATTAGAAGTGATCGAGGCACTACATCGTTTGGTTGATGTCAGTTTGGGATCTCAGCTTTGCGCCAAAGCGTTTCAAATTGAAAGTGAACAAGAAAAATCGACACTGTTTCAAGAATGCGAGGAGCTATTTCTTGGCGGTCAAAGTATCGATACGTCTGCAGGAAAGCTCAAAATGGCCACCTTCAAATTTCTGAAAACAGACTACAGTGGTGCACTCAATCTTGTTAAAGAGGTTTTGAGCCTCGAAAGAACAATCCCTTTAAGCGGTTTTGAACCAAGAAACCCAGAATTATCTGTGACTGATTTTGTTCAACTTATCAACAACACGGACAATTTTGTTCCCTTGTTGAGAAATGTTGGCGCACTAGAAGTCGTTTTTCTTCCCTCCGAGTTCTCTGCAACACTGGATCCAATCAAGTTTGAAATAATTCGAGCAATGAGCGCTGCCGTGGACCTGGATTCTGACAATCCTTTGAGATGGGTAGCACTGGACGCTGGATTCTACGCGCTTCTGCTGCAATTTCACGTCTGTCTTCGCACGGACTCGCAAGAGGCTCTAAAACAAACACTTGGTAGTCTGAGGAGATATGCGAGCACACCGGGTATACCACAGCTTAGGCGCGTTGTTGCTCTTAACATTGTTGGGCACTGTCTCCTTTTGGTGGGGGAGACACAGTGGGCCGTGGACGTTTTTATGGGCTCCCTGGTATTACTGAATACTTACAACTCTGCTGCATGGCACCTTACGATTTTGGCATGGAGAGAGTTCTGCAGAATTATGCATTCAAACTAGTATTTCACAAGTCGTATGAAATTTTGTACCAAAAGGAACTTAAAAAATTAGGATGCAGGGCTGTATAACGACTAGTGTTGTGACTTTGTCGATCTTTGACAAGGGCGTACAAGCAAGTGTTTTATGTCATTTTCTACCATACAGAAGTGTTTGAGAATCTCGGTTCAGGTTAACTCAGATTCATACATACTGTAGCAATAAAATTGTAGAAAAGAGGCTCTTCTTGTTCATGCAAAAGGATGCAATTTGACAGCAAACTCAAAACTCGGCTCATACTAGTAATTTGATGTGATTGGAAACGATTGAAAACTTGCATAGTGAAGTATCTTTTTACTGTATGTTCAACATCAAACACCCAACAGAGCCGCCATATTTTATATATTCTCGTCTTTAGACCGACGTGATATGGTAAAGGTAAAGCTAAACAACAAATCTGAAGAAAGTTCGAAACTGACGATTTAAAAAAACATAGGTAATCACAGATTACAAAGCTCACCTCGTGACAGCAAAATTCAATTAAAACATATTTCTTAGTACATGTATATTGGCTTTTAAAGGCAAAACAACTCAAGCAGAAAAAGTAGGTCAAGGTCATTTTATGAAAGTTTGATCAAAGATACATCCAATATGCAAGTTTGGTACATGTAGCATTTATACTTTGCTCAATATTGGCTTTATAGAGCAAAATCACTCAAGCGGAAAAAGTAGGTCATGGTCATTTTATGAAAGATTGATCAAAGATACATCCGATATGCAAGTTTGGTACATGTATCACTTATACTTTGCTCAATATTGGCTTTTAAAGGCAAAATCACTCAAGCGGAAAAAGTAGGTCGAGGTCATTTTATGAAAGTTTGATCAAAGATACATCCAATATGCATGTTTGGTACATGTAGCAGTTATACTTTGCTCAATATTGGCTTTATAGAGCAAAATCACTCAAGCGGAAAAAGTAGGTCAAGGTCATTTTATGAAAGATTGATCAAAGATACATCCAATATGCAAGTTTGGTACATCTAGCACTTATACTTTGCTCAATATTGGCTTTTAAAGGCAAAATCACTCAAGCGGAAAAAGTAGGTCGAGGTCATTTTATGAAAGTTTGATCAAAGATACATCTAATATGCAAGTTTGGAACATCTAGCACTTATACTTTGCTCAATATTGGCTTTTAAAGGCAAAATCACTCAAGCGGAAAAAGTAGGTCAAGGTCATTTTATGAAAGTTTGATCAAAGATACATCCAATATGCAAGTTTGGTACATGTAGCACTTATACTTTGCTCAATATTGGCTTTTAAAAGCGAAATCACTCAAGTGGAAAAAGTAGGTCAGATGCTGCATCCGATGCATGGGTCCATCTCAGCATCCAAAGATGAATCACTTGTGCAAGTTTGGTTACTGTAGCATCAGTACTTTGTCAGATACTGAGCTACCCCAAACTTCTTAACCAAGTAACTCAAGCGGAAAATGTAGGTCAGATGCTGCATCCGATGCATGGGTTCACCTCAGCATCCAAAGATGAATCACTTGTGCAAGTTTGGTTACTGTAGCATCAGTACTTTGTCAGATACTGAGCTACCCCAAACTTCTTAACCAAGTCACTCAAGCAGAAAATGTTGGTCAGATGCTGCATACGATGCATGGGTTCACCTCAGCATCCAAAGATGAATCACTTGTGCCAGTTTGGTTACTGTAGCACTAGTACTTTGTCAGATACTGAGCTACCCCAAACTTCTTAACCAAGTCACTCAAGCGGAAAATGTAGGCCAGATGCTGCATCCGATGCATGGGTTCACCTCAGCATCCAAAGATGAATCACTTGTGCAAGTTTGGTTACTGTAGCATTAGTACTTTGTCAGATACTGAGCTACCCCAAACTTCTTAACCGGACGCGGATGCAGACACAGACGCGGACGCGTGGGGTTATAGCATAAGCTCACTCAACTTCGTCGAGGTGAGCTAAAAATCTATAGAGAACCGACAAAACTACATTCTGGATGCCTAATTTCAAGGTTTCTGGTTATCCCAGAAGCGGATTTCAGCTTGAAATTGGGGGAAAAAATAATGTTTTATGTTGCCTGCAACGCAAGATTAACATATAACTCCATCTAGTGTCTGTCTGTCTGGTAGTCACACTTTCACATATCAAATTCATATGCGTCAAACTTGCAGAGATGGTCAGGCATGACGAGACACAACAACCTACAAGGACAAAGGTCACCTGCAAGTCAATGTCAAATCTTTAAGGTCAAACATATGACAGACAACATACCTGTCCTTGAACATCTCCATTTTTGTGTTGCCTGCGAAGCATATCGACACCAAGGGATCACTTTATCTGTCCATCTGTCTGCCACACTTGGATGTCTGTTACACCCTATATAAAAGTGATTCCTAAGTGTCGCTATGTTTCGCAGGCGACACATGCATTCCTTGGAATTTTTTTCATATTCAAATAATAATGCACTTGTACTTGTATACATGTATGTTGTACATACTGCGCAATAACATCTGGAACGCTGTTTCATGGAGTTAAGAAGCGACCCATATCACAGACACAGAATTGCAGCTCCCAATCCTCACCTCCTATCCTTTTCTGTTTGTCTGAGCTGTCACATAAGCATCCTCCCCTTCCCCATACTCAATCTATCAAAGACATGTTTTTGTTGTAATCCCATCTTTATTCAATCAAAAAATAATTTTGATAAATGAAAAAATTATTTCTTCAGTTTTAAATGTAAAGAGAACATACATGTATATATTTAAACAAGATCAACACATGCTGATAAAAATAATAAAGAATAAAATGTAAACCTCTCACGGTAATATATTTGAATTAGTATACATGATAAATATTTTAAGACAAGACATACATATATATGTAGCGATTTTGAATGGTTGGCATCTGACATACTCGATAGCATTTGTATACGAAGCAAAAAAAAGTTCCCCACCAACATAAAGTGGTCATACTATGCACAAATTTTAATTCAAAAATATAAAACCAGAGGGCGCTACTGAAATGAATTTTCACTATGTCTGAAAATCACTTTGGCTGGAAGCTTCACTGAAGAGGACTTCGCTATCTAAAACAAGTGTCTGGTGCATTAAAATTCTTCAAGAAAGTAAAGAGTTGGGACACTTCGTACAATTAATACAAAATCTTAAATAGACATGTTTCTGATCTCATCTCAATATCCCCCAACACATGCAAGATAAATTTACAAATACATAATATATGATTGTGACATGATTGTACAAAATAAATTGTAATCAAAGCATAAAATTGTAGTATAATATATTGGGATCAGGATCACAGTTTTTACCTGTACCACGTCACAACCAGGTGACTATTAACTCATTTGTATCGTTACATTTGGAATGTTTAAACGTATTTGCCGTACCTCTCAAGTTATGCAATGCAACTCATAGAAAGCAAAGTATCATTTAGCTTTTAAAATACTTGGCTTACGGTATATTGTAAACTTATATAAAGCACTTCACAACAAAAACATGTGCATCACTATATACCCCCACCATTTTATGGTGGGGGTATAATAAATGCATTTGGTTAATCTCCACAGAACTTGAAAACAAACAACTCCCTCAAAAGACAATAACATCACTAATCTGCCAAATAAATTACTTTAAAAGATTATAGTACTATAGACAAAAAGAAAATACAAAATCAATATTTCCATTATGTCTATCCTACTTTTTTTTATCAATTTGCATTTTCTTGCTATATTTGTACAGATAAAATGTAAATATTCCATTTATTTGTAGTTTCTTTTACGTCAGCTACTTGTGCATCTGAAGTGAATTCTATCACAGTTCCCTTGCACAACACCACTGTATGAATTTAAAAGGAGAATTTTAATAAATAAATAATTTTTCCATATCCTCTTCATGTAAGAAGATGCCGTCATAATATTCCGTCATAATATAGGTAAATAAATTTGAAACTCTGTCTATTTCACACTATTGTAAAGTTCTGGTTAAAAATTCACAAACCAAATATAAACTTAATTAAGCATATAATCAAAGTGCCTTGTATCTAACAATGCATAAAATCGTTGTATGTACATTGTTAAATAAACATACTGTGCTGTTTGAATCATAAATCTACAAGAGAATAAAACTTTCATATACATTTTTGTGTCACCAACACCTCTAATTCAAAACTTTAAGAAAAGTGCATAATTTATGGTAAATTTTCAATTTGTAAACATTCACATTTGGTACAAGAGTTCATCACCTTTCGAATCGCCCTCCAGATTATACATCCACAAAGATCTAAAAAGTTTCATTAAATTCCCATAAAATCAACAATGAATGAAATTACATGTGGAATAAAAGAATCATGTGTATGTGTCTATACATAATTTCAATGCATTCCAACAATAAAATCAACTATAGGCAAAATCTTCAGTATTTGAATAATTTAGTGTTATCTACAGTCATATTTTTCAATGATTACTATAATTCATAATTTCACTGCATTCATACAAAATCATTAACATGAAATGTAAATAATATAACAAAGAATAAAGCAATCTCTTTATGTACGAGGGTTGTTCGATAAATTCGTAGACAAGTTTAATAAAATTTTTATCGTTATCGTCAAACATTTTGATTATATACTAATTTATTCCTTAAGATTATATATTCTTATTGTGCAAAATTCAAAGCAATTGGTTCATAAGCAAAGAAATACGGTATTTTTCTATAGGAGTCACTTCGGAGAGCGGCGCAGTAAATGACGTCCGAAATGACGCTATGCAAAATAAGCAATTTTCTGCTTTTGTTCTGTCTTTAAATTTGAAATATAAAGGGGGGGGTCGTTAATTTTATTTCAATCGGTTCAAAAATAAACCATACAGATTAAATTAGGCAATAATGCGCTAGAATTATTCCCTGGTTCTTTCTATCTATTCACAGACGATGCATCAAAAACTTTATTGAAGAACATTTGGATTGGTCAATTTTGTTCTTTCAGGATGTTCAAACCATTCTCTTTGAATGAGTTTTTGTCACTTTTTCATCTTCGTTGCAAATTGTATGCATACTGATGTGGGCTCGAAACATTTTCTTGCAGTCCATAACCATGTGTACCAACTACAAAATGTATACGATCTTTTATGGAATTTGTATTAGCTTGAATAAAAGTTAAATGATTCCACGTCGTTTAAAAATTGTAGGGAAACGTCATTTTTAACACTCTTAAGTCTATACGGCGCTTCTTGTAAAAGTGATATCTAAATACCAGTGTATCGTAACAAGCTCAAATTTCAGTATGACAACTTTCAAATATTGTAAAACAATAAAGTATATACATTGGCTTTTTCTGCGTCCTAATTTAGAAATAATAAAGAAATCATCTGCGTGTACACAATTTAAGATATCTCAATTTTCGTATTGCGCACGACACATAATTAAAGAAAATTATATAAATGACAGAATATTTCATTTACCTTGCTATTGTATAGATTGATTGCAATAAACCTCATGAATATTTGGTAAGAAAATTGTACATTTACTGTCATGCATTTCTGAAATATTGCGGTTGTCTACGAACCTTTCGAACAACCCTCGTACATGTACATATATTTACATACACATATCTTAATAGAAAACAAATACATGTATGTGAAGTATCTTAATAGATCACTAATACATTTATGTGAAGTTTTTTAATAGAAAACAAATACATGTATGTGAAGTATCTTAATAGATCACTAATACATTTATGTGAAGTTTCTTAATGGAAAACAAATACATGTATGTGAAGTATCTTAATAGATCACAAATACATGTATGTGAAGTTCAGGAAACAAATATATGTAACTATGTGAAGTTCAATGTATAAAGCATGATTAAGAGAGTGGCATATTGTAACGAGATCGACATAACAAAGACAGAGCACAAACATAAAGGTGTAAAAATATAATATTATATGTATCACATCAGCAATGGCCATTAACAAAAACATTTAAAATAAAGATCCCTTCATAGAAAAACTATGATATAATGCTTGAATACCCTTAAAGATATATACATAAATATATGTAACATAACAAGCTGTATTTTCACAAGCAATTTCAGATGGTAGATTTGAGTCAATTGAAAGTGATTCAAAAGTTAAAATGTTTCATTTACATGGACAATGAGATTCCCAATTAAAATTTGACAGACTTACATGTAAATTTACTATGGGTCATTTAAAAAAAAAATCCTCAATAAAAAGACCAAATCTTTGATACAAGAGATGAATAATTTCTAAAAAACAAAAAAGAAAAGTCATATGAGATTTCTTCGTAAAAGAAACTGAGCAATTTCAGAGTCCACATGAGTACATATGTATATCATTTTGACTGGTTACACAATTACACAAAAGAAAAGACACCGCACTTCCTTACTTTTGAATTAGTTCTGTATTTTCATTGAGCATAGATAGCATCAATAGTGAATCAATTTTAGCAATTTAAAGCTACTTCTGTAAAGCATAGACTCTAAAGGCCATTTTATCTCAAATGAAAGAGAGATCGAGTTAATTTATTTCTTCAGTAAAGATGTGGCAAATTTCTGGTATACATGTATGAATAAATTGGTTCGGTCTTTGAGCTTTATGAAAAATAAAAATAAAACCATATAATGCTATAAAAAATGTTAATTTCCCTCACAATAAACAAATTATACAAGATACGAAACTCTGAAGAAGTGGCACCAGTATCACAAAATCACACTGTAATATTGAAGATCTTGAAAATATGTATGAATAATGATATGAGAAAATATATATAAAGCCAAGATAACTTGTTGAGCTATGATACTATACTTTACGTATGAAAATATTCATTGTGTGACTTCAGTATGAAAAATAGCACATACCACAACTCGTTTGTATAATTATGCAATACCGGTACTCTTAGATATATTATGTACATGTTAACTGATCATACATAACAAGCAAAAATCATTCTACCTGAATCTACCTGATCATCTTTACCAAGTAACATATATTTAGACATCATACATGTACTATGAAATATATGTGTTATGAAATGACATCATTATTTAAAAGGCTGTCACGGTTAACCAAAAATTCGGTTACCAGCGGTTCAAGCTTGGTCGGTTTAATTTGGATCTCTTTATTTTTGTTATATCCGCTTAGCAGTAATTTATCGATTTTGTATGATACACGGACTGTGATTGGCTTCTTTGTCATATTTCACCGACTGTAACCGTTCACCTGTTTGTTTGACAGATAGGTGACTAAGAAGTCCTCTAAGTGTTCTAGTTTGGTTATCACATTGAATGCTGATAATGTCTCACAGAAAAATGCTTTTAAAGGAGAAAATAAAAAAAATAATTTGTTGATTTGTTATTCTTACCATTATTTCACTCTTTTATGGAATAAACAACACAAACTCAAACCGAACCGAAAAAAAAAACAAAAAGCGCAGTTCATTTTCCTGAATTGAACTGAATAAAGGCTGAACCGTGACAGCCCTAATCATTATAGAGACTAGGAATGTAAAAGTACTGCATGGTTTGTGTTTAATGAAAATAATAAAGGGAATGTTAAGAATTTACACCTTTCTGGACTTTAAATCTTAAAAAAATAGAAAATTTCTTTGTGTCACAAAATCCCAGAAGAACCTATGCATTTATTTTCAAAAACTAGTTCTGTCAAAAATACAAGAACAACAGGCATAAGAATCATTTTCATGGCATCTAGAACATAATGCATGAGACACTAATATCAATACTTAACTTTTATCAGCTTTGTAAATTTTGATTAATATTTTATTTGACACTCCTTTGGATGAACATATCCGAAGAGGTTGAGTTCGTACAGTGAGGTCAGAATGGTAAACAACACGTAGACGAACATCAGAACTACCCCGTATTTCTTCGTTAGTCGCCACTTGTTGATGTGTGTGGCAGCCACCAGGAACACCACTGTCAGTAGCAAGGTCAAGGACGAGTATAACAGACCTGTATGTAATAAAGCAAGGATAAATTAACATCATTGTGTAAGCTTTTCAATTCAAATGAGAATACATGTATTTCATTCATTATTTATTCCTAATGTTTCTCAATGAAGGATCAGTACATTTGTGTCACTCATTTATGTTTCTACATCAATTTAGAAATAAAATCAAACTTGCTTATTAATCGACCCTTCTGATCATGTGAAAATAGTTAGAAAATTCATGACGTCACAATGCATTTTTGAGGCAAGACCAAGATTGGACTCTTGATTGTTGGAGAAAAAGGCAATGTAATGTCATGTTTAGCATTTTGTTTCCCATAATTAGAAGCCTCAATTAGAACTGCCAAATGTCGGACATCGCACATGCTGACAGTCTCACACATGATGATGTGATATTATATATAGCCTGTTTGACAGACTATTGATTATGACATAATAGTGCAAGAGTCTGCCTAAAGATGAGGTAGTATCGGACGTCTCGCGATCCCTCAATATCTGTATTGACAAGAAAAGAAAGACTAGATTTCTTGATTTTCCATATAAATCAAAAGAACATCAGTTTACCTTCACTATAGACTTGTACTGGTTTACCAGACTGCCTGATTGTACTCTGTAATAACCAGGGAACTCCCAGACAAATGAGTATATCAAATACATTACTACCCACAGCATTGGACACTGCCATATCGCCTAAACCTGTAAAATATGGTGTGATTTACAATAAATCCATTTAATGGTGCTGGGAGGAGGAAACAACGAGAGGAATAAAGTTATCCAAACCAACTCTCATGAAAGATCTTTTGAAATTGAATTGCTTGTGCTGCAACCAGAGAAATTTAAGAAACACTTTAAATTTGTTTCACGAAGTTTGACTGAATGTCGAGTTCTCACCTTCTCTGACTACAATAAGACTAGATATTACATCAGGTAGACTCACTCCAAAGGCAACAAAGGTCAAGGCCATAATAGTGTCTGGTATGTTTAATGTATAACCTGAAAATAACAAAAAGCTAAAAGGTCAAGATCATTATAGTGTCTGGTATGTTAAATGTATAACCTTAAAATAACAAAAAGCAAAAAGGTCAAGGTCATTATAGTGTCTGGTATGTTTAATGTATAACCTGAAAATAACAAAAGGCAACAAAGGTCAAGGCTTTTATAGTGTCTGGTATGTTTAATGTATAACCTGAAAATAACAAAAAGCAACAAAGGTCAAGGTCATAATAGTGTCTGGTATGTTTAATGTATAACCTGAAAATAACAAAAGGCAACAAAGGTCAAGGCCATAATAGTGTCTGGTTTGTTTAATGTATAACCTGAAAATAACAAAAGGCAACAAAGGTCAAGGCCATTATAGTGTCTGGTATGTTTAATGTATAACCTGAAAATAAATAACACTACGGTGGTCAGTGGTCACAGTTGGAAAGATTTTTAAAACTTTTAAAACATGTCAGATATGCAAAACCAATGTTAAAGTAGGATCAACAAATATTTATCACGGCATTTACAGACTTCTACATGTAAATAATGCTTTCCTAATCAATGCTTTGATGGGCAAATTTATCATTATGTCATCACCCATTAGCCCAGCAATAGGTGGACATTTTGTGCTTCCTCATTCGGCTGTGATGTAACCCAAAAATAAAAAGACTTTAATGAAATTTGAAATGATAATATTAGTGATCTAAATGTGTAATTGCTTTACAAGACAATGAAATTCTGACCTTACTGAAATCTGACCAAAATTGAATTTAAACTAGTAAAGTGGGGAGTTTTGAATACATCAATTATTATTCATACTTATGAATAATGTACTTGTCATATAAGTTAACAAATCAATTCACTCATTCTATAAAAAATCTTATCAGACTTGTTAAACATCATTAAAGAAATCATTAATTGATAATGACAGGAAAGAATTTCAATTCACATTTCGTTTTGTGTAATACGCAGTTCTAAAATTAATTACCCTGCAAAAATTTTTATGATCAAACTTTATTTCATCAATCATAATATGATGTTACATTTATTGAATATCTATATAATCCATCTTGATCCAATTTTATGTGTTGTTATTCGACATGCCTTAAGATAAGATAAATCAAGGTCTTATACAAACGTGTATATTGATCTTTACAATGGTGTAACAGGCGGAGTCTGAGACAGATGTAAGTTATTACCGAGACTGATCAATGACAAAAACGACAATACAAGGAGCTGCATACTTGAACTTCTTCTTATAATAGATTGCAAAAAATTATCAATGCTCGTCAATTCTTAGATTAAAGATTAAATAAATATTTGCTAAAGATCAACTTTTAATATGGTCGATCACGATTCATGTTTTCATTTTTCATTCAAGGCATTTATTTAATCCCTCTGAGGTTTTATAACGAGCGTGGTAAAATCATAAAGGACCATTATATTGTTGTAGACTTGACCTTATCATGCCTTTATAAATTGGACCTTGACCTTTGACATTTTGGGTCTTTTTGTAAACTTGCTTTTTTATGTATTTCTTTTGTATGTATATATGGTAAAAACTAAGATTCAAAAACATTATGTCAACATAAGTGCCTATTGCAGAATTTTAAACTATGATGTTCTAACTTCTTTATTATAATCTAGATATTTAGAAGATTTTGAAAAAGAAAAACAACAACTCAGTTGGATATGAAAAATGATACTAAGAAAACTAGCACTGAGATCAAAGAATTTAACTCTTATCAAATGAATAAATAAATTTGGTAAGACAAACAAATATATGATATATAATGGCAAACACTTATTTTGATACCATCCCTGAATAGGTGAATGAAATAGCACATGTTACTTGATGTTAAATTACATTTTGAAGTGCTGGAGGTATTTATTAAGGAAGATGGTTTTTTCCTGATTCAAAATAAAACATGAGATAGATTGAGCATATGTTAATTTCAATACTTTTAACTTAAAAAGTTTTTATGAGGGGGTTCAGCTCCAAACTTTGAATTAGATTTCTTTAACTATTTGGTTTGCCTCAATCAGCATTAAATCATGAAAATCATTCCAAGGAATGCATGTGTCGCCTGCAAAACATAGCAACACTTAGGAAGTGACAAACATCCAAGTGTGACAGACAGATGGACAACGGACAAAATGATCCCCAAGTGTCGCTAAGCTTCTCAGGCGACACAAAAGTAGGTCAAAATCTAAGTTCAAGATTGCAAGGTCATGATCAAATTGCTAACAAGGTCAAATCCAAGTTTATTTTTCAGTCTCATGATATAAGATGGTTATATACAGTAATAACTCACCTATAATAGTGATCATCCACACCATAACATACGAGAATAAACACAGCCAGACTAACGACATGATAAACGTGACGATGAACCATTTCCTCCATCGCTTGTATCGGCAGTCAGGGATGGTTATGTAAAGAAGAAACTTTATCGGTAGACAAACGAACCACACAATCTTCATACAGCAACTCTCTGGTACGGCAAACACTGAATCTGGCTCCTCGGGCTCTCGATAAGCTGTAAAAGTCAAAAATTCACGATAAAATTTTAGTTTGCAAACTACATTTGTATCTGTAAAAATAGAGGCAATGCAAGCATTGCATCCCCTTGCAACTACATATTCCATGCTATTAACAAAAGGATTTAAAAATCAAGTCCATATTGACCTTGACCTTTGACATTGAAAATCAATAGGCTCCATGTTCTTTGAACATATTTAAGCCTAATTCCACAGCAACCTTGACCTTTGACCTTGAAAGTCAATAAGCTTCATCCTTTCCCCATGAAGGGTTTGGTACATGTAATTTTAGGATGATTTGTTTTTCTTCTATGCAGTTCAGAAGGATTTAAGCTTAAATGCAGTGACCTTGACCTTTGGCCCTAGAAATCATTGGATGCAGCATTTACATGCTTTGGTCCTAACCTAGTACCTAAACATGAACCAACTAAATGAAATTAAATCACAATGAGAATAGTGCTTCATCCAAAACAGAACACCCTAAACTTCTTCAGACGCTTGGGTTTACTTCTGATTCCTAATGAACCCCTATGCAAGACTGGCTACTGTAAACGTGGACATTTTCGCATAGGGGTAATTTTTGCATTTTTCCCGAATCAAGGAACTTTGTGAAAATTTCCCTCACCTGAAAATTTCCCGCTGCATTCTTACAATGGGAAAGACATTTTTATCGCGAATAATTCCCCCACGTATAACGTATTGATGTAATCATCGAGACATTTTCCACCATGGAAAATAACCACGTTTACAGTACTGTATTGTAGTACTGAAACATAGGTAATCACAGATTACAAAGCTCACCTCGTGACAGCAAAATTCAATTCAAACATATTTCTTAGTACATGTATATTGGCTTTTAAAGGCAAAAAACCACTCAAGCAGAAAAAGTAGGTCAAGGTCATTTTATGAAAGTTTGATCAAAGATACATCCAATATGCAAGTTTGGTACATGTAGCAGTTATACTTTGCTCAATATTGGCTTTATAGAGCAAAATCACTCAAGTGGAAAAAGTAGGTCAAGGTCATTTTATGAAAGATTGATCAAAGATACATCCAATATGCAAGTTTGGTACATGTATCACTTATACTTTGCTCAATATTGGCTTTTAAAGGCAAAATCACTCAAGTGGAAAAAGTAGGTCGAGGTCATTTTATGAAAGTTTGATCAAAGATACATCTAATATGCAAGTTTGGAACATCTAGCACTTATACTTTGCTCAATATTGGCTTTTAAAGGCAAAATCACTCAAGCGGAAAAAGTAGGTCAAGGTCATTTTATGAAAGTTTGATCAAAGATACATCCAATATGCAAGTTTGGTACATGTAGCACTTATACTTTGCTCAATATTGGCTTTTAAAAGCGAAATCACTCAAGTGGAAAAAGTAGGTCAGATGCTGCATCCGATGCATGGGTCCATCTCGGCATCCAAAGATGAATCACTTGTGCAAGTTTGGTTACTGTAGCATTAATACTTTGTCAGATACTGAGCTACCCCAAACTTCTTATCCAAATCACTCAAGCAGAAAATGTAGGTCAGATGCTGCATCCGTTGCATGGGTTCACCTCAGCATCCAAAGATGAATCACTTGTGCAAGTTTGGTTACTGTAGCATCAGTACTTTGTCAGATACTGAGCTACCCCAAACTTCTTAACCAAGTCACTCAAGCGGAAAATGTAGGTCAGATGCTGCATCCGATGCATGGGTTCACCTCAGCATCCAAAGATGAATCACTTGTGCCAGTTTGGTTACTGTAGCATCAGTACTTTGTCAGATACTGAGCTACCCCAAACTTCTTAACCGAGTCACTCAAGCGCAAAATGTAGGTCAGATGCTGCATCCGATGCATGGGTTCACCTCAGCATCCAAAGATGAATCACTTGTGCAAGTTTGGTTACTGTAGTATTAGTACTTTGTCAGATACTGAGCTACCCCAAACTTCTTAACCAAGTCACTCAAGCGGAAAATGTAGGTCAGATGCTGCATCCGATGCATGGGTTCACCTCAGCATCCAAAGATGAATCACTTGTGCAAGTTTGGTTACTGTAGCATTAGTACTTTGTCAGATACTGAGCTACCCCAAACTTCTTAACCGGACGCGGACGCGGACACGGACGCGGACGCGGACGAGGACGCGTGGGGTTATAGCATAAGCTCACTCAACTTCGTCGAGGTGAGCTAAAAATATCAAATTCATCAAAACTTCTTGATCAAATTTGGGCAAGGACACTGACAGGGCAAGAACTTGAATATAAATGTCCAATAGTAGAGCATAAGCTTTATCAACTCAGTTTCAACAAAGTGGGCTTAAATGATTGCACAAATGACAAAAACAATGAGAAAGTTTAATTTTGCCTTCAATATGCATCAGAGACAGAGGTGTATTTTTTCAAAATTCATTTTTATATGTAATCAAAGTTTGTATCATGCTGCACTCAGGATGCTTTACATGCCTACTGTATCATGATGTATTCAGCAATGCTTAAAAAAGTTTCCTATAAATTATACCGAATGAGTCCAAACTCATTGTAGAACAATAAAAGTCATTAAAATTGTCCACATATGGCACAATAGTACAAATCACACAGGTAATTGATAAAACATATGGTTTGAAAGTCTTGAATACTTATGTATATTACCATATTCAATAATATTCAACAGATATCTCCTTTTTCCTTTCGAATTGAAAAATATGATAATTCAAATGTTCTTGTGTAAAAAACACCTAGGAATATTTGTGAATAAAATTATCTCTGTCAATAGGATTTCATAAACATACACAAACCACCTTTAATAAGTGGTACTATCCTATTGTTTTCAAAAAATGTAAGGTTTTTGCTTCATTGTTTTGAAAATCTGAAGATCAATCATACTACTATCAATTCAAGTAAATTTCCTGAAAAAAAAATTCTGTTTAATATTTTTTTTCATTTTTTCCATAAGAATGTCAATTTTGGACAGAAAAAAAAATCAAAAAATATTATAATTTTTTTTCCAGTTTTGTATATAGATATATGATGCAAACAATATGTTGAAAATTTTCATGCACTTTAAAGCTCAGAATAGAAAATACTGGGATGAACTTTTCATGAAATTTCAAATGTTTACTCTATATTGTGGGTAGTGCATGTATATGTATGACAATACATATAATTAATCGAAAGAATTACAGTAGATGCATATACATATAGAGATACCATTTATTCCCCATTCAATATTAGTTAAAAGTGATAGATCCTTAACCAGAGAAATTGACACTCCGATTGCGGGAAAAAAAATGCAAAATTTCGTGACGTCACAATGCTTTTACCTCAGACAAACGAGCTTCGAACCTGGGTCAAACATCGAAATTGCATTGTGACGTCATGGAATTTCTCAAATTTTTCCCGCATTCGGAAGGGTCAATTCCCTTGTTGAAGAGAAATGAAATCATTAGAAATACCATTGTAACAATTACCAAGATTTATTACATCTCTGACTATATTTGGTGACTAGAACAAGCAATAACATAAACATTCCCTATAATTATTTCCAGAATGATAACAGATGAAGAAAATATAACAAGTCAAACTCAAAATCCCTAACAGGATTCTATTTAAGGTTACTTGGAGCATCAAATTGTATAGAGCCTACTTGTTTTTCATCAAAAGAACAGAATGGAACGTAAATTGCTTCATATTGTGCATAGAGCCATGTAAATGATAAACCCACAATCCAATCATTTATAATTGGTGCAGACTTTTATTCGGTCGTTGCGTTTTCAAATTGAAAAGGAATTGGATTTCTTCTGTTTTTTTTATGTGATTTTAAAAGTACATGCTATTTTTTTCTTCCATCAAAAGATTCTCAGCTCACTCTCACCTTTTAAGAAATATTTAACAGTGAAATGATTATTTCATACATTTTTAACATTTTTATTTTACTATAATTGCATTTTAACATAAAATGTGTTTCTTGGTTTCATTTTTCTTTTGTTTGGATAGTATCATTGATTGGTTGATTTGGTAAAGATGAACAAAGGAGAATAGCGGAACAAAAAGGCAGCACATGTAAACTTAGGTCAGGAATTTCAAATTGACCTACATGTAGATCTGGTTTTCATAGATGCTTTAGGGAAAAACATGGATATACATTGTATATGATTTAAGGAATTTCATTTTAAAAGAATAATTCTGTGGCTTTTCAATTTTACACTGCAGGTCTAAACATTAAAAATCTGCTACTATACTGATAGGACCCTATGACTTGTAAGTGAGGAACCATTCAACCAATAGTATATATACTAAGTTATAATGAGCTATGTTAGGTACACTACCTATTGTTTTGTGAGTCGAGTTTGCTACCTCGTAATTCTCATCCGAGTCATAATCAGAGTCAGGAGAAGCAACTGGAAACCTGTCCCAAGGGTCTGCTGAAATGCAACGTAAAATGATGCAAGGCAAAATAAGAAGAAAATCACCACATGGTATCTAGGTGTAATAATGAGGAATGCAAAATACTAAAACAAAAACCTACGAACAAAATAAGATGGATTTACATTTTGCATTTTTTCATTAAAGGTATAATGTCTCATATCATTCTTCAAAATAAAAGCATTAAATTCAAGTTGAATTGCAAAATTTTCCAAAGCTAGGATTATAATAACAAGATAGTCCAATCCAGTGCAAGTGAAATGTTGTAACACTACTGTTGATGGTTTAAAAGATCATGCAGATTTAACTCTTTCCAGTAGGAAAACAAAATGCCTATAAATGTTAATATTTACCGACATTTAACCCCCTACCTCATGCTTTATACCATACTGATATCATTTATAAGTATGTTATATTCTTTTTAATTACAAATATTTCATTCTTCCACATAATGTTTATCGTAATGTCGCGTTGTCCAATTCTTCTACATACATGTACATGTATTTCATTTCTTTATTCCCAACTTTACCAAATGTTATGTCCTTCATAAAGAAAATGCTTTTATTATAATTACATCCAAGGTTGGCTGAATTTTGGTCCAACGTTTTACAACGACAACCTTTTCAGTTTGCTTACATTTCAACCTTTAACATACCACAAATGTGTATTTTTTAAGGGGGGCGCTTCCTTTGGATAATTTACTTCCCTCAAGTTTGATTTTGTGGCCTATACCGATAGTGCTGTAACCTGTTTTTTTTTTTACCTAGTAGTACATGTTCTGTTTTATCTTATTTATTTCGGAGGGGGGGGGGGATGTTGACCTACCATTTCCATTTTCCTCCCTCTGTTTGGCATCTTGAGATTGAGCAATACTTCCATTAGTTGTAGTGGTGGTCTCCTTTAGTTTATCATATAATACTATAGTCTCACTCTCTACAGGCCTGGTTCTATGTAAATTACAACATCTAGTAAACTTCTTAGTCATCCATGATTCCAGCTTACTGTTGAAATACATCATTACTATGTAGACTATGTACAAAATGACTAGACCCAATGCTTCATACCTGAAAAGGAAAATTATATCAAATTGATATTTAATTTTTTTTTTTTTCTAAATGGATGTTAAATGAGAAGTGGAAAGTTTATTTATTGGGTTTGCTGTTGAAGCTCTACATGTCAACTCTTAGGTTTACATAAAATACCGGTACCCTCTGTACAAAACAACTGTATATAAAACTGAAATATCTATATTTGCCCTTGCCCAGATCCAACACTTAATTTTATGACAAACAAATGTGACAATCAAATGTAAGTAATACCAGAAGTCTCTAACAAGACCGTAGCACTCCTGGTTGTTGTTGTTTTTTTTTAATTCACTCATTGACAAGTGAATTAATATATGAAATATAATATGACCACATCCATTTTCCATTCCCTGGGTGCAAGGAACACAAACAAAAAATCAGGTTTACATCTACAGTACAAACCCATCATATTGTAAAAAGAATTAAGTATCCATTATCAATAACTTGCGAGCACAAGATTTTCACAAGAGTTAAATAGGAGAAAATGACTGCACCCATTTTCTAAATCCCTGGGATCAAACAAAATATCAGGTTCACAACTATATATAAAGACCACAGATCCATCATATTGCAAAAAGAATTTTAAAACTCTCCATCATTTACAGCATCAGAGGAGTTGTGAGTACAAGATGGAATAGACTTAATATGAACACATCTATTTCTATTTTACATGAACCTGGAGGTCAAGGGCATCATCTAAAGCTTCGGGCTTAAAAAATATCAGGTGCACAACTTGACCACAACTGTAGGAGAATATGACCTCGCCCATTTTCAAAGTCCCTAAGGGTCAGGGGCTCCAACAAAATAGCAGGTGCACAACCAGACAACAGACCAATTGCAAAAAGTATTATATCTCAATCACTTAAAGTGTCAGAGCAGTTGTGAGCACAAGTTAACAAAGATTATATAGGAGAAAATGACCGCATCCATTTTCTAAGTCCCTGGGGGACATGGGATCAAACATAATATCAGACTCACAACTATACCACAGACCTCTTATATTCCAAAAAGAATTTAGTGACTACATCATTTATACATGTAGTGTCAGAGGAGTTGTGAGCACAAGATTACATAGACTTATATAGGAGAAAATAACCACACCCATTTTCTTAATCCCTGGGGAACAGGGGCCCAAACAAAATATCAGGTGCACAACTATACCACAGACCTGTCATAATTCATTTTGCAAAAAGAATTAATTCTCAATCACTTATTGCATCAAAGGAATTGCATCACAAATTAACATATAATAATATAGAAGAAAATGACCACACCCATTTTCTAAGTCCCTGGGGGTCAGGAGCCCAAACAAATATCAGGTGCACAACTAGACTACAGACCCATTATATTGCAAAAGGAATTAAGTCGCCATCATTTGTAGTGGCAGAGGAGTTGCAAGCACAAGATTACATAGATTTTAAAGACCATGCCCATTTTCTAGGACCCTGGGGGTCAGGGGCCAAAACAAAATATCAGGTGCACAACTAGACCACAGACCTATCATATAAGGGGTTACCAATCGAATTCAGGAGTCACAGATAAAGGGGAATATGGCACTGTGTAAATCTCCATTAATAGGGCAATCGAGAACCCCCTAATGGAGGCTGATGAGCATACGTGGTAATCTGTGATTTCTAGTGTATTTCTCCCTTTATGTGTATAGAGGATTTCACTTACTTTAGTTTCATGTGTATTGACCTTGATTGACTTTTTACATTGACCTTACAAACTAATAAGCATCCTTCTCTTATGACGATCAACTAATTTACAAAGAAATCAATGATTTCCACTTGGCTATTTTATTGCAGCATGACCTTTGACCTTGAAAATCAAAACCCATGGAATTTACATTCCCCATTCGATGGCCATATAAAGTATGACTATGACTTCTAAGTTATAAACTAGTATACACAACGTAATGCACACAGACGGACAGACAGACAAACAGTCACAAGGAAAAACATGTTGTGGTTACTATACCCCCTCAGCAATAATAACACTACATTGTGTAGTTCGTGAATCTGAATTGACGAGGCTGAGTACAATTAGAAAAAATTGATGACGGTGAAATTTCAATTTCTTTTTCTTAAAATGATATTTGAAGTACAACAAATAAATAACATGAATTTAATTAAAATCTCTTGCGCAGAAATATGAAAAATTTGAGAAAAATCATTATTTTGCAGTAAAACCCCATAAGGTCTCATTGTAAGATGCCATTATCTTTGAGATGACCCCTACACAATACTGAACGGTCAACTTCTATTTTCTTTCCCATAAAATGAATTTTATAATACTGCTATTATATGATCCGAATTTAGTCAAAATACCTTGGATAGAAGTTCATCATTTTCTAATTAGACACAGCCTCGTTAAGATTCTGCAGACGGTGAGACATACCGTGCAGAAACAAGTCATACTACATGCAGCCAAGCGGTCAAAGGTCAAGGTGGATCTGAATATTTCAATTAAAACAAAACGATGCATCTTGAACTTATTCTGGCAATCTTTCTGAACAAAACACCGGTACTCAGTTTTTACTCAGTCTGTTTGTAATGACAGACAGAAAATGGACGCAATTCTGGTAAAGCCTCTTTGGATATTCTAAATTTGCTTGATCAAACAAAATAAATATATAAGGCCAAAACAAAAAATGCATTCGCATGTTTTATTTTAATCATTCAATGCTTACAATATTAAGCCTCTTAAAGTAAATATTTTCTCCAATATTATATGCAAGTATTCTTTATGTTTGAACAATTAAACTATACCAATACATCAAACAGAAAATAAGTAACACCTGTCGAACACATAGGTATGACATTGAACTTCGAATTCCACCTAGAAAATATGTCCTTGAAAATCAACAGACTGAGTAAACTAAGATTTTGATATCGTAGACAATTCCCATTTTCGTTACCAGACTCATTTATCAAAAGTGAAATACCCGTTTCAAAATCAACAGCGAGTCGTTCTATTACGGACAGAAGGGGCCATTTAGATATTGAGAAAGCTACACGTCTCCCACGTAAGCAATCACAATAGTTTTGGTCATCAAATCTTGCAAGGATTTTTTGTCATGAAATCTTCCGATTAAGTCAGACGATTCAACCGCCGTTATGAAAATTGCCTACGTAGCTCTCAAAGTGAAATCAGCCACAAAATTACAATAACAGGACAGTTACGTCAAATCGATGGGCGGCGTGACGGGATTTATGATTAAAATATCAGAATCCGTCTAAATTAAAAACTGAAATAGAAGGAAAGGGAGTGAAAGGATGGTCCGACGGCGGAGAAGAAAAAGCATATGCCAAGGTCTACATGGCCATATAAATCTTACATGATCACTTCTCTGACCGATTTCATGCATGTATTTTGGTAATTCTGATTCAGCTGCGCTTCCATCATGTAACGTCACCTCTCGTAATTAATATTTCGACTTCTTCAAAAGCAGTGTTGACCTTTCGTGACATTTTAGATACATAAACAGACTGGAAGTCAAAGAACTAACTGACCTCCGACCTTTGACCATTTATAAGAGATCCTCAATCCTACGCAATATTCAAACTCAAATTCTACTGTGCGCTACACTAGTATATGGTTACGTAAGTCCGTTCGTCCGTCCATCATCCAGTCTGCAACATTGATGCATGATGTAACAAATTACATAACTATATCAAGTACCCTCAAAGGCGTATGTACTCTAGTATGCATCGTATAAAATACATTACAATGCAATTATTAACAAAAACTAATATATAGGAGGTGTATAATGTGATGAATTGTTGTTCTTCTGCTTCCTATTAATAAGTGACTAACTATTAATAAGTGACTTACTAATAGTACGTGACTTACTAATACGTGACTTACTATTAATAAGTGACTTACTATTAATAAGTGACTTACTATTAATACGTGATTTACTAATAGTACGTGACTTACTATTACGTGACTTACTATTAATAAGTGACTTACTATTAATAAGTGACTTACTATTAATACGTGACTTACTAATAGTACGTGACTTACTAATAGTACGTGACTTACTAATACGTGACTTACTATTAATACGCGACAAACCTAATGTAATTAGTACATTAGAAGTATTCGGATGTCTTTCCAATTTCCCTTCTTGTTGACGTCGCCGAGTTTTTTTCCTTTTGGTTTGACAGATTAAATCCGCTGGACAGAATTAAATAAAAGTCCCCTTATTTACCAAGCCTAAAAGACGTCGCTGATCCTCATAACGTCTATTTTCTTATTGATCTTTCTCGACAAACATGACCGTAGGGGGTTCTGAGAAACAAACAGTTACCGAATTAGATGGTCTTAAAACTAATACTGGATTCGGCTTTTCTTAAATAAAAAGTCCATCTAACTGTACTTGAAAAAGCAATAAGCGAATACGATGACCGCGTGTTACCGGTATAATACTAGTATCATGATTACATTTTTGATTCACCTAGGGTCTTAACCAAAAATTTAATCATGATAACTGCATAGGTGAATCAAAAATGTAATCATGATACTAGTACTAAAACATCCCACGTCTTCTGATTTCGTTACGCTTGTCTCTAAACGCGCGTCTATCTTCACGTCCTTCCGGGTGAAATACAAACTGAATCATTGAAATTACTATCTAGGTGTGGTAGGTCAAAGATTAGTGTCAAAGGCCAAGGTCACAAAAATCGCACTAGTAAAAAGTTGTGGACAAGAATAGAGCGTAAACCTTTAGTTATACGACATCCATACCTGAGAAAAGTGGCAGTAGAGAAAACTATTGATTGTCAAGGTCAAAGGTCGAGAGGTCATACCATGCAACTAATACTATAGCACTTACCAATATACCTTTTCATCTAATATCACAAAAGCTAAAGCTGCCACGCTTAGTGCATAAAATACACAGTCTCTGACTAAAGGCCACCAGTGTAAATGTACCACCTGAAATATAGAAACATTTTAATAGGAATAGGAAATTATGTTCATTGATAATCATTTATCAGGAATATCAAAGCGAGGGGGGTGTATTAATGTGGTTTTTCAAATTTGTGCTCTAATCTATCATGGTCTTGTTGTCAGTGTACTTTGACTGCTGTCCGTATTTGTTGTCTGTGTTGTAACATATGACACAAATAAAGTGGGTGTCTTGCGAGACTTGCCATGTTGTCTGGTCGGAGATCATTAATTCTAACGCAATGTCGCTATAACGTCGAATTTCATTGGTTGTTTGCTCCTTAGTTACGGCTGTACAACGAGAACATACTAGGCTTTGACGTTGCTAACGTCACATTTCGCCTAATATTCACAAAAATATAGATTGCATTAGAATGGGAATAACTAGATACTGACGTTATGTTTGCGGACGGTAAATGCTGATTTTACGGTGCAAACATCCGTTTTTCTGGCTCCGCTAACAGGTCGCCAGAAAAACTCAGTTTGCGATCGTAAAATCAACATTTACCGTCCGCAAACATAACGTCAGAAGCTAGTTATTCAATAATTTTTTTTAGTCCCAGCTTACGATGGCTAAAACTCGTAACTTCCATCATTTATATGAACATAAGAAATGTTTGACCATCATTTATATGAACATAAGAAATGTTTGACTCACCATGCCTGCAAATAATGCACAGATACTGATGACAAACATCACATTGTACACCGCAGACCCTACCACTGCTCCCAGACCTATATCATCCTGAAATAAAGAATAAATAGAGTAGTATATAACAGACAGAGATCCTAGTGTGATCACATTGTACACCGCAGACCCAACCACTGCTCCCAGACCTATATCATCCTGAAATAAAGAATAAATATATGTAACAGACAGAGATCCTAGTGTGATCACATTGTACACCGCAGACCCAACCACTGCTCCCAGACCTATATCATCCTGAAATAAAGAATACATATATATAACAGACAGAGATCCTAGTGTGATCACATTGTACACCGCAGACCCTACCACTGCTCCCAGACCTATATCATCCTGAAATAAAGAATAAATATATATAACAGACAGAGATCCTAGTGTGATCACATTGTACACCGCAGACCCAACCACTGCTCCCAGACCTATGTCATCCTGAAATAAAGAATAAATATATATAACAGACAGAGATCCTAGTGTGATCACATTGTACACCGCAGACCCTACCACTGCTCCCAGACCTATATCATCCTGAAATAAAGAATAAATATATATAACAGACAGAGATCCTAGTGTGATCACATTGTACACTGCAGACCCAACCACTGCTCCCAGACCTATATCATCCTGAAATAAAGAATAAATATATATAACAGACAGAGATCCTAGTGTGATCACATTGTACACCGCAGACCCAACCACTGCTCCCTGACCTATATCATCCTGAAATAAAGAATAAATATATATAACAGACAGAGATCCTAGTGAGATCACATTGTAAACCGCAGACCCAACCACTGCTCCCAGACCTATATCATCCTGAAATAAAGAATAAATATATATAACAGACAGACAGACATAGACAGACAGAGGGCCTAGTGTGATCACATTGTTCATCGCAGACCCAACCACTGTACCCAAAATGTTGACGTGCTGATGGACGGACGGATAGACAAACAGACTTCGCCATTTTATGGACCGGATTTTGCTTCGCAATCCGGCCCAAAAATGGACAAATATTCAGCAAATAGACATAATTAAAGAACTGTAAAGCATAATGTTGTACACTTCATGATACCCAGACCTACATGTTCATTAAACAAAGGATGGATATAAAAGACAGACCGACAGACAAAAGACGCTGACATAATTATGTGACTCACCGAGTCACGGACATTCAAATCATATAAGGTAGCTGTTGAGGACGAAACAAGTATATAAAATCTACCATTCTCTGGGTTCAAATGATTGATGAGCCGATTAGACCAGATTTTTTAAATTTTCTTTGCAACCTCCCCTAGATTCATACGATAAAACTTTTATATCATCGACGAACTATCAACCTGCAAAACAGCGCAAAAGGTATATCTGTAGTCAGAAATCATGATATATGTACTACTAGTATTTTTGCAAGTATGCATGATTTTATACAATATTCACCACTTGGGCAAAAAAATGTCAGCTACTGTCACATTTAATACACACACCACATTTCTATCAAGCACGAACGAAATGCATATATCTTGTTCTACACATCAAACGACTCTTTGTGAACGTTCTATTCTCACCGAAAGGCATATTGTATTTTAGTTGCATGTATTACTGGAAATTGCTATCATTTTATTTCAACCTTTTTTTATTTCAAATGACCTTCCATACCACATCTGTTACCTGTCAAACGTATTGTATAACGTTTATATGTACTGACATTTAAGTTGTTCAAGTTTGACGGAATCATTATCATCATTTAGTAACTGTATTCTGACTCACTCGGTCTCACTCTTCACAAACGTTCAGCATTTTTCCCTTTTCTTTCAATTTATTTGAACATAACTATATGTACTGGTATGACGGAATTATTTAACGTACAATGCAATCCGTCATCGACACAACGAGGCGTTATGTTTGCCTTAGAAAGTATTTTACTTCTCTTTGTCGATCCTTACACGTTAAAATATACCGTATTTAAAGCATTTTGCATAATTTACGACTCTATCATTCGATAGAGTATAGTTAGCCAATAGTTGTATTAGTACAGCCAAATGTTGTTCCCAATATTTTCATGAACGAGTTTCGAAAAAAAAAAAACAACTCAAAACTACGTCTATGTGACACGGAAATCAGAAACAGGTGAAATCATTGCGATGTCGTCATAGCATCGAGAGGATGAGGGTAGTACGCAATCTCCTACGCATGCGTCCGATTTCAGTTCCGCTTTTCTCACTTTGAAATCTACCTCTGCCTTCATCGCCTATTGTTTGTCTGCAAGATTCTTGCAGACTGGAACTGGGGCTTCATATTTGTCAGGTTTGACTACATTTATGAGGTATACAGTGTAAATGCAATGCTTTTCATTCGATGCAATACGATGCAGTATCAGGGATTCTTTCTCCATTCGTACGTTGCCAACACGATCAGCTGAGCGAAAAGTCCCCAGTAAAAATACAAATTCTAGCTATAAATCGAAACCTACCGTCTTTAGACATGAGTCTTGCAGAAATTTTCCTACATCAAGATAAGATTCGTTTCCTTCATTGCCCATTTACTCGAATATGTGTCTCTGCCTTTGAATCTTTCGCAATGTTTACGTCAGAAGTCCGAATGACGTCACTGTGACGACATACCGTACCTGCGATGCCTCTCGGGTTTTATCATTGCGTGAAATGGCGTAGGAAAATAGCGATGACGGCAAGGTTATATTGCAAGCCTGTACCGCCTATGACCTTGTTGCAAGTTGGGTAGTACGATGACTAACTGGTTAAACAAGACAACATGACAGGATTGCTCATTGTATGCAAGGATTTTTTGGTCTACTAGAATATCGATTAAAAAGTAAGATCCACAATGAAACCTGAAAATTGAAATGAATGAAAAGGTGGATATCATTATTGGCGGGGCGTCAAACTCATGTGGAGACACCAGTTCTTTTCCTCTTCAAAGCTCACGTGAGCTCTTATCAGTATGTGCCGTCCGTCGTCCGTCCCTTGATCGTTAGTTGTAATAAGAATTCTCCGCATTCACTATACGATATTTCACGAAACTCTGAAGGTCGTCCACCAAAATTAATTTAAACCAACTGTCAAAAAAGATGGCCACCAATGGGTCTGTTTGACTCAAAAGAACATTGAATTTTGTCTCTCGTTTGCAAGGATCTCGGGTAAGTGATAGAGGCCTTCTAAAGCCTATCGATTCACTCTACACTTTAAGGTGCAGAAATCGCGAAAAGGGAAGGTATTGGTGCGATACATCAAATACAATCAAGTTTTCACGTTGTCCGGCTTCCCGCAATTTCATTTGTACAGTCCAAAACTTAATCAGAGGACAGCTGCAGCCGAGGTTTACATTAACTCGGTCCCATTTCCCCGAATCTGCCATTCTAATGTATCAAATACAGCTTGACAACCGACACATCGCATCTATTCAATTTATAAAGTTTGATTTATATCAATGCCGTTACATCGTACTAGTGAGATGTGCAAGTTATAATGACAATTCGTGATCAGATTGACAAGTCACCAAATTGAAATTCCTAAACGTCTTAAAGTGTTGATTTAATTGTCTCAAGAAAATAAAGGTTCGAGTGCATGCTGGTAGTTGTTACTTCATATTTTTTTTATTTATCTTGGGGCTTGACCAAAAGTATAATCGTGAAATCATGATATACATTAATACAATACGGTAGGTAACATTATAGGTAACAATGGTTCGCCATGAAAGATAAGAACATACTATGATAGGAGAACATAGACAAAACCAGGAGACCATGGAGATAGTGAGACAACATCACCCAGATCCACCCATCCATCATGCTCTTTCAATTTTGTTTGATTTTTATGCCCCCGTACTCGGAAGATTCGGGGGCATATATTTTTTTCCTGTCCGTCTGACTGTCTTTCTGTTTGTCCTCAAAAACCTTAACCTTGGCCATAACTTTTGAATAGTAAGGGATAGGGCTTTGATATTTCACATGTGTATTCCTTGTGACAAGACCTTTCCATGGATACCAATTTTTTTTAACCTTGTGACCTTGACCTTGGAGTTTGACCTACTTTCGAAAAAACTTTAACCTTGGCCATAACTTTAGAATGGTAAGTGATAGGGCTTTGATATTTCACATGTGTATTTCTTGTGACAAGACCTTTCCATTGATACCAATTTTTTTTACCTCGTGACCTTGACCTTGGAGACTGACCATTTTACACTTTTTACAGACAAAGATGTCGACGAGGGCATTCGTGTTTCACAAACACATGTTTTTTTATTCATCAATCTCAAGTCTGCTTTCAGTGTCCTTCTCTTTTGTTTGATTTTTCATCAAGCCCAAGTCTGCTTTCAGTGTAACGTTTAATTTGATGTTAAATGGTTTAGTGTGGCGAAGATTTTCTCTGGAAATATCAAACCTTCAGTCACTATGGTTCATCAAAGGTGATTGTGTATATACATAGAGGATGCACTCGAGGCTACCAAAGGCTAAAAAATAAACCTAATGACAATACGGTATCTACCCTCTCTAAGGCACATGTAACATCTGTGACTATTATCTGCCGCTGACATTGCACCATGTTTAATGGACCAGATCCATCACTAATTGGACATTTGTGTAGTGAATCTGAGACCTCGTAACACATGGACAGAGCAGAGCCAGGACAAAGGCTGAGGATTAGTAAAATCCTAAAGTTATTCTAACACTGTTTTCTTATCTTGTCATCAAGGCAAAAGATATATATAAGTGAGTCATGATGCCCAGCCGTTACATAGTACCTTCTTTCCTTAAAAGCTTGGATGAGTATGCCAGAGGTCACACTCAAGGTCACAATGTGTTTCCTTAAAAGGTTGGAAGGACAACCAAAGGTCACAATGTGTTTCCTTCAATGTTTGGAACTGGATATGCCAAAGGTCAAACTCAATGTCACAATGTTTTTCTTTTGAAAGTTTGGATGGGTATGCCAAAGATTTAAAACTTTGGATGGGTACTGTGAACATGGAAAATTTTTGTGTTGGGGTGTTTTTCATGTTTTTAACGATTGTATTGGTATTGTGAAAATAACCCCTGTGTGAAAATTACAACCAGAATGAAGGACTATAGGGGATTCTCCCGATTCGCCAAAATTACCCTTAAGTGTATTGTTGCAATGGTCATTTTGCAAAATTTTCCCTCAGAGAAAATAACAACGTTGACAGTATGCCAATGGACACACTTATCATAATAAGGTCAATGGACACACTTATCATAATAAGTTCAATGGACACACTTATCATAATAAGGTCAATGGACACACTTATCATAATAAGGTCAATGGACATACTTATCATTATAAGGTCAATGGACACACTTATCATAATAAGGTCAATGGACCCATTTATCATAATAAGGTCAATGGACACACTTACCATAATAAGGTCAATGGACACATTTATCATAATAAGGTCAATGGACACACTTATCATGATAAGGTCAATGGACACACTTATCATAATAAGGTCAATGGACACACTTATCATAATAAGGTCATAATGTCTTTCCTTAAAAGTTTGGATGGGTATATCAAAGGTCACACTCAAGGCCACAATCCATTTCCTTAAAAGTTTGGATGGGTATATATCAAAGGTCACTCTCAAGGCCAAAGTTTGGATGGGTATATCAAAGGTCACACTCAAGGCCAAAGTTTGGATGGGTATATCAAAGGTCACACTCAAGGCCAAAGTTTGGATGGGTATATCAAAGGTCACACTCAAGGCCACAATCCATTTCCTTAACAGTTTGGATGGGTATATATCAAAGGTCACACTCAAGGCCAAAGTTTGGATGGGTATATCAAAGGTCACACTCAAGGCCAAAGTTTGGATGGGTATATCAAAGGTCACACTCAAGGCCACAATCCATTTCCTTAACAGTTTGGATGGGTATATATCAAAGGTCACACTCAAGGCCAAAGTTTGGATGGGTATATCAAAGGTCACACTCAAGGCCAAAGTTTGGATGGGTATATCAAAGGTCACACTCAAGGCCACAATCCATTTCCTTAAAAGTTTGGATGGGTATGCCACAGGTTACACTCCATGTCACCGGATCAATACTTAAGCCAAAGGCTATGGAATAACTTATAATTGTATGATTGTATTAACAAAGCTGCACCGAAACATGTTTTGGTAAAACATATAGATTTACATTTACAAGTACAAAATGCAATATGTATTGGATGGAATACAATACTTGCCATCAAAGTAATATATCATCTACTGTTTCTCCATTTGAACAAATTGTACAATAAACCTGCACCCACATCACATATGTTGTACATCAATCAATAGTAACAATTCCATGTATTTAGTCAACCATTAATGTCATTATGAGACATAGAATTAATTATTGTCAAAAAATTAAAACCATCCTGTATCAAATTCTATTTGCATTACAACACTGAACAACCATGCTTTTAAATCAATCTTGCATTCAAAGGTATTGCGTTTAGGCGACAGAAATTTAATTCTTAGTTTTACGGATCCGCCGACCCTAATTTTGATACAATTGAAAAAAAAAGAAATAAAATAATTGTACATTTTTTTTTCTTCCGTTCATCTCAATTACTGGTTACTACTTTTCATTCTAACTTAATCTTTATCATGCAAGTGTTTTAGAGAACGTGGCTTTGAAAGCATGATAAACAAGCAGGATTAAGATCGTGATCATGGCACAATTCATGAAATGTTAAAATTTACTGATTTTTATTCTATTTTTATTCCCTCCTCCTACCCTATTTGTAAAAATATAAAATCCATAAAACTAAAAATTAAATTTTTGTCGCCTTACCTGTAGTGGATCTCACACAATTGATACAAATGATTGTTATTTCATCATTTATCAGTTGAGTGTGTGTAGTAAAATTTGAAAATGCATATTTAATTTTTATATGGATTCCAGTTCTAAATAATAAATTTTATATGATCTATTTACTTGATTAAGGCTGTTATACAGGTTTGCATCTATTTACTGTGTGTGTCTGATAAATATCTGTACTTAAAAAAAAAAAGAAATTCAAATTATTAAAATAGATTCCATATCAGTGACTGATTCTTTTTCTTTACTGTACACATGTAATAGGATGTAAAAATTTCTGTGAAAGGATGTCGACTTATTTCAGCTCAATAATGTCAAAGAAATGAGCTATGCAATTAAATTATCTATCGCTGTTTTTTACCATCATAATCAATGCATGGATGATCAAATACCGGTGCACAAATATCAAGCCTTCAAAGTACTGGTATGAACTATGGCTTCAAAAGGACCTTATTGGGCAACATGAAATCTATAAACAAAGTTACATTTGTTCTAACAAAATAATTATTGACAGCACTTGTTCTACGCATAAAAAACCAACAGCTTTCTCATAAATTGTATGACAGTATGCTCATTGCTATGTATTTTATGACAATAATTCAATTTTAATTGAACCAACGTTTTCATTTTTATGCATCTTTGTAACAAGGCTTGCCTTTGTACATGTTGTACATATGAACTTTATTCTATTATCAAAGTTTAGTTTTTTTCCCTAACAGCTTCAAAAGCTGAGGAGAAACTTTAATGATCTATAAAGCTTTTTGGTTTGTTTTGGTTTTTTTTATTTTGTTAATTACATACCTATTGACAAATCAATTATACTGATGATATCACTGGTGACAAAAATGCTGGTCTATAAAGTTCAAAGAGTAAACTATTTTTCTCAATTCAATCTTTAATTTTTATTTTTCTTTCATGTGATGTCAAATCTGGGTTGTTGTTTTTTTTGGACTTCACATTGATGATTCTTCAAATGATTATGTACCATCTTCACTAGTCACAGAAACTCATGTTTCCCTTCTCTTCTGACAGAAGACCATTTTATGGCGGGGGTACTATGATTCTACATGTACAAAATGAAGGCGTGATGTTCGAAAGATAGAACTTACTTTAGCGATGAACACGGCTATAATGGCAGTGGCCAACTCTGGTGCAGAACTACCTGCTGCCATGAGAGTGGCCCCGGCAACATCAGACTGGATATGGAATACTGAAATAATAACATATACCACTTTACAATGGCTGCTTTTACTGAAATACATCACTTTCGACTTTAGAGTGTTTTTAGCTCAACTGGAGCCAAAGGCTAATGTCATATATGATTGTTTGGTGTCTATATGTACTGTCTGTTCCTGAACTTTTTTACTTTTTGGGCTTCTCCTCTGAAATAACCAGTATTCGAAGGATTTTATAAAACTTGATACGTATGAAATACCAAATAATTCCTTCAGGATCAGGAGTAATGCCCTTTTACATCAGAAACGTTAAAATATCACTTTATTTTTTGGGGGAGGGGGGGATACAATGTACAGGTACTGACCTTCAGAGATAATTTCCAGGGATGGTACAAAATAATCATCACAGAGGTAGGCAAATCCTGCAAACATGTAAACGGCTGCAAAGATATGAGTAATGATGGCCCCATGACTCCTTTGCTTCTGGTCAAAAATATCTGCTGGAAATTGCTGTACTGCTCTTGGTGTACAGTTTGGTAGAGATGTGAGCTGTCGAGAAGACCCTGAAATACAAGACCAATTTCTACTTCATTGTCTTAATGTTTGACTAAGACATGTAAGATGGTACTTCAAACAAATGTTTGTTTACTTACATGTACAGGTAGAAAGATCTATATTATAAAAAGAGTACACTTGTAGACACTATGTATACAAGTACATTGAAGACAACATCATCAAGTTGCTTTAATTTTGACAATATGTCCATTGCCTTTAGCCCTTGGTTTAGAAAATTATCGAAACATAAATAACAATGGGGAAAATTTTTGATTTAACAAATTTCTAGGGAGCCTATGACGGGAAATAGGTAAAGGTTGGAAAAGTAAGCAATCTTGTCTTAATTACCTCTTTAAATTCCCTTGATCTGTACATTACATACAAATTCGGTCTACATGAGCATTGGTCCAACTTGGTCCTCTTATTACTGTAAGTTTGCTTTGGCAACAAAATTGAAATTACAAATGAACCTTTACATTTTCATTCCTTCGTCAAGCCTGTAGGTACATGCTATATTTTTGACAAGTTCACTTGTTGCTAGATGAGAAAGCTCGAATTTTTTCTGACTACAATATTGTACCTTCGTTAACTCGACTCGCTGAACCAGATGTTTTTCAAAGTTTCTTTTTTTTACCTTTAGATAACCATTTGTCATCAAGTGTTATTTCCTCAACAGTCCCAAATTTCTGTAATAAAGTGAAAGTTACGACGAAAGCCACGAAGAGTCCTGCTTGGATCGACCTTTTCCTTCGGATCCACATGATCTCCAAATGTGACGAATCTCCTCTCACTTTTAAACAATAAACTTGACTATCTACATTTTATATTGTAGCGACAAGTGTTCCCTTCTCATGTATCTGAACAGAGTATGAGCCTTTGGTTTTCAAGGCATCTATCGACTTACTTCACCTTGAGGGACTTTCTCAAAACAAAATAACGAAGGGATCCGGATCTATTCCGATGGTATTAGTTCAAACTTCAAAAGTCATGTCATAACGAATCCACCGAATAGGAAAAGTCCTGATCCTTAATTTATAGTCATGAGATACATTTTTAGTAGATTACAGGGGGGAGGGCGGACAAGGGGTACCTCTCTCCACCTAGCTCCCACTCCCTTAATTATCTCCCTCCTCCCTCCCTCCTTTTCATCCTTCGATCACTTACCTACCACCTCCCGCCCCTACCTCCCTCCTTCCGCCCCCTTTCTCCTCCCTCCCCTTTTTGCCCCTTCCTCCCTCCTCCCTCTCTCCCGCCCCTTCCTCCATGTACATGTAGGTCACGGTCACAGTTCAAAGGTCAAGGCAGTGACGTATACATGTAAGCGTCCTTGTCAATGTCACCGAGTCAAAACTATGCAGCCTGTCTGTATACCGTGACTATTATGGGGGTGGCGGACAGGGGGTTACCTCTCTCCCCCTCCCACCCCTTACCTTCCCCTTCCCGCCCCCTCCTTTTCACCCTTCCCTTACCTTCCCCTCCCGCCCTCCTTCCTCCCTCCTCCCGCCCCCTTCTCTCCCTCCTCTAGCCATTTCCCTCCCTCTCCCTCTCTCCCTCCTCCCGCCCCTTCCTCCCACCTCCCTTTCACCCTGTCCACCCCCTCTATTATGTTTCTACTGTAAATATATATATATATATATATAGTTACACCAATCAAAATCTTTTTAAAAATAAAACCACCGAGACTGATAGACGGACGGACGGGCATCGCCGGTGCGCGTCAATCTATAGACTGGGATGTGCTTTGCAATCGAAGTAAACTATTCATAAGCCGTTAAATTAAATATGACTAAACAGCGGCAACAGCTAGAGGAGCATAAATTCATTTATTCACTAATTCTATTCTATTCTATTCTAGATTGAGATATACTGGTCATATTGCGCATACATTAATTAATACAAATGTATTGCTTTCATTTCAAATAAAACTTCTGAACAACCGGACACTACTTTTTTATACATAAACCAGGTACGTGTATAGAATATATATACCTGCACGTAAGCCCACTTTAGAAAAGAGAAAGTCTTTACAAATAACTGAATGCATGTTATTGATTTATATACACGTACTTAATTAGAGAAAGGAGGGGATCTCCAACAACACCTAGTTGCAGCATCAACAGCAACCTCCCAAAACACCCACTGTAAAACACAAAAATGACACGCACAGAAAGAGACGCAGTAGTACAATGAACGTCAAATCACAGAAAAACATAAAACACAAATGACTACACATAAACCAACGAGACCGATGGGTAAACGGTGCCGACTTAGGACGGCCATCTGCCTCGTGAGTAGCAGACGGTGTGGTTATCCTGGATTACGTGCGCACAACCCTCCCACTATTCCGATTACCCAGAGGTCTCGAAGAACGTACAATTGTGGTGTAAAACAACCTCCTCACTGTCAGATGACCACACACAAACAAGACCGCAAAACGCAGGGGCCCAAGCAACACAGATGAATATGTAAATTGATATAAAAAGAGGGCATGCGTAATACGACCTGTGCTCTGCCGGCTGTAGCGAGCTAATGTATGTTATCACCCGAGGAGTCCGACTGACATTCAGAGAGGACAGGTGGTCGGGCCCTGTCTTCTCTAAAGAGGTTTGGACAGGGCCCGTCATGGAGTCCCGTCGTCACAGCCAGTCAGCGTGCAAGTATTAAGGATGCGCTGGTACAAGACTGTAGATTGGTCAAGTACCAAGCCTAGTGTCCGTCTGGTGACATTAGGATCATATCCACGGTATAAGAGGCGTTTGATGATTCTGACGCATTTTCGATAGTAATTCTGTCTACCTTTGATCCTTCTAATTTTGTTGATCATGTCACCATAAAATGCAGGTTGCGAAATAGAATGATTGAAATCGTCGGTTATTCACAGCCCCCCCCCCCCCCTTCCAAGACTGCATGCAGACATGTGCATGCATTTGTTTCCACTACTTGGTCAGTATACCTTTGTATTATGTATTTAAAAAAACTGCAAAGTATATTTAAGTCTCTCAAACTTGTATATATAACACTTATAGTCATACTAACTCCTGGCCTTGTTCTACCGTACTTTTAATTTTCTTAATAGAGAAACAGATATTTCCAGAAAACCTGACCCCTCTAACCTTCACTCTAGATCCATGCTTGTTTGTCAATTTTTGTAAGGTAAATGATTTTCCCTGACAAACAAGAGATCACGGATGCCCCATCGTGGCATGCCCCGCATCATGCAGATAGAAAGGTATAACTATTTATTGGTAAATCGATTCTAGAAATAAAGAAATACATGCATTTTTGATTCTTTGCAAAATTCTTGGAGGTAGCCGGTCCCAATGCTATTGTTCATTTAAAAAAGACTGATCATTACCTCAAATTCAAAACGATCTTTAAAAAAATGCCAATCTTATAGAAGGCTATATCGAAGAGTTGGTAAAGAAATATGTGTGTTTTATGACTTGCATTGATTCATCAAAATCCTATAGTTTAACGTGCTTCAATGTACACGGCTCCGAACCTTATTATGCAAATTATATGCATAAAATCGGAAGAATCTCGAGTCAAGATTTTACCTTACACACGACGGAAAAGAAAGTCCGTTCCTATTCTAATTTTATAGTAGTCTCGTCTAAAACATTCTCTCGTGGACTTCCGTTCGAAATTTGAACACGTAGAAATGCTTCTTTCATGCAAGTAAACCAACTGTTCAAGAGTACAGACACATGGCTCATCTTAAGGTATGTTTTTAAATTGATTTATGTATCACGTGGAACACATATGATGGGATTTTAAATTCTTCTTCTTATCAGAAATACTCGACCAGGGAGTGCTCCATGTTTTCGAGTGAATGAGTTTCATGATTAATTATCGCTGTAATCGAATATCTCACAAATATTTGTTCTTTAAAGCCATTTCTGTCTTTCATTACATCTTCATGAACATCTAAATTTAAGTGCACACCATGAATTTGAATAAATTTGATGTCAGTGTTAGTTATAATCAGTATCAAATATCAGTTCTGTAGCCTAGCTAGTGTTGTAGTCACTAGTGTTGGTGAAAAAGTATTTGAATGGGTTTAAAATTATTTAAAGGGGATGAATTTCAAATCAATTGAATATCTTATTTATTCTTTACAGTAACATAACCTTAACTGCCAGACAGAAGAAGGAATATACTCTGAGAAAGTCTTCATGCGCATGTGTGCATCAGATCCAATGAAAGAAAGTGCATAAGAATATAGTGGAATGCTTATAGTGCTACTAGTACTGACTTGTAAAGTTGAAGAAATACTGTGGAATATGATATTGCAATTGTACTACCATATATGATGTTGGCCACCATGGTGTGAAAATAATTCACTTGTGAAAGGAGAATGAAGAAAATTGTTCAAGTGCATATTTCTACATGTACATGAAAAACATATTCAATGTGTACATCGACCACATATTCCTTGTGAAACTGTGATCCAGTATGAAATGAGAATTTGTGTTATAATGTAGAGGAATTCATCATCAATAGAAGAATTGTGAGATCGACAGATGAAACTGTATTGCAGCCTCTTGCAGTAAACATGCTGATACAGCACTGAAGGGTAAGTTGTACATATACATGTATACTAATATACATGTTATGATAATTTTGTAAATCTGATAATACAAGTACAAATGACATTGTATTTATTTCATATTTTACATGTGTATCCCTTGTGATTCACCTTAAATGGATAATACTTTTTAATGGTAAGTTACATGCTTTCATATTTCATGTGTACATGTATTGTTTGAAACAAGACCTTCTCATGCATACCAAAATTTGTGTCCTGGTGACCTTGACCTTGGAAAAATGACCTACTTTTTAAAATCTTACACCACATGGCCATAACTTTTGAATGTTGAGTGAAATATAGACCTGTGCTTTCCTCGTGACAATTTCCAATGATGCCAAATTGTTGTCTTTGTGACCTTGAACTTGGAGATTGACCTACTTCACTATTATTTTTCTAAAGTAATATTATGCTTTTAAGTGATAGGGCTTTGTATTCCTTTTGATAAGGTCTTCCTATTAATACCAAAATTTTGACCTTGTGACCTTGACCTTGGATACTGATCAATTTTTGAATAACTTTAACCATGTTAACCTTGCCCTTGGTCATAACATAAATTGCAAGTGATAGGGCTATCATATTTTACATGTGTATCCCTTGTGGTAAGGCCTTCACATCAATACCTGAATTTTTACCTTGAGTCCGTGACCTTGGAGTATGAAATACTTTTCTACATTATATCTGACAATAAGGGGATTCATGTTCCACAAAAAAAAACATGGGTTTAATTTTTCTTAGTCCTAAGCCTTGACATAAAGTAGGGCTCTTACACGTGAAACACATTTTTAGCTCGAGATAATGGTCATAGTCGAGCTTATGCGGTACCCCCTTGTCCGGCGTCTGTCCGTAAACAATTCTTGTGCTTGCAACTCCTCTGAAATTATAAGAGACAGAAATGTAACTCTTTTTGCATGATACTTGGTCAGTGGTCTAGTTGTGCAGTGTGCACCTGACATTTTGTTTGAGCCCCTGACCCCCAGGGTCCTAGAAAATGGATGTGGTCATTTTCTCCTGTATGATCCTATGTAATCTTGTATTCGCAACTTCTCTGACACTATAAATGATGGAGACTTTATTCTTTTTGCAATACAATGAGTCTGTGTTCAAGTAGTGCACCTGATATTTTGTTTGAGTTCCTGGCCCCCAGTGACTAAGAAAATGGATGTGGCCATATTAGAATTCACTTGTCATTAAGTGAATTAAAAAACAACCAGGAGAGCTACAGTCTCGTCAGAGACTTCTGGTTTGGATTGGATTAGACCTTTCATATTGGGAAAATTGGCAATATTTTCTTCAAAATTGAATATGATAGATTTGGATGCCTTTTCATTTTAAATTTAGCATTTTTTACTTTCTTTTTTTTTATGCCCCCCTTCGAAGAAGAGGGGACATATAGGTTTGCCGCTGTCGGTCGGTCGGTCGGTCGGTCTGTCGGTCGGTCCGCGACATCAGTTTCCGCTCAATATCTCTGGAATGGATTCACATATTGAAATGAAATTTTGTTTACAGACACATCAAACAAAAATCTAGGTCAAGTTCATATTTGGTTCCGATCAAAAAAAATTTGACAGAGTTATGCCCCTTGCATTTCGAAAAATACCCAAATTTCAGGGTTTCCGTTCAATATTTCTTGAATGGAGTTACATATTGAAATGAAATTTTGTATACAGACACATCAAATGAAAATCTAGGTCAAGTTCATATTTAGGTCCGATCAAAAAACTTTGGACAGAGTTATGCCCCTTGCACTTTGAAAAATACCAAAACTTCAGGGTTTCTGTTCAATATCTCTTGAGTGGAGTTACATATTGAAATGAAACTGTTACTTTATACCCCCATAGGTTGTATCAATGCATGTATAAAGTTGTGACAGACTTTAATCACTGAAGGGGTAGGGGGGCATTAATGTTTTACAAACATGACTTTTAACTTGTTTTTAAAGAATTTTCTATGAGGTAAAATTGGTCAATAAATAGGGAAAATTATACTGTTTTGCATAATTTGAGAATGACCGATTGAAAGCCCTGTAGTTATATTTGTATGTTTTTACTATTACAGAAACTTTACATGTCATGTAATTTTATATACATGTACATCATAATGATAAATGTATGCAAAATTCATTCATTGTAGAGCTTATTTAATATCAAAATGAAGATATTAATTCATTACATCTTTTACTTTCAGAGTGAGACTGACAGCATCTTCTGTACATACATGATGGCTCATTTCTCATTCCTCATTTCTTGGTATCAGATTGAACATCTACCTCGTCCTTAAGTATTACTATAGACACTAGAGAAATCACTGTTTGATGTCTAGAACATTTGAATTTTGAACATGTTTTGTGTTAAATTTACTTTCATGTGCTTACCGGTACATGTACATGTATGTACTAGGTTATAAATGCATTGAAAACTTTTTACTTGAGAATAGACCTGCACCTGTTGAATGGGGATATTTTTTTTATTTATTTCATTATTTTCATAGCAACAATTTATGACTTTAAATTCTAGGTACATACCAGTATAGACAGGGATGTACATTGTATATAAAGTTAAATACTTCCCTGATATAGACTAGACATGTAAACTCATATAAAATATTAATTTCGAAAAGAAATACTATGATAAATTATAGAGAAAGAAAAATATCCTTTCACAAGTACAAAAACATTATGTTGTAAATTGATGATACCGGTACTATTACATTTATATATATATTGCAGTTATAATGATTCTTCTTTCAGAGTTTGAATAAAATTTACATTTAAACTTAATAAATCTTATAACTGATACTTATATTCTTCTTGAGACTAGAACACAAATATTCTTAGAACACTGTGATGAAGAAATCTAGTGAGAACATTGTCATATATGAAATAATGAATTTTCTCTTGTTAAGCATAGCAAACTTGGTTGATCATCCTTTCATCAATACTGTTTAGAGTGTCTTACCCCATACTGGTAATCATGAATAAAAACATTGATACTCTGCTACACAGTATACATTTGTGTAAGAATATCTAGTAGCATGTTCATGTATACAATTGACCTACTTTCCTAATACTTTGGATTTGCTACAACACTGGTCTGGCAAATGATAGATAGATGATATGGTATATACATGTATGTGCATTGTCAGATTGTGTCAAGAAATTACTCAAGATAGATTTTGATTCAATATGTGACTTTGAACTACACGTTTGACCTTCTTTTCGTTGAATTAAAGAATCTGAACTTGGAGAGTGATGTATATATATATTGAAGAATTTGAAACATGAAGTATCAGAGAATCCTGACAAAACTGAATCATTGGCAGTTGTGAAATGTCTGAGATAGTCTATTTTCACGTCTAATGCTTAAGGTGCTGGAGAAAGACGTTTTTCCTTTCATTCCTCAGAAAATGCTAGATTTTTCTGCCGGTCATGCTGAAGAATATTTTTGCAAAATATTCCGAGCTGGATTTACAAAACCCCCCCTCCCTAAAAACCAAATGGTTGCACATGTTTACAAGAATGGACAAGATAGAGAAAACCATGCGCATAACCAGGCGTACCGTTAGAACGCAGTTGCTTCCACGTCGTTTTGCAAAAAAAAAAAAGAATGAAAGAAACATTGACGTAGAATACTGCCCTGTAAATGAGCAAAATTCATTAGATTCTGATACTTTGCCCCTTGAATATCCACAAGGGCTTCTACCTAGACCCACTTGAGGCTGCTTACACTTGAAAAGTACTCTAGCTAAGCGCCTGAAGATGAATGCATATACATAAAATGTATGCACTTCGTATGAGTGAGAGGGAAAAAATTTCCGTTATTGTACATGCATGTATTTGTTAAAACGGTCAGAATCTAATGAAATTACATTTATTTATATCAAGTATCGTGATTCTATGAGATGAAAAAAATATGTTAGTTTGCTGTGGTTGGGGGATTCATTTAATATATTGAAATTCATCAAAATTTTGGAAAAATTCAGAATATCATTCCTTTTGGTCGAGACAATTTTGTAGATTACAGGATTTGAGTTTAGAGGGGGCGTGGCCGGAATACCTCAAAGTCCTGTAGCAGGTTCTTTGGGGAACCCCACTCCCCAGCGGAAAATTATCTCACATGATATGTAATGTATATAGTGAGCCAGCGATTTTTTTTCAATTATCAATTACTTTAATATATATCAGAAACAGACCGGTAAAATAAAAATAAAAATAAAGGTTGAGTCGTGGTGTTTGAGCCCAAGTAATTCCTTATTTTGACGACTTTAGTGGAGAGGGGAGGGGGGGGGGGGCATGCCAGAGGATTGGTAGGCAAAAATCAGAATAGAAACAGTAAACTTGTTAGAGAATTTTAGATGTAGGTGCCGCCGTGTGCAACCCCCCTCTCCCCGCGCTATTGAATCGGATGGGGGCTAATGTATTAGAAATTATCAGTGTTTTCCTGCTGTTATCGAGAAATATGAAATTAAAATCTTATGGGTACAAATGTATGCAAAATTGATAATGTATAGAATCGCTCAGTATTCAATCGAAGCGGGGTAAACGAACCGCAACGATAAACTTTGAAACGAACTATAAAAAGTGAAATTCGTGATTCTTCAGTGCAGTAACGAATTATCCATGGCTTGAATATTTAAATAGCAAAGTTCAAAAAAATTTAAATGACAATAACATTGGGAGCCGTGATGTAGGTCGTTTCCGAAAAGTGTATGTCCACGTATATAAAGACGATGGACATGGCAGCAATGCATCCCTCCCGACTTTGTAAACTATCCCCGACAAAATTTTGGATTTTTTTTCAAATCGGTGGTTCCTGGGGTGTTTGGGGCTATTTCTGACGAATTTCATAAATTTTTTTTAGGAAGCATTAGTTTAATGCTTCCAAACAAAGACGAACCTATTTATAGTTCATAGTACATCAAGCAACCGGCAAGCGCGATAAAACTGTGAATATATATTGCCGGAAAGTGATAAAATTTTCAACAATCAATGTAGATGCTTCTCTTTCTTTTGGGGGGGGGGTTGAGGGTTATGAAATTTCCCTATTTGCAATATAAATTATGAATGCCTAGATCATTTATCATAAAGCAATCTATTTTCTACATGTGCTGCTAAAAATTGATAACGTATGTGAAAGTACGGGTGGGGGTCTTTTTTATTACATATATAAATGATATGAGTGTTATATGTCGAAAATTTTCTAACGGCAATCGGTCGCTTCTGTTGATCGAAATGTCAAATGGACTACAATGAGAATATTCAATAAGATATATATCGTGCTAAAACATGGTTTCCTCCAAATATTATATTCCGGATTTATTAAACCATAAACACGTGGCCAAAGATATATAATCGAACACTCAGTTTCAATTTACAATTAACAACGCCGCCGTTATAAGAACGGTTTGAATCAGCCTTCTTTCAGTATATGAAAGGATATTTCTTTTACATTGACCATAATTAAACTTTCTTAATACTTTGTGAATGATATCGAGGACGTTTTGACTTTGAGCATTTCTCCAAAACTGGCAGATACTTTAGTCGGCAACGCTTATTTTTTCAAGTTTTAACTTTTGTTGCGAGGAGTTGTTGAATTACCAATGCTGAAAAGGAGTTTGTCATTGAAAAAGTAAAAAACAGCGAATATTCTTGCTGAAAACTGATTTAATAGGAACTATCAATGAAAAAGTTATGAACATTTTTCTCCAGAAGAAGTTTTAATTCATCAACTTTGCTATAGAAATGAATTTCATTATTTTTGGGCAGATTCTATGCCTTTTACAAAATTTATGTTCGGTTCTATTATGTGTGAGTCTCACACACATCAAAAAACCGAATAGAAACAACGTGTGTGGCGGGCGAAATTTTGAAGCCATCCCAACTTGACCCAAGCGATATTTCGGCCTGTGGACACAAAACTTTAAACTGTGTATTAAAAAAAAAACACAACCCCCCCCCCCCCAAAAAAAAAAAAACACGAAGACTGGTCTTGATTATCGTTCGTTGATGTTTTCATCACGTGATTATGAAGTCGTGACGTCATATCGTAAATACAACAAAATATCAACAAAGTGTCGTGTCCAGTCGAAGTCTGTGTTTTATCTACGTCTCTCGTTTTGAAACGAACCATCGAGCCATCAGAATGTCTTCTCTTCCCGTAGCAGAAGAAATACAAGGTAAAATTGTTGAAGTATCGTAATTTCTAGTCAGAAAGAGATATTTGCTAGCTTTCTGAGGGAATTTTGGAAGTGCAGGTGCCCGCTGGAAATGTATCTGCAGCCATTTTCGCTTGAAGAAAGCTTTTGTTTCTTGACATTTTCTGCATTCTTTTGCATTGGCTATGACGTCTTCTTTTCAATAGATTATATGGGTATTTGTTTTAAAATTATGTGAAAACGAACACAAATTGGTTTACTGTATTAATGAGTGAAAGCCGATCGAAATTATCTATATAGTGTACGTTATACGTGACAGACCTACTGACCCTATTTACACTGACCTATATATATCATCACGGTTACTTCTGCCTTTTGGCCAAAAATATACGGTACGTACATATAATATAGTGGGTCACCTGGAGTTTGCAAGTGACCCAATTTTTTTCCACAGAAAATTTACTTATCTAGTGAAAGCTGTAAATTTGTATGAAGAGTGAAAGACCCCCCCCCCCCCCGCTTTGGGTTCCAAATTTACACAACGCTTTTTTTACAGCTATCATAGCACATAATGTGCATGAATAGCCACCAGGATGAAAGTGCATATAATTTTAAAATATTTGAAAATATCTTCAGATACACATGTAGTGGATGAAGTTTTGGAGGATATGTATTATCCAATAGTTATTTAGAAATCCTTTTCATCATATACTATATATATATACATTTGTTTGTCTATAGAATTTCAAAAGCCTTATATTTATGATTTGAACAGAATATTCTATCATTTTTACAATTTTTTTTTCAGTTTGTGTATGATTTACAAAATGTACATGTATATCCTGACAATTAAAAGTGCAAAAGTTAATAACTAACCCTCATCTTCTGATTGATGATCATTAATTCATTCATTCATTCATTCATTCATTCATTCATTCATTCATTCATCCATTCATCCATCCATCCATCCATCCATCCATCCATCCATCCATCCATTCATTCATTCATTCATTCATTCATTCATTCATCCATGCATTCATTCCTTTGTTCATTCATTCATTCTTAGTATATTTGTACACTGTACTTTAACCTGCAGGGTAGTTAACCTGCCATACACACAGTGTGTACTGAGTCACTGGTACTGCCTTCAATCACTTGAATCTTGATAAGAATTAGAGAAAAATTAGCCTTGAAAATACCTTATACGTTAACAATATTAATATCTACATGTCTTTTCCTGCTTTCTTTGGACAGATTCTTGGGTACAGCTGAATGAAAACAATGAACCATTTGCACTCCATTCTATACATAATGGAAATTCAGAGGTAGAAAAACTACTCACAGATGCTCAGAAGGAGTCAAGAACGCCCTCTAGATCCAATAGTAAGGAGTCATCAACTAAGAGCAGGTAACTCATACCGGTAGTGTGCATTAGATTAAATTAGCCACCGAAGCTGTAAATTTTCATATAGCGAATGATATGATAATTACTGATAATTTGTGATGCTTTCTTTTTAGCAAGCTAGAACTACTGGTAGAACAAAATAAAGTTCACTACATTTCAAACCCAGAACATATAAATACTGGTTATAATGTTTATAATAAAAAAATGTAATGTCTGCACAATTTATGTTATTTTTATTTACCGATATATGTAACATTTAATTATTTGTATTCTGAATTTTAGCCCCAAAAGTCCAAGATCTCCGAACAATGAATTTCAAGTAAGTTATTCCGTCTTTTCATTTTCCATTTTGGATGATATTTGATGTAAGCAATGTTAGCAATATTATGAGTATTTGAAATTTCTATGGAAATAGCAAGTGTATGTGAAGGGTATTTTCTCTGAACTTTGCACTCAGGGTTCCATAGAATATTTTACATCAGGCACTGTCCCAAATGGAAAGTAACACTGTATATATTGAACAGACCGAATAATTCAAAGAAAAAAGTTAAAACTTACATGTACTATCTTGTTACAGTTGTATCAAATTTTCTTTCAAAGAACAGATTCTCTTTTTGCAGAGTCTTATAATTACCTCTATGACGGTGTATGCTTATTATGCTATAAAATGTGATGCCAATGTCCAAGTGTTGTTAACAATGGGTAAGATAATTGTGAACTTGCTCCCTTGTCAGTTTTTCATCCACACTACTTTAATTTTGAAGATACATGTACTGCAAAAATAAGTACTGTCATCATTAAGTCTTGTTACTTTCACCTACGGAATATACTAGGTCGGATTAGGCATCTTCTCTCGGAGGAACTCTGCAAAACACTGATCAACTCACTGGTGACATCAAGACTTGATTACGGCAACGCCTTGTTGTTCGGTGTCAACAAATTTCTCATCGAAAAGCTGCAGCGAGTTCAGAATGCGGCGGCCAGAATAGTTTCACGCGTTCGCTCGAAGCAAGAACATATATCTCCAGTTTTACAAGAGTTACATTGGCTGCCTGTTGTATACAGAATAGAATTCAAAGTACTAGTGTATGTTTACAAAGCGTTACACGGACTTGCGCCTTCATATTTAACAGAACTAGTCAGTTTCTACCGTCCGACTCGAGTATTACGATCAGAATCGACCTCGTTACTGCCAGTCCCAATCGTAAGAACTAAAACGTATGGCAAACGATGTTTCGACAAGTCTGCGGCCACTCTGTGGAACAATTTACCGCTGACCCTCAGGAACTGTGACAGCTTGTCGTCTTTTAGAAAACAACTGAAGACTTACTTATTTAAGAAAGCGTACTTGTAAATATTGTCATATTGGTTCTCAGAAAGTTGTTTTTAAATTGAAACATTTGATAGTGTTTAAATGAACGTTTTATATGTGTTTTTAAATTATGATTACTATTTTTTTTTACTGCAAATGCAGATTGTACAGCGCCTTAGAGATATCCATTATAGGGCGCTATATAAGTTTTAATTATTATTATTATTATCATATTTTATTTATTTCCTGCAGGAATTTTCCATTGGAAAGTGAATCCATGCTGGAAGGTCCCCCCCCCCTTCAATATATTGCGACATTTAATATATTTCTATCGTAATGCGATGTGAAATGCGTATTGCAATATATTGCGCCCTCATGGATTTTATGAATAAATCATTGAATCACTTTGATTTTAATCAGTTTAACTGAAAACAATTATAAGCGACCTATGGTCCACATCTCTCAAAATTGTAATGCAAAAGCAATCAAAATGATTCAATGACTAAGGTGTGTGTTTCTTTCAAGCAAATGACAATGACAATGTGAAATTCAATCAGAAAATATGGACAAACCTGATTTTGCATTAAAAACGATATATATTAAAAATGAGAAGAAACGATATATTGCAGTATATTGCAATTCACTATTGGCAATATATCGTTTCACCCCTACCTGAAAGTACAAAGAGACTGAAGTGTGGATGCAAAAATGGACATAGTTCAAGTTCATAATTTTTTTGCCCTCTGTGTTAGATATTTAGTGAATTACACATTTTACAGGACCCGCGACAGGATACTGATTGGATATGGTATTTCTCTAGCGGACCTGAAGCTCAACCACCAAGGTAAGGTTTTTATACTGTAACTGATACCGTACATTGTATGTGTATTTGTTTTAGCGGTATATAATCAGTGCAGTTAGTTCTATTATGAGTGAACTAATTCAAAACTACACTAAGTTCTTTATCTCATGTAGTATTACTAGTTTATGTTTGAAATAATTAAGTCTGCTCATTCATGATTATGCTATTTATTAAATGTCAATTTGCCTTAATATCAATACAGTAATGCATTGTTATAAATATTGTAATGTTACTTTCTAACTTAATTAGATACTGTGAAATATGAAATCTATCAATCTAATTTAAAGCCTCTGCAGGAAAAATATAATTATATGTGACAAAATCTGTCAATTCTTATGTTTTTATGCCCCCGGAATCAAAGATTCGGGGGCATATAGTTTTTGGCTTGTTCGTCTGTTTGTCTGTCTGTCTGTTTGTCTGTCTGTCTGTCTGTCTGTCCGAAAAACTTAAACATTGGACATAACTTTTGAATGGGAGGTGATAGGGCTTTCATATTTCACATGTGTATTCCTTGTGACAAGACCTTTCAAATGATACCAACATTTTTGACCTCGTGACCTTGACCTTTGACCTACTTTTCAAAAACATTGGGCATAACTTTTGAATGGTAAGTGTTAGGGCTTTCATATTTCACATGTGTATTTCTTGTGACAAGACCTTTCAAATGATACCAACATTTTTGACCTCGTGACCTTGACCTTGACATTTGACCTACTTTTCAAAAACATACACATTGGGCATAACTTTTGAATGGTAAGTGATAGGGCTTTCATATTTCACATGTGTATTTCTTGTGACAAGACATTTCCAATGATACCAAAATTTTTGAGCTCGTGACCTTGACCTTTGACCTACTTTTCAATTACTTTAACATTGGGCATAACTTTTTAATGGTAAGTGATAGGGCTTTCATATTTCACATGTGTATTCCTTGACACAACCAAGTGACCCTGACCTTGAACTTTCACATACATGTACTTAACAGAAAATAGTATTTATACTTACAAAGATGCCTCTGGGGGCATTTGTGTTTCACAAACACAGGCTTTATTGTATCTGAAATCAATCAATAAATTGAGATAACCAACCTTTACATGTATTCTTATTGTTGTAGCAATCTTGCCAGTCGATTTAAACGACCCTACCAGAAGAACTACTACAGCATTAGAAATTCCCGTGTGATAAAGAACAATCTATTCAGCAAAGAGAATATTCCCACCCTTATTCTGACCCACGCCTCTTGTATTATAGGAGCTGTTTTGTAAGTCAATTTGTATTGATGTTTAAGAACCAAGAATACATGTACCAGTATAGAACTGTAGATCATTGAAATTGTCATTAAATCATTTTTCATAAATTATGATATCATATTTTTTAAAACTAAAGGCTACTGTCTGCAAGAAATATACATGTACATGTATTTTTCCATAATTGTCATTCAAAAGTCAGTCTTGAGAGCATTAAATGACTTTATAAAAATAGTCCTAGCTGCTTTCGTTAATTTATTGGCATATGAATTTCAAAAGATCAATCGACCGATCAAAATGTGTAAACAAACACATTTTGGAATAATAACAAAATTAATGTATCAGGAAAACAGAACTTTAAATTTATAATACACTTAATTATGGCTTCATCAATAACAGATTTCTGAGCTATCAATGTATGTGTGCCGGATAATATAGAAAATGCCAATTTTGGTTGTTTCAGGTTAACTTGGTTCTACATGAAGAGATACCACATGGTCGTTAACTAGAGGAAGTCAGTGTCGGCTAAGTCAGAGAGTTATATATACAAAGTCACACAGATTTTGCAAAATTATCTCATTGCTGAAGGGTCAGAGCAGAATTTATATCGTATTTCAAAATCTATGGGGCTTTATCGCATTATTTGGTTTTCATCTGTTTATAACATAAAGAAAAATTTATATGTACCGTTAATTTATAAGCCTCGCTCATAGATATTATGATCTTTGAGTTTCTTATGGATGTCCATGCAGTACATTATGCTTCTGTCAGATACTTCATGAAAAGAATTTACAATTTTGAAAGATTAAGAAAATTTACAATGTTAAGCATTTCATTTTAATAGAATATTTAGGATTTACTTTTCTATGCCTGGCTAATTATGAGCATCATGCATCTGTAATTCTGACTCTCGACAGATAAAAATAGAGTGATCTGAAAATTTTGATAAGCCGAAATTCGGTACTTATGATTGGTTGTTAGCTCACCTCGACGAAGTTGAGTGAGCTTATGCTATAACCCCACGCGTCCGCGTCCGTGTCCGTGTCCGCGTCCGCGTCCGGTTAAGAAGTTTGGGGTAGCTCAGTATCTGACAAAGTTCTTATGCTACAGTAACCAAACTTGCACAAGTGATTCATCTTTGGATGCTGAGGTGAACCCATGCATCAGATGTAGCATCTGACCTACATTTTCTGCTTGAGTGACTTGGTTAAGAAGTTTGGGGTAGCTCAGTATCTGACAAAGTACTAATGCTACAGTAACCAAACTGGCACAAGTGATTCATCTTTGGATGCTGAGGTGAACCCATGCATCGGATGCAGCATCTGACCTACATTTTCCGCTTGAGTGACTTGGTTAAGAAGTTTGGGGTAGCTCAGTATCTGACAAAGTACTGATGCTACAGTAACCAAACTAGCACAAGTGATTCATCTTTGGATGCTGAGGTGAACCCATGCATCGGATGCAGCATCTGACCTACATTTTCCGCTTGAGTGACTTGGTTAAGAAGTTTGGGGTAGCTCAGTATCTGACAAAGAACTGATGCTACAGTAACCAAACTGGCACAAGTGATTCATCTTTGGATGCTGAGGTGAACCCATGCATCGGATGCAGCATCTGACCTACATTTTCCGCTTGAGTGATTTGGATAAGAAGTTTGGGGTAGCTCAGTATCTAACAAAGTACTAATGCTACAGTAACCAAACTTGCACAAGTGATTCATCTTTGGATGCTGAGATAGACCCATGCATCGGATGCAACATCTGACCTACTTTTTCCACTTGAGTGATTTCGCTTTTAAAAGCCAATATTGAGCAAAGTATAAGTGCTACATGTACCAAACTTGCATATTGAATGTATCTTTGATCAAACTTTCATAAAATGACCTTGACCTACTTTTTCCGCTTGAGTGATTTTGCCTTTAAAAGCCAATATTGAGCAAAGTATAAGTGCTAGATGTTCCAAACTTGCATATTAGATGTATCTTTGATCAAACTTTCATAAAATGACCTCGACCTACTTTTTCCGCTTGAGTGATTTTGCCTTTAAAAGCCAATATTGAGCAAAGTATAAGTGATACATGTACCAAACTTGCATATTGGATGTATCTTTGATCAATTTTTCATAAAATGACCTTGACCTACTTTTTCCGCTTGAGTGATTTTGCTCTATAAAGCCAATATTGAGCAAAGTATAACTGCTACATGTACCAAACTTGCATATTAGATGTATCTTTGATCAAACTTTCATAAAATGACCTCGACCTACTTTTTCCGCTTGAGTGATTTTGCCTTTAAAAGCCAATATTGAGCAAAGTATAAGTGATACATGTACCAAACTTGCATATTGGATGTATCTTTGATCAATCTTTCATAAAATGACCTTGACCTACTTTTTCCGCTTGAGTGATTTTGCTCTATAAAGCCAATATTGAGCAAAGTATAATTGCTACATGTACCAAACTTGCATATTGGATGTATCTTTGATCAAACTTTCATAAAATGACCTCGACCTACTTTTTCCGCTTGAGTGATTTTGCCTTTAAAAGCCAATATTGAGCAAAGTATAAGTGATACATGTACCAAACTTGCATATTGGATGTATCTTTGATCAATCTTTCATAAAATGACCTTGACCTACTTTTTCTGCTTGAGTGATTTTGCTCTATAAAGCCAATATTGAGCAAAGTATAACTGCTACATGTACCAAACTTGCATATTGGATGTATCTTTGATCAAACTTTCATAAAATGACCTTGACCTACTTTTTCTGCTTGAGTGGTTTTGCCTTTATAAGCCAATATACATGTACTAAAAAAATATGTTTGAATTGAATTTTGCTGTCACGAGGTGAGCTTTGTAATCTGTGATTACCTATGTTTTTTTCTTCAGTTGAGATATTTACTGCTTTAGTAAGTTTCGAGACTTCATTGATCTTGTGTAAAGGTGATAATTATGAACTGTGCTGCTTTTCTCACAAAAATTATTCATGGAATGACCGTGCAATCATGTTTCTTCATTCTTAATTTGGCATATTATTAATTTGAGATATCTAATCTTGCTTTTCACTCATTATTTTTCTCACATTTTTGAAAAATTAATTAAAAAAAAAAAAAGTTTCAGAAAGGGATTGATATTTAGTTGAATTCATTTTCAAATGAATATACTAGTAGTATTTTGTTTATCATTTTTGATTATTTCGAAAATATACAGTTGATTTTTTTTTTCAATTTATCTGAGAACAAATTGTCAATCATATTCTAATAACGATGGAAATTATGTTCTTTTTAATTTTTTTTGTTTATTTTTACTGTATTTTACGTTTTACTCAATGGAAAAAAAATAAAAACAAGCTGTTGATGTTGTATTTATGAGAGTGTTACATATTGTTAATTCACCTTGTCAAATGAGCGTGTATTTTTGTTTGTTTTATGTATGTGTATACCTACATGTGTAATATGACTCACAATTTAGAAATCCCCATCTAAGCATTTCAGTATTAAGATGTATCAAAGTTTTCAGTTTTCAAAATTGGAAGAAATAAAAATTAAAAGGAAAAAAAAAAGTCTAAATTAAACTGCATCTCAATATAATTATTCTATGGTTACAGTAAAAACCATAATTCTGTAAGTATGCAATTCATTATAGGTTCCCCTAATTATAATTTTAATTTTTGAAGTTTTGTGTATAGTGCTTCGGTATGGAGCCCAAATTTGTTTTCTTTTCCTGAAATTTCGGCCATTTAAGAATTGAAGCAGGCCATTTTGCTTATATTTGAAAGCATGATTCTTATTGCAGTTTGTGAAATTTTGACAAACATTCACCTTGATGCTGAAATTTGCTTTATGGCGATATGTTAGTGCTCACTTTTACATGTATATTATGAATATTTATTTTGTTCAATTATTATCTGTTTTATTCTTTTGCCTTTAATGTCAAGTAAATGTAGATGGAAGTTAATTTAAGAGTATAAATCATAAATTGAAGCCCCAATCTCTTGAATTTTAAAAATAGCCTTGGGTCTAAAGCAGAAAGGTTTAAAATCCATCAATTCATAAATAATAACTGGGTATAACGAAAAAGTAGTTTCCTTCATGTTGCAGAAAATAAAAGCTAATAGTAGTGAACATTGCTGGAAGTTGTTTGCCATATATAAGATTGAATAATATATAATCCAGACAATTATACAATGTAGTGCTATCATCCATCTAGGCTGAAACCCAAACAATCACATTGTGCTATTTTTAAAAATGAAATCATTTTCTAAATGTACGAGAATTCCATCAGAAACATCATTGACTTGGCATTATTTTATGTTAGCATTTCATTCCTTTCTCTTCATTGTTAGTGGCACTGGTATGTCAATGTATGTACACTGTAGTTTTCACTAAATTATTAGTTATATTATTTACTATACATGTAGTAATTACTAACACCAATTACTAATTCTCAAGTAACTAACATCCAATACTAAGTTAAAATTTCTCTAATATGTATCTTGTTATATATAAGTGTATTCTTAGCATTAGGTGAGATTTCATGTTTTACTCTTGAATTTTATCATCTTTCATTTGCATTTGATGTTGGTATTTAGAAAAGAGATCTGTTCAAGTATGCTGTGAATGACATATGGAATGTGACATGCCATTGGACTGAAATTGGGTCAACACACACAAGTACCGGTACTAGTGTATTAAGTGTAGCCCCAACGTCCATGATTCTGTAGGCTTGGATATTATGTCTAGCCTGAGAAATTGTTATGTGCATGGTAATTTACCGGCAATTAATTAATCAAAAATCTATATACTATATTTGATCTCATTTTGCTTTTTAAATTCTCGCCTCATTGTGATACATGAAGTTGGAAATACATTATATGTTATATATATTTCATCTATTTGATTCTTCTGTCAAATTTACAATTTTGCTATTTTTTGGTTCAAATTTATCATTTTTGCATAAAATATCTGAAGGAAATTTATAGAATTCTCCACATTTTTCTTTGTTATTTAGATAAAACTAAAATGTATTGATATACAGTATGTACATGTATACATGTATAGCTACACTACAAGTACCTGATGTTGAACATCAAAATGACAATAAATGCCTAGCTATGATTGGTCAGTTAAGGCAAGTTAAGTGTGGAGACTCCTACATATAGTTTGATAATTCTGAAGGTCTAGGATTGTATGTAACAAAGCTGGATGACATTCCAAGATGGAGATGTTTATAAGGAGAAAAAAAACACGCACAAATTGTATTTTGAATAGGAATGTTGACAAAGATATTGAGATACATGTCAAATGTTATTAATTTTTTCCATACAAGTAAAGTAGAATATTGCATTAGAATTTAGACTAACTCACCATTTTGAAGTAGATCATCTTACAAGGGCATTCCATTTCGAACTTGAACAATTTTTGTCTTGTACATGTTCCTTGTTTGAGTGACATATTCTACTGTAATGGAGAATTTTTTTATGTCAATTCTTTCTTTACTTGAAGTTCAACATCTTTCGATTTGTGATATATCCTATGTGTGTTTCTAATATTTTGGCCTTTGATTTATTTTTGAATTATTTTTCATTCCTAATGAAGTGAAGGACATATCGTAATGTAAGAAAAAATTAATTAGCTCGTTTATGGAGGAGAAACTTTATTTTTTTAGCAAGGAAAAAGAATGATGCACAGTTTCTGTGAAGATTGACTTTGAAAGTTCAGTGTTAAAAATAGTATTTTACTGTTGGAGCTGTTGTTTTGCATATACTTTGATCTTTCATTCTTTTTTGTCCATTAAGTTCTTGACCAGGGTAAATTAATGTATGCCACTTAAAAATAAGGTCAAATAACTTGGATCATTTCGTAAAGGTAAACTTGGATTCAATGACATTAAAGTTGGTACATCAGTTTGTTGTCGTGTGAATTAATATGATTTTAAAAGGTCATCTCCAACTTTAGTGTATTTCATCTTCTGAATAATTATATTAATGCAGTTCAATTATTTGTCCTCAATTACTACATGTACTAATTGTTGAAATATTTTTTTATGCATTTGAAATATATGAAATTATGAATTATTTTTAGCTCACCTCGACAAAGTTGAGTGAGCTTATGCTATAACCCCACGCGTCCGCGTCCTCGTCCGCGTCCGCGTCCGCGTCCTCGTCCGCGTCCGCGTCCGTGTCCGCGTCCGTGTCCGCGTCCGCGTCCGGTTAAGAAGTTTGGGGTAGCTCAGTATCTGACAAAGTACTAATGCTACAGTAACCAAACTGGCACAAGTGATTCATCTTTGGATGCTGAGGTGAACCCATGCATCGGATGCAGCATCTGACCTACATTTTCCGCTTGAGTGACTTGGTTAAGAAGTTTGGGGTAGCTCAGTATCTGACAAAGTACTAATGCTACAGTAACCAAACTGGCACAAGTGATTCATCTTTGGATGCTGAGGTGAACCCATGCATCGTATGCAGCATCTGACCTACATTTTCTGCTTGAGTGACTTGGTTAAGAAGTTTGGGGTAGCTCAGTATCTGACAAAGTACTGATGCTACAGTAACCAAACTTGCACAAGTGATTCATCTTTGGATGCTGAGGTGAACCCATGCATGGGATGCAGCATCTGACCTACATTTTCCGCTTGAGTGACTTGGTTAAGAAGTTTGGGGTAGCTCAGTATCTGACAAAGTGCAAATGCTACAGTAACCAAATTGGCACAAGTGATTCATCTTTGGATGCTGAGGTGAACCCATGCATCGGATGCAGCATCTGACCTACATTTTCCGCTTGAGTGACTTGGTTAAGAAGTTTGGGGTAGCTCAGTATCTGACAAAGTACTGATGCTACAGTAACCAAACTTGCATAAGTGATTCATCTTTGGATGCTGAGGTGAACCCATGCACCGGATGCAGCATCTGACCTACATTTTACGCTTGAGTGATTTGGATAAGAAGTTTGGGGTAGCTCAGTATCTAACAAAGTACTAATGCTACACTTACCAAACTTGCACAAGTGATTCATCTTTGGATGCCGAGATGGACCCATGCATCGGATGCAGCATCTGACCTACTTTTTCCACTTGAGTGATTTCGCTTTTAAAAGCCAATATTGAGCAAAGTATAAGTGCTACATGTACCAAACTTGCATATTGGATGTATCTTTGATCAAACTTTCATAAAATGACCTTGACCTACTTTTTCCGCTTGAGTGATTTTGTCTTTAAAAGCCAATATTGAGCAAAGTATAAGCGCTAGATGTTCCAAACTTGCATATTAGATGTATCTTTGATCAAACTTTCATAAAATGACCTCGACCTACTTTTTCCGCTTGAGTGATTTTGCCTTTAAAAGCCAATATTAAGCAAAGTATAAGTGATACATGTACCAAACTTGCATATTGGATGTATCTTTGATCAATCTTTCATAAAATGATCTTGACCTACTTTTTCCGCTTGAGTGATTTTGCTCTATAAAGCCAATATTGAGCAAAGTATAACTGCTACATGTACCAAACTTGCATATTGGATGTATCTTTGATCAAACTTTCATAAAATGACCTTGACCTACTTTTTCTGCTTGAGTGGTTTTGCCTTTAAAAGCCAATATACATGTACTAAGAAATATGTTTTAATTGAATTTTGCTGTCACGAGGTGAGCTTTGTAATCTGTGATTACCTATGTTTAGAAATACTTTAGTTTTCAATAATTGTATTTAGTTCCAAGTTCGAGTTAAAAAAATGTTGATTTGAAGATACATGTTCCTCCAGAATTAAGCAAAGAAAAAGTGAAAGGGGACTAACTATTCTAGCTATAAGGCACTTAATAATGTAGCTGTATACAACATTGTATATGAATTTTCAAGTGTAGACTCTAATTTTACAGTCTTTTCCTCTTTATTCAATGACAACTACATGTCAATTATTTGTTTAAAAAAAGTTCAGAATTTGTAATGTACTGTGAATGAATGTTGGTATTTTAGACAGTCATTTCTGTTGAATGATACTGTGAAAGTGCAATGAAATTTGATATCATGATACTGTGTTTTATTGTTCATTTCTCAAAATAGATGAAAAAATATTGTAATGAAGAAAGAGGAAAATGGTGGAGAATGAGTGTTTTTTATGCGAAATTTAAACTAATAATGTTGCAGCGCTTTAACTTTGAAAGACGCAAATCAACCAATCAACAGAGGATTTCCATCTCTCTCAAGCTTTTTAGGAAGGAGAGATATTTCAACATATCACCTCTACTGATATTGGCATAATCTTTGAGAAAGACCTGTATTAATAAGACTTTTCAGACAAGATAACAGTCCCCCCCCCCCTCCTTTTAAGAAAGAGTGTTGTACAATGCTGCACACTCTAAAAAGTGAAAACCAGATGTCTCTTCTTGAAAAATTGGCTGGTCTGAATTCTGGGCTTGGCACCATAAAGTAAGAATTGACTTAAGTCTAAATTTCGATATTCTGTTGACTCATTATGATATTACGGATGACTTTCAATAATCGTAAAATTTTTCTATTTTCAAAGTAGATTAGAATGGATTAACTCAATATTTCAAAGGGGTAGGGGCCACGAGACCCCTAAATCGGCCCTTGATTTTTCTCTTAAAATAAATTTTATTAGGAATACTTGATATCTCTCATGAAAATACATGAATGTTTACCGCTTTTCATGAAAAGAATAATATCACCAAACAATGTGCCATTTAACTGTAATGACGTCATGAAGTGACGTCATTTTGACGTTATTGACAAAATATGGCGAAAATTGCTAGGAATTTTGTCTTTTGTCGTAGAATTCAATGTGGCCGCATGCGTTAACTGAGGTAAAACTTTTATGACAAGAGGATATAATGATAATCTTTCACATATAAGTTTTCCATCATAGTTAATGCATGCGGCCATTGCTAATTTAATAGGAATATTGAGTTTTTGCATCAATTTCGCCGAATATGACCTATTTTGGTGTTTTCAAAGGGCTAAAAGTTGTTGATAAAAGCAATGTTTACAAAAAGTAGATTCATGATTCAGTAGAGAACGTTTCAAAATGTCAAATAACAGTTAAAAATTCTATGAAGTACAATGTTCAAAATTTATCAAAATTAGGGCCAATATCGGGCTTCGTGGCCCTACCCCTTTGCACTGCTTTTTTATATATGGCAAGTTGAGAATTTGAGTTAAGTCAATTCTTAGTTTATGGTGCCGGGCCCTGATCACATTTGTCCACACAAGTCTAGATTGACCTTTGACCCCCAACATTCATAGGGGTCACCCTTCTGTCAAGGGCAAACTATTAGATCATTGAAGGTCAAGAAATACATGATCTTGTGATTTATGCAGAAACAGAATAGCACTTTGATAAATGACCTTGACATTTTAGCCATAGAGTCAAAAGTGATTAACTTTCAGTTATGAGAGTCTTTGTGAGAAGTTTCATCAATGTGTAATCAAGGATTACTGGTGTAATTGTGCAAATGTGATGGTTTCAATATATGCAAATTTTTACATTGACCTTTTGACCCCAAAATCAATATTGATCCTCCTTTTATCATGGGTCATCTGTATAAGAAGTATCCCAAATGTGGGTAGAAAGTATATTCACAGTAGTGTATCACGTGATATGCAAATAATCCCCTTCGATTAAATATGGTAAACACAGTCTAAATATACTTTATAGGAAACTATTTAAAGCCTATCATATGAGCATCACTATCATCTATATGCTGGTAATCTTTTCTGGTCAAGAATAGAGGTATATTCAGAGAACACTTCAACAGATTTTTTTTTATTTTGTTTACACATTTTGGTATGGTGCACGTAAATAAACAAAATGTTCTGTTGAAGTGTTCTATGAATATAATTCTATTCTTAACCAGAATAGATTACCATCATAAAAATGGTAATGATACTCATATGATTTACCTAAAATAAATTCATATAAAGTAGATTTAGACAGTATTTACCTTGTTTAATTGGAGGAATTCCCGGGCTAGAAATTATTTGCCTGTCACATGATATGCTACCGTGATATTCTAGTCATCGTGCGGAAAGGCACTTTTCCATACATGACCAGTTGACCTTGGCCTCTGGTTCTAAAATCTACAGGGGTCCTCTCTTTGGTCATGGACAGCATATATTTCTCAAATCTTTGATATTGATTCTCTTTGTGGTGTGAATTCATACAAACATAAATACGGAAGATTGCAAATACTTCTAAACAAGATTTTCCTAATATTTTTGATTATTCTATATTGTTTTGACGTCATAAATTTGCTTGGGCAGAAAAGTTGCCCAAGTTTTGAACAATGGTTAAGGAAGGTGACTAAATGCAAACCTGAACGGACACGCTGCACATGCTGTAGTTGCGATATTGCTTATTACTTCCCTTCTTTTTCAAGAATTCTAAAGAACGTGTAATGTAACAATATTTAATTCATTTTCTGTGTATATATATACTGTATAAATAGTATGAAATTAGAAATTCTACCAAAAAAAAAAAAACTCTATTAAAATAACAACGTTGTAGATCAATGACATGGAATGGTGCCGTTAGTAAAATACTGCAATGTTTATAATACATTTTTCAATACGTGTACGTAGCACTATATGGATTCTCCCTCATCTAAATTTGTAAATTGTGACACAAACATATTCAAACTGCTATTCATATTTGTGTAGACCTGGTGACAATTTCGTAGATATCATGACATACAAAAATAGATGGATGCACGAAAATACCAGTAAGTACCTTGTATTCTGCTAAATCTACTGCAAAATTCATTCTGTTACAGTTTTAGTAATTAGTAACAAGAAAGTTCAGAGCATTGTAGTCCCCCTTTTTGATATTTGTCACAAAAGTAGGTCCAACTCAATCACCAAGGTCACAAGGTAAAATGTTTTGGTATCAAGAGTCAGATCTTGTAACAAGGAATGCACATGTGAAAATTAAAGCCCTATCACTTACCATGTGAAAATTGAGGCCCTATCCCTTACCATGTGAAAATTAAAGCCCTATCACTTACCATGTGAAAATTAAAGCCCTATCACATACCAATCAAAAGCAATTCTAAAAATAGCAATCCAAGGAATGCTTGAGTTGCCTGCAAAGCGGCTTATTTTTAAAGACCAATCAAAAGATAAAGCCAATCTTAACTTTTTTGTTAAGTAGGTCAATTATCTAGGTCAAAGTCACTAGGTAAAAATTATGGTAAGTATAGAAAGGTCTTGTCTACAAGGAATACACATGTGAAATATCAAAGCCCTATCACTTACCAAATCAAAAGTTATAGGCTGTGACGCCAAAAGAGTGACAGACAGACAACTGACAATGTAAATCCCCAAGTGTCGCTATGCTTTGCAGACGACACAAAAATCCTAAAGAAATACATGGGGAATCACAAAACATTCTATTGTTCTGCTTTGTTCTCAGTTTAAAGACTAAAGGTTTTTTTTCTGACAGTCTATACAAAGATTTTGATCAATTTCTATAAAAATATAACATTATCTTTTTTTTCTATATGATATGCAACAATTGGTCAATTATCAATTCAAACAAAATCAAAGGAATAAACAATATATAAAGCTAATAACACAATGTAACATTCTACACTAAGTATAAATAGCATAATGGAATGAGAAATGAGAATAGCAGAAACATACAACGTAAAAATTCATCAAAAAAGATCTGTAAGTATAGAAAGTATAGAAAGAAAGTGTTGGAACAAATCACATACATGTATAATTTTGCCTTTAGAGACTTGCTGCGCTATCAACATCTTTTGACCTTGACCTTTCTATAATAAAGAACAAAAATTAAAACGTTTTAAAGTATTTATACTTAAGTGAAATAAATAACCCTGAAGCACATGTGTTCTACACTGTAGTGCAATTTCAATAGAAAAGGAATCCCAATGATCTTACTTGGATTCTATTACGTAGGGAAAATAATACAATTTTATTTGACAATGGCTTGATACATCAATACAGACTTTAATACGTGCCAATATCATAGAGCAATATGTTTGAGATTACACGTGTACGTATCCCCTACGGAAACACTTATGCCAGTGCCACAATATCCAGTCAAACTACTTACTATGTTAAATGTTCTACAAAACACAGTATCAATATGTATATTCACAAAGCTAAATGGGTATATGGGAGAAGTCAAGGAATGTGAATCTATAAATTTAGCTACCTATTGGCAAAGTAACATATACATGTACATTGATCAAAATTAACAAAAACAAGCAACTTATTAAAATGGTTAAACCATTGATGTGTCACGATAAGAAAAAAATATATGCATCTTATACAAATTTGATTCGGTTCGGAACTTCAGCAAATGAGATTGTATGCTTGGCTTTAGTGAAAAAAATCACCATTTTTAGTTAAATTTTCTTGAATTCAAAATACATGGACTAAGAGTCTCATTTGTGACAAAAAAAAAAAAAAAAAATAGGTATGACAAAGATTTACAACTTGCATGAAATGGCTCAATACAAAACAATTATATGTAAGTTAAAGGTTAAAGTGGTTTTGTTAAGAGATCATGCATACATGTAAATAATATCTTTGCTTGATACAACATCGTCATTTGCTCATAAAACCATAGTGAGTTACTATTATTATGCACTGAAAGTATTTTGTTGCAAAAATCAACCATTCTATCTTATCTACAACATCTTTCGAAGAATTTTTTTTCACTCTTTTTCTAAAATTTCAACATAATTATATCAAAAGTTGTTATCACACATCATGTACTAGACAGTTCCATTATTGTACGATAATCATGAAAAAGAAAATGCATGTACGTGTATTCTTTAATTGTTATGATTCAATCTACATGCAAACTTTATTTTTACACAGTACAATTTGACTAAATATAAATAAATAAATGAAATATTTCACACCATAAAATTTTAGAGTAATTTTTACACTGTACACAATATAACTAAAGTATTATATACATGTAAACATTATGAACAAAAAGTCATGGTTAAAAATAAACTAGAGGCCCAAATGGAATTATTGTCCTGCTATGGAGAATATTTGATCCACATAAAGCCTCAAGATTTCGATGAGAAAAGCAATGAAAAGTGGATAATAATGTTGCACACACTGCAACTAATTCACAAAGAGATTCGGAACAAGGACAACTTAAAGAACCCATGTATATTAAAGTAACTCTAAAGCTGGATTTATACTTCCAGTATAATGTGTAAAATACGAAATGGATACGAAGGATTCAAAATGTAAATCAATGGCCAGAGGCTATGAATGGGGGATGTTAAACTTTAATGAGAAAAAAAAAACAAAAAAAAAAACAGGGAAAATGAATAGAAAACTTATATTTCAAAAATAGAATGGCACCGGAAAGAATAAGGTATGAAGGAAACATGGCACTACTTATCTGACAATTCAGAAATAAAAAATAAGGACTTAATGAAATTTGTAGGTCTGCATCAGTCAACCAATCAACTATCTGACACCTTCGTTGCACTATACAACAGTACAGTACAGACATAAGAGGGTTAGAAAATATGAAAATGTTTATTTTTTTATATCTAGATAAAGCTAATTAAGACCAAGTAAATTTTAAGCTTTGACTTTTTTTTTAACTACAATGTAGACTCAAACACTGCAAGTTAACACTTTGATACACTATTGTAAAATTAGATTAGTCTTGAAACAATGCAAAATAACCCTTTTAGATACAGTGTAGTCTATAATTTAATACCTTACAGAGAATTCCTTAAGCACAGCAGAATTCACACATGTACAAACGGGGTGAATTTGCATTCACATAAACCTGTCTTTCCGTCCGCGCTGCCCACTTACAATGTAGGAAACTGGATAAGCATAATTTGACTACTTTTTCTTATCTGCAGTGATGTCATCAATCTGTATAACTATATTCAAGAAAGATCTAATTTTGCAAGAAAATTAATTCTTACAAACACACTTAGTAAGCTATAACCCTCCATAATACATACAACATATTTCAACATCAAATACATAATACAGTCAATAACATAGCACAGGGTTGGATGGGTATCACATATCACAAATATCGTAATCAACGTCAGTTTACAAAACCTTGATTGGTGAAGGACGTATTTTGATACGTCTCCATATCATCTTCATTGATATACAGACCCGTTACGCCAAAGTTATCGGGGTCGACCATTCTCTGTAACGTGTCTATCAATGTATCTATATTTACTCTTTTTTCACTGTCGTCTTCCCAGCATCGCAACATGAGATTATACCTGGATGGTAGAGAGAAATATTGTTTTAGTGAAATTCAATGCAGTTGGAAATAATGTTTGGTGTAGGTTTATCAATGTCATTGAACTTCTAAAGGTCCTTAAGACAGGTTTAAAAAGTGAAGTACATGTATAAAGTCAAAATCTCAAAAAAGATACAGTAAAAAGACATACAGGACAGAACCTAGTCTTGAGCAATTACCCAAATCAAGACATTGACAAAACATATGATGGAAATAACCCACAATGGGAAAATATACACTAATGTTTGCATTTTTGAGAAATAACCTACACGTATATACTGTACATGCACAACAAATAATTGAGCCCTGAGCAATGTAAATCCTCAAATGGTGTAAATCTAATTCCAAGTACTCTGTCTAGAATTCTTCCAATGGAACAAATTCAAACTTGATTTCAAGCTCATGAATTTGCTCTCACTGTCAAATTTCAGTCCAACTTCTTCAAAAATAGATAATAAGCATTTCATCCTTAAAAATACTTTCATCCGTCACTATGATGTCTTTTCAATCAGCGATTTAACTTACAGACTGTCTGGTGTTTCTTCTGATTTCCCGAGTCTATAGCCACCGTCTATGTGATCTTTGATTTTCGTATTATCGGTGACTTCTGGATACGGAAGACTGTTACTCTCAAACATAATCTCCCACATTACAACTCCGAATGTCCACTGGAAAAGAAACGGAAAATTTTACTTTTAACAAACTTATACAAAAATCTTCAATTGTCAAAGGAGTATCTATGGACTTATCCAAAATTAAATTTTGTTGTCATTTTTAGAAAGTTAAATATCTACATTTTCAGAAATCTAGTTACAAAAACTACTCCTCGATTTGTAAGACATCTAAATTTTGTATAAATATCATGAAAACTGGCAAATTTGGCAAAATATACCATTTTTGCAGCCCAAATTCTATGAAAGTGAGAAAATATGCATCATTTCATATGTAGCCTACATTGTAGAATAAATATTGGTACAAATTCATTACTTCATGAAAACTTCAGATTTTGCCCTGAAAGGGGGTCACTTTACTATATAAACCATATATAGTCCTTTTTCTGCATTTTAGAATACTGTTTTATTAAAGGAAATTCTTACAATATCAGAGTTTTTGTCGTAGAAACCAGCTTTGAGACTCTCTAATGCCATCCATCGTACAGGTAAATAACGTTCCCTTCTCTCGTCATACATGTATTCATTTGAATACAAATCCCAGGAAAACGATGCATCAGTTATCTGAACTATCTTGCTCTCCGTAATTCTGAAATGAAGGAAATTTTTCACTTTTTCACTATCTATAATGTACACATTAATTTTGAAGGTACATGTATATATATATAATTATGAATTGTCATAGATTTTGAGAATCAGACTTAAAAAAAAAATTATTTTTCGGTTGTAAATTGAAAATAAAAGGTTTTTTTTCCAGCAAGTAATTGCCTCTTCGACCAAAATTTGTTGAGATCTATTAATGTAAACTTTACATGCAATTCCTGGTTGCCAGGTCCTTGTGTACTATGCCTTCATCATGAAGAAACTTGAGGCCATCGGCAGCGTATAAGGCAAACTCCATCAACTCTCGGACTGTGTTCTGAAAATAAAAAAATTGAAATGTTTAACAAATCCTGAAACGCATTTCATCGGTACTGACATTATAATAGGAATAAGGTAGAAAATGATATAAATAACATTTTTTTAATTAAACGCATAAGTTAGTTTGAATTACCGATATAGCTTTATCATTCAAGTAATCTTTGAAGATTCGGTGATATGAGGGGTAAAGAATATATAAGCGCTTTTCGTCTGTAGCGACTCCTTTCATTGGTAGGAAGTTCTCATTGACACAGTCTCGGAATTTTAGGCATTCCTGTAGCCCACTGCTTACCCACTGTGGGAGTAGACCAGATTCTGGAATTGATAATGTAAAATTAATCATATAGTCTCTGTAATCCCTATGGACTTCTTGGGGAAACATGAAATTTTTGTTCATCTAATAAACTACATTTTTAAATTTTTGACTAGTTGTATACAATTTACTGTGAAACCTCTATTTTGACGATCATTCTTCATTTTGATGACTTTTTACATAATTTACCAGATATCACGGAAGATAAAATGCCACAATGCACTGCAATGAGAACACCTACCCTTTTATGAACATTTTTTTAGACTTAAGGTATCCGAAGTACAATAGGGCATTTTTCCATGCTTAGTAAGGTACTATAAACTAAATATTTTCTGAAAGGTTATAATGCCCACTGCTCAGAAAAATCAATTTGGTGCCAGAAAAACAAAGGGGAATAACAAATGAAGCATTTAGACTGTCTATTTTCTCTATACATGTAATACATATGCAAAATAACAAAGTTGTACAAAGAGTCATATATCTGTCCTCAGGGCATCATTACCTTTCAGAAAATATATAGTTTTTAGTACCTTACCAGGCATAAAATTTACCATACTTTACAGTGGAGATGATTAAAACGCTACATTAAAATGTCTCTATTGTACAACGGATACCTGAATACCATATACAGAATCTAAAATAAGATATTTATGCACTAGACTAAACAAATGATTTGCAATCAATAACAGGATATGTCATCAGCTGCCATTTGTTTTAATCTAAGTATATATTCTTGACCTTGAAATTGACCTTGATCCAAATTGAATCTCATCAACTCGACAAATCCTGTAAGTATTATGCAAATCAAGTACAATACAGACATACAATGTGAAAAAGTGACTACCAGACACACGGACAGACAGACAGATGCAGGACTAACTAAAGCTAAGTGTTACTTTTTGTTTTACATTCGACATAAAAAAACACCAAACAAGAACCTACTACCACATACCAAATGTATCATATTCTCTCACTAATGTCTTGATTTTGGCCGGTCTTCCAGCTAGGTAGTTACTAGTTCCTGCTTTAAAACTTCCATCAATGATTCTTATGTGCTCTCCTGAAATAAGAAATATTTACATAATTCCCTGTTCACTGCAAACAATACAATTATAATTTCTCAATAAGTATTCTGCATTACCCCTTGGGGTGATTCATCCATTGGTACAATGGGTAAATCCAGAAAGCCGTCCACAGCCGAGTGATCATGAGTGCAATACGATAGACCCTTGCTTATGAAGCTTCAATTTTGTGACGCCGAGATGGAGTAGGGGTTAGCGTGCCAGATATACATTAATATATACCATCTGTAAATAGCACTATACCTTTGTTTGTACATATCCTGCCTGGTTCTATGTCAGCCATGTTGGTTTTACTGAATTCCAGCTGTTTACGTACAGACTCATTCAGCCTATGTATAAAGTTCTCCCAGTTTTCCTGACAGTGAAGAAAACAACATTCAATTCTTTATTGCTTGCACAGACTTTATACCATCTAATTAACATAAGCTGTTAGGATTCGCTCACTTTGATCGCTACAATATCCGATTTGGGTTCGCATCGGGTTGTGTGTATCAATCATTGTGAGCGGATAATAGCACCTGATTTAGACTGAGACTTGATGTCACATAACAAGAAAACAGGCAAACTTAGACATACAACTTACACAAAAACTTTTGAAATACATTTACAAATAGGATTAAAATCTAAAATGCAGATATAAGATTATCATGTTATATCATTATCAAGTTATACTAAATGAATCATATCTATAACCACACAGAATCATTAAATCAAATTAAGTTAAATTTGAAACTTAATGAAAACTGCATGCATGTAGGAATATGTGTTAAATAAGTTTGCACATGCATGAAAGTATAAATGTGCTATATTAAGGTAATCATGCATATATTGTAGTTTGCAAGTCTCAAACCCAGCCCAGATGATTCTAAAATTTCAAATTGAATAAAGTTTTTCTAACATGAAAAATAAGCCATGATTACAATATGATTAAGTAAACTTATTTTAAAGCATGTGACAGGGAAATTGATTCTGATAGGTTCATGACCTTATTCTAATTTGATATATTAACATTTTAGTCTTGAAGTTTCTAATTTTGTCATCTTAATTCGTAAATATTAAGGATTAAAATATTAATAATAATCCCCTCAAAACTGTGTGTCCTCTATGATGTTCGAAAGGTTTACAAGCTTTATTCCTCAATGACCTTGATATTTGACCTTGAAAATCAATAGGGTTTATCTTCTCGCTATGTGGAATATTTATGGAAGATTTAAAGATTCTACGATGACTGTTCATAAGCTAAGTACATTATGACCTTGAACTTTGGCCATAGACCCTGAAAATGAATAGAGTTCTCCTCTCCCTACGGGAATTTTTTTTTAAGGTTTGGTTGACCTACGATGATTTTTTTGTCGTCTGTGCTGTTCACAAATCTCCAGACACGCACGCACACAAACAAAAGGATACACGGCAGCAATGCTACATTCCAAACTCCAGACAGCTCATTTACGTTACGCTACTCTCCACTTCAATATTTGCTATGGCAGATGAATACGTCTGACGCATAGCAAGATTGAGACTTGGAGACTGGCTACATCCCCTCTGTAACTATGTAGTGAGGGGATGGCAAATATCAATAGCTATGTACTGATCTTATACCTGATTCTATACCAATTTGTTTATGGGTCGAAATCCAAGGTATTGATGGATAAAATAGGAACTTTGTATGCTTCATTGCTTAGTTTAAATATTGATAAACAATAAAAATAATTTATTTTAAACTTCATGAAACTTCATTTAAATATTTGATGCAGAAATTCTGCAACTTGTCAAAGAAGGCATACAAAAAACAGTCTTAGATAAAATTTTCTCTGTATTCAAATACGTAGACACTCGATAGTTCAACGATATGTACAATCGATCACCGATCAATTTTGTATATACGTATGTAAACAACTTGGGGTAACATATACTCGCGTCCATAGTTCTCAATAAATTCCCTAAAAACAAGCTATCTTTTTGAAATTTCTAGACATTTATTTCACAATTTGGGCCATTTACACAGAGTGCAAAAAAACTTATGGCCTCTTCAATTTCACCATCTTAATTTCCCATATTTGAGTGTTTTTTCATTCCTAACAAAAATAAACTGAGCCATACAATTTGTTTTAAGAATAGCAAGTTCAAGTATGCACTTCAATACATGAATACCCAAGGATTTCTTTTTTAAATTTAAGATTTATCAACTCTGGCATTATGAAACAACTCTGTATATTAGTACGCTCATGTATGAGGATATGTATTCCTGATCAAAGCATATGATTACATGTATTCAATCAAGATTCCAACTCTTTTACAAATATTTTAAATTATTTTCCCTCTATAATCACATTTATGATCATTATACTTGAGTAAAACATTGATGAGTTTATTTTAAGATAAGGCTCTATATAAATAGATTTTTATTTCAAGTATCATCATTATCAATACTTTTCGTGCAACTGAAAAAAGTCCAGATGTCCAGAAAACTGATAATCGGACAGACGGACGGACAGACAGACTGAGAGAAAACTAAGAGCCCTTCGGCGTTACCGGTAGAGGGCTTAACTTAAGTGAAACTATACTGGTATCATTCACAAGGCAAATCCTTTTTACCAGGAACATTTTAAAAGTACGGAGTAAATAGTATTGATTTCCAAATTCATATTTACGATACAAGGCAAACAAGTTTGTAAATTACTATGGTAAGTTAAGTGCAAATTTTAAGGAAATCAATGTACAAAACAATTAAAGGATCGAGGACACAAAGTTATTTTCACACTGGCTATGTTAGGTTTGAAGTTTTGGCCGTGTCAAAATAAAGACACGTGGGTCAAAGGTCAAATATGGTTAACTTTCCTTGTGGGACCTTAAGGGAAAAATTACAATGAATACTACATGATACTGATAACAAGGATTGTCAGTCTGAAAACCACGTTATTAAACGTTAATTCCTTGAAATCTCCATTCCAGAACAAACCAACTCCAAGTATACTTCACTTATACTTCAAGTGTTCTTCACATATACTTCACATAGAGTCATACTCTTGACGGATACTTTAATATTATTCTAGGAAACAGGAAAACGTGTAGAAATGTTTTTTTTTAATCTTAAGAGTTGTCTTATGAAAATCTTAAAACAAGTTCAGAAATCTGTTGCATGCACTCAATTTGAACATGGATAAAACGGGAGGTTGAGACATAAATTTCAGTGTACTTTAGGTTTAAGAACATGATTAATTTATTGAGGTGGTTGGACAGTAAAAGCTGACTTACTACAACAAAGAATCAATGTATTAGGTGTTCTGACATTGAAATAAAATAATTTTACTTGACCTGTAGTTTCAAGAATAAAATTTGGTCATAAAAACGAAAGTTTCAACTTCTTTCTTAATTACTAGCTATTTAGTACTTAATTAAAAAGGTCAGGGTTAAACAAATAAACACACTACAAAGTTACGGCACTATAGCTTGTTTCCTCTGACAAACCTTTTCTGGGGAGTTATGTTTGGGGTATAACTGAGATATGTTGTAATACTGATGTCCCGTGGGGCAGGGTTTGGGCGGCTGGACTTCAGGTTGGACTATAGCTCGTGGACGATTGTCAGTTATCCTATCCAGTTTTACATCTCTCCTTGACGACGCACGATGACCATCTGCGACAGGTTAAAAGCAAATCGTGAAGATGACATGTACATGTAAAATCGTACAGGGTTAAATCTAAGCGCAGAAATATGAAAACTTGTAATAAACATGGAATAGGAAAGTGACACATGCAGCAAAGCAAACAATGTGACTAGTACTACGCCACCTTGATATAAGCTGTTATAAATGTAGAAGCCATTGCACCATGTTATAGAAGCTGTAGCGATATTTTCTATTAATAAACCATACGCCTTACAAACCTTATCCATTGTAACACCTTCATAGTGATTAGGCTTCGCTGGCTGTCGGGGCATTTCTTTATTTCCGTTTACCAGAGGATTGTTATCTAAATTACTTAAACGTAAATTACCATCCGATTGCTTTCTGGTGCCTTCCATATCTAGGGAATTTGACATATGACTTGTGAATAATATACATGTATCCATAAATCTGAAATGTTTGCTATGTATCTTGAAGGGAATGTAGCTTACATGTTAGGTTAGATATATACTTCTAAAAAATTTCAAATGGAAATATAATTCATTTTTAATTAGAATTCAAAAATTCTATAATGATGGTCCTCATCTTAACGGCAATTATTAGAACATTATAATCTTAAGAATACAGTACAGTCCTACATAGGGAAGTTTATATATATGTATAACATTACAAGAAACACTTAATATGTACACAGATTTTTAGCTCTTGGCCTTTATCAAGTGGTAACGCAGATAAGAAATATCAGCTGATTTTTGTTCTTGGCAGACATGGACGTAACATAAATATTTCTTATCTATGTTTCCAAATTAAAAAGTTCTAAGACTAGTTTGTGTCATAATAATTAAGAATTTTAAGTCTAGATATGTATCTTACTAAATTTATAAATTGATCTAGCGGGTACTACTCTATGGGGTGATAGATACTTGCATTTGATAAAAGTTACATGTACTGATAAATAAACAGGATGCCTCTAATTTGGCTTACTATAAACATATCTGGTAAGATACATTTGAAAAGGAAAAAAAAAGACTTCATTAAAGTAAAACAGAACAAAAGTACAACAAATGGCTCAAAATACACCCCTCATAATTTTCTATACAATAATTTGACGATCAGATGCTAAAACTGGACATCTGACTTCAAAAATTGGCAGGGTTCTTCTAATACTCTGCAGCAAGCTGGTAGTCCCTTGTCTAATATACATGTAGTTTAATTGTGTTTTACTATACTTGCACATGGATGTGACCTTGACCTTCACAAAAGGAAAAAAAATCTTCCTGTTTTCATGGTTTTATTTTATTCTTTGTGGCAAATATGAAGACCCTAGAGCTAAATATCTGTTCTGTACCCTGCTACATGTATAATATGTACAAGTACATTTTGTATATGGAGACAGACAGACAGACACACAGACAGTCAGTGACACACCATAATACGTCTGTCTGGATACATAGAACAATTCCTTTGTCCAAGTCTATCTCAATTTCATAATATTTGACAACTAGAACAGGCTCATATACAAGTAAAAACGTAGAAAAAAATGTCTCTTATTTTGATATTTTCATAATAATTAATTCAGACTTATTCATATGGTATGCTTACACAAACCGATGTAAAGTAATGTTTGGTGGTTTCAGTAAAAGAGAAATTGAGCCATTTAATCTTGATAACCAAATCACCAAAAAATCCATAATTGAAAGAAAAATCAAAGCACTAAAGGTACTGAGTGCGAATAGCCAGAATAATATCACTTATAATGTATGACAAAATATTGTGTTTTCAAAGATATATTTGTTCCTGAACACCTTCGTAGGCCAGTTTATGGACGTATAAAGACAGAACTAAAATGCAAATGCATAATGTTGTCGTAATGAATTGAAAGATGATGTCTGGCAGTGAACATGAAAATTAAATAACATCATATTAAATCTATCCCCCCCCTAAAAATACAACAATCCAATATGACTATCGATTGATGATTCCATATACAAGGAAAGAATACTAATCTTATTTTCTAATGTGATCCCCACTCTCTCTTTAAACCTTTCATGTTCAATGTTGGGTGTGTGCTAAGAATTTGAAGAAAAATTCACTTCTTTTTTAGTATATAAAAACATGATACATCCTAAACGGGAATGTTTTGATCTTTTATTTTTCATGATTGTTAATATCATATTTCATGATGGAAGTTCCTAATTTTTCCGTCGTATACAGATTTTATTTTGTGAAGCGGGGCAAAATAAACCAGTACATGTACTTGAAGTTAGTTTTACATTTCATTGATTCAACTTAATATCTTTATCGATAGCACCGTTTCATTTATATATTGTCCACTAAAACAGATAATCACCTGGTAATGAAAAGGGGTTTCAAACACACACCCTGTGTTCATCTCAGTGCATACAGATGCAATTTTTCATTAGGTCATGCATGTACATAACACAACAGCTCGATTCATATAATATAATTCATTGATTCAGACAATGATCAGACTTTACACCAATCATGACCCTGAAGCAGTCCCAAGGTACATGTAAACAGAGCAACATCGTTTATACATACTCAGTAGACGGGGCTCCCATGAGTGAAGAAATCAGGCAATCACTATGTGCTATTCGCACAAAAACTGCAGTCATAATCAATTATGAAGTCTCCGCATAAATTTTTACATTCTTCTCTTTAATTTGACGTTCATTGTATATTTACCTATATTCTTATTAGCCCGTCTACTGCGGCAGCAACAGCACAAAACGATGATGATTATCACTATCACGACAAAAGCCGCAGCTCCGATTGCTATTCCGATGAACTCTGTTGTGCTCCAAAAGGTCATGAACTCTATCTCCTGGGCTGGGTGAGTTTTGTCACCTATCATTAACTGTAAGAATAGGCTTCCGATGACAAGGAGAAGTAAATCATATTGATGTCATCACTAAGTTTCAATGCAAAAATACTTGATTTGAATCATTTTTCTTTTTTATCTTATTGTTGTGGCGGCAGTAGAGCTTGATGAAGGAACTACAAATATATCTTTTTACCAACCATATTCAGCAAAATGCTAGTAAGCCTCAATTCAATACAAGATTTTCAATGCATCTGGCTTTTCTTTGTAAACAGCTATTATCATGTTCTATAAAACTAATGATACAATTTTTATGCTTTATTCAATACTGTATACTGCTTTGAATTTGAATAATTTGCATTAGATTTGATGCACATTATTTTAATGCGAATTAGATCAGCATTGCGTTCACACGACAAATTCTAATGCGCATTACACAGTTACATTTTTAAAGTACATGTACAACTACTACAAGCCGTATATTTTCAAATCAGAAAAGGGTTGAATTTATGCCAGCTCAATGTATTTCTCATAATTTTTCTCTTTGTAAGTTAAGATCTTCCAGCAAGGCTGAAGAATAAAATAAAGAAAAATATTCAAGTACATTATGTACATCATATACGTTTGCTCAAGATTTAATGTGAATTTGATTCACTTTGCATTCACAGGACAAAATTTAATGTGCATTAAATCAAAATTAATGTGAATTAAAGTAATGCGAATTAAATTTGTTGTGTCAGCCTAAATCTAATAAGCATTAAATTCCATATAATGCACATCAAACCTTCCATGTGAACACAGCATAATCCATCCCAAGCAATCAAACCCTCACTCCTCCCAATTCTTCATACCTTTAGTTTGACAGTGACCCCTGGTCCTGGGAAGCTAATATCAGGTTTACAGATCACCTCTGTACTTGATACCGATACAATACTACATGTGACCTCTGACCCACAATCCACTCTGTAATCACTCTTAGAACACGCAGCATCTAACTGGTCACCCTGAAAGAGAAAATAATCATAATCAGGTATTCTATATTCTTGAAAAGGTCAACTTAAAGGTCAAGGTCATGAGGTTATTTTAAAATCATGGATGTTGTGAAATCATTGAAGCCCTTCTAAGTCCATGCCAATTATCTACATGTATAATGATCAAATTCTTTATGAATCAAAGATATGCAGATATAATGTGAATTCAACATTCATGTCTCCTCACATTTTTGTGAAAAGAAGAAAAAGATAAATAAATAAATTCATAAGTAAGTATTATCTTTATATCTTTATTCTGCTCTAGGATCACCTTACACAATTTCCATCACTCACCCTGATAGAGAAAGTACTGCCGAAGACAGGTTTAAACTCTTTGTCTCCTTGTGCTTGGTTGACTGTTGGGTCCTCTATAATCTTGATACTATTATTAGCGAACATTCCGGACAAATTACGGTACATAGAAAAACCGTCCAAGTATAAACCGTATTTATATGTGCCGGTAGAGGACATGCTAGGAGAATCACAAAACAACTCACTGCCGTCACTACTCCTTCGGCAATCCTGAAAATACATAGTATATCTCTAAGATAACCTCATCTCTGCAGAAATAGCATTAAATTCAATTTCGAACATTCTTACTTTCCAACACTGCCTGACACATTAAAACAAACAAAAATAAAACTTTATCATTTGGCAATACCAAACTACTGACCAAATACATTTGACAATTCTGAGTTACTTACCCTGCGTTGAAGCTCTTGTGTCTGCTGTTCATTATACACTATCAGTTTTGGATAAGCCACACTGTTAAGAGCTGTACCCTTAATGCTCACTGTACAACCACCACTGAAAATTGTGAATTAATAAATCTTTGATTGCTGAGCGACATAAGTCCTCTATTGGCATAAATCTATGTCCTGCAACTCTGCCTAGAATGCTTCAATAAACATTAAATTTAAATTTGACCTGTATTTGCACCAAAAGATGAATTCCCACACAAAAATTAAAAAGTTCATTACCTGCAGTAACATACATGGTCTGGAAGACTGAAATTTTCATAAAATTTGCCGAGTCAAGGGGTCCTAAAATTTTTAAAAAGTACTAGGCAAGTTAAAACCCAACTTAAACTTGATATGTATCACACTAAGATGTATTCGCATTCAAAAGTAAGTTCAATATCTACAACAACAGCCAAGAAAAGTCTGGAGAATTGAAAATTTTGTGAAATTTGGTAAGTCCAAGGGCCATAACTCTTGTAAAAATTAGTCAATAAAAAATCAAACTTAAACTTGATCTCTGTCACATTAAGATATATCCACATACCAAAAATCAGTTCATTAACTGCAATAACTGCCAAGAAATGTCAAGAAAACTGAAAAATTCATGAAATTTGATTGACCTAAGAGTTATGGCCCTTGGACTTATCAAATTTCATGATTTTTTTTTCAGTTTTCTGGACATTTCTTGGCAGTTATTGCAGTTAATGAACTGATTTTTCTTCGATTCTATTGCAGATATCGAACTGATTTTTGGTACAGTGATGATTTGTTAGTCCGGACGAATTGGTTCCCGAGGAATTCGTCCGGATTAACGAATTTTCCGGATTACTGAATCATGTTAAAAATGTCAAAACTTGAGCGCGAAATTCCGAAGGAAAGGGGGGAGGATCGGCCGGTTTTTTTTTTTGTGCGTGTGTGTACGGTTAAATTGTCTTGTAAACAAATATTTTCTCATCATAGATTTGATTAAATGTTTATTTCTTGAAAATAATTGATTACTAAATCACTAGATATGTCTTTAAAGCATGAGCGCTAAAAAGTAGACAAGGGGAAGGTGGTTCGGGCGCCAAGATTTGTCTTCGCTTTTTAAGATCGTCTTGAAGTCAATACTTTTCGCATCATTGAAAATAAATATACAAGTAGTTTTATTTCTTTATAATTCTAATCAAATTAATAGAAATGAATAGAACAAAATGCACAAGAATAAAGATAAAAAGAAAGTGGAAGGAGGCCTCCGTTTTATTACGCTGAGATCAATACAGAACGTTACTTTAACCTTTAAAATAAGAATAAAATTTTATCTAAACATCAATCGAGGCTCCGCGGGCGCCGTTAGTTACCAATACCTACCGAAAAGTACCACTATTCTTCATGAAAAATACGGAAATCATCGTCTGCCAAGAGCGGTTGACGGTCGTTTTCGATTCTATTTTAACTAAGAACAAGCCCTCAATATCTCAGCTAACGCTAACATTCAGTTCGCTCTCATGTTCATCGTGATACAAACATTAAAATTAAAAATATAAACTTAAATTTGAAATGATTTTAGGGCGCTCATCTGTTCAAAATAATGATCGAACGCTACAAGCTGAAAAATGTCACAAAAAGAATTAAGAAAGTGACTGAAAGAAGCGAACAATTAAGTCTTTTAATGCATAGATTTGATAACCACGTAAGTACGCGTACCCCAAGCCGTGACTAGTGCTGCGTTTCCCATCGCCTAATTAATTAAATTGTCGGTTTCCGGTTAATTTCTCCAGGTAAAAATTAATTGTTATGAAAACATGTCCGTGTAGATTTCTCCAGGTTACATTACATTGTTATGAAAACACGTCCGTGTAGATTTCTTCAGGTAAAAATTAATTGTTATGAAAACATGTCCGTAGTTGCTTATATCGTCCGGACTAATGGGACAAAATAACATATGATCCGCAAGTCCGTTCCCGAAAACTACCCTCTGGATCCGGAACGCGGATTTCCGGATTATCGGATCAGTTTTCCACTATGCACGTTTGTTCTCCGAGAAATCGTCCAGAGTAACGAATTTTCCGGAGTAACGAATTCCAGACTAACGAATCATCACTGTATATGAATACATCTGAGTGTGATACAGATCAAATTCGAGCTAGACTTAACTTTTTTCAATTCTTTACAATATCATTCAATCAATGCAGGGAATAAAATGTTCATCATAGCTTGAACAGGACTGATGGACAGACAGACAGGGTTATTCCAATACTATTAATTTCAGTTATTGCTTGGACAAAATTTTACATACTATGGTACATGTTCCTTTAAAATCATGGAGAACTTACAAAACTACCGACAAAGAGACACTAAAACTCTCAATTTTTCCAGTCCCATAAATCCAAATTGGTTTAATGCTCTAATAATTAAATGTAAGTTATTTTAATCATTTATAAACAAATACCTCTTGAAGGTTTTAGCACTGTTGGCAGCTGTTACTGTAGGGTTTGGTAAATAACGGAAAGTATATGGTCCAAGTCCCGCAGGTGGCCGTGTATCATTCCCAAAGTGTAGGTTAACGAACTGAATTTTAACCTCTTGATTACCACTTAGATTTGATGCTGTCAAAAATTCTAAAACTGTGTCATTTCTGAAAATAAATAACAAATGATGAATTAACAATATATAAACAAAATAGTTCAATTAATGAATGATATAAAATAAAGAAAATTCATCATATAATTCAAAGGATTTTCTGTATTTTTTTCAAGGGATAATTATTTATATGTTTGTCTTATTACCACCATGTCAATATATTTTGAGATACTTGAAGCAAATCAGAATATTCATTTTATTCCTCTTTTTTTTTTCAAAGAAAAAAACACTGCCAGTCATGACAAATAATGCAACCTCAAAACAAACAAACATTCAAGTATCTAAGGATGCTCAAAATCTACTCAGTCTGAGTTTTTCAATACAATTCTTTCTCTTATTATCTTAGAGGATATAAAAACTAATTTCCTAGAAGAAAATAAATATTTTGATACAAATACAAATACTCTACTAGAGAATCATATCATATTTTGCAAAAAACAAATGTTCTATGAGCAAATTGACCCTTCTGATTGCAGGAAAAAAATGCAAAATTTCATGACGTCACAATGCTTTTACCTCGGAACCTCGGTCAAACATCGAAATTGCATTGTGACGTCAAGGAATTTCTCAAATTTTTCCCGCGTTGGGAAGGGTAAATTATATCAATATGATACATATGTCAAATCTTCTATGAGGAAATAATATCCCTTACATGTAAGTTACTGTCAGGTAGGTCTGTCCGATTCTGATGTCCACATCTGTTGTTTGGTTTCCAAAGAAAATTCCTGATACCCTAACTTTGGTGCTACCGGCACTTGGTCCAAAAGCAGGATCTAAATCACTATTTGACTTCGGATCCTGAATCATAAAATCATCATTCAAAATATTTATAAATCGAAAATGAAAATGTCTCAAACCAAAGTTATTTCCCCTCTATTCAAAAACGCTTTTGATTTGTGCAAATTGTCAACAAAAGATTAAGTAAAACAAATTTCCCTTGTAGTAGCGATGACAACAAGGATTTTTTTCCTAAATCTAAGGGGGATTACTCTATCAATTCTTCTATCAGACTCAAATCATACTTTAACCAAGATATTTTCATAATGTATGATTAGTATAATAATATTCTTCATAAACATCTGTAACAGTTGAAAATCATGCATAGCCAATCTTGATTACAGAAATTTTTCTAATTCTGAGGGGAACAAATCTGTCAAATGTTTTGAGATTTGAACTAATAAATACAGTTTATACAGCATTCGTTTTAGAATATTTTTACAGATTATGTAATTCATTGATGTTTTCTCTGACACATCATACTTACACATTGCCTACAAGCACCATTGGTACATAAACTTGTGTACTGGCTCAAATTGTGGGTACATGTGCACTGTCCTGAGATTTTGTCACATACGTTATCATGACTACCTCTTTTACTACACAAGCAGGCGTCACATCCTGCAGTATTGTCTATGTTCAGATTATAGAACTCGTTTTTGCACTCGGTACATTTGCCACCTGGAATATATGAACATGAAATCAGCATACAAGTGTTGTACATTGAAAGACATTTTGGAATCGATTTGGAAAAGAATTGGAATGAGTAAACTGATCGATTATTTATTTAAGGTATTAGGGGTACATGTATAATAACAATATCATCGAATAGGTAGAAATAATGCACTTCCATATCTTACATATTTATAGATACACCTTATTTGAAATACTTTTAATGTTTCACTCAACTCGCCATGAAAATGTATGGTCCCGAACATTGTCAAAGTTGTGTGTCTTCGGCAAACTTCGTGGTATATAATTTTTAATCCCCTACCGGCAACCGTTTCTTTTTTTATAAAACAACCAGAAGTAGAGTATTATACCCCTAATGCCTTAAATTGGAAAACATTTTTTTAAGATAAAAGCAGCATTGATGGAGAGCTATATTTTTATGCATAAAACTGGGAAAAATCTTGCTAAAAATAATTAAAACGCATGCATTTACGATTTGTATGGCAGAACAACAATGAAGCTACTGTATGTGGAAAATTAGGGAAAGAAATAGTCCCTCAAGCAATACCAGTTCCCTTTTGTTAAACATTCAAATTGACATGTGGAAGACTTTTAGAGATCGAAAAAATGACTGTTGGCAGCAATTAATTCATCACTACAGCATACTATATTACATGTATATAATCTTACAGTCTTTAAAAGGTATTTTTCACATGTAGAAAATCTCACAACAGATTAAGCATACCATTGTTTTTTTTAGCGTTTATATATAACAGAACATTTTCAAAATGTTTCAGCCGTGGGTGTCAAATAGTCTACATACACAAAATTTAAGGGACTCAAAATCAAACTTAAAGAACCTTGCACGGGAAAATCTTTAAAAATTCTTTTCAATATTAACATGAATAAATACTGACGTACAGGTAAATTTATATTTAGAGGCTAAATGATTCCATATAGACTTTTAAAATAATCCCCATAATCTGTATTTAATTTAACCTTGAATTAAAGGAGGATAAGCACATAATTTGAGCACAACCAAGTACATGTACATGTAGTAGAAACAGGAAATTGACATCAGTGATGATGATGCTAGCAGGATCATGAAAAAGCACTCGTGCTTTGTTTTCCAATTATAGATAACAAATTAAGAGAACTCTTGACAGCAATAACATTGACATAATATGATACCACGATAGTATGAGTGCATGCACATTATTTCCGACATTCTGTTGAATTTTCCATTATAATTTTTTTAGTTTCATAAAACATTATGACATGGCACATACTCGTTGTCGTTGATTGACAGCTGCTGAATAAACAATTCTAATTTTTGCTCTTATCTAATCCCATACCTTGAACATTCTGTTTACATGCACAGATTCCTGTGAACTCTTCGCATGTTTCCGTCTTTGTTCGTTCTGTGCCTGGTGCATTACAGCCACAAGGTACACAGCCTCCTGGTCGGTTTCTTCCAAAATAGTTTGGAATACATGATGCACAATTACCGGGCTTGAAAGAAAAATATTGAAATACATTGTCAATTCAATACATTCCTTTACTTTCACATGTATGTATGACAAATCCTAACTAAGCTAATATGACGATATGACAGTATCAAAGCCCTACCACCTGAAATCATCTGATTATTTCTCGTGTGCTTTCCTTCCTTTGAAGGAAAAGGTTGTTCAGGAGAAAAATATTATATATTAGAAGATTTCTCAGAAGTATTTTATTTAAAGAAAATAGCAATCCAAGGAATGCTTGTGTCGCCTGCGAAACGGCTTGATTATTATTCTAGAAAGTGGATCAAAATTATTGGTATCAGTAGAAAAGTCTTGTCAATTAAGAAATGAATCTCATATTTTTTGTTGATGCAGGTATCATCCGAAAAATTGGAAAGAAAACTGCATCAAGGCGCGTAGCGCGTTGATGCAAAAGTTTTCTGTCCAATTTTTTTCTGATGATACCTGTATCAACAGAAAAAATATAAGATTCATTTCTTATCATTTTATTATCATCTAAGGCCATTTCTTGATTTTATTCTGTTTTGCGTCCTTTTGAAATTGAGAAACCTACCAGCCAGCCAGGGAGAAAAAAAAACAAGAATATAAAACAAAGATGCAAATTCATATTTTGTGAAATATGGCAGAAACTTATTAACAGAGTTTAGTCAACAAAAGAATGAAGGATAATGTCATGTCTTTAATCATTGTAGTACTTTTACATTTTAACATGAAATTTAAAACGTTAAACAATTTTTCTTTAATTTTTGTAGAAAATACATTTAGTTTGCAAAAGATTATATTATTTTAATTTTGTTTTGTTTTGTGACTTTGGGCTCAAAACCTACCAGCACGAGGACGCAAAACAGAAAATAACAAAGAAATGGCCGAATTATGGAAAACAGACTGTTTTCTTGGATCTTAAAACAATCAATCACCGCACTATATTTCGTAAGTCGGAGGGTTTCGCAGTGATACGTCTGCCAAAACAAGTTATGGCAGCCGCAATGATTCAAACAGCGAACAATCGTCTCTCTTTATCTTTGGAATAACGACCAGTTTGAGCAAATTCTACATGCACTGTTAATTTTTGAGTAAGTAGAAAAGAAATGGTACCCTTGAAATGATAAGCAAACATCAACAAATTGTATTTTCAGCAACGAGTTCATTCGTGTTTAAGGGAACCCCGGGTTCTAAAAATAGGGCTTTAAATAGACTTCCGTGAAAAATTGTGTTGATCAATGTATCAACAAAATTTCTCGGCCAATCAGAATCTTCGTTTCTTGAAAATGACATTGTAAATTAAATTATATGAAATTCATTTGAAATATCAGACCTCTTAATTACAAATTAAAAGATATGGTCATTCTCAAATTTTCAGACAAGAGTGTCAATCATCTAGGTCAAGGTCACTACATAAAAATTGGTAACAAAAAGGTCTCATCATAAGAAATATTAAAGACCTATCACCTACTAATTAAGATATACACAATCTTAATTTCTTAGAAAAGAAGGTCAAATAGCTAGGTCAAGGTAAAAAGGTAAAAAAAAATATGGCATGTGTCGAAAGGCATTGTTACAAGGAAAATACATGTGAAATATCAAAGCCCTATCACCTACCAATCAAAATATATAGCCAATTTTACTTTTCTTGAAAAGTAGGTCAAATAAATAGGTCAAGGTCACAAGGTCAAATATCATCGTCTGTGTAGAAAAGTCTTGTCACAAGGAATACACATGTGAAATACCAAAGCCCTATCACTTACCAATCAAAAGATATATACAATCTTAATTTTTTGAAAAATAGGTCAAATATGTTGGTCAAGGTCAATAGGTCAAAAATTATTGTATGTGTAGAGAGGCATTGTTACAAGGAATACACATGTGAAATATCAAAGCCCTATCACTTACCAATCAAAAGATAAAGCGAATCTTATCTTTTTTTTCAAAAGTAGGTCAAATATCTAGGTCAAGGTCACAAAGTCAAAAATTATGGTATGTGTAGAAAGGTCTTGCCACTAGGATTGCACGTGTGAAATATCAAAGTCCTAACATTTACCAATCAAAAGATATATCCGTTCTCTTTTTTTTTTGACAAGTAGGTCAAATATGTAGGTCAAGGTCGCTAGGTCAAAAATTATGGTATGTGTAGGGAGGTCTTGTCACAAGGAATACACATGTGAAATATCAAAGCCCTATCACTTACCAATCAAAAGTTAAAGCCTGTGACACCCAAAGTGTGACAGACGGACGGACAGACGGACAACAGACAAAGTGATTCCTAAGTGTCGCTATGCTTCGCAGGCGACACAAAAATTGATGTAAGATTTGAAAATTATGGCTTGAATAGGTAGGGGGAAACAATGTCTGAAAACATTGAATAGCGAACGAAAATAAACAAAAACTGCATTTTTTACATAAATTTTAGGTATTTTATGTTTTAATCCCCTCTTATTTTAACCAGAAGTCTCTGACGAGACTGTAGCTCTCCTGGTTGTTTTGTTTTTTATTTACTCATTGACAAGTGAATAAGATACATACACATAAATATCAATTTCCATTTTTTAAGACGATAGGGAGCAATCATTCTAACAAATTAAAAGTAGCACAACAAAACACTGCAACTAGAATATATCACTCATATAATTCATAATATCCAAGATAAAGTATTTAAAAAAAAGAATGCCACACCCATTTTCCAAGATCCCAAGGGGGCGGAGGGGGGCCAGGGACTGCTAGCTCACATGAACAATCAATGACATAACAAAACTGACAGATCCATCTTACTGCATTAAGAATAACAACAACTCTCATTCATTAATAGCTTTGAAAGGTTGCGAGCACAATTATATAGGAAAAATGGCCACACCTATTTTCTAAGACCCTGGGGGTCAGGGGCTCAAACAAAATATTAGATGCACAACAAAAACACAAACCAATCATATTGCAAAAAGAATGAAGCCTCAATCATTTATAGTGTCAGAGGAGTTGCGAGCGCAAGATTACATAGAGTTATATACTAGGAGAAAATGACCACACCCATTTCCTACGACCCTGGGGCTCAAACAAAATATTAGTGCACAACAAAACCAGTGACAGACCAATCATATTGCAAAAAGAATTACGTTTCTATTATTTATAGTGTCAGAGGAGTTGCGAGCACAGGATTACATAGACTTAAATAGGAGAAAATGACCACACCCATTTTTTAATACCCTGGGGGTCAGGGGCTCAAACAAAATATCAGGTGCAAAACTAGACCACAGACCCATCATATTGCAAAAAGAATGAAGTCTCTATCATTCATAGTGTCAGAGAAGTTGCGAGCTCAAGATTACATAGAGTTATATAGGAAAATGACCACACCCATTTTCTTAGACCCTGGGGGTCAGGGGCTCAAACAAAATATCAGGTGCACAACTACACCATGGACCCATTATATTGCAAAAAGAATGAAGTATCTATCATTTATAGTGTCAGAGGAATTGGAACACTAGATTTACATAGAGTTATATAGGAGAAAATGACCACACCCATTTTCTAAGACCCTGGGGGTCAGGGGTTCAAACAAAATATTAGGTGCACACCTAGACTACAGACCCAGCATATTGCAAAAAGAATGAAGTCTCTATCATTTATAGTGTAAAAAGAGTTGCGAGCACAAGATTACATAGAGTTATATAGGAGAAAATAACCACACCCATTTTCTAAGACCCTGGGGGTCAGGGGCTCAAACAAAATGTCAGGTGCACATCTAGACTACAGACCCAGCATATTGCAAAAAGAATGAAGTCTCTATCATTTATAGTGTCAGAGGAGTTGCGAGCACAAGATTACATAGTTATATAGGAGAAAATGACCACACCCATTTTCTAAGACCCTGGGGGTCAGGGGCTCAAACAAAATGTCAGGTGCACATCTATACTACAGACCCAGCGTATTGCAAAAAGAATGAAGTCTCTATCATTTATAGTGTCAGAGGAGTTGCGAGCACAAGATTACATAGAGTTATATAGGAGAAAATGACCACACCCATTTTCCAATACCCTGGGGGTCAGGGGCTCAAACAAAATGTCAGGTGCACAACTAAACCACAGTTCCATCATATTGCAAAAAGTATCAAGTCTATATCATTTATAGTGTCAGAGGAGTTGCGAGCACAAGATTTCATAGATTTTCATGACCACACCCATTTTCTAAGACCCTGGGGGTCAGGGGCTGAAACCAAATATCAGGTGCACAACTAGACCACAGTCCCATCATATTGCAAAAAGAATCAAGTCTCTATCATTTATAGTGTCAGAGAAGTTGCGAGCACAAGATTTCATGACCACGCCCATTTTCTAAGACCCTGGGGGTCAGGGGCTGAAACCAAATGTCAGGTGCACAACTAGACCACATACCAAGTAAGATGCAAAAAGAATTAGCTTTCTATCTCCTATGGTTTCAGAGGAGTTGCGAGCACAAGAATTGTTTACGGACGGACGGACGGACAGACGGACGGACGCCGGACGACGGGGTATCGCATAAGCTCGACTGGTCAGAGACCAGTAGAGTTAAAAATGAAAAAAATAGCTTCGAAACCAGTATGCCAATGTAATAAGTAAAATATGCAATCCGGAAACTGGAAACTGTTATTTTTTGTACTAAACAGCCATATTGTTAGCTTTCAGGCGCGAATTACACACTGTGCAGAAATAGACATATTTATATCGTTTATTTCATTCATGTATGTTGTATATATTTCATCGGAATCCACTCAGAATAGATTGTTCAATTCTATAACAAGAAGAAATGGGCAACTTTATCAATCTAAGTCAGATTATTGAAAAATAGCCCATCCCCCCTTTTTTCGTTTTTCATCTGTGGGACATTGTTCCACCCCGAGTTACAGAACCCCACTTGGTCAGAAGTTGGTATTAATGATAAACACATTTGGTAAAAGTGGCATTTTGTACCTCGGGGTGGAACAATGTTGTAACAGATTAAGTAAGAAAACTTTTCCGTTTTCCATTGATTTATATAGAAAATAAAGCCTGTGTTTGTGAAACACGAATGCCCCCGGTGGCATCTTTGTTAGTATAAACGCCATTTTCTGTTGAGTACCTGAAAGGTCAAAGTCAAGGTGATGAAGCCAAAATTTTTTTGCTATCAATGAAATGGTCTTCTCACAAGGAATACACATGTGAAATATGAAAGCCCTATCACTTACTATTCAAAAGTTATGCCCAATGTTAAAGTTTTTGAAAAGTAGGTCAAAGGTCAAGGTCACGAGGACAAAACTTTTGGTATCCATGGAAAGGTCTTGTCACAAGGAATACACATGTGAAATATGAAAGCCCTATCACTTACCATTCAAAAGTTATGCCCAATGTTAAAGTTTTTGGAAAGTAGGTCAAAGGTCAAGGTCAAGGTCACGAGGTCAAAAATGTTGGTATCAATGGAAAGGTCTTGTCACAAGGAATACACATGTGAAATATGAAAGCCCTATCACTTACCATTCAAAAGTTATGCCAAATGTTAAAGTTTTTGGAAAGTAGGTCAAAGGTGAAGGTCAAGGTCACGAGGTCAAAAATGTTGGTATCAATGGAAAGGTCTTGTCACAAGGAATACACATGTGAAAGATGAAAGCCCTATCACTTACCATTCAAAAGTTATGCCCAATGTTAAAGTTTTTGAAAAGTAGGTCAAAGGTCAAGGTCAAGGTCACGAGGTCAAAAATGTTGGTATCAATGGAAAGGTCTTGTCACAAGGAATACACATGTGAAAGATGAAAGCCCTATCACTTACCCTTCAAAAGTTATGCCCAATGTTAAAGTTTTTGAAAAGTAGGTCAAAGGTCAAGGTCAAGGCCACGAGGTCAAAAATGTTGGTATCAATGGAAAGGTCTTGTCACAAGGAATACACATGTGAAAGATGAAAGCCCTATCACTTACCCTTCAAAAGTTATGCCCAATGTTAAAGTTTTTGAAAAGTAGGTCAAAGGTCAAGGTCAAGGTCACGAGGTCAAAAATTTTGGTATCAATGGAAAGGTCTTGTCACAAGGAATACAAATGTGAAATATGAAAGCCCTATCACTTACCATTCAAAAGTTATGCCCAATGTTAAAGTTTTTAGTTCGGACAAACAGACAAACAGACAGACAGACAAACAGACGGACAGGCCAAAAACTATATGCCCCCGAATCTGTGATTCCGGGGGCATAAAAAACGCACATTCTAACCCAAATATTGGTATTGTTTTTGATAATTTATTCAACCAGACATTAGATTCAGATATGCATTAAGTTAGTTGACATTTCTACTGAAAAATTTCTTCAAATTTCCAAATTTGAAATTTGGACTTTTCAGGGCAGATTTTACGTCTTATAATTCTTTACAGCTCCTTTGACACCTCATATTAGGGGAAAAATTAACATCACAGCATGATCATGAAAAAGCACTCATACTTTGTTTTCCACAATTATAGATACCAAATTAAAAGAACTCTTGATTAAGGGCAATCCAAAAATAATCAAACCACACCCTAATTCAAAATTGACCTACATTTCCCTACGATACATCTGTATGCCAATTATCATCTGCATCCATCAAGCATCAGAGAAGAAAATGCCTAAAAACTAAATTATGTAATCATGATGAAACCAAAAGTTGTAATCAATCATGGAAAGCGAAGTGTCAATCAATGCGGAGCTACTTTGAAATTCTTACCTGTACATTATTTTTGCAGCTACAGACTCCAGTAGCTGCATTACAGCTAGAACTTCCGTATCTGTCACAGCTACAGTTCTGACATCCATCTGGGTTAGAGCTCGTCAGGTTGTACGTTAGGAACTTACATGTGTTACACTGCTGTAGTTCTACATTCTTCTTACAATTACACTGACCCCCGTCCTAATACAAAAATTATCAAAATGAAAGTTGAATGTTATCCACATTTAATACTGATAATAGCATAATCAAGAATTTACTTGATGTCCATTATTTATCTATTAATGCCCATCTGTGTAGGTACTACATTCTCATAGTGTTGCTTCATGAAGGTAAATAGTGTCAGAAAGGGCACTATTTACCTTACTATAGCAACTTGAGAAAATTGTACCTACACGAAAGGTTTAGTGCATAACATGACTTCAGTATTGCAAGACACCCATGAACAGTGTCCTGTATTTATTTTACAACTTTACATTTAAGCACTGTTTGCAATTTCATATGCTTGCTGAGGGATGTAACTATGTTATACCAAAAGCAATAGTACCAAGCACTTATGGTCTCATAGTCCCTGCATGTTTAACTAATGAAATTTTGGAATTTATCATGTGATGCACTAATATCTTTTACAAGTAAAGAATTTACCATAGTCTTGAATGAGCACTCCTAAAAGCGCTACCTCTATTGAATTAAATAAGAATCCTGCTAAATAGACAGTTAATCTTTAAAATTGCTATTCCTAATTGCTAATATGCTGTCTATAAATGAATTGCACTCACCACTTCACAAACATTTTGAGAACCTGCCGTGCCTGCTGAAAAACAACTACAACTTGTTCGACAACCAAAATCTTCTTCTGATATGTATTTCCCTGTTACACAGTTCTCACATCTTGATCCTGTACTGTCAATTGTACATCCATTACATGTGTAGGTATGTGTACTGGAATTACGTGTGCAGTTTGTAGCTACGCCACTGCAGTAACATCTACAAGAACAATATGCATTTATGAAACACAAAACCCCTGTCAACGTCTTTGTCGGTATTAAACGTTGTTTTCTGTAAAGAAGGTCAAACTCAAAGGTCAAGGTCATAAGATAAAATAAACATGGAACCAATAAAAAGGTCTTGCCACAAGGAATAAAAATCCTTGTAATTTGTATGTAACAATATATTTACATTTTTATTCATTAATTAAAATTGAATAGACAAGTTATAACGAGCTTTCTTGCTTACCTTCCTCTAATTTGTATTTCTGGTATTTCGTAATACGTCTGACCGTCTGCTCTTCCAGAGAATGTGATCTTGATGCTCTTTGCTACCATGCTCTCCACGGTTGATCGGTTTGAAGTTGTACCGAGGGTTAAATTGCCACGTAGATCCAGAGTGAAGTAATCGTTCACACTAAAATCATAGACAGGATCACACAGATTAAAGTTTTTTTGGTACATATAGTAAAGATACTGTATGTGTGCTTTTCTTAGCGGGATTTAAGAAATGAATCTTATATTTTTTCTGTTGATGCAGGTATCACCCGAAAAATTGGACAGAAAACTGCATCAATGCGCGTAGCGCGTTGATGCAAAAGTTTTCTGTCCAATTTTTCGGGTGATACCTGCATCAACAGAAAAAATATAAGATTCATTTCTTATCATTTAATTATGGAAAACAGACTGTTTTCTTTTATCTAAAAACAATCAATCACCGCACTATATTTCGTAAGTCGGAAGTTTCGTAGTGATACCTCTGCCAAAATAAGTTATTGCAGCCGCCATGATTCAAACAGCGAACGACCGTCCCTTTGGAATAAGGACCAGTTTGAGCAAATTCTACATGCACTGTTAATTTTTGAGTAAGTAGAAAAGAAATGGTTCCCTTGAAATGATATGCAAACAGCAACAAATTGTATTTTCAGCAACGAGTTCATTCGTGTTTGAGGGAACCCCCAGTTCTAAAAATAGTGCTATAAATAGACTTCCGTGAAAAATTTTGTTGATCGATGTATCAACAAAATTTCTCAGCCAATCAGATTCTTCGTTTCTTGAAAATGACAATGGAAATTAAATGATTCATATTTTAGCAGAGTAAGCGCTATACAGACCACGTTAATTCAAGACTACGCTAAATTATAGAAATTTTGTAGATTAATGTTGAAAATAGGTCAGTTGCCCTAATTCATGATTAAGCTGATTAAGCTATCATGTCAATTTGTCCTTTTTTTACCCTGTTAGCACTGAAATTTGGTTGCGCTAAAATAACTATACATACAGTATAAAATCTACTGAATAGTTTCTCCAGTACTATGCTTGGCCTTGACCTTTCAGAAATGATCAAGAATGGCCTATACATGTCTGTAAGTCCATTGTTCACATTGACCTTTATCCCTAATATAATCTTGCAGACCCAAAACAGTTGAAGAAGTTTGATTAAAGTCTGCTGAAAAAGGGTTAGCATTATCATTACTATTTTGTACCCTATATTTTAGCAGATACATTTTTATATGTCTCTGATTTCAGTTAACAAATGACATTGACCTCTGACCTTGAGTGACAAGTTCACATCCTCTGAAACATTATGATACAATAATCTAAATACAAGGACTCCACTTAATCTGATACCTGATAATCTGATACTCCTATTAATCTGATATGATTTCAAAACATACAATCCATTTCCTATACAGTATAAACAGTGTAAATTACTCCTCTTAGTCTAATAGGATTTTCCGTCAACTATGATATTTTTCCTATGATATTTACATCATTTTCGATGTATCATCACATGAAAATCCTTGATATTGTCATAATACCCCTTTACACTATTCAGAATGGTTTGAAAGCATAAATTGAAGTCAATTAATGGATATAATCAAGTTTGAGATACATTCTAGTATAATTTAGAGGATTATTTCATTGTATCTCAATGTCATTCCAAACTCCTGATAATCTGATACCCCTGTTCTTTTGACAAATTGACTATCAAATTAACAATTAATAAATCTATCTCAAAGTTAGTGCACATATCCAAAATGCGAGAAATCCATAAAACATGATCAACAATCTTTTAAGCGGTCTATGCCTATGCATCCCACTACACAGAAGTAATGTGAATACCCCTTTTCTGGATGTAAACTTCAATTTCATCTGGATGAGAAATAGATGTGTAATAAATTTCTAGCACATTTAATGCAGAAAAGGCAATTTTAATACTGAAAATACCTTGACCTTTGACAGATGACCTTAAGTGAACTTTGCTATTTTGATTATATTTCAATCAGATCCTTTCAAACTAATTTACTTTATCATAAGGTCATTATCAGACTTTTAACAATGAACTGCATATTTCAAAAGTTTATTCTCAAGATGAATATCTTTGGGTGCTTAATATCAGAATTTTCCTTTCACTAAGATAAAAAAATAATATCATTAGCCAAATTGTATTTGTTTACTGGGTATACTGAATACAAATTTAACAACAAAGGAATCATACATGTATGGACCAAACTGTATTTCTTAAACTGCATGTCAATTTAGATAAAAGTTACTCCTTTCACCAATTTCTAGATATGTGAATACATTCTAATTTTTGGAAGTCCCTGAAATGACAATGTCCATTCGAATAAAATATATGTTTGTGAAACCCGAATGCCCTAATCAGCATCTTTGTCAATATCAACTCCATTTTCTGTTAAGTAGATCAAAAGTCAAGGTCACAAGGTCAAAATTTTTGGTATCAATTGAAAGGTCTTGTCACAAGGAATACACATGTGAAATATTTAACAAGCACTTACAAATCAAAAATTATGCCAATTGTTAAAGTTTTTGAAAAGAAGATAGAAGGTCAAGGTCACGAGGTAAAAAATATTGTTATCAATGGAAAGGTCTCATCACAAGGAATACACATGTGAAATATCAAATCTCTATCAATTACCATTCAAAAGTTATGCCCAAAGTTAAAGTTTTTGCTTCGGACAAACAGACAGACATACCGACGGTCGGGCCAAAAAACTACATGCCCCCAAATCTTTGATTCCGGGAGCATAAAAAGTGATTGGTGTTGCTGACAAGAAGTAGATGCTTACTCTCTCCAGGCACCTGAGCTCACACTTACTCTGGGGGTACACTTTTGGTCGATACAAATAGGCCACTTGCCAAAATTCATAATGGCTGACAAAATGACGAAAAGTGTCCGAGGTAGGCAATATTTATTTGCCCACCTTTTCATTGTTAGGTCACAATGGAATTGCGTCTTTTAACAGTGACGTCATAATGTAAAACAACGCCAAAAGATGTTGACTCGGACATTTCGTGCTTTCTGACAAAATCGGAAAATGGTCTATTGGATGATCTAAAGTACTGTTGCTTTCTTTCTATTGGCTATCTTTTTTTCATAGTATGTAAGCTGTTGCTTTCACTAATTTGTGAATATTAACGGAGACACAGACATTCCATGTAATTATGGTAGAACATGTACTCCCCATCCACTCACTATCAAAAGTTATAATCAGCATCAGATAGATCTGTATTTCTCAACCTTAATCTGAGGTCTGTCTTTTTTTCTCGAAGACTTGTTAACTTTAATTTTTGTCTAAAAATGTGTGCACAACACATTGAATACAAAGGGTGTAAACATCCTTGGTACTATAGACAAGGAAGTTTCAACCTGTTATCTTTAAGGATAAGTTGTACTCACAGTCGAGTGCCGGCTTCCACATACTCTTCAGATCTGCCGTTTTCTCTTCTAAGTTCTATTTTTATCATATTAGGTTTTGCTCCAGTGCTCTTAACTTTTACTTCATCAATCTGGAATTCACGAATAAATGGAAAATCAGAAGCATGTTTAGATTATGAAAGTGCTTTCATCCTCATATGAAACTAGATAGGGAATACTTCTTAGTAAATTTTTTGCATACATTGTATAATTTATTTGTACTTCTATTTTAGCAGGATTCATATTTCAGTAGCACTAGCATTATCAAGAATGGTATATTTCAAGACAAAATGCACACTACAATGAATTTAAATATAAGAGTCACCTTTTGGCCATATCCAGGACTTTCATGTTTGATAGCTCTGTTTATGTTATATTCATAGAAAGTATGAAACACTGCAATTATCCTTGCTTGAGAGAATTTCAGAAAAATCAGAAATAATAATAAATTTCAAGCAATACACATATCAGATCTTTACCATATATGTCTGTGTGAATGTTAAAGTCAGAGATTCCACTTGAGTATTGGAGGCCAAATTCTGTGATCGCCAGCTGGTAGAATCATTCTTGTCTATGGCAAATACCGGCAAATGGGAGTCTTGTCTTAGCCTTAAAACTTTGTTAGGACTTGAATCTTGAGGTTCCTGGCAGTATAATCCCTCCGCATCATACGGCACTAAATCTGCATAAAACCTTGGACAACGGCAATTTGGATTTTCAACATTGGAGGTATAGCCTGAACTGAATATTTTTTTGATGTCTCTGTAAAGCATACAAAAATAGGGGTCACAGCAGTCTGCGGCAGAATATTATGAAAGCAGCAAAACTCTATTTCAAAATCACTTTCTCAAGTACGCAAAAAAGTAAAAGGTGATACTGTGACAGAGTTTTTCAAAATATAAAGTCCCATAGTTGCTATCATTTTTCGGACCAAAAGAAAAATATGCAGCATCTGATGACAAATTAAATCACTAAATGCAAGTTTAGTTATTGTAGCATAAGTTTGTACACAACTGTCCAATAACTGAGCTACCTTAATCTTCTTATTCTTGTCACTCAAGCAGAAAATGTAGGTCAGATAAAGCTCCAATACGCAAGTCTATCTTGTCATAGGCAACCTACCTGTATAATATTATATTTCTTATGTGTATATAGTTCCTTATGATTTTGCTTTAACCAGAAACTTTGGCCCAAATCTTTAACCAGGTCAAAGTCCAAGGTCACTAGGTCAAATGTTATGACATAAATTGAAAGGTCTTGTCATAGGCAACCTACATTGTACATGTATAATATAAAGTTTCTACTGCAAACAGTTCCTTCGATTTTGCTTCAACCAGAAACTTTAACCAAAATGTTGACAAAAGAAGGATGGACGGACGAACGAACGGACGGACTGACAGACAGACGGACATCGTCAATCTTAAGAACGGGATTGCCTTGCAATCCGGCAAATGACAAATCGATCATCCACAGGGGCGGATTATAAGCTACACGTGCAAACATTGACTATGATATCATAATAGACTGATGCACATCGTCGCTCGAGTCTTGTTCAAAAGATGACAGAAAAGTGTATGATTATTATTAATGTTTTCAGACATAGGGAGAAAAATAATCACCGGCTGTGGTCACTGACAAAGAAATCCAACCTTCATGTCCGTGATTTGCTTTTGTCCATGACTTGGCAAGCCTTGTCATGGACAAGCAAATCCCGGACACACCAGTAGGATTTGCTTGTCAATTATCACATCGGTTTATAGATTCTATTAATCTGTATTTGAAAGATTAATAAATTGTATGTTTTCATAGTTGTTAATCTTGTAAATGACTTTTTGTAAGAGGTTAGACCTTATCAGCTCAGATAGGAATGATGGTCGGATGGACAGACAACACAGACAGACAGACATGTGGATGGATGGGCAGACAAGGTGATTCTTATATACATGACCTGCATTAAAACTCTGTTTGCTTTTGGGAATTTTAGACTTGTCAAAAGATAAAACTTACACTTCTGTCATATAATCCCTGTAGAATCGAAAATCAGCCATGTAAAAACTCCCACCGTTTCTGAGAGAATCTAGTATGAAAAGACAAATTCATATCACATATACATGTACATGCATTTAGGAATACTTACTATAATTACATGTATATCATTCACAGTAATGACAAAGTCTAAGATTACATTCAATTTATAGAAAAGACTACTACAAAATATTATGTTTCATTTATTCCCTATCTAAAGAAAATGTAAATCTTATAACAACATTACTTTAATCCACATCAGGTTTTGAAATTCCCAGTCCTGTGGTTTCCTGTGACAAACAAGAATCTATTTAGGTAACCAAACAATTTGTAAATGTCCATACCCATGAACTCCTTCAATAGTTTGACCAACTCTTAAGTTTTTTCAAATTCAAGTCAAACGTTACAGAAGATTTCAAAGAATTCAAAGGTCAAGGTGACAAGGTCAAACATTTTCCACCAAGGTAAAGAGATTGGAAACAAGGCATACATAATATGTGATATATAAAAGGCCATCACTTTCTATTCCCAAATTATGCCCAAGGTTATAGTACGTGTATTTCAAAAGTACAATGTAGCTTTATTTAATTACTAGATGAAGGTCAGGAGAGAAAATACCAAATTAAATACAAACGGTCTATTCTCAAGGAATTTATTAAAGCCATGAGTAAGTTCATATCACATTATTCCATTTGAAATTCATGACCAAGCTTAAATTATGAAAGATCAGACAAATGGAATACCTAAATACTATATCTCTCCCGATCAGTAATATCCCGATTCATTTCCAATGCATTTGAACATTTCAAGCCTGCAATTTTTAAGAATTTATAAAAAAAATCAAATTCAAAGAATTGTGGTCCCCCGCTTTTGGGTATTTGTCTTTAAAGAAATGCTTACATACATCCCCCCATTCTGAAGTTTTAATAATATATCTCATATATTATCAACATTCTAAATATGAAAGATTAACTCAAAGAAAAGGTCAAAAGGTCCAAACTTTTGTTTTGTTTCCAAGGGACAGGGCTTATGAAAAGGTATGCACATGTGAAATATTTAAGACCTATGATTTAAATTACCATCAAAAACTTATGGTCGAGGTTGAAGTTTTTAAATGTGGGTCAACCTCCATGGACAAGGTAACAAGGTCAGAATGTTGTTACCAACAGAAAGGTCTCATCACAAGGAATACACATGTGAAATGTGAAAGCCCTATCATTTTCCATTAAAAAGTTATGGACAAGGTTATAGTTTTTTGAAAAGTAGGTCGAACTCAAAGGTCAAGGTCACAAGGTCAAAAATTTTGGTATCCATGGAAAGGTCTTGTCACAAGGAATACACATGTGAAATATCAAAGCCCTATCACTTTCCATTCAAAAGTTATGGTCAAGGTTAAAGTTTTTAATAAGTAGGTCATAGTCCAAGGTCAAGGTCACAAGGTCAAAAATTTTGGTATCCATGGAAAGGTCTTGTCACACGGAATACACATGTGAAATATCAAAGCCCTATCACTTTCCATTCAAAAGTTATGGTCAAGGTTAAAGTTTTTAATAAGTAGGATCAAAGTCCAAGGTCAAGGTCACAAGGTCAAAAATTTGGGTATCCATGGAAAGGTCTTGTCACAAGGAATACACATGTGAAATATCAAAGCCCTATCACTTTCCATTCAAAAGTTATGGTCAAGGTTAAAGTTTTTAATAAGTAGGTCAAAGTCCAAGGTCAAGGTCACAAGGTCAAAAATTTTGGTATCCATGGAAAGGTCTTGTCACAAGGAATACACATGTGAAATATCAAAGCCCTATCACTTTCCATTCAAATGTTATGGTCAAGTTAAAGTTTTTAATAAGTAGGTCAAAGTCCAAGGTCAAGGTCACAAGGTCAAAAATTTCAGTATCCATGGAAAGGTCTTGTCACAAGGAATACACATGTGAAATATCAAAGCCCTATCAGTTACCATTCAAAAGTTATGCACAAGGTTAAAGTTTTTGTGACTGACGGACAGACGGACGGACGGACAGACGGACAGGTCAAAGTCCAAGGTCACAAGGTCAAAAATTTCGGTATCAATGGAAAGGTCTTGTCACAAGGAATACGCATGTGAAATATCAAAGCCCTATCACTTTCCATTCAAAAGTTATGGTCAAGGTTAAAGTTTTTAATAAGTAGGTCAAAGTCCAAGGTCAAGGTCACAAGGTCAAAAATTTCGGTATCCATGGAAAGGTCTTGTCACAAGGAATACACATGTGAAATATCAAAGCCCTATCACTTTCCATTCAAAAGTTATGGTCAAGGATAAAGTTTTTAATAAGTAGGTCAAAGTCCAAGGTCAAGGTCACAAGGTCAAAAATTTTGGTATCCATGGAAAGGTCTTGTCACACGGAATACACATGTGAAATATCAAAGCCCTATCACTTTCCATTCAAAAGTTATGGTCAAGGTTAAAGTTTTTAATAAGTAGGTCAAAGTCCAAGGTCAAGGTCACAAGGTCAAAAATTTTGGTATCCATGGAAAGGTCTTGTCACACGGAATACACATGTGAAATATCAAAGCCCTATCACTTTCCATTCAAAAGTTATGGTCAAGGTTAAAGTTTTTAATAAGTAGGTCAAAGTCCAAGGTCAAGGTCAAAAATTTTGGTATCCATGGAAAGGTCTTGTCACAAGGAATACACATGTGAAATATCAAAGCCCTATCACTTACCATTCAAAAGTTATGCACAAGGTTAAAGTTTTTGTGACTGACGGACAGACGGACGGATGGACGGACGGACAGACGGACGAACCGGTTTTAATGTCCCCGCGCTTTCGCGAAAGCGGGGGACAAAAAAAGGCCAGTGAGACAAGCATAATATACCTACATGGGTTAAAAGTAATGGAAGTTGGAGAATCAGGAAGCGTGTTAGCATTTACACTGTAGGACAGCCCTTTATCCCTCTCTCCATCTAGAATTATACTTGCTCTTCCATCTTTTTCATACTGCAAAACAATGAATTCACTATCATGATTATGACAAAATTTTTTTGCATTTAAATATATGAAAGACCTACTTTCATTTTATAATAAAGATTTTCAAAATGTAGGTCAAACGACAAAGGTCCTAGTCAACATTACATTATCATTTTCTTTTGGTTAACATATTATAAAAATGTAATGATTGCTGAGCGATAAAAGTCCCCTAACGGCAGCGTAAATTGATGTCCTGAATCTCTATTCATGAGTTTTTTATCTGCAACATCCAAGAGAAGTCCGGAAAACTGAATATTTCAATAAATTTGCTAAGTCCAAGGGCCATAACTCTTGTAAAAATAGGTCAATGGAAACCAAACTTAAACTTGGTCAGTATCTCATTTAGATGTATTCATAAAATAACAATCAGTTCATTAATCTGCAAAAGCACTGAAGAAAGGTCCGGAAAACTGATTTTTCATTATATTTGCAAGGGCCGTAACTCTTGTGAAAATAAGTCAATCTCAATTAGACTCGAACTGGATCTGTATCACATTATTATGTATTCACATACTAAAAATCAGTTCATTATCTTTAAAACAGTCAGGAGAAGTCCAGAAAACTAAAAATTTCAAGAAATTTTCTAAGTCCAAGGGCCATAACTCTTGCAAAAATAGGTCAATAGAGACCAAACTCAAACTTGGTCTGTATCATACTATGATGTATTCATATACCAAATATCAATTCATTATCTGCAACAGAACCGATGAAAAGTTCGGAAAACTGAAATTTTCATAAAATTTGCAAAGTCCAAGGGCCATCACTCTTGTAATAATGGGTCAATGGAGACCAAACTCACACTTGGTCTGTATCATACTAAAATGTATTCATATATCAAATATCAATTCATTATCTGCAACAGAACTGAAGAAAAATCCGGAAAACTGAAATTTTCATAAAATTTGCTCAGTTCAAGGGCCATAACTCCTGTAAATATAGGTCAATCAAAACCAAACTCAAACTTGATCTTTATCACATTGAGATATATCCACATATTAAAAACGAGTTCAATATATGCAACAACAGCGAAAAAAAAGTCCGGAAAACTGAAAGTGTGACAGACGGACTGACAGACGGACAGACAGACGGATGGACAGACAGACCGGGAGGAAACTAAGAGTCCCCTTCGGCGTTGCCGGTAGGGGTCTAATATATGCAACAACAGCAACAAAAAGTCTGGAAAACTGAAAGTGTGACAGACGGACTGACAGAAGGACGAACTGACAGACAGACAGACCAAGAGGAGTCTAAGAGTCCCCTTCGGCGTTGCCTGTAGGGGACTAAAAAGCTAATTCAGATCTCTCAGAACTGTGGTCCCCTGCTTTTGAATGTTAGACATAAGAGCATGACAAAGTCGAAAATTTTGGTTTCAACAGAAAGATGTCACATACCCATGTGAAATAAGAAAGTCCTATCACTTACCATTTTCAAAAAGTTTAATGTCCAAAGTTTAAGTTTTTCAAATGAAGGTAAAAACTGAGCTACCTCAAACTTCTAAACTGGACGTGGACATGGATGCATGGGGTATTGCATAAGCTCACTCAACTTTGTTGAGGTAAGCTAGAACTTAGAGTTCTACTTCTAAATACAGTCTACTCTCGATAAGTCAAACTTTAAGGGACCATCAAAAAAAGTTCGACTTATCAGGAGTTCGACTTACTGAGTACATGACCAGTAATCAATTTTTATAAGACTGGTGAATTTTTCTCTATCATCGTTCACAAACGTTTGTGTTGTCTTCTTTTAATGATAAAGCTAACTTTAATGTATGTTATGCAACTCCACAGCAAGAAAGCATCAATTATCTGTCAAACGATCTTCTTGCAATTAATTTATTTTTGTTTAAGAATTAAAATTTACTTGTGGTTCGACTTTTCGAGATGATTTTTCATGTAAAATTAGTTATGGGACCTAAATATTAGTTCGACTTAACGGAAAGTTCGAGTTATCGGAGTTCGAGTTATCAGGAGTAAAAATGCATAGAAAACAATGGAAGAGAAACGGGACTTTTAAAAATAGTTTGAGTTAAGCGGAAATTCGAGTTATCCGAGTTTGAGTAAACTAGAGTAAACTGTAAGTAGTTACATGTATGAATGAAAAAGTTTTTTCAAATGTAAGTCACATGTCATGGTCAATTTAGTAAACACTGAAACTGATAGTACGAAAGGGGTAAATTGAAGTTTTTCCAAATATGTAATTCAGAGATCAAGGTCGTGAGGTAAAAAATATTGGTACTGATAGAAATTAAGGTCGTCTGTCTTTACAATGTGATCTATTTGAAGGTTTTTTTTTTATAATTGATACAGTAATAATCTGACACTCGAGGATGCAATGTGAACATAATAATAAATACTACTTACTCTCATCACTATGTGATACCATCTATCTATTTGAAGTGACATACTATTAGGATTGTAAGCACCATTAATTATCAGCTGCTTTGAGTGACCAATGGTGATGTTAATACTGTTTATATCAAATAACTGTACCCTGTAAGAAAACAAGAATTGTCAATGTAAAGTAAAATGAAACAACATTATGCAAGTCAATGAGTGTAAGCATGACAATTTTGAGTGACAACATCACAAGAATGTCCCTGTCAGCAATTTTGTCTATGATCTTAAAAGTAGGGCAAAATCAAAGATGAATAGTACAACGAAAAAGAGTTTTCTTACCGATGATAAAAAATTAATGTTTTCTCACAAGGTTACACATGTATAACTTTGAACTTTTTATGCCACCATTATCAAAGAATCAGTGGCATATTATTTCTATTTTCCTGTCTGTCTGTTTGTATGTTTGTCCACAAAAACTTTAACCTTGTCCATAAATTTAAATTTTAGTTCATAGGGCTTTCATATTTTACATGTGTAATCCTTGTGACAAGACCTTTCCATGGATACCAAAATATTTGACATTGGAGTTTGACATACTTATATAAAATTTAAACCATGGCCATTGCTTTTGAACAGCATGTTATAGGGATTTCATATTTCACATGCACATTCCTTATGACAAGACCTTTTCTTTTTACCTTATGACCTTGACCTGCCCTATCACTCACAATTAAAAGTTATGCCCAATGTCAACATTTTTGAAAAGTAGGTCAAGGGTCAAGGTAAAAAAATGTTGGTATCATTGGAAAGATCTTGTCAAAAGGAAAACACATGTGAAATATCAAAGCCCAAAACTTATCATTCAAAAGGTATGCCCAATGTTAAAGTTTTCGAAAAGTAGGTCAAATTTTGGCATCAATAGAAAAATCCTGTCACAAGGAAAACACATGTGAAATACAAGAGCCCCAGGGGGCACAACGCTCACCTGATACCCATGCACGCTCTAATTGACATACTGACATTGAATACTGATAGTGCCAGTACCAGGATTTTAGCCCACAACCTTTCTAACAAGATTTTTGCCAGATGCAGACAAGTTTTTTTTTCAGACAACCTTTAAAAGTACAAACAAGAGAAAATAGTCACATTTCAAAACAACAACTTTTTTACTGATTTGAAAAGATGGATTATGCGATCCAAAGTCATATGCCCAGCTAGTATAGTTCGATTATGCATCATCAAAAATAAAATCATTTTGTAAAATTCCACATTAATGTGCAACAGAAACAGAATAAAACAATGAAATGATTTCATAAATTAAGTTTATTTAAAATTGAACACCAAACCTTTCATTATTAATAGCTAGTATGCCAGAAAATAATAAAGCCTGTGTTTGTGAAACACGAATGCCCCGCGGTGGCATCTTTGTTGGTATAAACACCATTTTCTGTTAAGTATGCGAGAGGTCAGGGTCAGAGTAATGTTGGTATCAATGGAAAGATCTTGTCACAAAGAATACACATGTACAATATGAAAGCCCTACCACTAACCATTCAAAAGTTATGCCCAATGTTAAAGTTTTTGAAAAGTAGGTCAAAGGTCAAGGTCAAGGTCACGAGGTCAAAAATTTTGGTATCAATGGAAAGGTATTGTCACAAGGAATACACATGTGAAATATGAAAGCTCTATCACCTTCCTATCAAAAGTTATGCCCAATGTAAAGTTTTTCGGACAAACAGACAGACGGACAGGCCAAAAACTATATGCCCCCGTATCTTTGATTCCGGAAGCATAAAAAACAAAGACTTTTCGGTTTTGCCTTTATTCATATTAAATTATACAGAAATCTATGAATGAGAGCTTTTGAATAGTATTGATTTCATCTTAATACATGTAACGTACAGTCAAAATCGTGTTAATCCAATTAACACAGACAAGTTGTTAGCGGACAATATTAATTCAAGTGAGTTGTGCAGAAATTGAGCCAATTTATTTTCCAAACAGCGGTGTACGGTGTATCAAACCTCATGACCCAGTGAAGCCACTTGGACAAATTATTTTCGGTAAATATGCTGAAATGCGGTGCTTGGAAATGTATTTTTACCATATTGAATCAATAGTCGTGATAAATTTAACTTATAACTTGATCTTGTCTTTTATGCATTCTACAGATAGGTTTGAAAATATGCAAAATTCGGAACATTTTCGATGAGGACGCAGAGTTCCTGTAAAAAAAGTGAAATTTGCGAAAAAAGAACATGCATTACCCCCCCCCCCCCCCCCCCCCCCCTTTTTCTTTACATTTTTATGCGTGCCAAAGATTCGCAATCAAAAAAGACCAATTTTACAGACTTTCGGGCATTTCAAGTCAGTCAAAATTTTTAGTGTGCACCTTTTTATTTCCTGTAGTTACCCCTACTAAAGGGGCAAGGAGGTATTGAACCAATCAAATCTGTAACACAAGATATATGGCGACTATGTTTACCATAGATACAGAAATAAGACAGAGAAAATAATCATTAAATAGGGAAATTGTTCTGAAATATGCATGTATGAAAAAAAAGCAATCCAAGGAATGCTTGTGTCGCCTGCGTAACGGGTTTTTTTTTTTATTGAAATTAGGTCAAATATCAAGGGCAAGGTCACTAGGTTAAAAATTATGGAATGTTTAGAAAGGTCTTTTCATAAGGAATACAAATGTGAAATATCAAAGCCCTATCACTTACCACTCAAAAGATATAGCAAATCATAGATTTGTTGAAAAGTAGGTCAAATATATAGGGCAAGTGCACGAGGTAAAACATAGGTAATCACAGATTACGAAGCTCACCTCGTGACAGCAAAATTCAATTCAAACAAATTTCTTAGTACATGTATATTGGCTTTTAAAGGCAAAACCACTCAAGCAGAAAAAGTAGGTCAAGGTCATTTTATGAAAGTTTGATCAAAGATACATCCAATATGCAAGTTTGGTACATGTAGCAGTTATACTTTGCTCAATATTGGCTTTTAAAGGCAAAATCACTCAAGCGGAAAAAGTAGGTCAAGGTCATTTTATGAAAGTTTGATCAAAGATACATCTAATATGCAAGTTTGGAACATCTAGCACTTATACTTTGCTCAATATTTTCTTTTAAAGGCAAAATCACTCAAGCGGAAAAAGTAGGTCAAGGTCATTTTATGAAAGTTTGATCAAAGATACATCCAATATGCAAGTTTGGTACATGTAGCACTTATACTCTGCTCAATATTGGCTTTTAAAAGCGAAATCACTCAAGTGGAAAAAGTAGGTCAGATGCTGCATCCGATGCATGGGTCCATCTCGGCATCCAAAGATGAATCACTTGTGCAAGTTTGGTTACTGTAGCATTAGTACTTTGTCAGATACTGAGCTACCCCAAACTTCTTAACCAAGTCACTCAAGCGGAAAATGTAGGTCAGATGCTGCATCTGATGCATGGGTTTACCTCAGCATCCAAAAATGAATCACTTGTGCCAGTTTGGTTACTGTAGCATCAGTACTTTGTCAGATACTGAGCTACCCCAAACTTCTTAACCAAGTCACTCAAGCGGAAAATGTAGGTCAGATGCTGCATACCATGCATGGGTTCACCTCAGCATCCAAAGATGAATCACTTGTGCCAGTTTGGTTACTGTAGCGTTAGTACTTTGTCAGATACTGAGCTACCCCAAACTTCTTAACCGGACGCGGACGCGTGGGGTTATATCATAAGCTCACTCAACTTCGTCGAGGTGAGCTAAAAATGATGTTATGTGAAGAAAGGTCTTGTCACATGGAATGCACATGTGAAATATCAAAGCCTATCACTCAGCAATCAAAAGAAATAGCCAATCTAAGATTTTTTGAAAAGTAGGTCAAATATCTAGGTCTTGGTCATGAGGTCAAAAGTTATGATATGTGTAGAAAGGCCTTGTCACAAGAAGGAATACACATATGAAATATCAAAGCTCTATCACTTACCAATCAAAAGATATAGCAAATCTTAATTTTTTTGAAAAGTAGGTCAAATATTTAGGTCAAGGTCATGAGGTCAAAATTATGGTATGTGTAGAAAGGTATTGTCAAAAGGAATACACAAGAGAAATATCAAAGCCCTATCACTTGCCAATCAATAGATATAGCCAATCTTGGTTTTTTTTTAAAAGTAGGTCAAATATCTAGGTCAAGGTCATAAGGTTAAAAAATATAGTATGTGAAAAAAGGGCTTGTCACAAGAAATACACATGTGAAATATCAAAGCCCTATCACTTACCAATCAAAAGATCTAGCCAATCTTAGATTTTTTGCAAAGAAGGTCAAATATCTAGGTCAAGGTCACGAGGTCAAACAATATGGTTTGCGTAGAAAGGTCTTGTCACAAAGATTACACATGTGAAATATCAAAGCCCTATCACTTGCCAATCAAGAGATATAGCCAATATTAGATTTTTAGAAAAGTAGGTCAAATATCTAGATCAAGGTCACAAGGTCAAACATTATATGTGTAGAAAGGTCTAATCACAAGGAATACACATGTGAAATATCAAAGCCCTATCACTAATCAATCAAGAGATATAGCCAATATTAGATTTTTAGAAAAGTAGGTCAAATATCTAGGTCAAGGTCAAAAGGTCAAAAATTATGATATGTGTATAAAGGTCTTGTCACAAGGAATACACATGTGAAATATCAAAGCCCTATCACTTACCAATCAAAAGTTATGGGGTGTGACAGACAGACGGACAGACGGAGGGACGGATGGACGGACAGACGAACAACAGACAAAGTGATCCCTAAGTGTCGCTGTGCTTCGCAGGCGACACAAAAAGTCAACATCTTAAAAATAAATTCAGCGTATATTTGATAGCGTATGTGGCCAAGTTAATTCGAAGTATGAAAATAAGTACACAAAGCCAAACTAGCTATAGCTTGTCTTATTTAAAAAATCATTAAAAATCTAAAAGTTGATATTTTGACAAAATTCTTTCACAGATTCATTTCTAGCGATAAATATAAAAATAAAAAGAGAAAAAAAAACTGAAAAAGGGAAAAAAAATTGTTGGGGTCCCGCCGGGGTTTGAAGCTACTCCCTATGGGTCCATTTGGCATGGAAACCTATGTACAATCTTAAAAAATATTCCTTAAAAATCCAAAAGTGGATATCTTGACAAAATTCTTTCACTTGTAGGGTACCATGCATGAGTACCTCATACCTACAAATTGTCATGACAATCTGAAGAGTGGTTATAGAAAAGAAGCAGAAAATGTATGAAAATCAACCCCCCCCCCCCTTCCTTTTTACATAAGAAAAAAAATTCATAAAAAATCAAAAAAATAAAATTTAAGTATAAAATACATATCAAAGCATTAAGTAAGTTAAATATGATAAATATGTAGTAAATGAGTGTGTAAAATCATACACTTATTGAGTTATTTAAAGAAATAGTGCAAAAATGTGCATTTCTGACAAAGTCCGAAAAGACGTCAAAAACGCGTCAAAAATTTGACTTCGAAGTGGAACCAAAAATAACAACACTTCTTAAGACATCTCTCTAGATCATCCTGATGCTTTCGGTTTGTCGATACATGCTTCGGTTCTGAAGAAGAAGTTTGTCAAAGGAGGGTACCCCCCGTGACCTACTTTTGGCTGTGGTGGCGCCACCTGTTGACAGATCCGGACGAAAAACAACAACACTTGTAGGGGACCATGAGTACTTCATACCTACCAAGTTTCATCAAAATCCCTTCAGCCGTTCTGGAGAAGAAGTTTAAAATGTGAAAAGTTAACGACGACGGACGACGACGACGGACGCAACACTATGACAATAGCTCACTTGAGCCTATGGCGCAGGTGAGCTAATAAAAGCCCTCACACTTATCATTCAAAAGGTATGCCCAAAGTTAAAGTTTTTTAAAAGTAGGTCAAATTTTGGCATCAATGGAAAATTCTTGTCACAGTTAAGGAATACACATGAGAAATATGAAAGCCCTATTACCTATAATACAAAGGCTATGACCAATGTTGATGTTTTTGTCACAGTCAAACAGACAAACATACAAAAAGATGGACAGGCCAAAACTATATGTGCCCCCGAATGTTTGATTCCCGAGACATAATGATTCTGAGAAAGGGAAATGTGATCAAAATCTTTGAGCTTTGTTCATATGAATAAATATATACGATACATACGTAGATCCAGACGAGATGTCCACAACATTATCCAGATAGATCCAGAAGCTGAGGGCATAACCTGTCCCTGAGGATACAGTTACTCTGGTCTGGCGTGAACAGTCATTTGATGTCTGATTGACATAAACAACATCTGAAGATGCTACCTCGCTGGGGACGTTAATACTCAAGCTATTCTTGCTGACAGAGCATGCACTGAGAGCAGTGATAGTAGTGTATGATGGTGTTGATGATATTGAATTAGCACAGATACTAGAACTGCAGCCGTTTGTACTACTGGTACAGTGTGATGTTGCAGTTATCTGTTGTTGGAACTGAATATCAGTGTATGTTGTAGACGGTTCAATGTAAGTCTGCTCACTCAGGGCTATGAGAGTACACGTCAACGAGACGGAATATAAAACTTTCACAGACATCTCCATTGTAAATTAGATGTATATCAATGATACATTTCACCACCTAAGAGTGTAAACTCTACTACTGGCTTGTCCGTCTTGTTGCTATACTCCTCTAATCCTCTTCATTTCAGTGAAGGTCAGATAATTCAATTCCAAGCATATAATGTCTCAGGTTTTTTTCACATTTCTGCAATATAAAAATGAAATTTATTGTTGATCTAAGGATCGGCATATTTTACATATAAGCAATGTATAAAAAGTTTGAAGGTGCACAATTCAACACAAATTTGAGGAACATGACCCTTTATTTGAACTTGACCTGCATTTCTAAAGTAAAGCTATATCTAAGAAATAAATATATTCCCTGTTACAGTTTTCATTTAAAGGTCAGGCAAGCACAAAATATTGATTTTTTCCAAGTTTGAAGGGGCACAACTCTACATAAAATTGAGCCATATTCAAACTTAACTAGTGTAATTTTTGGTATTATATCTACATTCAAGAAATGAATTTATTATCTGTAACAGTTGTCCTTCAAATGTCCAGAAACCACAAAATTTTGAATTTGTCTAAGTTTCAGGGGGCATAACTCTGCACGTAATTAAGGAACATGGCCTATATTTGAAGCTGACCAGTATTTCTTGGTGTAAAAGGTATATGCAAGAAATGAATTGATTATTTGTATCAGTTTTCCTTTAAATGTCTGGAAACCACAAAATTTTGAATTTTTCTAAGTTTCATGGGGCATAACTCTGCACCAAATTGGGGGACATGACCCATATTCGAACTTGACCTGTATTTCTTGGTGTAAAAGGTATATGCAAGAAATGAATTGATTATCTGTAATAGTTTTCCTTTAAATGTCTGGAAACTACAGGTGGGACGGACGCACACACGCATGGACTGACGCACAGACGGACAAGTGCATCACTATATACCCCCATCATTTTATGGTGGGGGTGTAATAATAACTCAACATGAGATATGCTGTGTGCAGCTTTGAATTCGCCAAGTCTTATTTTCCCTGAATTTGGATGGGAGACTTAAATTTGCCCAGTATTGAATTCGCCCACTCATATATTTTGTTAAGAAATCCTTTATGTATAATTCTATTCCCCTCAATCGTCTTAAATTTGCTCTCATTGCATTGGGCGAAAATGGCAGGAAATAAAACGGGGAGGAATATTTCCCTGTATACAGTAGTTCATCTCTTTAATGATGCAGTATAAGAAAGAATGTAGGATCTCCACCAGAACCTGATGGCAGTAACACACAGCTAGAACGAGTAATTTGCTTTTGAATTCATATAAAATACACCTAAAGACGGTATGGCTGGATGGCAAAGTAAGTTTTTGTCACTTACTGGGTCAAGGTCACAAGGTCAAATATTACAACATAAATTGAAAGGTCTTCTCAGAGGCAACCTACCTTGTAATATTATGTTTCTACTGTGTATATAGTTCCTGAGATATTGCTTCAACCAGATACTTTACCAAAATCTTTACATATATGTCAAAGTCCAAGGTCAAGGTCACTAGGTAAAATGTTATGACATAAATTGAAAGGTCTTGCCATGTGGGCAACCTACATGAATAATATAAAGTTTCTACTGCATACAGTACCTTAGAATTTCCTTTGACCAGAAACTCTGACCAAAATTTTTCACTGGGTCAAAGTTCAAGGTCAAGGTCACTAAGTCAAATGCTATGGCATAAATTGAAAGGTCTTGTCATGGGCAGCTTACTTTAACCAAAATGTTGATGACAGACGGACAGACAGAATGGACGGACAGACAGACAGACAGACAGACAGACAGACAGACAGACAGACATCGTCAATCTATAGACCGGAATTGCCTTGCAATCCGACCAAAAATGGTAAACTGACCCATTTAGTCTCTGGTATACTCACTGTTTGCATTCTACTTATCACAGGCCATGAACAGTCTGCTACATGTATTTTCTAAATGAAAATAGTTTGCTTCCTGCCCAATATAATGCAAAATCATTTTGATACACAATTTGTCAACTAGGCATATCATAATGCTATTTCTAAAATTCTAATAAAATGGAACTAGAAGTGCCCTAAAGTGGACAAATTATTACCCCCCGCCGGACGTTTTTTATAAATGGGACCATTTATGATGCTTTCAAAACTTCTTAACATACAATGTCGTATAGGGTGAAGGTCAAGGTCACCGGGTCAAAAGTCATGGTACCAAAATGTAGTACAGTAGTCCCTCTATATGTGACCACTCCCGCCAAAGACCACTCCCCTTATGTGACCATAATTCTTTAGCATTAGCATTTTTCAATGTTAAAATACCTCCTATAAGAGACCACCTCCCTTACCCGACCAAAGACCGCTTTTTTCGACCCAAAATCTATCAAAATATAAGAAAATTCACTCCCAGGAGCAACCATGCATGTACATGTACATGTATGTTTACATAGTTTAATTGATATCTCTTTAATCCTCCAACTTTAATTACTCCAGGTAAATTGACTAATTAGCAGTAAATACCAGGCAAACAAGTCAATAACAGGCACTTAATCAGTGTTTAAGTTTATTGACTCCAAGCTGTAATATTTGTCCTTTCTTCAGTAAGCAGTTCTTTAGATTTTTCATTAGTAAGAAATCTAAGTCTTTTAATCATGTAATTAGATGAATGTCATCATGGTCATAGATTAAATAATTTACATTCATCTTTTAAATTTCTTCATTCTGAATTGGCAGGTAGTCAATCAATAGACTCAACTATCAGTAAATACAAGATAGCAGTAGATATTTATTCTTGTACATAATAAAAAGAATTAATAGATGTAAACAAATTGTACTGTCAGATACATGAGATAGACTGCTCAAACTCAAAATCTCCCCAAGAAAGACCACCTCCATTATAAGACCACAAATCCACTGCATTTGGTGTGGTCTTATAAAGGAGGGACCACTGTACTCTTAATGGTGAATGTGTGTATGAAATTTGAATGTCCTACCATTAATACTAGTAGAATAAAAGAAATCTGCTTTCAAAACTTCTTAACATAAAATGTTGTATAGGGTGAAGGTCAAGGTCACAAGGTCACAGGGTCAAAAGTCATGGTACCAAAATGTAGTACTCTTTATGGTGAATGTGTGTATGAAATATGAAAGGCCTACCATTAATAGTATAAAAGAAATCTGCTTTCAAAACTTCTTAACATAAATGTTGTATAGGGTGAAGGTCAAGGTCACAAGGTCACAGGGTCAAAAGTCATGGTACCAAAATGTAGTAATCTTTATGGTGAATGTGTGTATGAAATATGAAAGGCCTACCATTAATAGTATAAAAGAAATCTGCTTTCAAAACTTCTTAACCGGACAGACAGACAGACAGACAGACAGACAGACATGGTGATTCCTATATACCCCCCTAAACTTCGTTTGCGGGGGATATAATAAGCCTGAGATACAATTAGTAAAGACAGTGAAATATAAATAAATACAAGTAAATGTTTCCGCAGTATCTTGACCTTGACAACCAGGATTGACCTGCTTCACAATTCTCAATACCTTCATGTCTAATACATAAAATATCACTGCATGCCGTTAATTTTAAAGTGTGACAATCATACAGACAGACACTGTATAAAGGGTATCTGTAGACAGAAAGACAAGCATCCAATAAAGTGATTTTCCAGTGTTACATTTTTGTACATGTACGTCAAGAGATTTGACATGAGGAAGCTGGGGACAGGTTGACACATCACATTGTATTTTGTAAAGTCATTGACTGACTATCTTATCACAGTATTTACTTCGTCAGTATATTTGTACTTTAAACATGTTTGTAAACGGGTCCAGGAATTCCCCGTTAAACCTGTGATTTGTCATAAATTTTAACAAGAAAAGTAGACAATTTAACACAGGAAATCCCCCTTATGGAGATTAAAGTGTTTTTCCCATAAACTGGTGTCGATTCTTTGATAATAGTCAACATGAGCACAGGTTTTAGTTATAAAGGAAGTTTGAATCTTGTAGCGTTTAATCTTCTGTGTTAACCTATCTTTAATAACAAAACAATCGAGAGACACTGGATTGCTCTCCCCTTATCTCCATCTCTATGTTACATTATGTTATATAATGGCTGATTAAGGGATATCACCTACTAACTACTGTCATTTACATATATCAGTACTTTAATTTCAATGATTATTTATCAGCTAGTGTCAACGACTCAACTTGTAAATGGAATGACGTCCATTTTACAATTTTATGTATTTTTGGTAGGATTGTCAAGCGATTACAAAATGAAAAATTCTGTCTGTGCATCTGTGACCTTTAACTTGAAGTTTGACATACTTTTCAAAACCTTTGAATATTTAACCACAAGTGGTAGGGCTCTTGTATTCCTCATGTGATATTCCTAGTGACAAGACCTTTTGAGACCTTCACTTTTGACCTATTGACCTTGACCTTGAAGTTTAGCCCTTTTTTCAAAAACTTTGACTCTAAAGTTTGACCTCCTTTTCAAAAACATTCATCTTTGGTATATCTCTTCAACCATAACGGATAGAGATTCCATATTTCACTTGTAGATTCCTCACAACAGGACCTTTCTGAGTTTCATATGAGACCTTGACTTTTGACCTAATGACCTTGACTTTGAAGTTTAGCACACTTTTCAAAAGCTTTAACCTTACCTCTTGAACACTCCAGATTTTGAAGAGACATGCAGCTATCTTTCAAAATTTTATATCAATATCACCTTCAATAAATAAATGGAATGTTTTAATTAAGGTCCTTAGCTATATCTCTTAATTGAATTGAAAATAGTAGGGCCATATGATACCGGTATTTCAAATGTAGATTTCTTTTAAGAGTACATGTACCTTTGACAGATGAATTATATATCTCAATCTGGCCATATCCATTTTAAGGTTTTTTTGTATGCAGCTGTGAGAAATTGTCTTTTTATGATGTCAAATTATCCCATTGGGCCAAAACAAGCTTTCAAAAGCAGCTATTCTTTTAATGTGCACTATTGGGAATTCCCAATTTTGAAGTATTTTGGTCAAGCTCTATTGTAATCACATATGTCAGCTAGGTGTTAAGTCGATAATTTTATTATCGAAACTTGTGTAATCAGAGATGACAGAGCTCACCTCGATGACAACATTACCTCCTGAACAGCATAAGTACCTACATTGCACCAAGTATCTCCAGATGCATCGGCCAACACCAGTATGGTTAATAAAGAACTTAAAGTGATGTTCAGTTTTACCTAACCTAGTCACTCACTAAACTAGAACTGCCCTAAAAGTGACGAATTATACCCCCTGCGGGGGGTTTTCTCTAAACAGATTCATTTATGACATAACACAGAGAGTTCTAGTCATAAGGAATCTAGAGCAAGTGACCATATTTTGCCGCATTTTTCATATATTTTCTGGGAATTTTCAATACTTGGTGGCCAATTCAATAATTGGTTTTGCTAAAATTTAATTTAACTCCATTCTCAATCGAAAGACTAGAAAAATGATTTATTTCACTCATTTTATTGTTTCCTAATAAAACGTCAAAACATTTCGTTTCCATGTTTTCGGGGGTGACCATATTTCGCCGTTTTTGCTGATAAGTATCTATTTTGCACACAAAACGGACAAAATTGTGACTTTCTTTTCAGGAAATCTTTCGTCGCCACTACGTCTACGAGATGATGCCAAATAAAATGTTTTCTTCGTTTGGTTTTTGTAAAAAATTTGGATGTTTACGTCTAAAATTTAGTGATGTAATTGATTTTACCTCATTTTGAGACATTTTTCGTAAGTCAAAGGTCATGATCAAGGTCACTATGTCAAAAATCATGGTATCAAATGAAAGCTCTGGTCATGAAGAATCTATATGTGAAATATCAAAGCCCTATCCCTTAAGTTAAAAAGTAGGTCAAAGCTCAAGATCAAGGTCACTAGGTCAAAAGTCATGATATCAAATGAAAGCTCTAATAGTGAGGAATCTATATGCAAAATTTCAAAGTCCCATCATTAATAATTCAAAAGTAGGTCGAAGGTCAAGGTCACTAGGTCAAAAGTCATGGTATTAAATGAGAGCTTTCGTCATGAGGATTATATGTGTGAAATATCAAAGCCCTACCCCTTATAGTTTAAAAGAAGGTCAAATGTCAAGGTCAAGGTCACAAGGTCAAATATCCTGGAGTAGTGCTTATTATGATGACTGTGTGTATGAAATATTAAAGCCTTATCACTTATACTTGAAGAGATATTGACTTTAAAAACATCTTAACCAAAATAGTACAATAAGGTCAAAGTTCAAAGTCAAGGTCACTAGGTCAAATGTCTTGGTATCAAAATGTAGTACTTGTTATGGTGAATGTATGTATAAAATAATAAAGCCCCTTTACCTATATGTGAAAAAAAATATATGCTTTAAGAACTTCTTAACCAAAATATAACTATAAGGTCAAAGGTCAAGGTCACTAGTTCAAATGTCTTGGTATCAAAATGAAGTACTTACTTTGGTGAATGTATGTATGAAATAGAACTTCTTAACCGGACGGACGGACAGGGTGTTTCCTATATACCCCCAAACTTTGTTTGTGACACTGCATCCATACCATCATTACAATAAGCATCCTCCGATGCATCACCCACACAAGTTTGGTCAATCTAGGACTTATTACAGGCTGGCATTGGACATATCCCATTTAATCTTGAGTCACTCAAGCATGAAATATAGGTCAGGTAAAGCATCTGTACCATGCATTAGTTAGTATCCTCAGATTTATCACCCACACAAGTTTGGTTGATCTAGGACTTAAAACCTGATTGCTCACACTACAATATAGTTGTTAGGGAAAGGTTTATTCTTATTACATGTAAAACAGGTCTATTTTGTCTTTTCATATGCACTGGTACATGTTTAGTCTTTTTTAATAACAGAGAAAGCTTAGGCGTTTTAGTATAATATGTAACAAACAGTATATATCTCATTCTATTCAATGAAAATCTTGCTTCCTGAAGCCCCTATCTGATAAAGATCAAAGTTCAAAGCATTTGTTTCAAAGGTAAGCAGGAATTCCAAAAGTAGGTTCAAAGGGACATACATGTAACAATGTCTATACATCATTCATGACAGTAGTACCTAGCCACCTTATTAAGGATCTTGGGCTATGAATGATAGATTCATGAAAAGTTATTCTGAATTTTATCAATGTTTTCCCATGCTGAGCCCTGAAATCAGTCTTGGCAGATTTTCCTTTGTTTGAAGTAAACAATCTTGGTAAAGGAACTTGTTGAAGTACTTATTTCCTATAGCTAGACTTTCTATGGGGGTGATTTCCATTGTTCTACTTTCTATTATTCACATCCTTTTTTTCATAAGATGAATAATCTAACAATACTATTTTTTCTTACTATGAATCTATGATCCAATCTGTTTTGGTTTCTTATTTTTTTAATTTTTGTTGCAAAAGGCCTCTGACCCTCAGTAACCTTTGACGATTATATAGGCATCTCTATGTAAAATGTTGTATATGACTTATCTACTTCTTTGGTATATGACTACTTATCTACTTCTTTGGAAATTCTTAATTAATTCTACCTCTATTGGCTTATTATTTTTGTTTCAAAAAAAGTAGTACATAGTTTGTTTTTCCTCAAGAATGTTGGTGTCATCCGAGATCACTGTCCTTTAATCACACTTGATATATCGGATGGTTGTGGAACATTAAGAGCCTAATAAACATGTACATGTATAAGAGTGGGAGAAAGGGTCAGTGAATTCGGATTAGCCTATTTGATGGTTAAAGTAAATCAAACATGTGTGAGTAAAATAAAAGCTCTAATTTCATTTCTCACTGACAATATACTGAAATTACCTGACGATAAAAAAACCCCAATTTTCTGGCTTTTATTTTTAGACCACTGACAACCATGATTAAGATGGATTTTAAGAAAAAGAAGGTGTATAAATCTATAAATACCGTTTAAATGAAAACTAGGCTGAAGAATTCCCCAAACATTTAATGAAGTGTCATGTAAGACAACATTTGTATGAAAAAAAAATAAATAAATCAAAGCATATATTGATATAAATAAATCAAAGCATATATTGATATAAGATATCGAAGTTTAAGTACCTACCATACAGAGTACGCACTTATTCGTGTCAACAAATCACGCATCTTCCCAGCAACCAACGTAACCCTGAAATCAAGAGAGTATCAATAAGTAAACTCTAGATGTCTCGGTACCTAATGTTCTAGTAGTAACTATTCACCGCAGATTAATACATATACCAAGATAATAGACTGGTACGCAGATACTTCACCTCATTAGTAGATCACAAATACAGATATTTACTTCCTGGTTATATATACAGACTTAATAGACATGACAAATACTCCAAATACTGAAGTCACTACCACTCCATAACGACATTGACAAGCAGGTTTAAATACAAAGGGGTGGATTTAGAGGGGTGGGAAGGGGTCAGAACCCTCCTCATCGTCGGAAACCTAAAGCCTATTGCCCTACAATTATATCTAACGTAGTATAACGGAGACTGATATGCCGTGGGTTTCCGACGATGAACCACCATGGCCAAAAGTTTTTTTTTTATATTTTTCCCCGTTTTCCCGTTTTTGTGTGTTTCTTTATTTTTTGTCAAAATCATAGCTAGGCAAACACACCTACCCCTTCCCTCCTAGACGGACTGGACCACCCTGGTAGAATTTCTAGATCCGCCTATGAATACAGATGGTGTATTGGATTTTTGTCCCCATCTTAAAGCATTTGTTTCTTTGTATAATCCATCCTCGGGTAAACATGTACACCCGGTAACGAAACCACGAAAGGAGAGAGACACATCAAGCGTCAGAGAAGGAGGAAGTAATTTTGAAGTAGGAGAAGGCAATATCAAAAGATTTACAAGACTTATTTAATATTATAAGATTCCTCAAAGGTGTGGACGTGCCGCATCACGAATATGTTCAATCTAGCCGATATAGAAGAGAAAGAGGAGTATCCATCAATATTTGTTTGTTTCATTTGTTTGCTACTCCAGGTTTTTTGCGAAATACAAAAAATAAATGCCCCGAAACAAAAAATAAAAACAAAATGCCCTGAAACAAAAATAAAAAAATAATAATAATATAAAATAAAAACAAAATGCCGTGAAACAAAAATGAAAAAAATCATAATAAAATAAAATAAGATGCCAAACTCTCCTGACCTGAATTTTTGAAATGACCCTCAAAATATATTGTAAATAGCGTTCCCTTAAAAATTCAAATTACATGCTTACCGGTAGTTTGCATTATATCAAAATTTATTACTAAGCTCTAAAAAATCCATAATTTTCTTATAACGATTACCGTAACTTCTGTATCTTTGACTAATGACCTTGAAAATCAATAGGTGATAGACAATACATATGCATAGTTTGATGACAATTTGAATTAAATAATCATATTTCTTCTCAAACAATGTACCTTTAATTTCTATCATATCCCTATGAGATTTTGACCTCTGAATTGGAAATAAATAACTTTTCTAAGACTTTCCATAGTCAAGTTTAAGGGTATGAAAGTATTCAAAAGTTGTCCTACTACATGTAAAATTGTACGTAACCATGACATTTGATCCCTGACCTTAAAGATCAATACAAACTGTCCTCCTAGAATGGGTAATTCACATTTATTAGTTGATGATTATTGTAATATGTGACTTTTAAAGGGTCCACAAGATATTTTTCTATAAGCACCAACAACAACCTTGACCTTTTAGTTTAAACCCTGACCTTGAAATGATGAAATGTCATTCTCTAATCAGGAGTAATATAACATTTTCTGCTACAGCTCACTGTGACCCTGACCTTTTGAACATGGATCTTTCCTTGACCTTTGAACCTCGTCCTTTTTCATCTCTACCTCTACAAATAGGCAAATCACAAATATACTTTGATGGTTATCTTCAATTGCAATCTCTGCCTCTTAAAGAGCCCATATTGATTTTCTATCATTGTCGGTTGTGACCTTTTTAATTTTACACGAACACGTATGTGCACACATATACTGACACATAAATATGTCATGGCAGTTTTAGTACATCACCTTGACAAAGCTGTCTTATGGGGTTTATATTAGTATTGCATTACTGTTCCAATAGTCTTCAATGTGTTAGCCAATCAGTTTTGGGCCATAATTAAGTTTACAGTCATGAGTGGATCTAGAATGTTTTTCCAAGGGAAGGGGGTCCAATTCTGTCAGGAGGGTACACCTCATGATTTTGATAAAATTTATGTAAAAACGTAAAAATAAAGTATTTTGACAACTCCAAGGGGGAGGAGGGAGTCCTAAACTACCCCCTCCTAACCCTCTCCCCATCTACTCAGCAGAATGAATAAAATATCCTCTTCAGCAAAGTCAAGCACCTGTATATTGTTTATCTTAGTTCAAGGAAAATGTTTACATAACATAATACATGTACATATCATTTGCTCTCATCTTTTCCTTTTCTGTGATTATCAGGCGATCATGTGTGTCAGACGGAAAGTGAAAAAAAGTGACAGGATTTCCCCCATAAAAGGACACTTCTTATCAAAACATGTTACAGCTAGATATCTCCGCCATCTTTTGATAATTAATGAGGAAGTTTTTCTCCAATAATTCAACTTACTACAATACCTTGTGAGCATGAATTATAATATCCTGAATGTACGGTATTTAACATCCACCCCCCCCCCCCCAAAAAAAAAACTTGACTGTTTCATGCTGCAGACTTTTCATATACTAGTGCACTTAGCTTACATATTCATGCATATTACCTATTTTACCAAGTGCATGAACTAACATCTCAAGATATAATATTAAATATTTTTGTTCTTATATTACTGACTTGTGTGCAAGACAACAAACTATCTTGTGTGTGCTAGAGATATAAAGTCATTATGTTACTGAAATGAAGTCATGAACATGAGATACTAAGTCATGGGCATGACATGTCATTTCATGAATGAGTGATAATAAGTCATGCAAATATCATATCAAGTTAAGCACATGACATATCAAGTTAAGCACATGTCTTATCAAATTAAGCACCTGACAAATCAAGTGAAGCACATGACATATCAAGTTAAACACATGACATATCAAGTTAAGAACATGACATATCAAGTTAAGCACATGACAAATCAAGTGAAGCACATGCACATGACATATCGTAGTTAAGCACATGAGCATATCAAGTTAACCACATGAGCATATCAAGTTAAGCACATGACATATCAAGTGAAGCACATGACAAATCAAGTGAAGCACATGACATATCAAGTTAAGCACATGACATATCAAGTTAAGCACATGACATATCGTAGTTAAGCACATGACATATCAAGTTAAGCACATGAGCATATCAAGTTAACCACATGAGCATATCAAGTTAAGCACATGACATATCAAGTGAAGCACATGACAAATCAAGTGAAGCACATGACATATCAAGTTAAGCACATGACATATCAAGTGAAGCACATGACATATCGTAGTTAAGCACATGAGCATATCAAGTTAACCACATGAGCATATCAAGTTAAGCACATGACATATCAAGTTAAGCACATGAGAATATCAAGTTAAGCACATGACAAATCAAGTAAAGCACATGACATGTCAAGTTAAGCACATCAGCATATCAAATTAAGCACATGACATATCAAGTTAAGCACATGACATATCACGTTAAGCACATCAGCATATCAAGTTAAGCACATGAGACTTATTATAAGTCATGTATACATGAAGTTTTAAGCCATGCTAATGATATTCAGTCATGGATATATGAGATTCAAAATTATGAACATGATACATGTACATTTATACTAAGTTGCTAACATGAGATACAAAGTCATTCAATTAAGAAACTTAGTTGGGATATCAAATTATGCACACAAGGTAAAAAAGAAAACTTGAGATATTGACATTCAATTTCGAAAATTAATTCTGCAGCAGGGATATCAAGTCATGAGATATCAAAAAAGTTATTCTAATTTAAGTCATGTTTATGATAAAAAGTCATGAAAATGAGGTATTAATTCATGAGTATGAGATACAAAGTGATGACCATGCGATTTCATGTCATAAACATGAGATATTTAGTCATGTTCATTAGATATCAAGTCCTACACATAAAATATCAAGTCCTCCTTATGAGATATCAAGTCATGAACATGAGATATCAAGTCATTAACATGAAATATTGAGTCCTCCTCATGAGATAGCAAGTCATGAACATGAGACATCAAACCATACACATGAAATATCAAGTAATGCACATTGGATATAATTAGTCATGAACATGAGATGTCAAAATTATGGACATGAGATATCAAGTCATGAACATGTGATATGAAGTCATGAACATGAGATATCAAGCCATGAACATGAAATGCCAAAGTTATGGACATGAGATATCAAACCATGCACATGAGATATCAAGTAATGTGCATCAATTATAATTAGTCATGAGCATGATGAGATATAAAGTCATGAATAAGAGATTTCAAGTCATGAACATCATGAGATACCAAAATTATGGACATAAAGTATCAACTCATGAACTTAAGATATCAAGTCATTAACATGAGTTATTGTATGACTGGAAAATATGCCCATCGCTGATTGGCTGAAAACATGTCTGGAGCTTCTAAATATATCGCTATAACCACCTCAAGAGAGCTAAATTTAGAACAACTCTCAAATTTACCATGCATCTTTCTAAAATTAGTATTGTAGTTGTGACGTTATAATAGTAGCGGCGTATGCGTATATTTCGCGCCATCAGAGAATACCTATAAATTCCTTACAGCAATGGATGCTATCAAGCTGATCGTTATATTTCATGATCATACAATAAAACAATTAATTACCTTGTGTTCAGTAGATATAGCAGTATAGCAACCCTCAGCATGTTATTCACCTCGGCCTGCGGCCTCAGTGAATAACATATCCTTTGGGTTGCTATACTGCTATATCTACCTCACACAAGGTAATTAATTGTATAATATCAAGTCATGATCCTGAGACATCAAGTGGTGAACATAAGATATCAAACCATACACATGGTATATAAAGTCATGGACATGAGATATCAAGTCATGAACATGAAAATATCAAAGTAATGGACATGAGATATCAAGTCCTGGACATAATGTCCATATAATATATAAAGTCATGAACACGAGATATCAAGTCATGAACACGAGATATCAAGTCATGAACACGAGATATCAAGTCCTGGACATAGATATAAAGTCATGAACATGAGATATCAAGTAATGAATATAAGATTTCAAGTCATGAACATGAGATATCAAGTAATGAATATAAGATTTCAAGTCATGAACATGAGATTTCAAGTAATGAATATAAGATTTCAAGTCATGAACATGAGATATCAAGTCAGATATCAAGTCAAGAACATGAGATATCAATCCATGCTCATGAGATATCAAGTAACGAACTTGAGATATCAAGTCATACACATGAGATATCAAGTCCTGCACAAAGTCATGAACATGAGATATCAAGTCCTACACATGAGATATGTCATGAACATGAGATTTCAAGTCATGAACATGAGATTTCAAGTCATGAACATGAGATATCAAGTCAGATATCAAGTCATGAACATGAGATATCAAATTATGAACATGAGATAACAAGCCATGTACAACAGATAATATTAGTGATACAGTGTTTTTACAGGGGGGATACAGAAATACAACCTTTTTCATCGACCCAATATATTTGTATCCCCCCTGTTAAACACTGTATAACGAATTTATCCCGCCAATGGTTTTTTGTTTGCATATGTTACATCAACATATTTTAAAGCATCTTCAATTGGTGATGTCTGGCTGTTTTGTTAAATTTACTGAATTGACATCCATTTTCCAACCCTGGGGGACAGGGGCTCACACAAGATATCAGATGCACATCTACATCACAGAAACATAATACATGTAATGCAAAAAGAATTACTCTCCATGAATTATCAGTATACTTTCTGAGATCTGGAGAAAATGACCACATTTCAAAGACGGGTCAAAATTAAAAAGAATCTAAGGCAAACAATCAGACCAAAGACTCATGGAAATGGGAAAAGAAATATCTCTCTACAGTATTAATTATACTTTCTGAGAACTGCTGTTCACTATATTACATGGAGTTAAATAGGAGAACATGACCACACCCATTTCAAAGACCCTGGGGTTCAGATGCTGAAACAAAATAGCAGGCACGCACATATAATGTAGACAAGAGACTGATTATAATGCAAAAAGAATTATCTCTCCATCAATTATATTTTCTGAGAATTGATGTTCACAAGGTAACATAGACTTATATAGGAGAAAATGACCACACCCATTTCCAAGACCCATTTTTGAAGACCCTGGGGGTCAGAGGCTCAAACAAAATATCAGGTGCACAACTGGACTAGAGACTGATTATAATGCAAAAAGAATTATTTCTCTATCAATTATACTTTCTGAGAATTGGTGTTCAATAGATTACATAGACATATATAGGAGAAAATGACCACACCCATTTTCAAGATCCTGGGAGTCAGAGGCTCAAACAAAATATCAGGTGCACAACTAGACCAGAGAATGATTATATTGCAAAAAGAATTATTTCTCTATCAATTATACTTTCTAAGAATTGGTTATCACTAGATTACATAGGCTCGTATAGCAGAAAATGACCACCCATTTTTGAAGACCCTGGGGGTCAGAGGCTCAAACAAAATATCAGGTGCACAACTGGACCAGAGACTAATTATATTGCAAAAAGAATTATTTCTTTATCAATTATACTTTCTGAGAATTTGGTGTTCACTAGATTACATAGACTTATATAGGAGAAAATGACCACATCCATTTTTGAAGACCCTGGGGGTCACAGGCTCAAACAAAATATCAGGTGCACAACTAGACCATAGACCAAACTAAATGCAAAAAGAATTAGCTTTCTATCATTTATGGTTTCAGAGGCGAGGTGATAAATGTGATTGGCTGAGGACGCGAGGGCATTATGAGACAATAGAGCCCGGCTTGTCATTTTTTATTTCTATTCTAATGATGACCACACTTGGACCTTACAACAAAATCGATTCTTGGTAAAAACCAGTTCCTGCCGGTTTATCTGTTTTCAGAAAATGGGTAGGCGTGGCTTATCGCTACAGGGCCTATATTGGAGAATAGAGCCCGGCTCGCTTCTGTTGTCTTAATAGGGAAAAAGAATCAAGTCATATTAGAATACATAATACAACATATAATATTCCGCTCATCTCGACCAATCAGATTGCAAGAAATTTGCCAGAAGTGGGACAACAAGTCATACACATTTGATTGACTTCTGAGATGATAAGTGAGAGATACCAAGTCATTAAAAAAAAAATATTCTTACGCAATGCTCATGAGGAATGTACATTCATCGAAACAATTAAAAAAACAAAAAACAAAACAAAGCATGTAGTACAAATGGTCTATCTAGTGAGAAATGGTGACGAATGGTATGCATCCACCCTAGCTGTAAATATACCCTACACTCTTGCAAAATTAAAAATTCTCCGGATAGATAACAAACATGTTTTAAAAAACAATACTCACATCGATTTTCTGTATGTGGAAATGACCCAGATATTTCCTATTCAGCATAAACCACCTAATCAGATTTAACGCCATAAGCTGATTACATGTTTATAATGAAATCATATCATTTCACATAAAATCTCCTACATAGCAGAGAGGAGCTCTGAGCATGTCTCAAACATCAATACATGTGAAAAAGAATATCTTAAATATATATGTGATACAGTGGGAAATAGCATGTGGAGATGATATGACTAAGAGAGCAACCATTTGATTTTAATGGAAGGGAGGGGGGGCAGGAAGACTTCTGCTGGAAATTTTTTTTTCAGCAATTTTTTAATATGGATTCTATGTAAAAACCTAAAAAATCAGATATATTTGGCCACGACATTTCTCAGATTTTGGATATTTTTTGTGTATAAGGTAAATATGATGTCCTCAGAACGAATTGACCTTCCATTTTTTTCTCTGACGTTCCGTTGCCGTGGTAACCAAGGTTTTGTATAAAAACACCTTTAAACAAGGCATTTTTATGCATCCCGTTACCATGGAAACAAATGTTGAATGTTTATGCAATTTTCCGGGAAAGATTATTTAAATCCTCTTAAGTTGATACAGTTTGATTTTTCGATGCTCCTTCTTTCTGTGTGTCATGTAAACTTGCTTCAATTTCAAGAAAAATTGCTTATTCAAAATGAGCCATTTTCGGCCAATTTAGGCCTTATTTTACCTATATTTTACTCACTTTTGACAAGAGTAATAATGCAATTGCACAAGATTTGAAATACAGAGTTGACTATCTCCTGAAGAGTATTATCCTAGGACTTCATGGGAATCGAAGGAAATTTATCTAGAAGTGAGATTTTCTGTTTACATGCCTTTGAAATAGGTTACCATAGCAACATTTGGTACGAAGGTGTAAATACCTGTCATAAGTAAAAAGCTAATTTCTACAGATGTATGCCTGCTATCGTTACAAAACTTGGTATGTAGATGTATTAAAGACCATTCAATGCTATCATGACCTTGAAAAAATGTCAAGGTCATTTGGTCAATTTTCAAGGTCACTGAAAAATATTTGCTATTTTCAGGCCAAATTTTGTGGTTTTTCACTAAAAAGAGACATGATTAACAGTAAACAGTATGGAACCTTGGCAAAACAATCAATTATCGGTAAAAGTATGATAAATGTATTATTTATTGGGATGAGTATCACATTTATCAAAGTCCAATGAAGACCCCAAAAAATGTCACATATTTTACAAGAAAATTTTAGAAAATCTCAATCTTATCCTCTGTTGAAAGTATGTCATACATAGAAGTGAAATACAATTTAACAAAATTGAGATGAATTCTACTTCTTTTGATCGGTTGTTCAACTGTAAATATTTAAAATCAAAATATCTAATGAAATAAGTTAGAGAAATCTATTCAAATTAATTGGAAATCCTGATTTTTGTCTTAATTTTAGTCTAAAGTTAGAAATGACCTTGAGATTTGGACAGATGACCTTGAAATGATTTGAAGGTCAATTGATAATGATAAGTATAATTTGTATACAGGTATGCTATTTCATAATCATAGGACTCAAACATGAGGAAAAACAATGTTTTTAAATATGCGGTATATGGTAATATGGATTCCAAGTTACTATAGCAACGGATTTTGATTGGCATTCATGACAAAATGGTGAGTTTCACCATAAATTTTACTTCTTGATTTTTTCCAGTTATAGACATTTATTTTGGCAAGGTAATGTTAAATACCCATAACATTCACCAAATAATGGTTTTCAACCTTCAAAATAGTCAAAAACAGGCCAAAAATGACCCTAAAGTTAGACCTTATTTTTGCTAAATTTTCACATAATTTGACTGAATATCAACAACTACCTGATAACCCCCTCCCCCGAAAAAGTTATTCTTGTTAGAGTTGAACTTACAAAGAAAAGTTTTTGTGTTCATAAAGTAAATTTTGACCATGGTTTCCATGGCAACAAAATGCCACAATATGTCTTATCTCTCATATTTATGGGGGTGTCAAATAGATTGACCCCGTTACCATGGCAACCGTTGTTCAAATATAACAATATGGTTTGTTTTCATTGTTTTTACATTAAGTATGATAATTACAGAAAGTTTCATCAAAATCCATGACATGCCGTGGCCAGCTGTTTTAGGTTTTTACAGAGAATCCATATTAAGAGCCGGAAAATTTGTTCACCGGCCCTTCAGTTTTTTTTTTATTTTGAGTTCTAGTCAAAGTATGACGTCTTTTCCAATTAAAATTTGACTTCGTTCCTTTGAATTAAGTTGTTTCATTCAGTTTATGACACAAGTGTTTATGGTCTGAAGACTTGGGGGGGGGGGGGGGGGGGGGGGGCTAATATCTCATGATCCAAAGGGACGTAGCATAATCGTGATGGATGTACATGTTACTGAAATCTGAAAAAAAAATATTTGTAAAACATATGCCCCCACTGTGACAGTTTGAATGACAACATTCAGTGAAAGGAATAGAACCCTTGACCTTATGACGCTAAAATCAATATATATATAGGATCTCAAATGAATTTTCATTTCATACGATGTATTATGAAACGAGTTGTGTGTTTTATATCCCCGAGCCTTGGCGAGGGGATATAAAACGCACAACGAGTTTCATAATACATCGTATGAAATGAAAATTCATTTGAGATTCTTTTTATCACATGATATTGCCTAAAAATGTATATTTCCAACGTGAAATCAACGTTTCCGAGAACTACAGAGGCGAACCACGCAGTGATCTTGAGGTCGTCTGCTACGCCATGAGAAGTAGTGTCCCAATCGTATAGATATTCTGTGCATAAGAGAACAGTATTTCAATTTTGAATAGTATTTTAATGCAAGAATTAATTCAACAACAACAATTTTAATCACTGATATTGACTCTTGGTCTGAATTTAACAGTTGACTGATATTTGAAAGGTCACATTTGTCAAGGTTTACGTGATTCGGTTCCAAACTTGACCAATCGCATTCAAGCAGAGCGATATGTAACGTGTTATCATATCATATATTTATGAAATGGCTTTATGAAACTGCACAACGGGTGTATCATGTGATAAATTAATATATGCCTTATCATCTCCCTAATCATAATATGGTTTGAATAAGTGAAAGTCTGTAAGTGGAAATGACCCAGATATTTCCTAAAACATAAACCACCTAATCAGATTTAACGCCACAAGCTGATTACATGTTTATAATGAAATCATATCATTTCACATAAAATCTCCTACATAGCAGAGAGGAGCTCTGAGCATGTCTCAAACATCAATACATGTGAAAAAGAATATCTTAAATATATATGTGATACAGTGGGAAATAGCATGTGGAGATGATATGACTAAGAGAGCAACCATTTGATTTTAATGGAAGGGAGGGGGGGGGCAGGAAGACTTCCGCTGGAATTTTTTTTTCAGCAATTTTTTAATATGGATTTTATGTAAAAACCTAAAAAATCAGACATGTTTGGCCAAATCTTTAGATCTTCGCATCATTACTTCAAATCTTAAAAATCTTCATATCATTACTTTAAATCTTCAAATCTTTGCATCATTACTTCAAATCTTTGCATCATTACTTCAAATCTTCAATTCTTTGCATCATTACTTAAATTCTTAAAATCTTCAATTCTTTGCATTTTGACTTTGTCAGAAATAATAATTTTTGCACTATATCTTTCAATAACTCAATGATATATATGATTTTATGAACTGATTTACTGTATATTAATCATTTTAAGTAACTTAATGCTTAAATATATATTTTATGCTAGAATTGCATTTCAGCTTCTTTTCCACAAACACGAGGGGGAACCCAGAATTCTTTTGCATCACATGTACAATAACGTGTTGTAAGTCCATGCTTTTTCAACTGTAAAGTATAATTATTTCAAAAATTGAGATATCTTCGAAATGATTAACCCATAGTCTTTGTTTTTATAAATATATTTCTGAGTGATTTTGTATTGTTACTTTCATTCATTTTGGTAGCTTTTTCTTCTTTTGTTATATATGGGACATTGAAAAAGAAATGTTTTACGCCAGAAATCCAATATTTTTTTCTATTCAAGATTTTGAATCGGGTTTACATACGGGCGTGTCAACCTCCTTAAAAATTTGCAGATTGAAAATCACCCCCTCCAATTTTACATAAAGAAATAATTCATTAAGATTCAAAATGAATAAAATTCTAGCATAAGATATATATTTAAGCATTAAGTTACTTAAAAATGATTAATATACAGTAAATCAGTTCATAAAATCATATCTCACTGAATTATTAAAAGATATAGTGCAAAAATGATTATTTCTGACAAAGTCAAAATGCGAAAAATTGAAGATTTTAAGAATTTAAGTAATGATGCGAAGAATTGAAGATTTGAAGTAATGATGCGAAGATTTGAAGTAATGATGCGAAGATTTGAAGTAATGATGCGAAGATTTGAAGGTTTGAAGTAATGATGCGAAGATTTAAAGATTTGAAGAATTGAAGAAATGATGCAAAGATTTGAAGAAATGATGCGAAGTATTGAAGTAATGATGTGAAGATTTGAAGGAATGATGCGAAGATTTGAAGAAATAATGGTTTCTTCGCATCATTTCTTCAAATCTTCACATCATTACTTGAATTCTTCGCATCATTACTTCAATTCTTCGCATCATTACTTCAATTCTTCGCATCATTACTTCAATTATTCGACTGGTGATATATAGTAGGGCGAAGATTTGAAGAAGCGATGTCCCCTAATGAACACCGTAGTCGGTGACTGATAATGACTTCCATAGAGTTACACGACAGCAACATAAATTATGAAGAAAACGGGACCGTGCCAGAATCACAAAACAGTTTAAGGATAAATTATTTCATTTTTATTATGAATTTTGAAATGAATAAAAATGATTTAATTCAACCCTATTTTCCTTCATGTTTGATTTGATTTATTTTGCAATATAAATAATTTCAATTGAGTGCTGATTTTTAAAGTAGACTTATTACATGTCATAAGAGTTGGCCTAATCTAACAATGACAAAACTCTACAGAATAATATTAAAAACAATGATTCACAGACCACTGCGTCTGATCATTTAGAACAGGGCGTGGTTGTTTACCTGGTTCAGGTGATCACATTCCCTCCGTCCGTGCCGCCTTTCTCAGTCCGGAATCGGTTTTGTATTTTACTTTTCAGCAAATCGGAAGATTTATTTCCGTTTCGCAAGGGGCACCTTGACAACTTGTCGACCTTGATCTTAGTTGGTGATTTGGGACTGTGAACAAGTTTAAAACCATGCAACAACAAGCGTGCAGTCAAGATGACAAGTCTTCCTTTTTTGGGGACATTGAAATGGCTCCCCCAATTGAAGTATTCAATCTGACAAGGCAATACAATGAAGATCCAAATTCTAAGAAATACAATTTAGGAGTTGGAGGTAAAATTTTAGGGAAAAAAGATCACGTATTGCAGTGTTTGCTTCAGTTGTGACTTACGGGTATTTCCCTTGTTAGTTCAGTCAGTAAGAGCATATGCCAAAATAGCAGAAGTTCTCGGGTTTGATTCCCAGATCCGATCTCAAAGACAATCGGCCCACAAACCAATCCATCCACGGTATACCATCCCCAGATGATTTGTCCACAAAGCGATCTGTCCATATTTACTGATTTTTGATAATAAAACAGTCAGTTATGGAGACAAACCATCCACTGAAATGTTTCTATTGACTATTCATCCAGTACTACTGTCAGCGGTACGCAGACAACTCGGAACCCCGACATCTCGGACCCCGGTAAACTCAGCCCGTGCCCAGACATCTCGGATCCTTAAATCGGACAACTCGGACCCTCTGTGCTGGTGTCAGAACAGTTTCCAGACTATTTTGAAGGTTTTTCGGGGATAACTCCTCTGTCCTTTAACGGAAAACTTTCATATTTCTCTCAAATAATGCTATGCCCTTCCCACAAATACTCATATTGAAAGAAAATAATTAATATATCAAAAAATATGGTTTCTAGACCAATTTTATGACCCTATATTTTTGACATTTTTCGCAAAACACTGGAACAGTTTCCGGACACCCGATTTTAAAGCTGTCAATCTCGATCAATTTCAGCCCAAACTGGTTGATTTTTGGATATTGTTTTCTTCAATCTTTTCTACAAATGACTGTGTAAAAATAATTTTGAAAATAGAACCGAAACTTCTCAACTCAAGTAGATTAAAATAGTATGGTTCTCTGCGACTTCCCCCGGTGCGCGATATTAAACAGGGCAGAAAGGGGTAAATAGATGGTGTGATAAAGCAACTTGGATGCAAAATTTTGTTTATATGATTCGTGGTTTGAATTCTGCATTTACAAATCTACAAAATTGTGACAAAATTTTTATAAAGTACTTGAAAAGGGCGACTGTCCGGAAACTGTAACTGTCCGGAAACTGTTTCGACACCAGTATAGACAATATCGGACGACTGGGTCCATAAGCCTGTTATAGTATTAGTTATTATCATTCTTTTATCTTTTTTCTGAATGAGAAAAAGAAATAAAAAGGGGCCGAAATGTCTTTACACTTAAAATCTTCAAGTTTCTCTCCATTTTGTCAAGAAATTTAAGTGAAAGGGGCCGAGATTTCTGAATACTTAAAGTCCTACTTTTTTTAAATTTCAATTCTCAGTTTTGAAAAGAAATAAAGTTAAAAGGGGCTGAAAGGTCTTAATTGTTTAAATCTGACTTTTAAATATTCAAATATTCTCCATTTTGAAAAGAAATAAAAGGGACCAAAATGTCTTGTTGACATGACCGACTTTTAAATATTCGTATCTTCTCCATTTTGACTCTGTAGAAATATCAATACTGTAAAAGAGGCCAAGATGTCTTACAAGATGTATGTTCAATATGAATTCCATTTTTATTCATATATACAAATAATCTTTGTTAAAATTCTTGGGTCCGAGAAAGGGTCCGAGATGTCTGTTCCTTGAAGGTCCGAGTTGTCTGATTATGGGAAGAGTTGTCTGGATCCGAGAAGTCTCACCCAGGGTCCGAGATGTCCGTAATTCCTGTCAGCATGGCTCACCTTGGAATCTGGATAAACATGATTTTGTCTACTTTATTATGCAAAAATTTAAATGAAATTGATACTATTCAGTAGATTTCGCTTAGTGTAAAATTTTGGTACATTGTATAAGATATATGATAGTCAGTGCACAAAATCAAACTTCATAGACAAAACAAGTTTTAGATGGGCCAATTTCCCATGCTAATTCCCATGGGGTAACGTCTCCAAAGGCCCAATGTTAATTTCAGCGATGTCACACTGAAAGGGGTAGGGCCACGAAGCCCGATATTGGCCCTAATTTTGATAAATTTTGAACATTGTACTTCAAAGAATTTCTAACTGTTATTTGACATTTTGAAATGTTCTCTACTGAATCACGAATCTACTTTTTGTAAACATTGCTTTTATCAACACCTTTTAGCCTTTTGAAAACACCAAAATAGGTCATATTCGGTGAAATTGATGCAAAAACTCAATATTTCTATTAAATTAGCAATGGCTGCATGCATTAACTATGACAGAAAATTTATATGTGAAAGATTATCATTATATCCTTTTGTCATAAACGTTTTATTTCAGTTAACGCATGCGACCACATTGAATTCTACGACAAAAGACAAAATTCCCAGCAATTTTTGCCATATTTTGTCAATAACGTCAAAATGACGTCACTTCATGACGTCATTACAGTTAAATTGTACATTGTTTGGTGATATTATTCTTTTCATGAAAAGCGGTAAACATTCGTGTATTTTCATGAGAGATATCAAGTATTCCCCATGAAATTTATTTTAAGAGAAAAATCAAGGGCCGATTTAGGCGTCTCGTGGCCCTACCCCTTTAACATTAAAAACGAGGCATCGAAGGAGGATTTTGTCTATATAATATGATTGCATTAACCCATGACCATATACATGTAACATACATTGTATACCAAAAGGGGTATATCTAAGGGGCAAAAGCGCCAGTTTTTGAGCCCAGTTTTGGCAAATTTGTTTCATACTGATTTTCATATTGCAAAAAAATATAATATCAATTTATACATGTAGAAGTGTTACAGTATCTGCCACCAAAATTGTTTACCCCTACCAAAAATGGTAGTAAAAAGATAATTGACAAGCAGATTTCAACATAATAGTTAATGTTATAACATAGAGCAAGTGCATGTAATAAAGTTATACTTTTCATGTGCACTCAGAATATTAAGAGGAATATCCCATAGAAGTTTGAACTTGTTACATGTTCTTGCTTTAGGACATACAAATGTTGGCCCGTTTGTCCTATGCCAAGAAATCTATTTTCTAATGTTAAATCATAGAGCCGAAGTTTCAATCATTTTGCCCTAAAAGGCTTAACGTTTTCTAGTATTCACAAAAAAAAGTTCTTTTTTGTTTACTAGAAGCATATGGAAGAAGAAAACAACTTTTCTTCAAAAAATTTCATTGGGGCCAAATATGGACATTTTTGCCCCTATCCCTTTACGACTGAGCGAGAACTATTCAATGATAAAGATTTTATTTAAATTTTTACATGACAAAGATAGTAAATTAATTTATATCCAGTTTCTGAAGTAAGCCACACGGAAAGTTAGTACATTGTACTGAAGTTATTTCAATAATGTTTGAAAGCTGTGGACAGATTGTCCTAGACCTTTTTTTTTTCTTTTTTTTCTTAACATTTTATTCAGATTTTATATCTGAGTTTTATGTCCCAGACCTAATTTTCGGTACAATATATATGTTTGTGGATAGACAGGTTTGTGAACAGACCATCTGCGGACAGATCCACTTTATGTTACCTGTGGACAGACTTGTTTGTGGACATGAGAACAACTTGTTACCTCCCAGACCAGTCACAATCTCATCAGTAACTTGTGGGTGTCAGCTAATATATTAGAAAATAAATTGGAGAAAAAAGGAATGAGGCTTCTTTCAATAAGTCATATTAAGTGTTTCATTTCCATATTTTAAAATTATGTTATACATGTACATGTAGGATGTTATTTACATTGTTCTTTTCAGTTTTTTGGACGTTGGTACCAGTCTGACACCCCTCGTTTACCCAATTGTTACATACAAGTAATTTATTTGTTTACAGCCTACAGGACCAATGATGGGAAGCCGTGGGTGCTGCCAGTGGTCCGTACAGTGGAAGCTCAAATGGCAACAGACGAAACTCTAAACCATGAGTACTTACCAGTGGCTGGAATGCCGGACTTTCGTAAAGAAGCCATAAAGTTACTCCTTGGAGAAAACTGTAGCGCTATTGTAGAAAACAGGGTAGGTGTATGTGGAGAAGGTTTTTAAAGGAAGTAAGGGATTGCACATTGCTGGCAGGCTTTTACATAATGATGTCATAATCAATGGCCCTTTAAACAGTGCTGTGACTAATTGAGTCTTTGCGGAATACAGAGTTTTTTCCCCTTACAGACGGTATCTGACATGAAACCATTGTGACGTCATGAAAATGGTATGGTAACGTTGATTTTATACTGTCATTTCCCAGAGTTTTAGGACTGTTTCCATAGAATTTGATGACGTCATAATCAGTCTACATCAGATACCGTCTCAAACATGTCAAATGGGAAGTAACTCTGGTTTTTGAAAATTGCGAATAGTTTGATCATAACATCATAATGTGTAATTTCGCCAATAGGTTTGATTTCAGACTTTAGGCGATCCCTGAATTATATGTGTATGTTAACACATATTCCTACATGTAAATGTCAATGTTTCTGTGTATACTCAGAAACTCATACATCCGGTTTTTTTAGTCCCCTACCGGCAACGCCGAAGGGGACTCTTAGTTTCCTCTCGGTCTGTCTGTCTGTCCGTCCTTCCGTCCGTCTGTCCGAATATCAGTTTTCCGGACTTTTTTCTGCAACGGTTGGAGATATCAAGATGAAATTTGATACACAGCTTGGTCTTGGATAGTTACAGAGCAAGTTCGACTTTCGTCACACTTGACCCATTTTTCGAGGAGTTATGCCCCTTGATGACTTGGAAAATTCAGGTTTTGTCAGTTTTCCGGACTTTTTTCTGCAACGGATGGAGATATTCAGATGAAATTTGATACACAGCTTGGTCTTGGATAGTTACAGAGCACATTCGACTTTCGTCATGCTTGACCTATTTTTCGAGGAGTTATGCCCCTTGATGACTTGGAAAATTCACTTTTTGTCAGTTTTCCAGACTTTTTTCTGCAACGGATGAAGATATTCAGATGAAATTTGATATACAGCTTGGTCTTGGATAGTTACAGAGCAAGTTTTGTTTTCGTCACGCTTGACCCAATTTTCGAGGAGTTATGCCCCTTTATGACTTGCACAATTCAGTTTTGTCAGTTTTCCAGACTTCTTTCTGCAACAAATAGAGATATTCAGGTAAAATGTGATACTCAGCTTAGTCTTGGATAGTTACAGAGCAAGTTCGACTTTTGTCACGTTTGACCTATTTTTCAAGGAGTTATGCCCCTTGATGACTTGCACAATTCAATTTTTTGTCAGTTTTCCAGACTTTTCTCTGCAACAAATAGAGATATTCAGATGAAATTTGATACTCAGCTTAGTCCTGGATAGTTACAGAGCAAGTACAACTTTCGTCACGTTTGACCTCTTTTTCGAATCGATAAAGCTAAAGCAGATAAAACCTCAGAACTGAGCTGCACAGATAGTAAGTTTAATTAAAACTCATACATGTTTAATTGAAGAGTAATTCATAGGCAGAGTTGCAGGACATAAATATATGCCGCCGGTAGGGGACTATATCGCTCATCGATCATAACATTTTTTTAGCTCACCTGAGCCAACGGCTCAAGTGAGCTATTGTCATAGTGTTGCATCTGTCGTCCGTCGTCCGTCGTCGTCGTCGTCGTAAACTTTTCACATTTTAAACTTCTTCTCCAGAATGGCTGAAGGGATTTTGATAAAACTTGGTAGGTATGAAGTACTCATGGTCCCCTACAAGTGTTGTTGTTTTTCATCCGGATCCGTCAACAGGTGGCGCCACCACAGCCAATAGTAGGTCACGGGGGGTACCCACCTATGACAAACTTCTTCTTCAGAACCGAAGCATGTATCGACAAACCGAAAGCATCAGGATGATCTAGAGAGATGTCTTAAGAAGTGTTGTTATTTTTGGTTCCACTTCGAAGTCAAATTTTTGATGCGTTTTTGACGTCTTTTCGGACTTAGTCAGAAATGCACATTTTTACACTATTTCTTTAAATAACTCAATAAGTGTATGATTTTGCACACTCATTTACTGCATATTTATCATATTTAACTTACTTAATGCTTTGATATGTATTTTAGGCTTAAATTTTATTTTTTTGATTTTTTATGAATTTTTTTCTTATTGTAAAAAGGAAGGGGGGGGGGTGATTTTCATACATTTTCTGCTTCTTTTCTATAACCACTCTTCAGATTGTCATGACATTTTGTAGATATGAGGTACTCATGCATGGTACCCTACAAGTGAAAGAATTTTGTCAAGATATCCACTTTTAGATTTTTAAGGAATATTTTTGGCCTAGGACATCTTTGGCACGCATAAAAACGAAAGAAAAAGGGGGTCATGCATACCTTTTCTGCAAAATTCACTTGTTTAATGACCCCTCCTTCCGAATTGAAAATTTGCTAATTTTTATATATTTTCAAATCGATCTATTGATTACATAAAAGGCAAAATCATGTTCAAAACTCAATTTCTACAGACAGCAGGGAATCATACATTGATTTAATGTGCTATTTTTAAATTTTCAATAGTTATGACCAATGAGGTGACACCTTTTATTCAGCCCGGTTCACCAGTCAAAAGGGAAGGGATTCCCTGCTAAAATGATTAACTGTATTTACACCTTCTAGGTCAGAGACAACCAAATCATTTTCCATAGGCCGTAATGTTAACGAAATGCCTTATAACGTCTATACTAACATTGCTGGCCATGCATGTTATATACCGATTTGTTCATTGATTCAAGCTTTATACAAAACTAAATTAAAAAATATAGCATGACCTGCTCTTTTTCGCACAATTTGCGTCACAAGGTACCCCGCAGAGAATTTTCAAATTTTCCCGCGCCCGTCCCCTTTAGCGGATCGGGAGCTAGGGAAATATCCGGGAATCGACATTTTAATTGCACTTATTTTTTACCTATATATATCATATTCAAACAATATACCAAAAGAAAATAGAATTGATAGCCAATCACATCTTCTGTCACATTTAAAATAACAGGCCCCCTCACCCTACAGGTTTTTCTCCAATCAGAGTCGGCCTTTTAGTGGTCTCTGACCTATAACTGTAACTGTAAACAAAGTCGCTGTACTTTAGATTTGATCCGTTTAATTCCTCCACAACCCTTTAGTACTGCGATACATTTCAGGAGATACAGTGCAAACGGAATAAATTTTTATTTAGTGTGCATTATACTTGGAACACTTTCATAATGGTTATCATTCATGTACTTGGAACACTTGCATATACTTGTTATCATGTATAAAGTTTGCTCGAATTTCCTCTGTCTTAGACTCTCTTAGATGAAGTAATTTACGGACTGCTTTCTTGAAGAAACGTCGAATGAGTAATCTCTTCCTCTGGATCATGAGGTTTGATACACCGTACACTGCTTTTTGGAAAACAAATTGGCCCAATTTCTGCACAATTCACTTGAATTGATAAATATTGGATTAAAACGATTTTAACTGTACGTTTCATGTATTTGAGATGAAGTCAATACTATTCAAAAGCATTCTTAGATTTCAGTATACTTTGATATGAATAAAGGCAAAACCGAAAAATCTTTGTTTTTTATGCCCCTGGAATAAAAGATTCGGGAGCATATAGTTTTTGGCCTGTCCGTCTGTCTGTTTGTCTGTCTGTTTTCCGAAAAACTTTAACATTGGGCATAACTTTTGAATGGAAGCTGGTGATACAGGTTTCATATTTCACATGTGTATTCCTTGTGACAATACCTTTCCATTGATACCAAAATTTTGACTTCGTGACCATTGACCTTTGACGTACTTTTCAAAAACTTAAACATTGCGCATAACTTTTGATTGGTTAGTGATAGGGCTTTCATATTTTACATGTGTATTCCTTGTGACAAGATATTTCCATAGATACCAATATTACGCTGACCCTGACCTCTCACATACTTAACAGAAAATGGCGTTTATACTAACAAAGATGCCGCCAGGGGCATTCTCGTTTCACAAACACAGCCTGTCAGGCTTTATAATTTCTGGCATGCTAGCTATCAATAATGTAAGGTATTGTCGTTCAGTTTTAAATAAACTTAATTTATGAAATCATTTCATTGTTTTATTCTTTTTCTGCTGCGCATTAAAGTGGGATTTTACAATATGATTTTATTTTTGATTTTGCATAATTGAACTATACTAGTTGGGCATATGACTTAAAAAAAGTTATTGTTTTGAAATGTGACTATTTTTTCTTGTTTGTACTTTTAAAGGTTGTCTGAAAAAAAAAACTTCTCTGCATCCGGCAAAAATCTTTTTAGAAAGGTTGTGAGCTAAAATCCCGGTACTGGCACTATTAGTATTCAATAGCAGTATGTCAATTAGAGCGTGCATGGGTATCAGGTGAGCGTTGTGCCCCCTGGGGCTCTTGTTTCTTCAACTTCTTCCGTAAAAGTTTTTTGGAAAAAGGATGTATAGAAATACAGAGTAGATCAGTATTTGACTATTGATTCCATAGATACCAGACGTGTACATAGGATTTGTCTAGGGGTACTTAGACAGATTCCTGGATCAGATGCTGATCCTGACTTACATTTTATTTTGGGAAAATTAAATACAATTTGTTGTTTCATGTATCAAGATGGCATTTAAATTTATACAAATGAAAAAAAAGTGGTAAGGTCTTTAAAGTATAGCTAGTTAGAACGATGTTTGTTTATTTCTTGTTTATTTATTTTTCAGGTAGAAGGTGTACAAGCCATTGGGGGTACAGGAGCCATACGAGTTTGTGCCAACTTCTGCAAAAAAATTCTCAACTTTGATAACATGTACACGTCGAATCCAACATGGGGTAATCAGTAGTTTTCATTTCATGAAAAAGTGCATATTTTATTTTATGCTGAGCAAACTTTCTTATAAAATAACTATATACAGAAATTTTTGCAACTGAAATTCTAAAGCGCATTAAATGATTTTTGCATGAAAGTACCGTAAATGTCGGAAAAATGAAAAAATAATCTGCATGGAAAAAATTGGGTTGAAAATGGCGGAAAAAGCTCTAATCTTGTAAATAATAGTTATGAATTTGTGTCGATTTAACCACACACACTTGTACGATCTGATCTTAGTTGACCAGGTACAGTAAATACTTTGACAAAATGTCATCGTCATAATTAAAGTTTATGTTTATTTTCCGTACGCACAGACTCGTAACATGAATTAAAGCCAAATATACCTACAAGATCCATCTTTTGATCAATTTTCAGTTTTCAGGAAAAAAGGTCTCGATATTCTAAACCAATGTATTGACCGCATTAAAAGAATATTTGATCAAATTAAAAAGTAGCGGGTGATACACATGAAATGACGGTATATTAAGTTGTTGCTGACTATCTTTCGTTGCAGGAAATCATATGGGTATTTTTAAAGCCTGTGGATTCTCAAATGTAAAGCAGTACAGATACTGGAATGCAGAGACTAGATCAATAGATTTTGAGGGAATGATAGAAGATTTAGGAGTAAGATACTTTCCATCTTAGATCATTTATCACTGATTGCTTTGCCCTTGTGGTATAATACTGTAATGATATTGACCTTTTTGATCACAGGGACCAATTTGCTAAATTTTGTGATGTCACAATGATTTTATGTCGGGCAAAGCAAAGGTCAAACCAGACAAACATCAAAATGCATTGTGATGTCATGAATTATCTCAAACCTCAATCTGGTGAGTCCATTTTGCAATATGGCTGACAAAAACCTGTATCTACAGTTATTTCCCTTAAAACAGACTGTCAGATATATGTACTGTTAAAAAAAATGATAATATGGAAGAATCCTTCTAAGATAAATAAATCTAAATTTCATGAAAATATTTAGGAGTTATTGGTCTACCTGGCACAAGGGCTGATTGATATGTTGTTAGCCTCGGATTTCTGGGTCGCAGAAGGTATTCTGCGATAGGTTATCTTCAAAAAGAACAAACAATCAATGACACATACAATTTACTATGCTTCATTTCTAACACAGAAATGGGAAAATATTAAACTTACGGAAAGCTCACTAATTAAAGGTGTGCTCATTGTGTGTTGTTCCACCAATGCAATGCTCCTGTTCACAAGTCTGTCACTGCCATGGCTGCCATTCATGATTGTAGCTTTAATTTGATTGAGCATCCACCTTATCACCTGATCTTGCTCCATCAGACTTTCATCTATTCCCAAAACTGAAAGCAGCTATTTCTGGCATCCACTTTTAGTCTGATGATGACGCCATACTTGCAGTGGATGGGTTTATGACCAGTCAAGATAAGGAGTTCTTTCAATGTGGTATTGAGGCCCTTAAACACCGTAACACCGTTGGCAAAAGTGTATAGATACTGAATGGGATTATGTAGAAAAATGATGCTAAATGTCTGATAAAATTCAATTCAAATCGTTCAATACAAGGCTCACAACATATCAATCAGCCCTCATAGTCACTTGAGAGAAATTCATCAAAATTGCATGTGATCCATAGAAGAATAAAATATGCAGGGTGTTTTTTTTTATTTTGGTAAGGTACCTGTGCATGTCCTATTTGGGAAAATTTCAACATTTTGCTGAAATTGGGGAAAATTTTATACAAATTTTCTCCAAAGTTTAACCCTAAAGTATCATTATTAACACGGCTAATCCATTAATTTGCTTGAACTGAACAACCTTGGGATGAATAAAAAAACATGCACTTAGAAATAGGACATTTTGAGCTGACTTCCAGGTTTTGAGTCTTATTTTCTCATGTGATTTTTTCACAACCTCTCTTTGGCAATTTCAGAGTGATTTTGGGAGAAAAATAGAGGAAATTTGGCATTGGATAGGGACTGAAATTTGGCCCCAAAACAAGGGGAAAAAAGACACTGTAATCTTGGACAGATATTTGTCAAGTTTCTTATCTGATTCAACTTCTTTTTGGCATTGTTCTTCATTATGTCATGGCTGTTAATGACCAGATTCCATTTTGATTTAACATCAAAGGAGCGTAAAATGTTTCTGTATCAGAAATTTTTGGTAATTTGTCATCTATTATAGATTTCCGCATGCGGTCTATTCATACGATATGTGTGTTTTATATGTGTTTTACCTGTGTTTTCTCTTTATTCAGGCAGCACCAGACAAGACAGTGGTTATTTTACATGGTTGTTGTCATAATCCAACAGGCGTCAATCCCAATAAAGATCAATGGAGACAAATCATTGACCTTGTCATTGTAAGTGTTTATAAGTTATTTTTAGCTCTACTGGTCTATGACCAGTCGAGCTTATGCGATCGCCCTGTGTCCGGCATCCGTCCATCCGTCCGTCTGTCCGTTAAACATTTCTTGTGGTTTCCAGTCCTCTGAAACTGTTGGTGATGGAAAGTTAATTCTTTTTGCAACATGATTGGTCTATGGTCTAGTTGTTCACCTGATATTTTGTTTGAGCCCCTGACCCCCAGGGTCTTAGAAAATGGGTGTGGTCATTTTCTCCTATATAACTCTATGTAATCTTGTGGTCACCATTTCTCAGAATGTATAAATGATAGAAAGTTAAATCTTTTTGCAATATTAAAGGTTGATGATCTAGTTGTGCACCTGATATTTAATCTGAGCCCCTGACCCCAGGGGACTTATGAAATGGGTGTAGTCATTTTCTCCTAGATAAATCTATGTAATCTTGTGGTCACAATTTCTCAGAAAGTATAAATGAGAGAAAGTTAAATACTTTTGCAATATTAAAGGTTGATGATTTAGTTGTGTACCTGATATTTCATCTGAGCCCCTGACCCCTGGGGTCTCAGGAAATGGGTGTGGTCATTTTCTTCTATATAACTCTATGTAATCAGCAGGGATTTTTTTTGCCCCTTTTTGGGGCCGTTATTCTGCCCCATTCCCAATGAAAAATAGTATCTTTTTTCCCAATTGTGGCTCTAAAATTTCCCAATCACATACAGATGGAATTATCACCAAAATTAGTGAAAAGTACTGGTTCAAAAGTAGCAAATCTACTAATCATTTGCCATATTGTTGTAAGCATAAGAAATTAAATCATATTTGAAACAAAATTATTTGATCAAATATTCAATTCTGAACTTTTAATTGTATAAACTGTCATTTTACTTTTATATTGGTACTTCCCAAAATATTCCCAAACGTCGTAATCTTTCCCAATTGCACAGGCCCCGACCCCATTCCCAAATTACTGAAAAAAATCACTGTATTAAATCTTGTGGTCACCATTTCTCAGAAAGTATAAATGATAGAAAGTTAAATCTTTTTGCAATATTAAAGGTTGATGATCTAGTTGTGCACCTGTTATTTCATCTGAGCCCCTGACGCCTGGGGTCTTAGGAAATGGGTGTGGTCATTTTCTCCTATATAACTCTATGTAATCTTGTAGTCACCATTTCTCAGATAGTGTAAATGATAGAAAGTTAATTCTTTTTGCAATATTAAAGGTCTATGATCTAGTTGTGCATCTGATATTTCATCTGAGCTCCTGACCCCTGGGGTTTTAGGAAAAGGGTGTGGTCATTTTCTTCTATATAACTCTATGCAATCTGGTGGTCATCATTTCTCAGAAAGTATAAATGATACAAAGTTAAATCATTTTGCAATATTAAAGGTCTATTATCTAGTCAATTGTGCACCTGATATTTTATCTTTGCCCCTGATCCCTGGGGTCTTAGGACATGGGTGTGGTCATTTTCTCCTGTGAACCTCAATGTAATCTTGTGGTCACCATTTCTCAGAAAGTATAAATAATAGAAAGTAAATTCTTTTTGCTATATTATATGTCTATGATTGAGTTGAGCACAAGATATTTTGTTACAGCCCCTGACTCCCAGGGTCTTAGAAAATGGGTGTGGTCATTTCCTCTTATACATGTATAACCCTATGTAATCTTGAGGTCACCATTTCTCAGAAAAAGAAAATGATAGAAAGTTAATTTTTTGCAATGTTCAAGGTCTATGAGCTAGTTGTGCACCTGAAGTTTTGTTTGATCCCCTTACCCCAGGGTCTTAGACATTGGGTGTGGTCACTTTCTTCTTTAAATGTAACTGAATGTAATCTTGTGGTCACAATTTCTCAGAAAGTATAAATAATAGAAAGTTAATTCTTTTTTATGTATTATAGATCTTTGATCAAGCTGTACACAAGATATTTTGTTTGAGCCCCTGACCCAAGGGTCTTTGAAAATGGGTGTGGTCATTTTCTCCTATATAAGTCTGTAATTTTGTGGACACCATTTCTCAGAAAGTTCAGATGATAGAAAGGTAATTATTTTTGCAATATAAAAGATTTATGATTTAGTTTGCACCTTATATTTCATCTGAGTCCCCGACCCCCAGGGTCTTAGGAAATGGATGTGGTCATTTTCTTCTATATACATGTATATAACTTACTGTAATTTTGTGATAATCTTTTCTCAGAAAGTATAAAGGATACAAAGTCAATTATTTTTGCAACATGATGGGTCTATGGTCTAGTTGTGTACATGTACCTGATGTTTTGTGTGAGATTCAGACCCCAAGGGTCTTGGAAAGTGGATGTGGTCATTTTCTCCTATATGTATTATGTATATATTATGCATTTATTTTGAAAACCCATTTCTCAGAGTGCATAATTGATAAAGTATAAATTCTTTTTGCATAATACATATGTAAAGGGTATGTGGTTTGATTATCCACTTGATAATTAGTTTTAGCCCCTGACCTCCAGGTTCTTGGAAAATGGATGTGGTCAGATTCTAGTATACAACTCTATGTAATCTTCTGAACACCATTTACTTCGAAAGTATGACTGATAAAAAGATTTTTGCATTATGTTCAGACTTACACTTAATGTTACGCTTCACATGTAATATACTTTTTTTAGCCCCTTACCCTTGGGTCTTAGAAAATATTTGTGTCATTTAGTTATGTATTTTACTAAACAACCAGGAGAGCTTCAGTCTCATCAGAGACTTCTAGTTTTTGTTAGCAATGCCAATTTCAGAATCTGGAAATGGAGACTTTGTTTTGCTGTCTCATGATCAATTTTAAAATACATAACTTTGTTAAATTCAATATCTGTTATGAGATCACCAAGTTTTACGGGAAAATTTCATTGGTTAATATAAATGTAATATTTTATTGCAAAACTGTGGATATTACATATGTACGTTAATAATGTAATGGAGAAATTTAACGTCTAGATTTGGTGGCATTTATGATCATTGACTTTGAATCGAAAGTGATAAGATAAAGAAAATGATATTCATACTTTTTACAGTGTCAATCCTTTTTAGCTCACCTCGACGAAGTTGAGTGAGCTTATGCTATACCCCCACGCGTCCGCGTCCGCGTCCTCGTCCGCGTCCGCGTCCGCGTCCGTGTCCGCGTCCGTGTCCGCGTCCGCGTCCGGTTAAGAAGTTTGGGGTAGCTCAGTATCTGACAAAGTACTGATGCTACAGTAACCTAACTTGCACAAGTGATTCATCTTTGGATGCTGAGGTGAACCCATGCATCGTATGCAGCATCTGACCTACATTTTCCGCTTGAGTGACTTGGTTAAGAAGTTTGGGGTAGCTCAGTATCTGACAAAGTACTGATGCTACAGTAACCAAACTTGCACAAGTGATTCATCTTTGGATGCTGAGGTGAACCCATGCATCGTATGCAGCATCTGACCTACATTTTCCGCTAGAGTGACTTGGTTAAGAAGTTTGGGGTAGCTAAGTATCTGACAAAGTACTGATTCTACAGTAACCAAACTTGCACAAGTGATTCATCTTTGGATGCTGAGGTGAACCCATGCATCAGATGCAGCATCTGACCTACATTTTCCGCTTGAGTGACTTGGTTAAGAAGTTTGGGGTAGCTCAGTATCTGACAAAGTACTAATGCTACAGTAACCAAACTGGCACAAACGATTCATCTTTGGATGCTGAGGTGAAGCCATGCATCGTATGCAGCATCTGACCTACATTTTCCGCTTGAGTGACTTGGTTAAGAAGTTTGGGGTAGCTCAGTATCTGACAAAGTACTGATGCTACAGTAACCAAACTTGCACAAACGATTCATCTTTGGATGCTGAGGTGAACCCACGCATCGTATGCAGCATCTGACCTACATTTTCCGCTTGAGTGACTTGGTTAAGAAGTTTGGGGTAGCTCAGTATCTGACAAAGTACTGATGCTACAGTAACCAAACTTGCAAAAGTGATTCATCTTTGGATGCCGAGATGGACCCATGCATCGGATGCAGCATCTGACCTACTTTTTCCACTTCAGTGATTTCGCTTTTAAAAGCCAATATTGAGCAAAGTATAAGTGCTACATGTACCAAACTTGCATATTGGATGTATCTTTGATCAAACTTTCATAAAATGACCTTGACCTACTTTTTCCGCTTGAGTGATTTTGCCTTTAAAAGCCAATATTGAGCAAAGTATAAGTGATACATGTACCAAACTTGCATATTGGATGTATCTTTGATCAATCTTTCATAAAATGACCTTGACCTACTTTTTCCGCTTGAGTGATTTTGATCTATAAAGCCAATATTGAGCAAAGTATAACTGCTACATGTACCAAACTTGCATATTGGATGTATCTTTGATCAAACTTTCATAAAATGACCTTGACCTACTTTTTCTGCTTGAGTGATTTTGCCTTTAAAAGCCAATATACATGTACTAAGAAATATGTTTGAATTGAATTTTGCTGCCACGAGGTGAGCTTCGTAATCTGTGATTACCTATGTTTTAGTCTAATTGTAATGAATGTATGGCAGATGTACATGTGACAAGGATCCTGCATGAATCTGTATATTGGTGCCATACGTCTACCATGATTTAATGTCTCTTTATTTCTGCGGTTATAGGAAGAAAATGGCAATTTATAGGATGTTAATACAGATATTGAAATCACTTGTTTTAGGAGAAGAAATTTATGGTGCTATTGGATGAAGCTTATCAAGGTTTTGCGACAGGCGATTTAGACGCAGATGGATGGACAGCTAGATATTTAGTTGAAAGAGGACTTGAATTTTTTGTTTCACAGTCATTTTCAAAGAACTTTGGATTGTACAGTAAGTTTGATTTATGTAATGCATCCTAAAATAACCAATTCAACATCTGTTGGCTTTATTTCTCATTTTGATGTCTCTCTTAAAAACATACCAGTAATTCTACTGTGTATGAAATTTTTTTTTTTTACATGTAAAAGGTCAAGGTCACAGTAGACAAGTTGAATGTTATGTAGATTGTATGTTAAGGATCTTTTATAACTTTTAATATGAGTTGCAAATGGTAAAATAATGACAGAAATTTACTTTAATTATATAGAGAATAAGTGTCTTAATTTGTGTTTTGTTACGGGTATGCAACACACAGCAAGTGCATTTATTGTACATGTAATGCGCGTTAGCACATTTCATGCGATAAATGCACTTGCTGTGTGTTGTATACCCGTCACAAAGCACAAATTATGACATTTATTCTATATACATGTATATGCATCATAGCTGTCTGTTTCATTCTTGTTTTCTGAAATTGCTTTTCCTTGGTAAAAGGGTGACGTTAAAATTCATTTCACCGTGGGTTCAGTTTGCAGGTTAGAACATCCGTCACGGCATGTTCCTTTAGATCTTATGCATTGTGATGTCACGAGTGTTAATACATGTTCCTTTCAATAGTAACATCTCAGGGAATTACATTGGTTGTGCATATACATGTACACATGTATATAACATAGTTTTTAGCTCGCCGGGACGAATGTCCGGAGAGCTATTGTCATACCCCCGGTGTCGGCGTCTGCGTTGGCATTGGCGTTGGCGTTGGCGTTGGCGTGCGCGTGCACAAAAACTTTAACCTTGCTTATAACTTTTAAACCAATACAGATTGGGCTTTCATATTTCACATGTGCATTCCTTGTGACAAGACCTTTCCATGGATACCAAAATTTTTGACCTTGTGACCTTGACCTTGGAGATTGACCTACTTTTGAAAAACTTTAACCTTGGCTATATTTTTTGATAGGTAAGTGATAGGGCTTTGATATTTCACATGTGTATTCCTTGTGACAAGACCTTTCCATGGATACCAAAATTTTTGACCTTGTGACCTTGACCTTGGAGATTGACATACTTTTGAAAAACTTTAACCTTGGCCATATTTTTTTAATGGTAAGTGATAGGGCTTTGATATTTCACATGTGTATTCCTTGTGACAAGACGTTTCCATGGATACCAAAATTTTTGACCTTGTGACCTTGACCTTGGAGATGATTGACCTACTTTTGAAAAACTTTAACCTTGGCCATATTGATTGGTAAGTGATAGGGTTTTGATATTTCACATGTGCATTCCTTGTGATAAGACCTTTCATGCCGTACCATAAATTTTGACCTAGTGACCTTGACCTTGAAATTTTACCTACTTTTCAAAAACTTTAACTTGGGCCATATTTTTTGAATGGTAAGTGATAGGGCTTTGGTATTTCACATGTGCATTCCTTGTGATAAGACCTTTCATGCCGTACCATAAATTTTGACCTAGTGACCTTGACCTTGAAATTTTACCTACTTTTCAAAAACTTTAACTTGTTAATCAGAGGAGTTATTTATTGTTGTTGTTGCAATTTACATATGGTTGCCACCGGCGAGCTATGTTGTCATTCTGACAAGTCTGGTTATAAATATTATAACTTTATAATCATCTGTTGAAACTACATATTACTAGAGTGGACCATCAAACTTCTCATAGACGCTAGTAAAACAAAATAATAAAACTTACTGTATTGTATTGTATTCATTATTATGAACACGATACTACATTTGATTTATTATTTCTACAGATGAGCGTATTGGTAACTTGGTGATAGTATGTGCAAATTCCGATGTCAAAGTGAAAGTACGATCGCAGATGGAAATGATTGTCAGAACCACCTGGTCAAACTCACCAAATCACGGTGCTCGTATAGTTGCTACAGTTCTCAACAATGCAGCAACTTTAGATGAATGGTAAGAGGTATAACTTGCCTGTGTATTAGAGATTTAATAATAAAATTACCCCAAACATACAAATTTGATTCAAAATGTATCACAATACAGCCTTACATACAATTTTTATTACAATACAGACGTATGCCAAAAATTACATTATGCAGTACATGTACTTACTTTCTTAAAAGCTATGACACTATTAGGGGTGTAGAATAAAATTGAAGTTTGTAAGCCACACCAATCTTTTGGCGAACAGCTCTCAGAATTTATTTTAGGCCTATCATATTGTAATTATTATCAATTATATGATGGTAATTTATTCTGGTCAAGAATAGACGTATATTCGGAGAACACTTAAACAGAATTTTTTCAATGCTCTCCACATGTTATGATATGGTGCACGGACAGATACAAAATTTTCTGTTTAAGTGTTCTCCAAATATACGTCTATTCTTGACCAGAATAATTTCCATATGATAGGCCTAAAATAAATTCATATAAAGTAGATTTAGACAGTATTTACTTGGTTCAATCAAAGGGGATTCCCGTGGAACATATCATTTGTGTATCACGTGATACCCCACGGTGTTAGCGTATTGTGACAGCCTTAGTTGCAGTATGGCAATGCCGAATTAGTAAGTCTACATTGTTTTTGCATCTGAAAAGTCTATAGTTTTTGCAAACACTTAAAGAGTTTGTCAAAAGGAACGTTTCTGCCACTGACGAACTATTGAAGTGTTTGCAAAAACTATGAATTTTCCATATATCTTGACAATATGGATTGATTTATTAGGCATTGCCCTACTGCAATGGCTCATCAGCTTTGTAAAGTTTAATTTAGAAAATGAAAAAAATACCTTAAAACTGTGTAAGGAATCACAACACCATATGTTTTGATCCCACGCGGTGTACTTAGCAAATACTGATCATATAAAAGTATTTATCATTTCTGTATGTGATTTACTGTCAAAAGATGTTCTTCAGGAAAAATAACGTGAAAGAAATGGCAACTAGAATCATTCTCATGAGAAAAATGCTGAAAGAGAAACTGAGTGCCCTTGGTACACCAGGATCATGGGATCACATAACAAATCAGACGGGAATGTTCAGCTTTACTGGATTGAATCGTAAGTTAATAAGGATCTAACACCAAGAACAGGTCTTTAATTTTTGTTTTGTTATCTTTTTTTTATTGGGGGGGGGGGGGGGGGAGAGGAGGGAGTTGTAATGTACAGGTCCATGCAAGAATCAGGCAGGGGTGATGCATGAACATCTTTTGCAAAACTTTTTATTATACCCCTCGCAAACAAAGTTTGGGGGGGGGGGGGTATATAAGAATCGCCCTGTCTGTCTGTCTGTCCATCACACCTTGTCCGGAGAATAACTCCTCCCCCTGTGGATGGATTTTAATAATATTTCACAGAAAAGTTCCTTAGGACCTAAGGATGTGTTGTGACCTTGAACCAAGGTCAAGGTCAAAAAAGAAATCATCAGTAAAACCTTGTCCGGAGCATAAATCCTTCCCCTGTGGATGGATTTCAATAATATTTCACAGAAATGTTTCTTAGGAACTAAAGGTGTGGCACAACCTTGAACCAAGGTCATAGTTCAAAGGTCAAGGTCACAATAGATATCAATAGTAAAACCTTATCCGGAGCATAACTCCTCCCCCTGTGGATAGATTTTAATCATATTTCACAGACATGTTCCTTATTACCTAAGGGTGTGTCATTACCTTGAACCAAGGTCATAGGTCAAGATCACAATAGACATCATTAGTAAAACCTTGTCCAGAGCATTACTCCTCACCTTGTGGATGGATTTCAATAATATTTCGCAGAAATATTCCTTATGACCTAAGGGTGTGTCGTTACCTTGAATCAAGGTCATAGGTCAAGGGTCAAGGTCACAATAGACATCATTAGTACAACCTTGTCCAGAGCATAACTCCTTCTCCTGTGAATGGATTTCGCAAAAATGTTCCTTAGGACCTAAAGGTATGCCATGACTTTGAACCAAGGTCATAGGTCAAAGGTTAAGGTCACAATTGACACTTGATCCTGATCTCAAGATAACTTTTCAAAAAATATTGTTGCGGGAGATATTTTAGCTCCGTTAGGGGCAAATTTCATTATTCCTGTTTTGAGTATGGGTGGTACAAACAAACAAAATGAAATTCATTTCTCAAGGTTCAGATGGTGAAGCGAGATATTCACCTCATATTTTACAAAAGATTATGAAGAGAGTAAAATGGTGGGAAAATTATCCTTATATAATTCAACCAAATTTGCTACCCCTATTACTTTCTTCACCATCCAAGTATGAGGAAAATTCTTTCAGAACATGCATATGGAGGCTGATCTATACACATTTCAAAAGAAAAAAGTCCAGCAAAAAATTTAAGGTTTTTCAACTGCCTGATCCTCAGATGGACTTGTACTTAACAGACGAATCAGGAAAATGTATTTGTAAATGGGTTAAGTCAACATTTAGAAAGGATCTAGATGACTTTCCAGGGGTGCATCCAAGCCAGAGGAAAGTAAGGTAAAATCAGGAAAATTAGCATTTTTGGCAAAATACTAAAAGGGACTCCTCCTTTTTCCCTTTAGATCTGTGTATGAACACTTGAAACAATTCATGGCATCCTTGTAAATAAATATTATCATGACATGTACATACATACATATCCAGTAGGAGCTTTTTTTTTGTCATTTTGCCCTGGTCACAATATTTTCTTCTTGAACCCATGGTTTCTTTTCTTAAGGCAGTGCTTGGATCCTTTGTGATTTTTCAGTTCCAATTACATGTATCTTTAATATTAGTTCTTTTTTCTCTTTTCTGGAACATTGAAAAGATCTTTTTACTGTAAAATGACTTAAATACATGTATTTGAAAATTTATACATATCTCGAAATTTGTTCGGCTTCATACATTTAAATGCCACACTGTTGAATAGATTTTGTTTTCAATCAATACTTTTTCATAAAAGTATATTTACACAACAGATCCATAAAGAGGTTTGAAGATTTATGTATGATAGATAATAGTCTTCCTTTGTCGGAAACCCATGCTCGGTCATGCAAGTTCACCTCCCGTGGGTCATAAAAGAATTTTCTCTGGATAGCATTACAAAAATCTAATGTGAGTACTCGTCCATGAATTTGTTATCGATAGCAAAAGTATGATCTATTTTATATTTCTATCAACAAAAGATGTCCTAATTAATGTTGACAGCGATTCATATTTGTTGCTTTTAGGAGTTACAAAACAATATTACTTATATATTGGCTTTAAGTAGCTAAATCAGTGACCAGAACTTGCATTAGATTTTTGTAATGCTATCCAGCAAAAATTCTGCCATTATGACCCATGGGAGGTGAGCTTGCATGACCAAGAGTGGGTTTCCGACGATGTACTGTGATTTACTGTCGATACTGCAAGAACATGACATACACTTCAAATTAGTTTGTAGCATTTAAGCAAGTTGATTTTTTCTTTGCAGCAAGTCAGGTGGATGTCTTGACAAAGAAGTATCACATCTATCTTCTGAAGAATGGTAGAATCAACATGTGCGCCTTAACAACACATAATATTGATTACATTGCCGAGGCCATTCACCATGCTGTGACGGAATCAAAGCTTTAAAGTCTGTGATGTAAAACTGATCTTAGATACTCTCGGTATTTTATCAATGATATTTTGAGCGTACATTGTTTTGTTACATGCTTTATTTTGATCTGCTTTAGATAACAACCACACATATATTATGTTATATTTATCATTTTATTGTTGACATATTTCTTGGTATCGTTGACGGTCCAGTGATCTTACCTTGAAAATGGACAAGTATATAAACCTCTATTGCAGATTTGATTAAATTTTTGTTTCATATTGTCTCACACCTTAGAGTAAATTATGCAATTTTACCAATGATTTATTTAATTGATTTATGAACTGTCAATGAAATTTTGTTGGGTATTGTAGTAAAGAAATGACCTGAAGGATTTTAACATATTTGTTGACATTAGTTTATGATACCAAGTAAAATCATGTGATTGAATTAATTTATTACCGTATGAAAATGATTCTGATGGAATTTTTTTATCCTTGATTAAAATGTGTACTAGTAAGTGACCCTGACCCAATGACCTCTTTCAAGGTTGTTTTAATTAGGATTCGATGTCTATAGGTCTATATTTGATAATGTCTGAGTAATAGCTTATTTTTATGTTTTGTGTGTGTCACATTTGATTAGGTGTTGGCAATTTTTTTTCAATATGATGTGTCACAATTGTTTAGCTGTTAAATACCGATTTTAATTCTTGATAACTGATACATGAATCTTGAAAGCCAGCTTTCTATGAATTTTATTTTCCATGAAGGTTAAAGCAGCTTACATTTACTTTGTAAAGCTGAAATGCTTTGAATATATTTGATATATGAATGTCAAAGTTCAGCTTTGTATGTATTGAATTTTATTTTCCATGAATGTCAGCTTACTTATTCCATGTATAGCTGTGTATTTATGAATATATCTAAAACTCTTGTTGTTTAAAGTGTCTTTTATTTTCACTTTGGTACAGAAATAGGATTGAATTATTTTACATCAAGTGCTAATGATATTGTATATGTATGCCTGACCATTCTGTTTTGTAAAGAGAAAAGAAGTTGCAAGTCAGTGTGCAGTTTCTGACATTATGAAGCATTAAAGGTTGTTTGTTGTTCTAGCTTAGGTTATGAAGTGGTTGAAACATCAGGTTGATGTGTTAGCAAACCTGAGCTTATTGAGCGTAGAAGGTTTTATAATTAGCTTTACCGTTTTTTTTTCATATGGTAAAATTTTAGCTCTGTATGAACTTTCATAAACCTAAAAGTGATTTTATTCTTATGGATTTAACTTGTGCAATTCTAGAATTAATTATTATCATTATTATTTTCTTTACTCAGTGAAAAAAAAGAATAATAAATTATGAGAATGGTATGAATAAGACTTTTTTTTTACTGATAATTCAGATTCCTCTTATTTGATGGTGACATTGTGTTGGACGGAGACTTATTATACTGGTATGTGTAAAGAACTTTGAACATGACTTGAGTCAAACTGTCTACAATAGTCCATTTTCAAAATAAAAGATATGACCCTTCCTAATCTTGATTTTATACACACAGACACCCGACATCACATCATTTGGCAAAAATTTCCATTGTGACGTCACATCTGATCGCACCGTCTTGAAGCACCTTGATGTGTTGTCATGCCTTTTATTTTGACGTCACAATGAAAATATCGCGAAATTTTGTGATGTCTGGTGTGTAACTGTCTCACGAGTTTATTGGAAAATCATCTGTTGCTGCACAAAGACAGAGTAGAGATTAATACACCCCGTCCGGCTTTAGTGTTGCCTTTCGTTGATCGAGACATTTAATTATTACATCATACAGGTGCGTGTTTACATAGACGTCGGTTCCAAACATTCAGATTGTCTCAGTCAGGAAATACCCACTGTACGAATTGGATAAAAAGACCTATACATATACGATAAAACCGTTACACATATAAATTTTGACTTCGTTCTTGAACTTTAAGAACTTTGCTTTCTTGGAGGAGGGGGGTAACTATTTTCAAGAAAAAAGTGAACATTGTAATTTAAATATAACATGCTGATTGGTTGAAATACTTTTGAAAATATTATTTTTAGATAAATCGTAGCATATTTTTCTATTAATGTAAGTAAGAAGTGTGTGAATGATGGAGGATGAGAGAAGAGTAGTTAAAGGGGGATTCGCTCCTCCCGCGATCCAGTTTAATACCCTTTTAAACTGTGAACAAAGATTGATCAAAATTATCTTTTACTTATTTTACTTTAACATCAATCTAGCATTGTGACCCTGTCATACTTTGTCATGCTTGGTACACTTAGTTTACTTCGTTTCTCTTTGTAGTTTGAATTTTCACCTTATGAGGACAATCTCACCTCGATGAACATTTTTACTATCATAATAAATTCTCAGAGCAGGATACAATAACTCCTCAAAGCAGGACATAATTTTACTCCTCAGAGCAGGAAGTAATTACTTCACAGAACAGGACATATTTACTCCTCGGAACAGGAAATATTTACTCCTCAGAATATAAAATAATTACTCCTTGGAGCGGGACATATTTACTCCTCAGAGTAGGTCTATTTGTTCAACTCTTTATTTAAGAGAGACAATGACCACGGTCATCTGTAACAAAAGAAAGGTAATTGTAAAGTACAATCAATTATAAAGAAATTGGCAAGATATACTTCTCTAATAATTACTCCTCAGAATATGACAAAATTACTCCTCAGAGTGGAACATAATACCTCCTCAGAATAGGACATTTTACTCCTCGGAGCAAGCCACATTTACTCCCCAGAGCAGGACATAATTATACTCCTCAGATTAGGTCATAATCGCTCCTCAGAGCATGACACGTACATCAGTAGGCATGAATACTCCTTCAACGAGGACACAATCCTCTCAATTAGAGATCAATTATGATTAATACAAACTCTAGCTATGACGACGTACCCTAATCAAGGATGCTCTTAAAATTGAGATAGGTCGCTTTGTAACATATATTTTCAAATCGGATGACAATATCGATTCATTGTCGTGATCCTTTTATTGATTTATTGTTTTATTTATTTATTTACTGATTTATTTATTTATCTACCTATTTAATTAATTTTAAATTGAATAATTAAATAGTGGAACCTGTTTCACTTTTGATAGATAATACAGCAAAATACGGAAGCCCGTTAGTGCCAAATATGAATAAATAAAAAAAGAGGAAATGCGAAATATATTTAGGAAAATGCGAAATAAATTAAGGAAAATGAGAAATAAATTTAGAAAAACGAGAAATAAATTAAGGAAAATGAGAAATATATTTAGAAAAACGAGAAATAAATTAGGAAAACGAGAAATATATTTAGAAAAACGAGAAATAAATTAAGGAAAATGAGAAATATATTTAGAAAAACGAGAAAAATATTTAGGAAAATGAGAAAAATATTTAGGAAAATGAGAAATATATTTAGAAAAACGAGAAAAATATTTAGGAAAATGAGAAATATATTTAGGAAAACATGAAAAATATATTTAGGAAAATGAGAAATAGATTTACAGAAAGTGGAAATATAAATGAGGGAGTGGACAAGGTGAAATGGGGGGGACGAAGGGGAGGGACAGGGGCGGAAGGTGGGAGGGAGGGCAGGGAGTGGAAGAAGGGAGTGGCGGGAGGGAGGAGGAATTCAGGGGATGGGAGCAGGAAGCTTAGGGGCGGGATGGAGAGGAAGGGGCGGAAGGGGTACTGTTCACTCCCCATAGATATAAATGGAAACCACAAAAGAAATACGATATGTATATAAACATTAAATTCACCCACTACACTTCCAGAATATTAATGAGATTATCAGGAGATAAAGACCTTCTTGTATTTCTTCCACTTCTTCCCCGACCCCCGCTGCTTTTACGAGAGAAATAAACGATTGGTACTGGTCAAGGCGCATCATAAACTTAACAGTCTTCGAAATGGATGTTTGCAAGAGCTGCAATGCCAAATACCAGACAGATAATATTACACATGCATCTTTGCCCGTATACATAGGATTCATTTCTCGTGTAAAAGCAGCGGGAGTTGCGGGGAAGTGGAATAAATACAAGGAAGTCTTTATATCTTGATAAATAGATACTGTAATTCATTACTCATTAATGTTTCGGGAGTGGCAAGGTCAAGCTTTAATTATTTGTTGTGGTTTCCCTGTTTTTATATTTCCATCTTCTGTAAATATATTTCTCGTTTTTGCTAAATATATTTTTCATTTTCCTTAATATTTTTCTCGTTTTTTCCTAAATATATTTCTCATTTTCCTAAATATTTTTCTCGTTTTTCTAAATATATTTCTCATTTTCCTAAATATTTTTCTCATTTTCCTAAATATTTTTCTCGTTTTTCTAAATATATTTCTCATTTTCCTTAATTTATTTCTCGTTTTTCTAAATATATTTCTCATTTTCCTTAATTTATTTCTCGTTGTTCTAAATTTATTTCTCATTTTCCTTAATTTATTTCGCATTTTCCTAAATATATTTCGCATTTCCTCCATTTTTATTTATTCATATTTGGCACTAACGGGCTTCCGTAGCAAAACTAACTTAGCAGTTTTTGCGTAAAAATATGAAGAAGCAAGATGTTTTCTTTTCCTTTTTGGGGGAGGGGGGGGGGTGATGTGGATAAGGAGAGAGTATATGATCCGGTCACCCGTATCTTCTAATCAATGACTTATAAACTGTTTATAAGTCCTTTTAAACGTTGATGTGTCACGTGATGCCCAAAAATAGCAAGCATCGAAAGTGAAAGTACAGAAGAAGATATGGAAGTTGAGAGCGAAAAGTAGAGTTACACAGTTACATGGATGACAAGCATCGCTCCAAGTTTATAAATGTAAATTTATCCTCATCAAGTACCTTAAACATGAAAGATTATGATTTTAAACGATGAAAATTCGTAGGTTTTATGCAATAGAGCAGATTCCACTTTCAGCTGACCTGTTGACAGTGACACGCATGCTGAAAAAATGGGTCAAATTGTCCTACTTTTGACTTTCGCAGGTTGACATCGACTCATTTGGGGAACAGTAGGCATACCAACATAAGGAGAGGAATTTCATCTCCTTTTTTATCAAGAAAGAAACGGATATTTAAGAATATGATATCCTATATATTATGATTCTAAACTTCCTTTTTGGGGAAAGAAAATTAAATTGCGCACACCCCAACGTGGCAGAATAGTCAACCAGATGACGGAGGCCACTGACTGGAAGAAGAAGAAGAAGAAATTAATTGTACACAGGAATGGGAGGATACAATCTAAAAACAAGTAATCCCTTGCATTTGTGGATCCAGTGCTCTTTGATTCTCAGTAATACTTGTTTTTAGATAGTATAACCTTCCCATTCCTGTGGATGTACTAACGTAAAAGTAAATATTTAAAATGAATTTAGCCCTATATATACATTAATATAATTTAATTATATCATTTTAGATTTGCTAAATAGAAAATTTCATTTGTCAAGATAGGCCAGGTTTTCTTATGGTATATTTTACATATATCTTGTATGTTGGATATACAATACTAAAGGAAATCAAAGCCTAAGTTTTTTCCCTTTGACATAGTCCTTGTTCATGATCGACTGCCTCACATTTAACCAAAGCCATAAAACCTTAACGGCCGTAAATTTGATAATTCGAACTACATGTTGCTGTTAAAACAAATTGGTTCAGTTAAATTTAGTTTGGATTTTTCCAACTTGTATTCATTGTGACTTTTACCTTTTTGTAATGCTAAAATATGTACTGAGACTATATTAGGAATGATTCTGTGTTGTGTCTAATCAAATACATGCACATTTTGTCGTTTGTGTTTTAATTACCTTTACATAAAATTTCTGTTCAAATTTAACACAAATAATGTTGCAAATGCAATTATAAATATCAGTTGTGACAAATATCAAACTGATTACAATAACACTGCATGATTATGACGTGAAACTTTCTAAAGGTGCCCAGGTATAGATGAATTAAAATGAATTAAAGCCTCGGGTTGCGAAGATTCACTTTTGTCATATTTTTCAGATTCATTTAGGTTCTCTTTCTACACAGTCAGAGGTCTAGAACTCCCCTTTCCCGTTGCTTGCAGCAATTGAAAAGTTAGGTCGTGGGCAAATAGACTTGTTAAACATTTTTCCTCTCCATTAAGACTTCATTCTTCCTTTAATATCTCCTAATTTCCAGACATTGAGGTTTTAATTTATTCTGAGGAATAGAATGTCGATTTGCTTAATCGGCTACATTTCCTCCCATTTCCCGTTGCTTGCAGCAATTGAAAAGTTAGGTCGGGAAAGTAGAAAGCAAGTGTTCACTTACCCGTGGGCAAGTAGACTTGTTAAACTTTTTCCTCTCCATTAAGACTTCATTCTTCCTTTAATATCTCCTAATTTCCAGACATTGAGGTTTTAGTTTATTCTGAGAAATCGAATGCCGATTTGATTAATCGGCTACATTTCAACGTAGCTAGCCTTTAACATTAGTTGCAGTATTAGACCTATATCCTTCTCTACATATCCTTTTTAATCACTGGGCAAGTAATGTTTTGGGTCGGGCAAGTAAATTTTAAGTCATGAGTTGCCCATGGCAAGTCAAGATTTCGAAAAAAAATTCTAGACCTCTGACAATTAAAGTTGATAATATTTACATGTACAATGTATAACTATTTTATGATGCACAGAGAGTTTTAAAGATGGATTCCCCTCCTCCCCCTCCAGAGGATACAAAGAAAATACCATACGTTGTAGCATTGGACGTGGGTACAACAAGTATAAGAAGTCATGTATATAATTCTCAGGGCAGAATTAAGGGAACTGACTGTAAGAAGGTACTGTAATACACATCTCAATCTCAGATGAATTAAGATCGGTTACAGATAATGCTATTAGTATTGTAATAATTTTAAAAATATATACAGAAAGAACGTAAAGAGTGTGCACATGTTATATTACATGTATGTAGAAATATAGGGGATGGGTTAGAAAATACTTCTCAACTTTCAGCTATACTTGGTAAAAAAGAAGGCAGGTTTATTTAATATGTATCTGACAGTTAAAAGGAAAGAAATGTACAAAGTGGTCAATAGAAATAAAAATTATTTTATACAAAGAAATTAAAACATTGACTAATTAGATTGAATCACTTACACATTGACATGAATTACTGAGTCTACCTGACTTAATAGGTCATGTGCATATGTGATATTTGATGGCCATTTATTATTTTTGTAGGTCAACCTGATACATCCACATCCTGGTTGGGTAGAAATGGATCCCTCGGAACTACTCGGTCAAGTCAAAGACTGTATCAAAAACTCTATCACAGGTATTTGTAATGTTAATGTTCTGAGATATTATGAATGAAACCAAAGGTACATGTAAATGTAATATAAATGTTCTCATTTTGAGCTGCAACCAAGCTTGAATAGCAGATCAAAACTTATCGAAAGGACAGCAGCCTCTTTCACAAAAATACTTACGAACAATTTCAGGAATTTCCGTAACTTATGATTGCTCACCTCTACTTACTAAAATTTGAGAACTTTTGGGTTTTTATTTATATTTAGTATGTAAAAATGATATTAGAAAACATTATCAATCCAACTATAAAACATTTTTAACCTTTTATCAAGGGACGAAAGTTATGAAAATTCCTTAAAATGTTTGTAAAGATTTTTGTGAAACTGGGCACAGAATTCGATGTAATCATAACGGCACCTTGATTATGTTCTCTCATCAGAAACACATCTAGTACTTGGTGTAGATCTGATGGGCAATGTCCACAAAAAAATATGATTGCAATTATCATGATTACATGTAAAATGCTTTACTACAATACATGATTTTTTTTACAGAATTGAACAAAATATTTTGTTGTCATCTCCAAAGTTTAAACTTAATGCAATCTATCTGATTTCCTTGGAAATTGTTTTAATTTGGATGCTTCAACAAATTATGAAGTATTTTGATTTTGAGGGAAAAGAATACTTTTATTTCTCTATCTCCTTCAGCTGCCGGACTGAGTCCATGTGATATAACTTGTCTGGGATTAACAGTTCAGCGTAATACCTTCATTACGTGGGACAGGTTTGTATATTCCATTAGCTCTTAATTTTAAAAATATTTATGTTTACATTACTAGTAGATTCCCCATGTTAAACGCCCATTAGGCAACTAGAATTATATTGCAATAACTTGGTTTGCTATCGTGACGTCACATTCATGTTTTTCATGTAGGGAGAATTTACCAATGTTAAAATACATTTGATGCTGTTGAAGGCAAAATGTGTGATGTGTATGCAAATAAAAATGAACGATAATTAGAATAAATGTAAATACATGTATAAGTAATGACTGTCTTACTTTTGGTGTGTAATTCTTGTTGGACACAGTGCAAATTTTCTGAGAATCGCTTTGCAATTCAAAGAATTTGCACGTTACCAACCAGAATCATACACTCATGAACACCAAAAGTAAGACAGTCATTTCTTAATTGAAACAACAACTATATTCTTTTTGATAATTGTTGAAGACTTCCTATAAATGAGGGCACTACCATTTAATGGTGCAGGCATCAAGAATCAGTCATTCTGTCCTTCTTTTTCGTTTAAGTTTCCAGATGATGGCTCAAAAACTCTTTCACCGATCTAAATTGTATTAAGATGTAAGCTTATTTACCAGGAGGGGAAGTACCCTATTGATTTTGGGTTTATAGGTCAAAGGTCAAGGTCATTGTTAAGAAAAGTAAACCACCCAAATGAATTATTTCCAGATGATATTTCACCTTTTCAAACCAAGTTTAGGTATATGCTTACTTATCAAAAGAGGAAATAACCTTTTGACTAAAAATTTGGGGTCAGTAGTTTAATATAATCTACAATTAAGGTCAGTTAAGAAAAATAGGGATTCAAGGTTCTGACTCAACAACCCTTTCACCTATTCAAACGAAATTTTGATACGTGGCTGACTATGAGGGGAAGACTTCTGGTATTGGGTTAGGGTACATGTATATAGGTCAATGGTCAAGGTCACTATGGATTGTTGTTGCAAGATTCATGGTACAGCAGGGCAGGGGGCATACATTTTACAAACATTTTGTATAGTTGATTTAGAAGTTACTGTAAATTGCTTTATTTTTGTCAGTACCAATTTTCGTCAATTCGTTCAAAATGACCATTTTGTCAGTAAGTAAATTCGTCATCCAAGGGTCCCTAAAATGTACATTCTTCTGTGCAAATGCCAACTTAACATTCAGATAGGCCGTATGCGTATGTTTTCATTGTTTGTTTAACAATTATTGGTAAACAAACAAATAGAGAAAAGCTTGTTGTAAAAACATATCATTTGGTAATTAGAAGTACAGTGTGTGCGTATTCAGTTTTCAATGATTTATCATTTTCCTGTCGTAATTTTTCCTTTCTACACTATATTTTGTCGGAAGCATTTATATTCGTCGATACATAATTTCGTAAAGGGAGGCACTGACGAAAATGACGAAAATTGGTACCTGACGAATAAAAACCACTTTACAGTATCTTATTTTGCAGGACAACTGGAGAACCCTTTCATAATTTTATCACATGGCAAGATTTAAGAGCAAGAGAAACGGTGAAAAACTGGAACAGCTCTATGAGAATGAAGGTGAGAATTGATTTTAATATCTTTGTTTAAGTCCCTCTGTACACGTAGATGTTTATATGAGGTACTATGAATTCCAAAATATTATTTGTTATACCATTGTTGATTTGTAAATGTATGTAATTTACAGGTTTTAAATGGTGGATCTTCGGTGCTTCATTTATTTACCCGTCAAAAAAGATTTCTTTCTGCCAGCGTACTCAAGTTTATGTCTCCGCAGGTAAGCATGGCTTTTAGTTCCTCAGAAGATTTTAGTTCTGAAAATTTTGATTGTGATTTTATTTACTGCTTTCGAAAAACTTGAATTGAAAAGAAGAGTAATTTTTAGCTCTACTGGTCTCAGACCAGTCGAGCTTATGCGATACCCCGTCGTCCGGCGTCCGTCCGTCTGTCCGTCTGTCCGTCCGTCCGTCCGTAAACAATTCTTGTGCTCGCAACTCCTCTGAAACCATTGGTGATAGAAAGTTAATTCTTTTTGCATCCTGCTTGGTATGTGGTCTAGTTGTGCACCTGACATTTGGTTTCAGCCCCTGACCCCCAGGGTCTTAGAAAATGGGCGTGGTTATGAACTTCTATGTAATCTTGTGCTCGCAACTCCTCTGACACTATAAATGATGGAGACCTAAATCTTTTTCCAATATGATAGGTCTGTGGTCTAGTTGTGCACCTGATATTTTGTTTGAGCCCCTGACCCCCAGGGTCTTAGAAAATGGGTGTGGTCATTTTTTCCTATATAACTCTATGTAATCTTGTGCTCGCAACTCCTCTGAAACTATAAATGATGGAGACTTAATTCTTTTTGCAATATGATAGGTCTGTGGTCTAGTTGTGCACCTGATATTTTGTTTGAGCCCCTGACCCCCAGGGTCTAAGAAAATGTGTTTGGTCATTTTTTCCTATATAACTCTATGTAATCTTGTGCTCGCAACTCCTCTGACACTATAAATGATGGAGACTTAATTCTTTTTGCAATATGATAGGTCTGTGGTCTAGATAAGCACCTGATATTTTGTTTGAGCCCCTGACCCCCAGGGTCTTAGAAAATGGGTGTGGTCATTTTCACCTATATAACTCTATGTAATCTTGTGCTCACAACTCCTGTGACACTATTAATGATGGAGACTCAATTCTTTTTGCACTATGATAGGTCTGTGGTCTAGTTGTGCACCTGATATTTTGTTTAGGCCCCTGACCCCCAGGGTCTTAGAAAATGGGTGTAGTCATTTTCACCTATATAAGTCTATCAAATCTTGTGCTGGCAACTCCTCTGACACTATAAATGATGGAAGCCTAAATCTTTTTGCAATATGATGGGTCTGTGGTCAGTTGTGCACCTGATATTTTGTTTGAGCCTTTGACCCCCAGGGTCTTAGAAAATGGGTGTGGTCTTTTTTTCCTAATTAACTCTATGTAATCTTGTGCTCGCAACTCCTCTGACACTATAAATGATGGAAACCTAAATCTTTTTACAATATGATGGGTCTGTGGTCTAGTTGTCCACCTGATATTTTGTTTGAGCCATTGACCCCCGGGGTCTTAGAAAATGGGTGTGGTCTTTTTTCCTAATTAACTCTATGTAATCTTGTGCTCGCATCTCCTCTGACACTATAAATGATGGAGACTTAATTCTTTTTGCAATATGATTGGTCTGTGGTCTAGTTGTGCACCTGATATTTTGTTTGAGCCCCTGACCCTCAGGGTCTTAGAAAATGGATGTGGTCATTATCACCTATATAACTCTATGTAATCTTGTGCTCACAACTCCTCTGACACTATAAATGATGGAGACTTAATTCTTTTAATATGATGGGTCCGGGTCTAGTTGTGCACCTGATATTTTGTTTGAGCCCTTGACCCCGGGGTCTTAGAAAATGGGTGTGGTCACTTTTCTTTTATAATTGTGCTCTCAACTCTTCTAAAGCTATTAATGATGAAAACTTTGTTCTTTATGCATAATATAATGGCTCTGTAGTCTTATTGTGTTATTGATAGGTCATTTGAGATAGCAGCCCCTGACCCCTAGGATCTTGAAAAATTGGTGTGGCATTATTTTTTGAAATACTTTATCTCAGATATAATGAATTGTATGTCGAGTGATATTCTACTTGCAGTCTAATGGATATGTTGTTTTGTTGTGCTACTTTTGTTGGCGTGCCTGCTCCCTATGGTCATTGGTTTAAAATAAAATGGAAATTGATATTTATGTGTATGTATATTATTCACTTGTCAATGAGTGAATAAAACAAATCAACCAGGAGAGCTACAGTCTCGTCAGAGACTTCTGGTATATATTGTGTTGGTAATTGATGATGATGTAAAGTTTCTTTTCAGGTCTCAATGAGATTATTATGGGCACTTGAAAACATTCAAGAGGTAATATTTTCTCATTGCTTTTGTCATATTTGATAAAATTTTACAATGTTCAGAAAATATGCCGTATATTATTGTTTGTTAGATCCCTTTATAATCATGCATTCAGTAAAAATGCATGTATTTCATGAAATTTGCTTTCTGTGACTCATTATTTTTGTGATAAGTTGATTCTCAGTACAGATACATGTAAATGTACTCATTTATCTTTAGACCAACTCGACAGGTCCAGGGTGGGACAGCATACATTTGTTAATTTTAGCATATGATAACATCTAGGGACAGTTTAGGGAATCTTTCTGCTGGTGTGAAGGTTCCACCTCCAAACCCCTTGGTTGTCTTTGTATCTGCACTTATGAAAAAATAGGGCTAAAACAAGATCATCATATTTATATACACTGCTAAAAAAAGTTAAGGGAGCAAGGTTTCTACTTTCATATCACACATGTTTGAAGCTGCTTATTCCATACAATGAATATAAATGTACTAAGACATATTTAATAGTCATTTCTTTATTACCTACATGTATGTCTGTATTGAACAGATTTACCATATACAAATGATAAAATTTGATGATGTAGCCTTGCTTATCCCAAAAGATATTACATTCTATGTACCGTTATACATGTATTACAATGAAAAACTCGCTCCTTTAATTTTTTTGAGCAGTGTACATGTATGTATCATTTAAGTTTTGAGGAAGGATTCGAATAAACACAGATGCAATAAGGTTAATACATGAGCAATAGACAACAAAAATATTTTGTTCTTTTAGCTGAGAGAGCGAGCAGCCGTAGAAGAGGTTATGTTTGGTTGTATAGAGACGTGGTTGTTATATAACTTAACAAAGGAGAAAGTTTTTGCCACTGATTATTCATGTGCTAGTGGTACGGGGATGTTTGATCCATTCCAGGTATTATAAAGCTGTTAACTATTACGTATTATGTATGCATAAGAATTAATCCAATTTCTCAAATAATTGTACACATGGAATTTTCGCAGGGTGATAATTATTGCATATTTCACTTAACGTCTGGATATTATAATCACGAAACTTTCCCCAAGCGAAAATGACCACGTTCATTTCCATTGAGTTTAACTTTCTGTTCTTAGAGATTAAAAGAATTGCTTAGATATTCAAATGAACATTACAAAAAAAGATGTGTTTTAGGAAATCAGTATCTTACATTGTATATTGAGTCTTTGCGGAATACAGAGTTTTTCCCCTTACAGACGGTATCTGACACAAAACCATTGTGACACCATGAAAATGGTATGGTAACGTTGATTTTATACCGTCATTTCCCAGACTTTTAGGACTGTTTCCATAGAATTTGATGACATCATAATCAGTCTATGTCAGATACCGTCTCAAATGGGAAGTAACTCTGGTTTTCGAAAATTGCAAATATTTCAACAAATGTTCTTGTGTTGTTTTATTCTAACACTTGTCCTGATTTATATTGTAGGTTGAATGGAGTACAATAGTGTGTCATTTACTGAACATTCCAATGTTTGATATGATTTATATTGTAGGTTGAATGGAGTACAATAGTGTGTCATTTACTGAACATTCCAATGTTTGATATGATTTATATTATAGGTTGAATGGAGTACAATAGTGTGTAATTTACTGAACATTCCAATGTTTGATATGATTTATATTATAGGTTGAATGGAGTACAATAGTGTGTAATTTACTGAACATTCCAATGTTTGATATGATTTATATTGTAGGTTGAATGGAGTACAATAGTATGTAATTTACTGAACATTCCAATGTTTGATATGATTTATATTGTAGGTTGAATGGAGTACAATAGTGTGTAATTTACTGAACATTCTAATGTTTGATATGATTTATATTGTAGGTTGAATGGAATACAATAGTGTGTAATTTACTGAACATTCCAATGTTTGATATGATTTATATTGTAGGTTGAATGGAATACAATAGTGTGTAATTTACTGAACATTCCAATGTTTGATATGTTTTATATTGTAGGTTGAATGGAGTACAATAGTGTGTAATTTACTGAACATTCCAATGTTTGATATGATTTATATTGTAGGTTGAATGGAGTACAATAGTGTGTAATTTACTGAACATTCCAATGTTTGATATGATTTATATTGTAGGTTGAATGGAGTACAATAGTGTGTAATTTACTGAACATTCCAATGTTTGATATGATTTATATTATAGGTTGAATGGAGTACAATAGTGTGTCATTTACTGAACTTTCCAATGTTTGATATGATTTTTATTGTAGGTTGAATGGAGTACAATAGTGTGTAATTTACTGAACATTCCAATGTTTGATATGATTTATATTGTAGGTTGAATGGAGTACAATAGTGTGTAATTTACTGAACATTCCAATGCATATATTGCCTGAGGTCAGAGATACAAGGTACTGAAAAATATGTTCAAAATAAGATCTGTGAACATTTAAATTTGTGTGTGTTTCACAACAATTCATGTCTATTTAAAGAATTAAACTATAGATGCAGATTTGTGTCAGGATAATCCAGTAAAATCTTATCAATTATGTTATATTAGTTCGACAAAATTGATTGTTCTTGCATTGCGCATGGATGTATCTCATTTACGTGTATCAATAAGAGGCAAAAGGCATTTTAATACAAAAATGTCAATATGATATGAAAGTTGTAATATCATATATATTTCATCAATTTTCCCCTTCATTAAACCCAAAATGCGATATACATGTTTATGAAGTTTAAGTAAAGTGGATGCATTTTGCTTTCATCCTAGATAGTCTGTTACAAATGTTGCAAATGATTTCACGACCATTCTCTTTACAGTGGACATTTTGGAACACTGGATCCTGACATCTTTGGTGCAGCTATACCCATCACAGCCGTTGTAAGTCAAAATACTTACATGTATCTTGTTTTTATTGATTTTTGTGCGAATAGCACATAGCGATTGCCTTATTTCTTCACTCATGGGAGCCCCATCTACTTAGTATGTATAAACGATGTTACTCTGTTTACATGTACCTTGGGACTGCGTCAGCGTCATGATTGGTATAAAGTCTGAATCAATGAATTATATCTATATGAATCGAGCTGTCCTGTTATGTACATGCATGACCTAATGAAAAATTGCATCTGCATGTACTGAGATGAACACAGGCTGTGTGTTGGAAACCCCTTTCCATTACCAGGTGATTATCTGTTTTAGTGGACAATATATAAATGAAACGGTTCTATCGATAAAGATATTAAGTTGAATCATTGAAACGTAAAACTAACTTCTAGTAGGCTTATTTTGCCCCGCTTCACAAAATAAAATCTGTATACGACGAACAAATTAGGAACTTCCATCATGAAATATGATATTAACCATTATGAAAAATAAAAGATCAAAACATTCCCGTTTAGGATGTATCATGTTTTTATATACTAAAAAAGAAGTGAATTTTCCTTCAAATTCTTAGCACACACCTAACATTGAACATGAAAAGTTAAAGAGAGAGTGGGGATCAAATTAGAAAATAAGATTCGTCTTCTTTCCTTGTATATGGAATTATCAATCGATAGTCATATTGGTTTGTTGTATTTTCTAGTGGGGGGGGGGGGGGAGGGGTAGTTTTAATGTGATGTTATTTAATTTTCATGTTCACTGTCAGACATCATCTTTCAATTCATTACGGCAACATTATGCATTTGCATTTTAGTTCTGTCTTTATACGTCCATAAACTGGCCTACGAAGGTGTTCAGGAACAAATAAAACACAATATGTTTTCATACATTAGAAGTGATATTATTCTGGCTATTCGCACTCAGTACCTTTAGTGCTTTGATTAATATCAACCAAATCAAATAAAAACAAACAAAAAATGTTGACGCATTCATTATTCGAAAAACAATCTCTTTACCAATTGATCAACTATTAGTAGAAAAATATGCATGTAACTACAGTAACTACACTCTGGAAACTGGATAAACCTGATTTTGATTACTTTGTCATGCAAAAAATAAAATCCATCTCGCTTAGTCCTAAATTTTGGTATATGTTATATGGTTGTGGGTTTATGCAGTGGTATTATACAGGCAAAATAAATTTTAGATGGGGCTTTTCAGTATTAAATTTAGCATGACCTCTACGAGTTTATCATTAAAAGCGTCACAGGAAAAATTAGCATGGGAATTGCTTATCTAAAACTTGTTTTGTCTCTAAAGTTTGATTGCCTGCACTGACTACCATATAACTTATACCAAAATTTATGAGTAAGCAAGATCTATTGAATGGTATGAATATCATTTAAATTTTTGCCTGATTGAATAGTCAAAATCGCATTTATCCAGTTTCCGAAGTGAGCTGCGTGGACAGTATAGCCTATAGGCATCGCAGTAAAATTACGAGAAATATGCAACTATAAAATCATACAACTTTTGTCTGCAAATCATTTAGATACAAATATGTTATCCCCTAATTGTTTGAAATGCTCTTAAAGTTAAGACATCAAAATTCACTAATTCATATTTTAAAATTCTTTGTAGGTCTCAGACCAAAGTGGTGCCATGTTTGGAGAGTGTTGTTTTAACGTAGGAGATGTTAAATGTACAATGGGCACAGGAACTTTCCTTGATCTCAATACAGGCAAATCGCCACATGCCTCTATAGCTGGTGAGATTTTAATGTTGTTTTTTATGCCCCCGGAATCAAAGATGCGGGGGCATATAGGTTTTGGCCTGTCTGTTTGTCTGTCTGTCTGTTTGTCCGATAAACTTTAACATTGGACATAACTTTTGAATGGGAGGTGATATGGCTTTCATATTTCACATGTGTATTCCTTGTGACAAGACCTTTCCAATGATACCAAAATTTTTGACCTCGTGACCTTGACCTTATCCTTTCACATGTACGAAACAGAAAATAGTGTTTATACTAACAAAGATGCCACCGGGGGCATTCGTGTTTCACAAACACAGGCTTTATTACCAATTCAACCTTTATGTGTCACTGCAAGTGAACATACATATACATGTATACTCGGAAATGTACTAGCAGACTGCTTGTTTATCTGCAGTTTCGTGTTTGTCTTTGGTTGTGAAATCTACAAGTTGCTTGTCAGTCTGACTGTCTGTCCTTTCTATTTTGTATTTTATTTGTTGCTTATTTTCATTGCATGAAATATTATCTGTGTCAATGCCAAAATTTCTTTACTTTATCAGACCAGTTCAAGAATTTGAAAATGTTCAAATTGGATTCTTGCAGGTCTGTTTCCTTTGATTGGCTGGAAAATAAAAGATGACTTAACGTATCTGGCAGAGGGTATTATAAGTGACACAGGCTCTATTATTGAATTTGCTAAATCATTAGGTGGGTATGATGTAAATAATTTAACAAAAACTTTCAAACATGAAGTGCATATTGCATGTATTAGATATATCTTTTTCTTTAGCATTACTCGGAAAATAAAAATATAAAAAAGAGAAAGGATCAAAAACAGCCAGAAATTATTACTGAATGAATAATAGAATACATGACGTAACAGGATATTTATGCTATTTCAGGAGAATCATAATCAACATTTGAATGCTCTTTAATATTTTTAGGTTTTATTGATGATGTCTCAGAAAGTGCCCGTTTAGCTGAAAGTGTTAGTGGTATGTAAATATTATATAGTTAGTCTATTTCATTTTAATTAATTACAGAATTGGCAAATTTCCAACATTGCACCTGCTGAGAGACTTTCACGTGACATCATAATCAGTGCACGAATACATATTGCTTCAACCTTTTATTTGACATCATAATGTATATAGAGGATCTGAAATGAATTTTCATTTCATACGATGTATTATGAAACGAGTTGTGATACCCTGTTTACACGAAGGGTTTAATGCGCATTAAATCAAATTTAATGGGCATTAGATTTTTGTTGCGTTCACAAGACAAATTTAATTCACATTACTTTAATTCGCATTAGATTTAATGCGCATTAGATTTTGTCGTGGGAACGCAAAGCGCATGTGTGTTTGACTGTACTAATGAATTCTATAGTAAGTATACACCATAACTTGACACTTTTCACTGTCCTTGCATCTTAAATCACAGAATAGACCAAATACTAGATCGATTACGTCTCTTGACTTATGTTCAGTAACGTTACAAACATTATGACGTCATTTTTTCTCTTAATGACGTCATTCTATATTAAGCTTTAGCTTGGCTGGAAGAATTTACGAAGAGAAAAAAAAATTGAGAAATCCAATAATTTTACATAAATTCTCACCTTTCTGATTTGAAAATATACGGTTATCAGTGAAAATGTACCAAAATTTAATGCGCATTGGAATTTGTCGTGTGAACGCAATGCGAATCTAATTCGAATTAAAATTATGCGCATCAAATCTATTGCGAATTAGATTTGATGCGCATTCGTGTGAACAGGGCATGAGTTATATATCCCCGAGCCCTGGCGAGGGGATATAAAACGCACAACGAGTTTCATAATACATCGTATGAAATGAAAATTCATTTGAGATTCTTTTTTACATGATATTGCCTAAAAATGTGTATTTCTAACGTGAAGTCAACTGTTTCCGAGAACTACTGAGGCTGAATCACGCCGTGATCTAGAAGTCGTCTGCTACGCCATGAGAAGTAGTGTCCCCATCGTATAGATATTCTGTGCGTAAGAGAAAAGTATTTCAGTTTTGAATAGTATTTTAATGCAAAAATTAATTCAACAACAACAATTTTAATCATTGATATTGACTCCGGGTCTGAATTTAACAATTGACCGATATTTTAAAGGTCACATTTGTCAAGGTTTATGTGATTAGGTTCCAAACTTGACCAATCGCATTCAAGCAGAGTGATATGTAATGTGTTATCATATCATATATTTATGAAATGGCTTTATGAAACTGCATAACGGGTGAATCATGTGATAAAAGTCCTTATCATGACGCTATAAGGTATAAATCCAGCAAGAAGTACATGTATAATGTTGAACATTTAGCAATGCCTCAATTCATGTTGTACTGCAAATATATGTACATGTACTTTCTTTTCTCTTGTGGAAACTCTTGTTACCGTATAACCAGAAATTTTCGCCAGATACTAATTTTCGCTATATTCGCGAGGGATATCGAATCGCAAAAAAAATATTCTCGTGAAAAATTGTGTTTGATAAGGTTGATCATAAATTGGTAAATCCGTTTCATTTCTACATATTGTACGTGTGCCATTGTTCATTTTTTCCTGATTAGACGTAAAGGGAAGTGAATTGAGTGTGTTCTCATGACATAAATAACAAGTACTTCAATAATAAAAGGTACAAAACAGTAACATCATATGAACATATTTGTTTCTAATTTAGGAATTGCGAAAAATTGTACTCGCGAAAATAAAGACACCTTATTTTACCATTAAAACGCGAAATTTGATACTCGCGAAAATTTCTGGTTATACGGTACATGTTTTTCAATAGTTATTTTCCTAAGATTGCCATCAATAGGAAATGGGTTTATAAAACGTCTTTATTTTGGCAGAATATTTTGAAACCTTGAGTCAATATTTGAAAATCGTTATAAAATGTATTATTTCCTCAAATGTAAACAGAAATAACTTAAAAACCTAAGGTACTTTAATAGCCAAGATGAGCACACCCAAATTAGTTAATTTTTTTTTTTCAGATAGCCAAGGAGTATATTTTGTTGGTGCATTTAGTGGCTTACAGGTAATTTATACCATTCATTGAGAATATGGAAAGGGAGATATTTTTTGTCATGGGAAAAAGATATGAGGCTGACAAAAATGTCAACATCAAACTAGAAATTACATCTGATTGAAGATCAGCTTCAATTAAATGCTGCAGTGGTCTAGCCTATCTATGAGTTAAAAAAAAACCCCAAAAAAATGGTAAAAAATGAAAGATTTCTTGCAAAAGCATTGAAGGGTCATGACCACTTTCCCCACTCCCCTTCTAGATGTGTGCTTGCCTACGATGAAGCTTCATTTTAGATTGTTAAAGTACCATGTAGGTGGCTTAATACAACGTACCGAAATAAATAGAATGCGTATGAAGCTCATAGGTAATTAGCTCATTTCCTTCTCCTTCCAGGCTCCAATTAATGATGACAAAGCAGCTACCATGTTGATAGGGCTAAAACCTGGTATAAGTAAGGCTCATATTGTCCGAGCCATTCTGGAATCCATCGCATACCGGTTTAAGATATTATACGAGACATTACTCACAGAATCAAAAATACCGTTGAATAATATAAGGTGAGTTAAGAACAATTACTCTTTGTAAGCATGCAGATCAAATTTCTTCTTTAAACCAAAATGAAAATTAAATAATAAAAGCGACTTCTGCATCATTTTAAGAAAAAAATATTCATTTAGAGATTAAACATAAAGGATATGAAGTCCATAATGATCTAACAAGACCTAGCTGCATGAAACATGATTCATTTACATTGTACTTCAGACAAGCACTTCATCCTATTTTTGTTACTCATAGTATCTTAAACATTTATTTCTGATTTAGGGCTGATGGGGGAGTGTGCAATAATAACTTCTTAATGCAGCTAATGGCTGATTTCACAGACCAGATGATAGACAGGGCTGCACAACCAGGGGAGATGACTAGCTTAGGGGCAGCCTTCCTTGCCGGACTTGAGAAAGGTGAGAAGCATAATAACTTTAGGACTCTCTTCTATATTCTTACAATGAATATCTTGAATGTGTATTCACTCCAGAATTTATTCATCATTCAATTATCCGTTGTAGGAATTTGGAAAAGTAAAGAAGAACTTCAAAACCTACGACAGACAGAAAAAGTTTTTACAAACCAGGGTTCATGGTCAAAGTACAAAAACCGTTTTGTACATTGGGAGCGTGCAGTCAGTAGGAGTAGAGAGTGGTACTGTGAATGAGAAGAGAAACGTGTTGTTTGATCTATCTTCAATATTTGTAGGTCAAATGTATGCACAGACTACACCGTCATGGGAGATGTCATGCGATTTAACCAACTCATTATATCTGTGATATTTTCAAGGAATTATATTTTCATATTTTATACAACCAGAGTGCAGCATGATTGAAGAAATTCGGTCAATATTTGATATTTTATGAAATTTAGTCAAGATTTGCTGCAATACCGTTTTTATACTCTTGCAACATAACAGCAGATATACATGTAATAATGCCTCGGTTCGTGTGAACTTGTTAGGGTGTACTTGTGTGTGTGTGTGTGTCACACTTTTGTGTAGGCTCTGATGGGTACATTTTTTTGATCCAATATTGGACAAAATTACCACACTCACTTTGACCTCATTTTCAAGGTCAAAGGTCAATATTTTCCATCTGATTGATAAAATCCTTGCATTTACTCTTAGTCAACAGAACTTCAATAAACTTAGTTGGTTATATGTTATGAAAGTTCCCTTTACATTTTCTTCAGAAATGACTGAATAATTTTCTCTGTCAATCGATGTAAAGACAAAAACGGATGTACAAAATATATAATCCGCAAAGTGGATTATATTTTGTTTGTGCGTTGGTTTTGGTCTATGTATCCATAGACAGAAGAATTATTACAGTCATTTCTTATAACTCAATTGAAATCAAATTAAATAACTATTTAATTATCTAGTTTATTTTGCAATTGATGTCATTTAAGCATTGTTTATTTTCAAGTTCAAAAGTACAGGCTCTCGATGTTAGTGACGTCAAAATAGGCGACATTGTCTATACAGCTATAGATAAAATTTTGCTTCGTACATTTGTGTAGGCATTATACAGACATATGGAAATGATTAAATCACAAGGTCATAGATCAAAGGTCAAGGTTACAGATTTGAATGTATACACTCTAGATGGCATATTGTTAATAGATCTTGATTACGTAAGGAAAAACTGATAGATGCTATATGAGGGATAAATCTGCTGCGGTTAGGGGCATGCTTTACAATGATTTTTCTGATTTGTTTTCATTTTATCATGTCATTCTATTTCTTACCAAATTGAATGTGATATGTTGTGCTAATCCATTGTCAAATAATACTAATATACATTATTACATCAGTGCCATATGTGATTCAAACCATCAATCACGGGTAATTATATGACATTAATGTTTACAGTAAGTTATACAGACCATATATAGACTTTATTTCCATATATTGATAAGAATTTTATATTTAGCTATTTTATTTTAAAATAATGGGAGTTGTCAATTTTACTTGTTTTTCAAAATATGATTGTACATGTACTACTGTAAACACAGAAATTTTCACGTGGGGGTAATTTTCACGTATTATTTCGCGAAAAGTATCCCTACACGAAAATACCCCTGCTGTATTCTTACAAAGGTAGAGATATTTATACCATGAATACTTCCCCCACACGTAACGTCTTGATGTTATTATCGCAACATTTTCCCCCAGCGAAAATAACCACGTTTACAGTATTTTATTCTTAATGTCCATTGTTCATCTGTCTGTCCTAAAATCTTTATAGGCTTGATTAATAGATTATGATAAACCATTAATTGGGCTTTTGGACTCTTCAAACTTGCTTCTAAGAATCTCCTTGAGAGAGAAAGAATCCTAGTAATGTATACATTGCCAAGGTCAAAGTTCAAGGGCACAGCAAATTGTACTTGTAAAAACATGTATGCAGAATGGCCCTTAGATCCTCAAATCTGTCCCAGTGTATCATAATACCTAATGGAATAGCCCCTAGTGTAGATTTATGAGGCCAAAGGTGAAGGTCACAACAATTTTTTCTTTTAAATCTTGTAGGCAGGATTCAGAGCAAACAACTGTCTTTTGGATCTTCAAAGTTTCCACTAAAGAATCATAACCATGTTGGGTGTCAAGGTCACTGATCAAAGGATCAAGGTCAAAACTGCAACTGTAAATGTTACGATAAACTTAATATGACAGATATATATTTTATGTAATTTGTGATTCTTCGTTGTTACTTTGAAATATAAATGTTCATTATGTTAAAGGCATTTTTGCAAAGAGATAATACTCAAGAATTCAGCTGCATCAAGAACTTCTTGTAAATTGTAGATTTGGCAAAAACTGCTTTGTTTGCTAATTTACTCCTATCACAGATTGCTGTTAGGTTGATAGTAATCTATTCTCTTTATCCGGAGTTAAAGTCAAAGTGAAGATGCTGTTTAGATTGAGAATAGAAACTAAGCATAAAAGTGTTGTATGTAAATGTACCATCTTACAGGTATGCTTATTAAAAAAAGATTATTTTTTTACTAGTTTCTGGTTGCTCATAATTAATTTGTACAGGTTGCTCATATTTATTAGTCCCCTATCGGCAAAGCCAAAGGGGACTCTTAGTTTCCTCTCGGTCTGTCTGTCTGTCAGCCCGATAATAAACTTGCAGATAATAAACTTGCAAAAAGAGATTCAGGACATAAATTTACACTGCCGGTAGGGGACTTTTATCGCTCTACGATCATTACATTTTTAAATTTTATACTATCACTATATATGTATTCATTCTCAGTTGAATGTAAGATGTACCATGTATCATGCATTATATGTATATGTATATTTTTTTTACCAAGATATTTTTTACAACCTTAGTCTTTAAAAGTAGGGTTGTATGCAAGAGGAAGTAAATTGTTTTGTATTATATATTAGAATAAGTGGCAGAAAATATGATAATGAATTATGGAAAACCCAGACTCGTTTGTCAATTTTTCACAGAATTGAAAGAGTTGAAATGTAGATGTGTTTGTCGTGCTCACAACTTGGTCAAGGATTAAAGGTCAAGGTCACAGTGGACTTAGGCGTAAAATTCTTGTCAACAGCATAGAAGAAAAAGCAATCATCATAGGAACACCAATCCTTTCTGAAATGTTTCCCCCTGTGGAGAGGATGAATCCTATAGATTTTCAGGGTCAAAGGTCAAGGTCAGGGTGAACTTAGGCTTAAAATCCTTGTGAACAGCATAGAGGACAAAGCAACCATCATAGGATCACCAATTCTTCAACAAATGTTTCCCTTTGGGAAAAGATGAACCTCATTGATTTTCAAGGTCGAAGGTCAAGGTCACTGTGTACTTAGGTTTAAAATCCTTGTGAATAACATAGACTACAAAGCAATCATAATAAGATCACCAAACCTTCCACAGATGTTTACTCAGGGGAGAGGATGAACCCTGTTTATTTCCAAGGTCAAGGTCACAGTGAACCTAGGCTTAAAATCAATGTGAACATCATAGAAGAGACAAAGGTTCTCTTAAAGGATCACCAAACCTCCCACAAATGTTCCATTGGGAAGAGGATGGTCCCTATTGATTTTCAAGGTCAAGTTCATAGTGGACTTAGGCTTAAACTCTTTATGAACAGTGTAGAAGACAAAGCAATCATCATGGGATAACCAAACCCTCCACAAGTATTACCCCTGATGACAGGATGAAAGCAATTTGTTTTTAAGGTCAAGGTCACTATTGACTTTATTTTAAAATTCCTTTTCTGATAGAGAACATGTAATTACCAGGGGGTGCTATGCTTTGCAGTGCCTTTTCATTTTCACCAGTGAGCTAAGGAGAATCATTTATTTGTCAAAGGTCAAGGTCAATTTTTTTCATTTTATAATAGACAAATACATTTTTTGCACAACAACTCCACAATGATAAAACCCGACACTTTAAAAAGTGGTGTGTGGGTAGAACTTCTATTGAACGTCAACTGGAACATTTCAGATGAAAAGAAAGAATTTTAGAAAGGCATTTTTTAGCTCACCTGAGCGAAGCTCAAGTGAGCTATTGTCATAGCGTGGCGTCCGTCCGTTGTCCGTCCGTCGTAAACTTTTCACATTTTCGACTTCTTCTCAAGAACCACAGAAGGAATTCTGATGAAACTTGGTAGGAATAAAGTACTCATGGTTCCCTACAAGTGTTATCGTTTTTTGTCCCGATCCGTCAATAGGTGGTGCCACCTCAGGCAAAAGTAGGTCAGGGGGGGTACCCTTCTTTGGCAAATGTCTTCAGAACCGAAGCACATATTGACAAACCGAAAGCATCTGTATGGTCTAGAAGGATGTCTTAACAAGTGTTGTTGTTTTTGGTTCCAGTCCGAAGTCAAATTTTGACACATTTTTTATGTCTTTTTGGACTTTGTCAGAAATGCTCATTTTTGAACTGTTTCTTTGACTAACTCTATCAATGTTTGGTTTTGTGCCCTCATTTAGTGCATGTTTGTCAAATTTAATTTACTATTTGATTTGATATACATTACATGCTAGAATCTTCTTTTTTGGAATTTAAATGAATTTTCTAAAATATGAATAGATATGTTAACTGTACACATGGACCCACGGTTTGTGGGTTCAAGTCCCGGCACCGGCACCCAATTTTTTTTTCTTCCTTTTTCATTTTTAGCTCACCTCGACGAAGTTGAGATGAGCTTATGCTATAACCACGGCGTCCGCGTCCCCGTCCCCGTCCCCGTCCGCGTCCGGTTAAAGTTTTTGGGGTAACTCAGTATCTGACAAAGTACTGATGCTACAGTAACCAAACTTGCACAAGTGATTCATCTTGGGATGCTGAGGTGAACCCATGCATCGGATGCAGCATCTGACCTACATTTTCCGGTTGAATGACTTTGTCAGTGTCTTGTTAAAGTTTTTGGGGTAGTTCAGTATCTGACAAAGTACTGATGCTACAGTAACCAAACTTTCACAAGTGATTCATCTTGGGATGCTGAGGTGAACCCATGCGTCGGATGCAGCATCTGACCTACATTTTCCGGTTGAATGACTTTGTCAGTGTCTGGTTAAAGTTTTTGGGGGTAGTTCAGTATATGACAAAGTACTCATGCTACAGTAACCAAACTTGAACAAGTGATTCATCTTGGGATGCTGAGGTGAACCCATGCATCGGATGCAGCATCTGACCTACATTTTCCGGTTGAATGACTTTGTCAATGTCTTGTTAAAGTTTTTGGGGTAGTTCAGTATCTGACAAAGTACTGATGCTACAGTAACCAAACTTGAACAAGGGATTCATCTTGGGAGGCTGAGGTGAACCCATGCATCGGATGCAGCATCTGACCTACTTTTTCCGCTTGAGTGATTTTGCCTTTAAAGGCCAATATTGAGCAAAGTATAAGTGCTACATGTACAAAACTTGCATATTGGATGTATCTTTGATCAAACTTTCATAAAATGACCTTGACCTACTTTTTCCGCTAGAGTGATTTTGCCTTTAAAGGCTAATTTTGAGCAAAGTAAAAGTGCTACGTGTACCAAACTTGCATATTGGATGTATCTTTGATCAAACTTTCATAAAATGACCTTGACCTACTTTTTCCACTTGAGTGATTTTGCCTTTTAAAGGCCAATATTGAGCAAAGTATAATTGCTACATGTACCAAACTTGCATATTGGATGTATCTTTGATCAAATTTTCATAAAATGACCTTGACCTACTTTTTCCACTTGAGTGATTTTGCCTTTAAAGGCCAATATTGAGCAAAGTATAAGTGCTACATGTACCAAACTTGCATATTGGATGTATCTTTGATCAAACTTTCATAAAATGACCTTGACCTACTTTTTCCGCTTGAGTGATTTTGCCTTTAAAGGCCAATATTGAGCAAAGTATAAGTGCTACATATACCAAACTTGCATATTAGATGTATTTTTGATCAAACTTTCATGAAATGACCTTGACCTACTTTTTTCCACTTGAGTGATTTTCTTAATATACATGTACTTAGAGATATGTTTAAATTGAACTTTGCTGCCACTGAGGTGAGCTTTGTAATCTTTGATTACACTATGTTTTTCAATTTTGTCACCGTTTTATGCACTTTTAAATCATCTGAATACCTTTAATTTCATTTTTGACCAAAAAAAATTTTTTTTTTTCAATTTTCATTTTTTTCCCGTTTTGCACACTCTTTCACTGTGTATTTACATATTTCAGTTTCTTATTGCTGTTATATATATTTCATGCCTAAATTTTTATATTTTTGAATTTTGAAAAATGGTTTATGTGTATATAGTACAAAGGTTGTGGGTTCAAATTCTGGCAATGACACGATCATTATGCAATTTCAGTTAAATAGGAAATACATAGTAATAATCATAGTTTGAAATGAGACTTTCTATAGTAAGATTCTTTATATAGGCTATACATAATTAATAAAAAACATATTTTTTGCCCCAAAATACCAATTAAATTAACAGAGGATACTTCAAAAACATATGAAGTACAAGGACAAACTATGATATACCCAGGAACACTTTAGAATATAGATAATAACGACACATTTCATAGTAATAAAGGATTTTCCAGAAATCAGGGTAATTTTGAATAAATATTGAGATTTTCCACCCAAAAAAGCAAGATTATCAAAGAAATCTCTTCTAACTCATTAAACTTGATCACTTTTATGCCATCCAATTATATGAAACCTCTCCAACTTTGATTGAATAAAAAATATAGATTTAAAACAATTTTCACAGAAATAAGTGAATTTTGCAAATAAATTAGGTTTTTTGCCCCAAAATATCAATTCAATTAACAGAGGATATTTCAAATGCATATAATTTCCAAATAAATTTGTTTACACCAATCTATGCATTTTGATTGGTTAATATGATCGTCAGAAAAATGGCGAAATACACTTCATACCCCAATGAACACGATAAAATACGGGAAGAGCCGGAACTACTTCCATCAAAATCATTTAGTATGTTGCTAAGATCGGCTTTCGAATGATAATTATGCAAAGAAAAAATAGTGTTATTAACAGTAGCCCTTAGATATCAGAATTAATGCTGCGCGGTTTTACACAATTTGTGATGCGACAAACCAAACTTCATACTCCAATAAACTGTCAAAATTGAATAGTCAATTCTTATATGACTTTCAAGGACAAACTATGATATACCAATGAACTCTTTTGAATATAAATAATAACTTCTGATTTCATAGTATTTAGGATTTTCCAAAAATTAGCGATTTTTGAATAAAAATTGAGATTTTCCACCCGAAATGGCAAGATAATCGAAGAAATCTCTTCTTACTCATTAAACTTGATCACATTTATGCCATCCAATTATATGAAACCTCTCCAGTGTTGATTAAATAAAAAATATAAATTTAAGAAATATTCACAGACATAAGTGAATTTTTCACATAAATAAGGTTTTTTGCCCCAAAATAAGATATAAATTAAATTTCAGTTATCAAATAACATTCCTATCCATTCATAATAAGAAACTGCATAATTATTATCAAAGCCAAAACATATCAATTCAGGCAAATTAAAAGAGCTAGTACTTATTTTCTCAAAATAAGCGGTTTTTGCATAAAAAATGCATATTTTACCCAAAAATGATGGTTTTAGTTAATTATTACATTTAATTTCACAATCATCTGACAAGATTATTACTTTCTATAATGATAATAGCTTTAAATGTATAGTTTTAGCAAAGAAAATGAATCAATAAAATTTTTCCAGAAATCTGTAATTTTTAGACAAAAAACAGGCATTTTGCCCCAAAATAAAGTAAAAAATATACCTTTTATGTTTCATACATGTAATTTATGAGTGAACCTAAATAATTACAGTTCAAAATACATTTCTACTATCATTTCAAGAACTTCTATAGATTCAATAAATATTCTCCAGAAATCAGCTATTTTTAAATGAAAAAATACGTTTTTTCCCCCCAAAACACTTTGATTTTGAATGAAATGTTAGTAGAACATATATAATCTGATAGAGTGTGAAAAGTTACACTAGAAAATAGCTTTCAATCATTGCTTTCATAACAAATAAGGGTTAAATATACAGAAATCTGATATTTCTGATTGAAAATACAGGTTTCTGTATAAAACAATTTAATTTCGAGGATTTTGCAAAAAAAAAAACCAAGAATATAAAATATATGTCATTTGAAAGAGGAGACTTTAAAGATGTTTTTTAAATCATCATTGAACGATCATATGCAATATTGAGGAGCTGAGAAGCAGGAATGAATTAAAATTTCCTCAAATTTCTGTGAATTTTGGCAAAAATCGACTTTTTTACCCCAAAACACACAGTAAAAATAGGAATTGGAAGCTGCAACTTATTTCATCTGAAAGAGCATAAAAAATACTACAAAAATGTATACATTCACACTTTTCAATTTTTAAAAACATCAACCATATAAAAGTTATAATTTTTTTCCTATTTTCAGTGATTTTTTACGGAAGCCCGTTAGTGCCAAATATGAATAAATAAAAATGGAGGAAATGCGAAATATATTTAGGAAAATGAGAAATAAATTTAGAAAAACGAGAAATAAATTAAGGAAAATGAGAAATATATTTAGAAAAACGAGAAAAATATTTAGGAAAATGAGAAAAATATTTAGGAAAATGAGAAAAATATTTAGAAAAACGAGAAAAATATTTAGGAAAATGAGAAATATATTTAGGAAAAAACGAGAAAAATATTAAGGAAAATGAAAAATATATTTAGCAAAAACGAGAAATATATTTACAGAAGGTGGAAATATAAAAACAGGGAAACCACAACAAATAATTAAAGCTTGACCTTGCCACTCCCGAAACATTAATGAGTAATGAATTACAGTACATGTATCTATTTATCAAGATATAAAGACTTCCTTGTATTTATTCCACTTCCCTGCAACTCCCGCTGCTTTTACACGAGAAATGAATCCTATGTATACGGGCAAAGATGCATGTGTAATATTATCTGTCTGGTATTTGGCATTGCAGCTCTTGCAAACATCCATTTCGAAGACTGTTTAGTTTATGATGCGCCTTGACCAGTACCAATCGTTTATTTCTCTCGTAAAAGCAGCGGGGGTCGGGAAAGAAGTGGAAGAAATACAAGAAGGTCTTTATCTCCTGATAATCTCATTAATATTCTGGGATTGGTAAACGGAGAGTGTAGTGGGGGAATTTAATGTTTATATATATATCGTATTTCTTTTGTGGTTTCCATTTATATCTATGGGGAGTGAACAGTACCCCTTCCGCCCCTTCCTCTCCATCCCGCCCCTAAGCTTCCTGCTCCCATCCCCTGAATTCCTCCTCCCTCCCCTTTACCCTCCCTCCCGCCACTCCCTTCTTCCAACCCCTGCCCTCCCTCCCACCTTCCGCCCCTGTCCCTCCCCTTCGTCCCCCCCCCTTTCACCATGTCCACTCCCTCATTTATATTTCCACTTTCTGTAAATCTATTTCTCATTTTCCTAAATATATTTTTCATTTTTTCCTAAATATATTTCTCATTTTCCTAAATATTTTTCTCGTTTTTCTAAATATATTTCTCATTTTCCTAAATATTTTTCTCATTTTCCTAAATATTTTTCTCGTTTTTCTAAATATATTTCTCATTTTCCTAAATATTTTTCTCATTTTCCTAAATATTTTTCTCGTTTTTCTAAATATATTTCTCATTTTCCTTAATTTATTTCTCGTTTTTCTAAATATATTTCTCGTTTTCCTTAATTTATTTCTCGTTTTTCTAAATTTATTTCTCATTTTCCTTAATTTATTTCGCATTTTCCTAAATATATTTCGCATTTCCTCTTTTTTTATTTATTCATATTTGGCACTAACGGGCTTCCGTAATTTTTGACTAAAAAAAACATGTTTTCCCCAAAAACACAAATTTTGCAATGGAAATTTCCATGAGACATATTTTTATTTGAAAGAGCGCAAAATTTGAAAGAGTGCAAAAAATGCTACAAAGTCATGTCTTTTGGAGGATCAAGGGGGGGGGGGGGTGCACCCAACCCAGTGATACATCCCAGACTATTTTCCGTAGGGTACCCTCTAGGCAAAAAACAAACACTTTAACGTTTGAAGGTTTGGTATAAGATTGAAAAGGTGAAAAATCGTTCTGTATACAGAAAATAACGGCGAGACCTCACCAGTTGACACATTGTTACCAGGGAAAAGGGACGCATAGACCGGTATATAACTGAATGAAACATATTTTATTGTCTTAGTAAACAATAGGCCTTATTGCCATTAACGTAAGAGTGACGTCCCTTATGTAACTCTCTAGCGTGAAAATCACTAAGAGTACTTAGTTCGGGAAATTTCTGGGGGCAAGGTTGCAAAGCGATAAAAAATCGTAGAACGCGTCGATTTCTTTGCTCTGCTCTTTATTTCAAGATTAAATTTGTGAATAGAATGTTGCAAAGATCTTCATAGATCTACTGTCTTTCCATATTATATTAGTTTTTGTTTCAAACATGTGAAACATGATACGGAATCGGAGAAAAGATAATATTTCGAGATGTTCAATGATTGCATTGAACACAATAAGAATCAAAGGTGCACTGTCCTAAGACAGTAAATAGACCAGCCCGATTGTGTATACAATATTTTTGATAACTGATTCTTCTATTACAAACTATATTTGGGAAATGAAAAGCAAAGATTGTGTAAAACGGTTAAATTCAAGGGGGGTGTTCTGGACTGATGTGGCCCGGTTTTCCTATTTGTTTAGTTCATGAGAAAACGACCTTCATCAAGGATAATCTATAGGCAAACCACAGGGGATCCCCAGCTCGACTGGCAGGGGTAGTCTTTGGTATCCCAGGCAGTGTTTATGAAAAGTGCCGGATTGCCGGCCATCTCCAGCGGATTTTGTCAATGTCCTGTGGATTTTTGTGGAAAATAGCATGTGTTTCTTGGACTTTTTCGAAAACAGTGTCACCTCAGTTTCGTTTCTTGCCAATTTTGGACTGTTGAAGTTCAAAACCTACGAGCTGAAGATTAAATGTACTGCAGATTGTTTCATGCAACTACATTTAAAATGACAAAAAAAAAACTTATGGAAGTCGCCATATATGAAATACTTGTGTAATCTTATCCCATGAATTTTCAAATAGCTGAAAAAATGAAAAATTTGCACTATTTATTTATGATGATGAGCGCACCAGTAAAATTATATATAGCATTTCCGTTGAAGCTACCCTGGACACCCAACTACAGAAGGTGCAACCCCACCTCGTATACCTTCCCCAATCGGCACTTCGTGCCTCGCATCGGCCCATTGGAATGAACCCCTCCCCCGGGCCACTTCAGTTCAACTCTGCATCCGCCCCTGTTTTGTCCAAGGCTTTTAAAATGAATCGGTCTATATCATACTGAAATGTTGTTCATCTGTCTATATCATTAAAGTACGTTTTCATATTAAAATCAACACCGTTGAACATCTTCTCCACCATAATCGACGTGAAAAATCAATGAGAATTACGATAAGAAAATCAATGAATAATAATGTATAAGGGGGCAACTGAAAGACCACCATCGCAGCACACCCTTTGCTGAAAAACATGCATTGATTTTAGACTGAGAGAGGGGCACCCCCCCCCCCCCCCCCACGCACACACACACACACTACTGATGTTTCACATCCTTACCATGATTTTCAAATTCAAAGGCAGATCTTGGTTTAGAAAAGGGTAGGCAAAACATTTTTTTCCTTCAAAATCACAATACGCCACTCTTAATTAACTCCCCTCTCCTAAAATTAAAAACAAAACAAAACAAAAACAAAAACAAAAACAAAAAACAAAAAACTAGCAAAAACAGGAAAAATAGAATGATTGAATAAGAATGTAATGAAAAGGAAACAGAAAAATATCATGATATTACGTCCGTCCGCATTATTATTCCTCGTTTCTTCCAGGATAATAAGAGTATATTGTATTCTTTCTTGAAGTTGCATCAAGTGTCAGATCACGATAAACAAGTTGTCAACACACAAACCGCAAACAAAAGAAAAATAAAGGGATTATGAAAAAAATTATAACAATAAAAATAAAGTTGGAACAAATCACTCTGTCAAGTTCCAAACGTATATTTTTTAGACTTGTTTTTGACGATGTAAAGAGTAAGCATAAATTGTATTGGGAATCATAAGGGAAGGAAAGATAGAACGCCAATGTCGGACTCACTAGGAGGAAAACTTTGCGATAACAACGGGGGGGGGGGGGGGGGGTTAATTTCAAAATTACAATTTGGAAGAAGGTGGCCCGGGTTGTCTCTGACAATTCAATGAAAATTCATACTCTCCCCAAATTGATAAATCACCACAGAACATTTCCAACCCTTCCAGTCATGTATATTAGATTCAGATTTCAGTATATTAGATTTATGATTCAGATTCTGCTATCATACTATCACTAGAATATTATCATAAACTGCATGGCGCAGAAAAAAATACATGGTCATACGTACGTTTCATCTTTTTAGGTCTACATTAAAAAGATGATAGAATGTTTTTTGCAACTGACACCCAATGGAGGGTCTCTTAAATACCAAATCATATAATTTTACACCATGAAAAAGACCCGTTCCTTATGGCACGTCTGGTTAGGATTTAACCCTCCCGCCTCCCCCCCCCCCTCCCTTGTCATATCAGATGATCAATGTTGACTTATATTCATAAGATAGGTTATAAATAAACGAATATGGCTGGATGATTTGTCAAAAAAAAAAATATTATTTCAATGCAAGGATAGGACATTAATAGGAAACATTGAGTTGGGTTTTTTTATCCAGCCCCCAGCTTTATTTACCGGCTTTCTAGAAATTTCTCTCTGTCTTTGTTAAAGATTCGTTACATGTTTACTGTTTATTTATTTATTATTCTTTTTTTTTTTTTTTGGCATACTTTTAGTCTTTTTGTCTTTGTTTATTTCTTTCTTTGTATGTCTTAAATAGAAACAGGTGTACGGTACATGCGTGTACGCGTGTTGTATAAGTTTGTCTTTAAATAGCGCTCATGACCTCTCAAACTCCTCTAATTACAATGAAGGTTTATTATTTTAATCTTTTTTTTATCATTTTTTTTATTTTTTTCAAGTCAAAATCCATCAAATTAACTAACAAGTTATCGTACATCCTTGAAGATTACACATTTGCTTTTCAAATAGCGCGCGCTTTGTTGTTGACAATGACGCCGCCGCGTTGCCCCCACTGATAGAGCCTTTCTATCTCCAACACTAGAGAGCGCGCTAATGGCAATAAGGCCTATTGGATCGGGCACAAGTTTTCACAACTTAGAAAGCCGTCTCCATACAAGTATATACAAAAAAGTATCAATTTAAAGATTTACAGTGGTACTTATTGTCATGTAATAAAACAATATGTGCGTGTTGTGTGACGTGCACGAGGTGAAGAAGATAGAGAAGAGGAAGATACAGGGAAAGAGGAGGTGCAGTGCAGTGCAGGTAAGTTGATGAATTAAGAGAAACGTTTACTCTGTTTAATGAATGTCTGAACAGCATTTACTATACGTGTATTACAGGATAAGGAGAGAGTTTTATGGAACGCCATATCTGCCTTAAGTCTTTAAAAATATTTGAAGTTGTTCTTATATCATGATATCATATATTTACATCTTTATATGTTGTTATTAAATCATTGTATATGTATCTTTATCATTATATGATGTGCTTACGTCATTATATGGTGTTCTTACATCTTTATATTGTGTAACTACGTCATAATATGATGTACATACTTCATAATTTGATGTACTCAAAACATTATATGATGTGCTTTCATCATTATAAGTTGTGAATTCCTCATTATAATGATGTACACATATCATGACTTGATGTACTTACATTATATGACAAAAGAGCATCATTTTACATTGTGCATGTGTTATTATATGGTAAACAAATATAGTTGTATGATGTATGTACAGCATTAGATGGTGTGCTTTCAACATTATATGTGTACATACGACATTTATATGATATTCTTTTATCATGATGTGATGCACATGCAACATTATATGTTGTATGTTTGACATTTTATGATGTAATTGCAACATGACATGATGTGCTTTCATCATTATGTGTTGTAAATAAGACATTATATGATGGACTTGCAACAATATGTGATATGCTTGCATAATGACACATTGTACATAAGGCATTATATGACAGATTTGCTACATCATATGACGTGCTTATAGTATAATGAGTTGTACTTACGACATTATATGATGTAATGATAATATTGTATTATTTCCTTACATCATTATAAGTTGTATGTTTGATATCATGTGTTATACTTACTTTATTATATGTTGAAAATACAACATTATATGATGTACTTGTGAACTGTTTTACAGTAATCACTTCATTTTAAGCTTCGTGTACTACTTTATGTAGTGTACCAAGCTTTACATCAAAGTCAAAATAAATGATATGATGTCTATGTGACAAGTTATGTGGTCGTTTTTCATGTTATGTGGTGGTTTCATCATGACGAGGTGCATTCGGAAACTTCGGATTTTTTTCTTAACCTTCGAGATCGGAAAGCTTCGGGATTTTGATTAAAGATGGCTGCGTCCTGTGAAATGGAAAAAATACTGCAAGAAATTGATTTACAAGCTCTGTCACCGCGTTTCGATGAACAAAAAATAAATATCAATAATGTATTAAGCTTAACGGATCAGGAACTGAATCGTCTAGGCGTAACCACTATCGGCGATAGGGTCAGATTAAGAGAAACCGTTCGGAGACGTGATTCGCATGATCGGGAAGAAGGGAACAGTGATCCAGCAGTAGACATGATAAGACATCAAAGAAATTTGTTGTTCTCAAGATCAGACGGTAGGAAAAGGACAGGTAACAGCACAGCTGGTTCGTCAAAGCGTTCTCGCACCAGCAGTGCAAAACGAGGTTGGACAGTATCTGTAATTTGTCTGTCGGATAAAGATACTTGTAAAGTGCCCACCAGCGACGAAAAAGAGGTTTTGTATAAAGCTGGATTAGGACTCAAAAAGATAAAGTTTGATTTGTGTGATGATGTTTCTGATGTCATGGAGAAAGTATCGTCTGACGAGAAAGATGAGAATGGTGAAGTAATAGGATTTCCACAATTAAAGAATTGTGGTGGCTATGAGTTCCTGAAATGCCAATCTAATAATAGAGGTCTTACTATAATAGGTTCTGATTGGACTGTTAAAAGTTTAAAATCGTGCCTTGGCCCACAAGCTAAACTTTTTATCAGACCTATTCAGGTAAACTTATCTACTGTTCCAATTGAAAATAGTGCGTCTTCAACACAAACAGTTGTTAAAGAGGCTTGCAAGCAATGTGGCGTGGAGGTGTCTATATTTGAACTTAGAAAGCATTGTTTGTTCTGTGTTGGAAATGATAATGATGAAGAAATTTATGATGACTCATTTACATCGTATTCAGCCTCTATTATCATTGAGCCTGTTGAGGAAGTTGTAACACCACAAGTAGGAGTCGAACAAGTACTTGTACCTGCCAGTGAGGAAGTCTTGGTACCAGTTATTGATATCAATGCAGAAAACCAGACAGCTTCAGCACCTATTGCTGAGACCAGTACCACTGCCAATACCATGATGAATACTGTTTTAGAAGCAATTGATAAATGCGTCAACCAACATATTGAAAATCCTGTTGAGATTCTAAGATTATTACAGTCAGTATTGGTAACAGGAAGAAATCTTGAGATAAGTGATCCATCTCAAGTGGAGGAAGGGCCTACAAATTTTATCATTGTTGACAGGTCAAATCTTTTAGACACAGCATTTGAAGAGATAAATGATTTGAGTGACCTCAGACTAACACTGGAGGTTCAATTTTATAATGAGGTAGGACATAATGAATTCATCGGACAAACTACATTTGTATAAGTCAATATAATTAATAAATTATTATACATGTCACGTTGCCAAAGCCATATTTGCACTTGTAAATGAAATGAAAAACACAAGCAATGCATAGTGTAGCATCCCCTTGCATGGCAAAAAAAAAAATATAATGTTTATTTTATCCAATAAGCTTTAAATGAAAATATTTTCCTATCAATGCACATTTGTACCTTAACTTTGACCTTTGACAATTGATGATGAGTTCACATTGTGGACAACTCGCATACAAAACTTGAAGTTTTTAAGTCAACTGACCACTAGTGTGTCCACAATGTTTTTCTATTATTACATGTACCATTTGTGACCTTGACATTTGACCTTGGTCCTTAATAATGAATTTTATACATGTAATAGGTGTCATTCTCCCATGTCAGACTATTTACACTCAAAGTTTGTGGAAGATTGGAAATAAACTGTGACCCTATAGAGTGTCAACAAGGTCTTTCTACTGTATTATCAGCCATTGTGACTTAAGCTCTGACCCTGAAAATCATATGGTGTCATTTTATTTTCTCAGACAACCCACATAAGTTTCATAAAGATTGGAAGTGAACTGTGACCTCTAGAGTACCTAAAAGATTTTTCTATTGTCACTTATTTTGACCTTTGACCTTGAAAATCAATAGGCACTGTCCATTCACATGCAAAGTTTGATGAAGATTGAAAGTACATTTGTAAACTGACTTATACTTATAGAGTGTCCACAAGAGTTCCCCACACACATGGTGACATGACAATAAAGTCATGAGGGGATAATAAATGCACTAGGTTGACTAACTTGACAATGAGTTCCATGATGCAGTCAACTCATAAATTCACATTTTATGTTATACCAAGGAGGTATTCAATTACAGCTAAGTTAAGATGATCAATATTCAATTGACCTATCGCCAACTCCTCCCCCTGCTGCCGCAATACCAATGATATCGTTACAGGCATGCTAATAATAGCCGCTGCCCTGCACGTGCTGGGAGCTCAGACAAACTAACGCGTTATCCTTATAACTTTAGTATAGAAATGTAAGATAACACGAGCATTTAGCACACAGTTTTACATCATTTTCTTGATTTCATATCAAAACGATTAAAAGATGTTCATATGGTACAAGTAGTAGTGATGATGACAGATATCGGGGTAATATAATACATAAAAGTACTTAAAATAGACAAAAATAAGCATCGTCAGCAGCTGATAACACGAAATACATAATTTGTGTATACAGTTGATCAAATATATTATTTGCGCGTCTCGTAAAAACCCGATTTTGAGAATTTAACTTCTATGTACAAACATAAATATATACCTAAATCCATTACAAGCTGTATAAAAGTCGATCTTGACGGCAAGAGAGGGGGGGGGGGCGTATTTATGAATGTTATCATATTGATATTGTCTTGACATTTATTTATTGATTCCATACTATCTATAATTCTGAAATATTCTTTATGTTAAATTAAAAAGAATAATTTTAATAGCATAGTCCAAATAGGAGAATCCAGGCAGATGGAGAGAGGGTTGCCCCCCCCCCTTTCCTCTGGTTGTACCCCAAAAAATTAAGAGAGAATGATCAAAGATATCATAAGCCTAAAATGATGCTGACGCAAAGGGGAATAAAAAAGAAGTGAAGGCGTATAGGTATAAAGAAAAAAGCTACGGATTTGCTCTTTTGTATTATGCTTAAAAAATTTGAACTTGAAATGATTTTTTTTAAATCTGGTTCGCATCGCTTTCTGTTTTTCCCTTTTCCGAATGAAAAAAATAAAATTTTGATTTTATGTATATTTTATCCTATATACTTAATTTCTTAAATTTTCAGGCTTAAGATTTACACTCCCGATTTAAATCTTAACATCAAATATTATAAATGACCCCCCCCCCCCCCCCCAATAAAAACAATTGTGTTATGATATATATTTATGTGATATAAAAAATAAATGCACACATCCCCTTTGAAAAATAAAATGTACCCGCCTAGGATGTTTTATGTTTTACCCGACTATTCATTTCGCACCTTGAAACTATATGTGTTGGACGCCCTCGAAATAACTTTCACAAAAAATATACTCTTGTTGTCTTGATTTTAGAGATATAGTACTTTACACATAATACATTTCTATATTTCATTGAAAAATCATAATGAAAATTGGTTGAAATGGCATATTTTGTTGCCGATTTTCCCATAGAACATAGACTGTTTATATCCGTCATAGCTGGTTTTTGTCTGAGCTAGCGGGATGCAGCGTATTTGGCAATATGGGCGGAGCTTATCTGGGAATTGGCGATAGGCGAATTATTCATTATATCAGACCAAAGGAAAATGCACAAAATTTACTGATAAAGATTTTTTTGGTTCCTGTCATGAAAAGATGAAAATCAAAGGAGTATATATGGTTGTAACTTGTATAGTAAAGTGGCCCCCTACAAAATTGACTTCTTTGAACTTAAATTATCTTGTCATTTTAAGAGAGTTAAATATATCTATATTTTGAGAGAACTACAAATGTACATTTAGTCATAAAAACTCCTCCTTGTTTTCTAAGAGAAAGTAGGGGATCTCCAACAATACTCGGTTGCAGCACCCACAACAAAACCCCAAAACACTTACCCTATGCAAAAACATAGAGTAGATACACACAGAAAGAGACGCAAAAGGAACAAGGAACACCAACTCAATCCATAGAAACATGTAATACCACAAAAGACCACACATAAACCAACGAAACAAATGGGCAACCGGTGCCGACTTAGGACGGCCATCTGCTACGCAAGAAGCAGCCAGTGTGGTTATCCGTATTACGTGTCCACAACCCTCCCACTTTTCCCATTATTCATGATATCAGTAATCACGAAAATTAGCATATTTCTGTATTATTGTCATTGAGATAACATCGATCAGGATCATGAACAACTTTTTCCTTTTGCATGCACATAGAGACAAACAAACATATCAAAATATAAAATTTGTTCAGAGGCCAACTCAATACTAGCTATAAGGAAGTTTGTCGAAAATGGGCCCTGAAATGATGTTTTTTTTTTTAAGAAATTAAAAAATTTTTGCAAAATATATCATTTTTGAAGCCAATTCTAAGAAAATGAGAAAGGAAGTTAAAAGTTATGTATTATATGTAGCCTACATTGTAGCATAAATATTCATGATATTGGTACAAATTCAAAACAATTTTATAAAACTTAAGATTTTGCTCTGAAAGGGGGCCACTTTACTATGTAAACCATTTATTGTCCTTTAAAATTTTGAACTGTCATGTGAAGATGGATGTTTAACATGTTTATGATTATTCTAAACTGCAAATTACATGTTCTTGCACTAAATATTTTAGGTTGCTGTTGACTATGGTGGACCTCGGAAGGAATTTTTTCGTTTAGTTATGTCACAGATCAAGGAAAAGTACTTTGACAATGGTCTGAGGGAGCTTCTAGCTGATGACTACAAAGTCATAGGAAAACTTTTTAGTAAGTTGTTGGTTAAGTGAGCATCAAAGCAATGACATTCAATGCCTATTTGTTTCACATGCAATATGTACATGTACATACATGTAGAAAACTCTACAAAAGTGATATGTTATAATGTACATAACATGTGATGACCTGATTCTTTTGAATTCTAGTTTAAAGATTGTGGATACATGTATCTGTCCGTACCTCTGGATAAAAGTAAAATCTATGACATTAAGAAGAGTGGAAACATCATATTTTATGAACACTTAATGTTGTTTGTTAAAGGTTTGAGCATGTTGCAAAATGGGAATGTACCTAAATTTATGGATGAAGAGACAGAAGGAAAAGTTTTTTCGTTAGAACCAGCCACTTCATTATGCATTAAGAACCTTAGAATTGGTCTGGATTGTCTTGGAATGTACACGGTATTGTTTGTTTATTGTTATTTACTCAAATATACTTTATATTACATTAAAAAGACAGCAAGTGTGAACAGTTGATATAAGACATGTGAATAGCCATAGTTGATGAATTTGTTATTATGGTTGATAAGGTCATTCTGACTGATGATATATATACATCAGAGTATCATACATAGTAGAAGTACTTAATATAGTCCTCTTTGAAGTGTATACTACTGAATTTACCAACAGTGACTGAGGAATTTCAAAGCAACTTATCAACTTCAGCTGATTATAAGCTGTCTATTCACTATAATTCAAATTTGAATTAGTTGTTGAAAAATTTAATATATGTGCATCTAGGTTACAAAGTGACCTAGGTCATATAGTGAATAGCATCCCTTGAAATGGGAGGGATAAGAAAATATCCTATGGACTTCAAAGTACATAATCATTCAACAAATTGAATCCTATGGATTTTCAAGGTCTTAGTTCAAAATCATTATAGGTAAGTATAATGACTTAGACTTAACAAACTTCAAATGCAACAATAGAAACTATTATAACCATAATATGGTCACTGTTGATGGATATATAATATAAAATGTACCAAAAACTTTACATTGTATGATATTTTTTTTGGATTTTCAGGTTGGAATCAAATTGCCAATGATAAGGTATCTCTTCAGACCTACAGCAACTAAATTGACTGTGAAATCATTAATCAACCTCCTGCATCCTACATTTTCTGAGGAAGGTTCCAATAATAGAAGATGTGAAAATATGGTCTATGCTGCTTTTATGAAGTATATTAGAGCAGCGGCAAGTAAGTTGCTTTGTTTATGTATTATTAGAATCCTAAAGGAATAATAATGCAAAATCTCTGATAAAATTCAAACTGTTCAATATGAGGCTCACAACATATCAATCAGCCCTCGTACCTATACTTTTTGATGTTGGAGGGCCAAATGTCAACACAAGGTTTTCATATATATTTACACGGGTTTTAGTTTAAATATAATATTCCAACAGTAATTTACATCATATGTCTGTCAGTCTGTTAACAATTTTTGTGTCACCTGAGAAGCATAGCGACACTTATGGATCACTTTGTCCGTTGTCCGTCTGTCTGTCACACTTGGATATCACCGCTATAAAAGTGATTCCTGGGTGTTGCTATGTTTCGCAGGAGACACATGCATTCCTTGGAATGATTTTTTTTTGTGATTGCAACTCCTCTGAAACCACAAATGATAGAAACCTAATTCTTTTTGCATTAGTTTGATCCATGGTCTAGTTGTACACCTGATATTTTGTTTGAGCCTCTGATCCCCAGGGTCTTCAAAAATGGGTGTGGACATTTTCTCCTATATAACTCTATGTAATCTTGTAAACCTATATTCTCAGAAAGTATAATTCATAGAGAGTTAATTCTTTTTGTGATATAATCCATCTCTGGTCTAGTTGTGAATCTGCTCTTTTAATTGAGCCTCAAACTCTCTAATAAAGTTCAAGTATTTAGCTATCTAGATATCTGCTGATTCATAAAAAGCACCTCGATCACAAGATGAATTATTTCAATAAATAATTCATGACTTTGACTGTGTTCTAGCTCAAGAGGTAAAATTATGTTGCACTAGTAGTTTTCAATCATGATTTACACTTAATGAATATACACATTTTTTACAGGTGGCAGAAGAGGTATTATAACCTTAGAACACATTCTACAGTTCACCACTGGAGCTTGCGAAGAACCTGTACTTGGTTTCAGCATTCATCCTGAACTTAATTTTGTGCCCATAATGAATTCCTTCATACCTACTGCAAATACCTGCAGTAATGCACTGAAGCTACCAACACCTTCACAAACTGTGCCTTTATTACCAGAGCAAGAGCTTTTTGAATTGTATGACTATGCATTTGCAAACACATTTTATGGGATGATTTAGATTATGGTTTTATGTGATGTTTTTGCTGTCAGAAAACAATCTAAGCTCAAGGTAGTGCTAGGATTTTCAGAAGAAACATTTTACTGTCAAAGTTTAGAATTAACAATTAGAAAAAGTTCATAAGGATGAACTCAACATTTGATGATAGATATGAGATTCTGTAATGTAGAATCATTTGTATCCATAAGTTTGATTGATTTTGTCTTTTATTGTGGTAAAATGAGATACATTTGTCTAATTAAGTACATGTACGGTATTTAGAAAAGAAGATCAAGTTATATAGTTTTGATGAATATGCCTGATTATTGATAACACTTATGAATCGCCCTTCACATTTTTGTGTTGCCTGCAAAGCAAAGCAACACTTAGGGATCACTTTGTCCGTTGTCCATCTGTCTGTCACACTTGGACGTCTGTCACACCCTACATAAAAGTGATTCCTAAGTGTTGCTATGTTTCACAGGCGACACATGCATTCCTTGGAAAGATTTTTGGCCGGATTGCGAAGCAAAATCCGGTCTATGAAATGGCAAAGTCCGTCTGTCCTTCAGTCCGTCAACATTTTGGTTAAAGTGTTGCGTTTAAGTCTGTTGAGAGAAAACTGTTTGGAGGAGCAACTTGAAACTTGACATGGTGATAGACCATGATGAGACAAATCAAACACAGCAATAAAATTTGACCTAGTGACCTACTTTTGAAAAACTTTAACCTTGGCCATAGCTTTTGAATGGTAAGTGATATGACTTTCATATTTCTATTTGGTATTTCTTGTGACAAGACCTTCCCATGGATACCAAAAATTTTTACCTTGTGACCTTGACCTTGAAGTTTGACCTACTTTTGAAAAACTTTAACCTTGGCCATAACTTTTGAATGGAAAATGATAGGGCTTTTATATTTCACATATATATTCATTGTCACAAGACCTCACCATAGATACCAAAAGTTTTGACCTTGTGACCTTGACCTTGGAGATTGACCTACTTTTAAATATAATAAATCTGGGCTATATCTCATGGCTATGGCTTTGAATTTTACATGCAGAATCTTTATGACCAGACCTTTCATTTGATATCATGACTTTTGATCAAATGACCTTGACATTGACCTTTGACCTACTTTCGAACTATAAGGAGAAGGGCTTTGATATTTCACATTTTGAATCCTTATGACCATAGCTTTTTTTCATTGTGCAATAGTATTAATGACCTTTGACCTTTCTGTCTGCGCAAAAATGTAAATGTCATCTAGTACAAACACTTCGCAATCCAGCCTTACGGCCTTTAGCGGTTTATGGTTTATTATTTTTAATAATGATTTGTTAGGAAATTTTCAAAATCCTTTGGAAAATGTTAAAGCTTTTTGGCTGTATTGCAACGCATGTCTTGAAAACCTGTCTTTGAAATGGTGAAGTTAATCTGTTAATCTGTCTATCAGTCTGTCCATCTGCATCAACATTTTGGTCAAGTTAGTTGTGAAAGAAGTATAAGAGGTACATGTTGTAGCAAGTTGAAAATTTTGTATAGAGATAAACATTGGTGAGAGGATCTCAATGCAGATATTGTATTTGACCTTGACGTTGAAAATTGTTGCAAGGTCACTTTTACTTGTATATTGTATATGCTAATCATGTCCAGACTATATGTTTTGAACTGTGTATCCAATCACTAATTCAGTTTGTTTTTGTTCATGATCCATAGGTTTCAGTTCACCTATATCTAAGGTATTGTGACCAAAGTCAATGTCACTCAATATGCTTACAATGAAATTGTATATGGTAATCATGCTCGACTCTACCTCTTAAATAATATAATGAATCACTTTCATGTTTTAGTATGATGTTGCTCATGACTCAAAGGTTTCATATCATCTTGGCCCAAGGTCTGAGGTCATAGTAACTTAGAGGGAGGGAGGGAGGGAAGAGACATATTTTTTTCTGAAAAAAAAAACATTTTTTTATAATAAATGTTTGTCTTGACCTTAGAACTTGTGATGTTAACCTTGAAGTTTGATCTAGTTTTCAAAACTTATAACCTTCAGTAAATAGTTTGAGCAGTAAGGACTTTTATATTTCACATGTGAATTCCTTATGTCAGACAAGAATTTTTATTTAAAACCTTGACATAGTGATCTTGACCTTGGAGTTTGGCCATATTTAGAAATATTTTGAGACTGAGCATAATTTTTTTTGGATATTGTGAATGAAGGAAATGAATGTTTCATGTATTCATTTTGACAATACCTTTCCATTGCAATCTAAATTTGTTACATTATGTTCTTGACCTTGGACTTGTTATCTGACAAAATACATGTATGGCCATTTCTCTTACATGCCATCTAGGGGCATCAATGTCTCAACATATCTTGTCATATTTTAAATTATGGCATGGTCTATACACTTTTCAGTGTTAAAACTTGTTACCAATTATCATTATTGAAAGTTACCAGGTCAAGACTATAAAAGATATTTGATAAGAAACATATGATAGTGAAATTCATGACAGAATGATGATGATGTTTAGAGAATGAAAAAATCATTTTTTAATGATTGCACACCTGTTTGGATATCTTTGTTCATTTCCTCAAGAATGATTTAAAAGCATAAATCAAGTAGTTTGATCTATTCATGTTTTCTTTGTTGTCATTTTTTACACTTTGGACATAAGGAAGAATTTTTTCATGTTCAATAATGAATCGTTTTAAAACAAGAGGGCTGTGATCGCTCACCTGAAAACTAAGCATATCAAACAAAAAGAAGTTTGTCAAAGGAAAAAACTTGACTTCATAGTGGAACCAAATATTACAGCACTTCTTAAGAAATCTCTAGATCATCCTGATGTTTTCAGTTTGTTGATATTTGCTTTGATTTTTGAAGAAGTTTGTCAAAGGAGGGTAACACACCCCGGTGACCTACTTTTGCTTGTGATGGCACCACCTGTTGACAGATCTTGACAATAAACAATGACACTGGTAGGGGGTATTAATACTTCATACTTACCAAGTTTCATCAAAATTTCTTTTGCCATTCTAGAGAAGAAGTCGAAAGTGTAAAAAAATTGAAGAACGCTTGATCTTTGCTCAAGCGAGCTAAAGAGATACTTTCCTGTGTGAAAGTACACAAGACCAATTGCTACTATTGGTACAACATACCGGTATATGCATATGATTTTTATTTGAACTCTGAATATGCGCTAAGGGTCGAAGCCCATTGTGGCATCCTATCAAGTTTTTGGCCAGATTGCAATGCAATTTTGGTCTACAGATTGCCGTTGTCAATGTCGTCAACATTTGGTTGAAGTTTCTGGTTGAATGACAAATATGGATAATGACCATATCCCAATACATAGTATTCAGAAAAAAAACATAGACCGAAGGCATACAAAATCAGGATAAAACAAGAACCAAAGCAAACAAAGAAAAACCTCCACCATATGAAAAGAAGCGAACTCCCGATATGGGAGTGAGACCAGGTGCCCAGGAAGAGTCAGTACTCCTGCAAAATCTCGAGCAACATAATACTATACTCGTTGGCTTCTTTTGGCATTTGACCTAGTGATCTTGGACTTTGATCTACTTTTCATTGCCCCAATTACTAGTACCTCAGTTGTTAATAAACATAGGAGCAAACTTTAACTTTTTTAAACGCATAACGTATATATTTATATTATGTAATGCTTCATTGAGAATATGTTCAGATACATTGACAAGTCATTTTGTTCTAAAACATAACACACAGCTTACAAGAATTCATATAAATATCAAGGAATAGAATTCAATAATTTATAGGATTGCTTTGAACATTTGGGATTAAATTTTAAAATGAACAAATTGTGTTTTTTAAATGAAAATATGTTCTTTCATAGATTACGTTGATGGATGAAATCGGTTTATAATTCTCACGCAGGTTCTATAATCATCTATACCAAAATTGACATCAAAGCGGGGAGAGGGCACTTCACTAGCTAATGTTTCTTTGCAATTATCGCTAAGTACCAGTGAGATTGGACCAAAAATAGGCCTCTCTCCATCCTCAACCTCTGGATGATCGGTCGTGATCACTCCTTCGACACCGTATTGCTCTAACTGATGATTATCAAGTTCGATTCCTACTGGATTTTGAAGTTGTCCAGATATCCACAAAGCTAAAGGAGAAGATCTTGTGGTTCTCATTCTATGTCCATCCCATGCTCTTGTCCAGATGCTTAGTTTCATGTTTATACTTTCGATGTATATGTACTGAAGTGCAAGTAAATGGTTTGGATTCAAGCAATCAAGAACGCCCAGGTCCTCCATGTAGTAGAATAGATTGTAAAAGTAATTGAGTACACCTTCAAAGACATCTCTCCACAACCTTTCTATTCGTTGGTTATGAGTACTTCTTCCTGTTATCATGCCTCCTCGTCCTTTTGATGCCAACATAAAGTCAGCAACGCCGACATTTTCAAGACCTTTATCAGATCTTACTCTGTTTGGACAGCCGTATCTTTCGACACCGTTGAGAAAATGCTGAAGGACAGTAGAAGCTTTATTGTTGTCTGAGCACTTTAAAAACATGATTCTCCTACTAAATCCATCAATACCCCCAATAATGACAAATCTCCACCGAATGAGTTTATGATTAGTGTCAATGTGCCACAAATGGTTTGGTGCAACAACATTGTACACTCGTCTGTGTAAACGACCTCTTTTACGTTCTTCTACCCCACCTGAATCCAAACGATGAATGGAATCTCTAAGTCGCCATCTTTGGACTCTGATACCTTGCTGTTTTAACATTTCTTTAATCATGTTTTCACCACAAAATGGAAAGCCGAGAATAATACGATTAGTTGCACAATCAAGCTCATCATCAGATATATCAGAAAATGTCATGTTACTTAACCCATATTTTGCCATTCTTCTATAAATCGTACGTTCAGAGACCGAAAGAAGCTTCGAAATGTCGGATATTTTGAATCCATTCTCCAATAAACTTTCGATTGATGATCTTGGAATGTGGTATTCTGGAGCCCCACCATTAGCTTCGAGTTTCGGTGGCTTACAGGGACCATGCTTTACACACTCTGTTCTAAGTTTCATCATATCAGAAGTATTGTGAACCCCCAAAATTTGCAATTCGCTTGAAGACAACTTGCCAACAATGTCAGGCGTTATCTTCTCATCTTGAAACCTACGACTTGTGTGCTCTAGTCCTATTTTCTTAAGCACTTTTATCATTTCTGCATCCGCCATTTTGGATTTTGTTAGAGTTTTTCACCGTAGCATCAATATATAGCATAAATATCTCCACTGTCACTGAGTTTCCTCCTGTAAATTTGGTCAAAACCACTCGATATAATAGATTACCACAACCTTATATTACATGACACCCACATATAATAATACAATCACTTCATATCATTACATAACCACAACTTGCCATTAAGCAGCCAATTCATATAATGAAATATCCACATCATGTAACGACATATCCACATCATGCCATGAAATTACCTAATCATTTAATGACATACTTACATCATATAATGAAGTATAAAGATCAAGTAATGATATAATTGAGTAATGTATCTAAATAACCACATTGCGCACTGACATATCCACATCATGTTATGAAATATTCACATTATATAATGAAATAACGACATCGTATGATGAAATAACCACGTAATATAATTAAATAGCCACATTATATTATGAAATTACTACATCATGCAATGCAATAACCACGCCATGTAGCAAAATAACCACTTTATGTAGTTCCATAACTATATCATGAAATGAAATAACCACGTCATGTAACGAAATAACCACATCATGTAACGGCATAACCATATCATGAAATGAAATAAACACGTCATGTAAAGAATTTACCACATCATGTTACGGCATAGCCATATCATGAAATGAAATAACCATGTCATGTAACGAAAAATCCACACCATGTTTTGAAATAACCAATTTATATTATTGAATAGCCACATCATGTAATGGAATAGCCATATCATGAAATTGTTTGACCACATCATGTAACGAAAAACCACAATATAAAATGATATTGCAACCATATATATTACATGAGAACATTATTTAATGACAAAAGAACATCATACAATGTTAGTAGCTCATCATATAATATTATTAGCATATCATGGTATAACGAAAACCTATCATATAATTATTCTTAGCACATAAGGCAGCTATGGCGTTCCATAGAGTTTCGTCTCCACAAAGTATAGTAGACATGTTTACAGTACCTTCGTTTTGAGTGATCGCACTTATAAGAGGAAGTCGGATATTGTCGTAAAGTTTGCAGTCAAGAAAGAAGTGTTTAGATGTCTCTGTTTCTCCACAGTTGCATCGATCACTGGTTGAAATATTGTATTTAAATAGATGAGCATTTAGCGAGCTACAACCGTGTCGAAGCCTTGTGTGATGGATATTTGTCAAACGGTTACCATAACTATAGTGCTTAGGAGGTAAGTATATATTAGTGTTGAGTTTTCTTTTGAATGTGTTTATTGATGTTGAATTTCTAGTATCCAGAGGAAGATCATTCCATAGTTTTATTGTTGCCGGAAAGAAGGAATTTTTGTAAAGGTTGAGTCTAGTATTTAATTGTTGAATATTATGACTGTTTCGTAGATTATATGGTGTATTTTCATGAACTTCAGGAGGTAGTATGTCAGATAAATAATCGGGGACTAAGCCATTTTTAATTTTGTACATAATACCTAATTTTTGTTTTTCGCGCCTTTTTTTGAGTGTTTCCCAACTGAGTTCAGAGTAAAGAGAATTTAAGGAGCAGTATTTAGGGAGGCCAGTTACGATTCTTGCCGCCTCATTTTGAAGTTTTTCTAATCTATTTGAATCATTAATTGTTATGTTATCCCACACCTCGCAAGCATATTCAAGATGTGGACGAATAAAAGTAAGATACATTTTATTAAGTGTATTCCTATTGAGTTTGTACTTGATTTTACGAAATACTGCTATGAGTTTAGAAACTTTAGTTACAATATCGTCTATATGACTTGTCCATTTGCCGTTATTGTCAAAGGTAATACCTAAATGCTTGTGCGAATGGACCGGGTTGATAGGAATATTGTCGAAAATAAAAGTTAGATTTTCAAGCTCATTATCATCTGCTCCAAATACAAGTACTTTAGTTTTAGCCGGATTGAACTCAACTAGCCAGTCTTTTGACCATTTTGTTATATTTGTCATATCTAAATTAGTATTTCTTTCTATTTCAGATAAAGAAGAGGAAGAATGGGAAACAGAAGTATCATCAGCGTACAGACGAGAGAGACCTTCAATAGCATCAGGGAGATCATTAATAAATACAAGAAAGAACAATGGCCCAAGGACCGATCCTTGTGGTACACCGGCTGTTGGTCTGCCTATTGTAGAGGAACATTGATTCAATATTACTTGTTGTGATCTGTTAGTTAAATAGCTGGAAATCCACTTTAATATTTCACCCTTAAACCCATAGGCGTTCAGTTTGTGAATTAGGCCTTTGATCCAGACACGGTCAAAGGCCTTACTTATGTCGCAAAAAGTGAAACCTAAATATTCCTTATGATCTAAAGCAAGACATATATGGTGATAGATGTCAATAAGCTGAAAGGTGGTGGAGTGGCCTGGGAGGAAACCGGATTGCATATTATGGAGAAGCTTGTTGGAGTTTAAGTGATTATAAAAGTGTTTAAACATAACTCTTTCAAAAATTTTGCCTATGCAGCTGAGTAGAGAAATAGGGCGATAGTTAGTTGTGTCGGATTTAGATCCTTTTTTATGAACAGGTATAACGTTCGCGTGTTTCCACTGAATGGGAAATTTTCCAGTTTGAAGAGATTTATAAAATATTATAACAAGAGGAGTAACAATTTCGTCTCTTATATTTTTGATAAGCCTGTGGCTGAATTCATCAGGTCCAGATGCTTTATTTATGTCTAGAATATCAATTATATCTTTTATTTCTTGTTCAGTTACTGTTATATTTGGAACATGTATTTCCGTTCGTTCATCAAAAGAAGGTGGGGTTTTATCATCATTTTCAAGACTAGATATTTTGCAGAAATACTCGTTTAAAAGGTCACATTTTTCACTATCGCTGAAAACTAGGCCATTTTCGCTATTTAAGGGGGGTAATGTCTGTGAGGGTTTGGTGCCTTTTAACAAAGTCCTAATTATTGACCAATACAGTTTTGGATTTCTTGATTTTATTTCATCGATATTGTCGTCAAGGTTAATAATAAATTTTTCCTTTAGGATTTTCTTTAAGTTATTCACTTTATTTCGTTGCTGTTTATATATATATTTATGTTGTTGTGATTTAGTGCTTATGTATTTTTTACGGAATCTATCTCTAAGCCTTATTTCTTTTCTGATGGTGGAATTGAACCAAGGTCTGTCGTTTCCGCGTATGATAACGGACTTTTTAGGTATGTGTTTAAGGACCACTTCCTTCAATTTGTTATTGAAATTCTGACAGACAACATCAATATCTGTGTCGTTTGAAATAGAACCCCATTCTGTATTATGTAAGTCGTTTTTTAGTTGGTCGAAATTGGCCTGGTTGTAGAGCCAAACATCGCGACGAAAGGACTGTGGAACATTTGATATTAGATTGAGGCTACAGTATGTAGCGAAATGATCAGTCAGTTGATTATCTGTATTTATAACACCGCTTTCAATGTTTTCGATTTCATCAGAGACAAATATTGGATCTATACAAGTAGCAGAATTATTTGATACACGAGTTGGTTCTGTTATAAGGTTATTTAGCGAATATATTAAAAGCATATCATTTATTCTAGTAGGTATATTGTTTAGAAAATTTATATTCCAATCACCGTTTAATATAAGATGTGGTGACTCTTCAAGTGCATTTCCGATAGAGTTTTCAAGTCTATCCCAGAAATCCCCTCTCGACGTTTCAGGTCTGTAAATAGCGCAGATATTTAGTGCCACGCCCTTTAATTGGACAGTTAACCATATAGTTTCATCGTACTGATTTTCAAGGTCATGCCTCCTGCGGGCTATGATGCCACTCTTTACATATACCATAACCCCGCCCCCGTGATTATTTCGGTCACGCCTGAACGGTTCCTCATACCCCTGTAGTAGTAGGTCAGCAGTTTGAATAGATTCGTCTAGATGAGTTTCAGTAAAACAAATTATGTCAGAAAAATCAATATATACATCAAATATATCATTGAGTTTATTTCTTATGCTTCTACAGTTTAAATGAAAAATAGAGAATTCTTGACTGGGACCTGGATTTTCGGCTATGTCATTGCAGAGCAAAATTAATACGATTGTTAGAAGAATGAAATATATGTTTTCGATATTTCCCCTGTATAATTGATTCACTCTACGTAATATATAGTTGACAGATTTCATCAATTCATAGAGTATGTAGTAAATATCACATCTTATGACATATTTTATAGATAAGTTGATCTTTTGAGTTTTGCTATAAAAGGTCCCAACAGCAACTCTGTATGTGATCAGGTCACATGTCATCTTCAAATATCAAAATACTGTGATTAGGCCAAGTTGTTACTGTTGGGACTAAATGTAAGTAATATTCGCGGCAAAGATCGGACATAATATTGGAGTATTCGAGGATACAAACGTACATATATCTTAAATAAGACAAATACATTGACACAACACATAAAATAGAACAGTTCAACTTACTCATCTGTGAAGCATGATTACGGATCACTGGACTTTCGGAATGCGGTATACTTCCTAGTGTACTGATCACATGAATTAGGTCAGTAAGATTTTGGTTAGGAGAAGGAGAAGTGCATGGATAGGTTAGGAGAGATGCTGCAAAAGATATATACATAAGATTAATAACATGAATGTTATACATTTTGTGAGGAATTCATCGTGCTAAGATAAATATATAAATGCGATGATTTAAGAATGTCATAAATTTCAAAATTTTTTATATGATTGGCACTGGTCATATATCATTGGCAATGATCAGTTTGTAATCATTTAGATAAATTGACAGTATGTATAGGAAAAAATAAATGCATGGATAGAATTTTCAAGTCATTTAGCATGAATGGAATATTATTTCCGCAAGTTTCAGGGAGGTACGTAGTCATTCAATTCAGCAATGGATCGAATCATGATTTTGTGTCCATTTTCGCTTGTTTTTAAGAAAATACGGCCGTCGGTGGTCCAAAACGAGTGTACCTTACCGGCTCGTTTCGCTTTTGTTATTTCATTAACGACCTCCTGGCGGTATCGGGTTAGGTCCTCCGTTACAAAGATGCGGCTGCTATGATTTTTTAGCATCTTTTTCTGTTTGTATATTTGGTTCTTAATTTTCCAATTTCGGAGACGGCAAATAATCTGCCTTTTCCCGTGCCGGTTAGGTCGACCCACCGGATGTGAACGACAAATATCATCACTTGTGATATTCACTTTCAGAACATCGTTACATATTTTTACGATACTAGCATCCGTGTCATCAGAATCACCAACAGAAACGTTGTGGAAACGGAGGGAGTTTCGCCGTCCGTATTGTTCGAGCTCTTCAAGTTGTATTTCGACTTCCTCAACACGAGATTCGGCTTGGTTCATACGGACGCGTAGCTCCTCGTTTTCCTCATTCAGGGCTGCTATGTCCTGTTCGTTTTTGTCGATTCTAGCAGACTGGGTGTCAAGCTGGTCCCGGAGAGTTTTAAAGCCATCCTCCATAGATTTACTTATAGTAGCCTTCACATCGGGAAGTAACGAATGTGATATGATAGGAGTCAAGAGAGATGTAATAATGTTTGCAAACACAGGATTTCCAAGAAGACTCACTATTGCGCTAGTTATATTAATGGTGTTGCCAGGCTCTATTTCATAGTTAATATTGGGAAGATGGAACTGTGATAAAGTGTCCTGTATATCTGGGAACGGGTGCGGTGGGGATGGGTGGGTATCCCCGTTATCTGGGTCGCTAGCCCCATCATTATCAGACTGAGAAGGTATAGTAGACATGGTTGGTGACAAAATACGACGACGGGTGGCTCGTGAATCGACTGGTGGTGAAATTACTTCAATCCTTAACTTAAGTTATAAGGATCCAACGTAAAGAATATAAATACATAAAAAAATTTATGTTAAAGAACCACAAAAAGCGATATTTTCATATTTTATTGCTGCAATGAAACGCGTGTTTCGACTTTTACAGCCTCTTCAAACAATGACACAGTAAAGTTCTATCCCTGTTACCTGGTTTTATATTTACCCCGAGGCGACCACCCTTCCCTATTTCGATCTACCCATTGATTGCAATCACAGAGTTATTTCAAATAACATTATTTTGTTTTATCAAAGTTTCAAACCAGACACTTTCTCCAGAAGAGGGGTAGCGAGGGGGTCGATCGTATTGAATGGATCCTCCCAATGTTGTCTAATTTTTTTCTTTTAGATAATTCTAAGTAAATTGTATGAATGTAAGCAAAATTGTGCCTAAAGGTGTCAGTAATTTTGTTGTAATTTAGTTCCTGACTAAATCGTTTTTAGGCCTGCAAAATTTTTGACAAAGTTTATCCAGTATCTAAGATCAATATACATGTACAAGAAAAGAAATAAAGAAAAGTAAAATATATATATATATATTTATCCCACCTCTGGCAAATTTCTTGCAATCTGATTGGTCGAGAAGAACCGAATATTATGTTGTATCATTTTACTGCTTACACTAAGACGCTTTACGATAATTGACGTCACCGAAATGCTTTAAAATATGTTTACGTTACATACAACAGCCAAAAGCCATCGGTGGGATAAATTCGTTATACAGTGTTTTACAGGGGAGATACAAAAATATATTGGGTCGATGAAAAAAGTTGTATTGGGCTCGGCTTCGCCTCGCCCAATACAACTTTTTCATCGACCCAATATATTTCTGTATCCCCCTGTAAAACACTGTATAACTAATAATATGCCCCGGGCTGCACTGTATTATTTTAATTTATTTTCGTCTAAACTTCCCCGAATTTCTGTGTAAGAAGGCGACCTTCCTGAATGCTCCCTCGGTACTTTATCAAATCATATCTGTAATAACACGAAAGATAACTCTGTGAAGCTTGTAGCGAAAATACAAACAGAGTTACCGATCTTTTATTTACATACGGGTTCCGCTCTCCTTGGCGACTTTATAAATTATAGAAAAAGCGGTGGAATTTGGTGAATTTTGTTGAAGTATCTTTCACCAAATACGCCAAAATGAGTCGAGGAAGTAATAGAAGCATTCTTAGCGAGATTGAATGGGACGAGGGCTTGAGCATGCCCGTTGCCAATATCGAAAACAAAGCTCTTGAGGACGAGGTAAGCAAGATCAAAGGAAATCTGGACTAGAAGGAATATCTTTGAGAATATTGGATTATTTTCATGACGAAAAGAAATTTCATATAGCTCCATCACATAATATTACCATTATACCATTTGAATAAGAATCAATTTACCAGGTTAACATCAGTAAAGCGGAGAATCTCCCCCTGTTCCCCCTTTCAGTGCACCCTTCTGTTCACTTGCAATTCTTACAACTTTATCTTGCTACCTCTTTTAGGTGGATTGTTTCTTTTCTAATTTTCTCCCGTGTTATTGTCAAGCTTTCCATGGACTCGGTCTTAATCTCTTGCAATGTCGAACTAAAATTAATACTGAAAATGTCGGATTTGAAAAGGAGTTTAATTTGCATAATTTGATTGGGAGAACCCATGACTATAATTATATATGTACTTAAAACTTATAACAATATTTATGACTAAGTGATATATTTAAAATTGTGCTCATCAATTTTCTAATGTGAGCCAATAATTGGGAACAGTAAAATCCAGACCACCTTGCTTTGGTAAATTGAATTATTCTGCCAATTTAACTGTTTTTTTTTTTCTCTCAAGATTGTCTCTGAGGACTGGAGCTGGACTCTTAGCTGAGAATAAATATATATGTTGATTTGCCCTTTCATTTGTCTACAAATTTCGTAATGAACAAAAATATCTTGTCTACATGTACAAGAAATCTATGCTTTTTGTCATTTCTATATACTTATACATAACATCATCTAGTTTGATGTCACGTATGATTCACATTTCAAATGAATGTAACTATGATTTCAAATGCCAACTTTACAAATGTAAACTTTTAAGTATAATTCATGACATTCCGTACTGAAATTAAGTTTATGCAGATATGCAATGCACAAGTAATAATTTTACGATAATGATTTTTACAGGTCCAAGTTAAACAAAAGAAAGTTGTTGGAGCCCAAAATGATTTGGAGGAAATTGAGGACAGAGTGCATGCTATGTCGGAGCATCTCAAAAATGTCCGTCAGGAGCTTTCACATACTCAGGTAGTTATTCCTTATCAAATATTACTGAGTACCCGATAGAATATAAAATTGTTTGATTTGATACTATTACTGTACTATTGTTTAACATTGGTGAACAAAATATACCTAAATACCTGTAAGATTAATACAGGCAACCATGATTAAAAAGTAAAGATAACAAAGAAAATCTTATATGAAAAATAATGCAAAAATACTTGATTTTCTGGTACCTGACATTGAAATATTGTGTCATGAATATGTACATGTAAGTATCAGAGAATCTTTGAGTACTCTGTCGATGCTACATTTTTATGTTGTCGATTGATTCGATCATTTCCATTATTCAGGGTCTCACAAACGCTAGGAAGAAGGAGATTGAGACAGAAAATCACCTTCTACAGATAGCAGAGCGAGAAGAGGGAAGGTTACGACAGGAAGTCAGGAAGCAGGAGAAAGAACTAGAGGATCTGAAAGAAAAGAAAAATATGTTTGAGGTTAATCACATACTTATAAAAAGATCAGCTGCAGTAGGAAGGGGATGGGGATTCTATACATGCATGTATTTTAACTCAATTGAGCTTTCCTTTAGCAGGCATCAATGAAAACGTGTTGTAAAGTATCAAGTAAATTTTTTTTATCTATACGATTATGATAGATTTATACATAGTAACTCAAGTTCTGATACATTCAAATGAGATGATAGTATTCAACAGAATTGTGTTTGCAAACCTCTGTCATGTCTGTAGAATTGTGAAACCTCTTGCAGACTTCAAGTTTCTTAACCAATCAATATTTATAGGGAAGATATTAGAAGAAGATATAACACAAGATGAACATAATCACACAAAAGGGTAATGTACGTAGCATTTAATTGATTTAAAACCTGAATGTCTTCCTTGCATTTTTGTCTTCAAATACCACAACCTTTTGCAGAACAACATCTTCAAACAAACACAGAAACTTGAGGAGATGAAATCACAGATGAACTGGGATCAACAAGCATTAGAGGCATGGCTTGAGGAATCTGCACGGAAAGACGAAGATGCAATGGCCATTCAGAAGTACACCAGACAAGATGAAAGTAAAATAAAGGTATGGTTAAGAAGAAGAGTGTACTAATTTTGTGTGATTTTGCAGGGAAAAATGAAATGGCCACACTTACATGTAAAATATATGGACAACCTGACTGGTTTAGGAATTTAAAGTTTACTGTAACTTAATTTGTAAAAAAAAGAAGCAAGAAAGAATACTGTAATTGTATGACTATAGAAATCTATCTCATTCATAAATTACTGCACATTTTATGATCTGTCCATATGGATACAGAACAGTAGGCAAATTATCTGAATCTATGAAAACACTGGCACAATTATAAGGGGTTTTGCCCTCATAGTTCTCTAATAACAGGGATCAATAAATGGATAAATGTCTCAAAATAAATGGATACTTTTTAGTCTTTTGCTGAGTTATTCTCAAAATTTATGTATTTGCATTTTGAGGCTACCTCAAGATTGTTATATAAATAATAAGTGGTTTTCATTTCAAATGACCTTGTACCTGAAATACTGTGAGCTAACAGTATGATATAAGTTCGTATATTCTACATTTATACAAAATTTTCGTAATTGCAATATTTCAGGAATTGTCACTACGTATGGAACGTCTAACAGATGAAGCTAGACAGAAGAAACACGTATTGGAACACGAGACCACGGAAACTCTCACAGCTCAGATAGAATTAGACAAAACTGCAGAGGATTTCCGAAGTGCCCACCAGGAACGTCAGGATTTGATAGAACAGTGGGAACATACCATAGAACAGATGCAGAGACGAGATAAAGAAATGGATCTCCTAGCAGCTGTGAGTAAAGTGGTGTCGTTTGAGTCAAATGTAGCGTGCAATATCTCAAACTTTGCATAATTCCTTATTTTCAATTTTTCAGTCCTACGTTCAATTTGTGCAGGTATTTGACGTAAAAGCATTGTGACATCCTTAAATTCCTTTGAAAACGTCATATTAGTAAACCCGTTTCCCTGAAGTTTATGCTGGTTTCCATAGAATTTGATGATGTCACAATGCATTGACGTCAGATACCTGCACAAATGGGAAGTAACTCTCTATTTCGAAAAGACCAAATATCTTGCCATCTCCCACTCGAGTGGGACATGATAAGAAAAAATATTCAGAAACATTGGGATTTCATTTACCTGCATTTATATGAATAGAAACATTTCTAGATTGCAACTTGTTTGTGATGTTTATTCAAGATCCATGTATCTGAAGTTTACTTTGTTACAAAGTTTTAAAAATCTGATTCACTGATAATTCAAGGCCATTCTTTGACATTGAGTTGCAAAATCTGTTTAATTGATTTTTCATGGCTGTGAAGCCTAACTGTACCTATGACAGTAACCTAATAATTTATCCATTTGTTATTTACAGAAACTAGCGCGGGTTAAGGCAGAAGTGAGAAAACGTGAAGAAAACATCAAGGAAAAACAGCAGTTCTTAGACAATGAAATAGAAAATAACAAAGAACAAGAAAAGAAAATATCTATAGCAGAAAGAATCTCAGCTAAAACCAGAATAGATTTCCAGGAAGCTGAAACGCAGAGAGTACAATTCCAAGATGAGGTTTGTGAAGATAAATTCTTAAGAGAAAGAATCTAGAAATGTGCTAGTGTCTGATAAACAGTTAAAGCAGAATTGGGCCTCTGCAGAACAGAATTTTATATTGCCCTCTAATGATATAAACAATTATACGACATGTATGTAAAATTGTTCATCTGTGGAATAGAATGCACCTCAACATAGCAAAGTGGAAAAGAAGTATAAATTTGATAAACATGACTAGAGAAAATTTCAATTAATTTATGTACAATTTTAGCTTGATGCATTGAAAAGAACTGTAGATCGCACAGCCACAGACTTGGAAGCCACCAGATCTCAAGTGTCACAACTTAAAAAAGACGTCCAAGACAAAACTAATAGGTTTGTATAGCTTTGTTTTCATACTGACATAATGAATATGTGCTACAATTTTTTGTTGTAATATGACATGAGGTGCATGTGCATGTATCTAACACTGAAGTTAGTTTGATGGTTGACAATATTATATATATTGTTTGACGGTTAACAATATTCTACTGTATATATTGTTTGATGGTTGACAATATCCTATATATTGTTTGACGGTTGACAATATTCTATATATTGTTTGACGGTTGACAATATTCTATATATTGTTTATTGTATAATTTTAATATTCAGACTCCAGAATGCAAAGGAATTGAGAGAAACACTGATAGAAAAGCTAAAAATAGCCACAGAATCTACACTGAGTGCCGAGGAGAGAGCCGCCAGAATGGATGAAATCTTAGAGGACGAGGAGAGAACCCAGAAAGATATCGACGCCAAACTGAAACAGTTACGTGATTTACAGTTCAGAAAAACACAGGAGCTGCATGACTGTAGGATAGAAGAAAGAAATACAGAAGCTGAAATACAGGTAGCCAATGAAAATGTTTTTCTTTGAAATAAAAATTTGAAGATAAATCTACGAGCATCATTGAATTCAAATCTATCACGATCAAAATATTTGTGTGCATCACTGAATTTTCATAGGCTAAAAAAAATATATACATGTATCAAAATGAAAAAAGTCAAAGCGTGATTCATGTTTTGAGCATATTGGTGATATTTTTTCTTTCTCAGGATAAACATTACATTAATTTATCATTGTTTTTGTTGTATAGGGCAGTCAAGCAGCAGTGAGAAATCTGAACAGCAAAATATCCAAAGTGGACACGGATTCCCTAAAACAACAAGAAATCATCTATAATCAGGTTTGTTTATTTAACAGCAGGGAAAAATAGAAAATCGAAAATTTTATGCCGCAAAAGGAGGGAAAGTTTTACTTTTATAATTGTGAATCCTAAAAATTATGTGCAATTCATACATGAAATTTATTCTGACACAATGGAATCTTAGAGATTCCTGTTATATCATTTTGTACAGGTAGTATTATATATTTCATTGGAATTTGAACCCACATGTACAAATGTAATTGAAAATTATATATATAAGATATGCTACTTTGTTGAATCATTCCTCTAACGGATATTGTATTCATGCTTACATACATAAAAATATAAATAGTCTACTGATGTACACCTGAATATTTCTGTGTTTCAGGATTTTGCCATCCAACAATTAGAAAGGAGGATCAACAGAATGCAGGGAGAGAGGAGCAATGAGGAGAAAGTGGCCCTGGAAGCCAAGATTAAGGACCTTACTGATGACCTGGATCAGAGAAATAATACACACACGCTCCTCACGTTACAACTTAAACGTCTACAGGTAGGACTATTGTAAAAAAAGAAAATCATATTCAAAATTGTAACTGTCAAGGTTTTAAACTTGCATTATCCATCTGTATGTCTTGTTCTTGGAAATTGCAGATTAATGTTCATAATGTATTTATTTTTTTCATGGAAATTTTTATTGATAAACCAAATTTCTTCACAGGATGATATTCGCAGAGTTAAGCGGGATTTGGAGAAAAGCGGTGCTGAGAAAGACGATTTGACAAGTAAAATTGAAGAGCTCAACTTGTACAATGACAGCTCAGAGAAAGAACTGAATACGATCATCCTTAATAAACAGGTATGTATGAATCTTAATATTTCAGGAATATTTCAGATTGAATTATTTATGTCTAACTGATATACATGTTATTAATCAGTTTAAATATACTATACTAAAATTACTGAAGTTATGGTTGAATAGATTTCACTTACACCATGGTAAAATGAATTTGACTTTTCACTTTCAGAAATAATTAGTCCTAGTAAATTTTACTTATTCTTTAATGTGTTTGAAATAAAGATAAGTTTTCAGTACATACATATATTATCTTCGAGACAACGGTTCGAATATTATATATATAATTTGATTTTACTTTAATTTCGTAAAGATGAATACACATGTATGTTCAATGATATAAGCTGAGCCTATGAAATTGATTTTTCTTTTAATTTCTTCAGGACATGATGGTAGATGAGAATATTCTGAAGCTAGAAATTAAACGACTGAGGGGAATGCTGAATAACAAAGCTGACGAAGTCCTGACACTTGAGAAAAGACGTCTACAACTGGAAACGGTAAGTCCTTTATAATCCCTCTAAGATTTCATTATTCCATATGTGCTTATAATGTTTTCTGCTCATAAAGGGAGCATCTGAATTTAGATCATGGACAAAGGATAAAGAACAGAATGACCAGTAAAAAAAAAAAATAACTTTCAGGTCATACCAATAGATTGTACCAGAAATTTCATATAATAAAATCATACATTTATATGTGTAATTTGATGTATGTTTATTAAATTTCAGTCTGAATAATTTAATAGTTGACTCATGTACATTTCGATATAAGTCATTTACATTTGCACTGAAATACATGTATACTAGAATCATAAATTAAAACCAAGAAGATTTTGCTCCACAGGGAGTGGTGATTACTTAATTCTAATTAACAGTAAAATTCATAAATATGCTAAACCTATTGTAATCACATTTAACCTATCTTGATTTGATATGTTAAAAGGCAATGAAAGAACGGAGACAAGAAATAATTATACACAAAGATATGTTGGAAGCTCAGTATAGAGCTGCTAATGAGGAGAGACACCAAATAAACGGGGAACTTCATGAACGAATGTCTAAGATTGATAAGCTACGGAATAGGTGAGTCACGGCATTGAGGTGTACGTGTATCGTAATGTTTCGGTAGAGGTGATCAGTGTTATGTTGTATTTATTACCAGGCAATGAAGGAAAGACGACAAGAGATCACCATTCACAAAGAAATGCTACAGGCTCAGGTCAGAGCTGGCGACGAGGAACGGCAACAAATTAGCACGGAATTACACGAACGAATTTCTAAAATTGACAAACTTAGGAAAAGGTTTGATTTCTCACATCTAAGCATGTATATATGGTGTGCTGTTTATGCTAACTAATGACTAATTCATACATAGTTTGTAGCATTTATACATCTTCTTTTTTTCATTTCAGCAAAATTTCATTTTATTTCTATTCATACATTTCAGTTTCCTATCTGCATGCATGCCCTTGATGCTTTTACTATATTTTACAAGTTGACTAAGCTTGACATCTACTTTTATACATCTTTTTTTCAAAACAAAGCTGATTTGATTTTTTTGATTTGCCAAATTCTGAAGTTTTATATAAGTACGTTTTATTAAAATTTGTTACTTTTAAAGCCGGGTTTTCCAACTGCAGTTAACAAAAATCATACTCAGCGACTATTGGGAGCCATACAAATTTGAGTACAATGTTGAATACAGTTGTATATTTTATTTTGTCAAGCCTTGGTTATATTCCTCTTCTTTTCAGACATAAGCAGCACTAATTTCTTTATTCATTGAAAACTTAAAAAAATCCTTTTATCATTATGTGCACCACTGATTCTAGTTCCATAGATTTTACTTTCTTCAGTTTCTCTCCATATCATTTTCAGCTAGCATGTTACTAGAGTTTATCTTAGAATACTCAGTCAAACACTGCCAGTGCATGCATTTCATTAGCTTTGCACAAACAAATTAAAGCTCTTCAAATTTTCATCAAAATTGCATGCGCTTATTTGATTAATTGCATGAAGGACACAGCTCATTTCTCACATAGTTTATTTCTCTCAATGTTTATTTTTCATCACCATGCAGTTGAGTATAAAGAGGCAATTTTTCTAAAGTCCTAATTTTCATTTCATAAAAATAAAAAGTTGAAGTAGTGGCTCTGCTCTAATAAATATTCTGAATAGATGTAGGCTTGAGTTTCCTTATGTGATGCATTAAGTGATTTTTCCGATACTTTAGATATGAGATTCTGATGGTATCCATGGCTCCACCCGAAGGAGAGGAAGAGAGATCTCAGGCTTACTATGTTATTAAGGTCTGTATAATGTAATATAGGAGAAAATATTCTGTGACTTTATATTGCATAACTTTTTTGAAGATTCTTTTTTCACAAAATTTCCAACTAAATAACAGTAAAATAAAGATGCGCGGAAGGCGAAAAATGTTTATACATGTAGCTTAAAACTAATACATGTATGTCTCTGGTGTCATGATAATGAATTAAGCTCAATTCAGAACTATGTGATATACATTACCTGTAAACTGCTACAAGAATGATTTTCCTCATTAAATTAATGAATTCAATAATGAGGAAGATGTATATACATGAGTAAAGGTAAACATACATTGAATAGATTTTATGAATTTCCTTATATTGTAGGCTGCCCAAGAGAAGGAAGAACTACAGAGAGAGGGTGATGATTTAGACGCTAGGATCAGGAAAGCTGAGAAAGAAATCCGAGCTTTAGAAAACACCATCAAACTTATGAACAGTCGTAATGAAACATACAGAAAAAGCTTTAACAAAGTTACAGAATCTGGTAAGGATTTATTCAGAATGAAGATTTCACTGTCATTTATTCCATATATAAATTCACATGTATGAATCTTTTTCTTTTTCTTTTTTTTCAGGCATGTGAAAATTTAGTATTGAATTTTCAAACTTGAAAAAAATCAAAATTAATGAAGTGAAAATTTATAATTTCAATTAAAAGATGAACTTTGTTTCATACAGCGAAACTTGATTTACGATTAAAAAGATATAAATCAGTAGGATGAGGAATGAAAATGAGTAAAATTTATCATCATTGAGAGAGTCCTAGCATTGATTTAGGAACTTGTAACTAAAGCATACAAAGTGAGAATGAGTGTAGTAATAATGATTCTTCGTTATTACAGGTGACGAAATGGAGGAGAAAGCTCAGCTAGAGGAGCAAATGAGAGCGGTCATGGATAAATATAAATATAAACGTCGTCAGATCCGTGAGCTTCAGGAAGATTTACAGACGATGAGTAACACCCTGGACAATCTATCACGTGATGAAATGGCGTACGAAGAGATGATAGAAGAAAAACAGAACAAGATATTACAGATGAATAAAGAGTTAGAGGACCAGAGGTCTAAACTAGAGCGTGTATCAAAACAGGTAAATAGAAACTTTGTCTAAAGTCTGTGAAATCTGAATCATTCTGACTAATGTTGTCTTTTTGCTCAAACTTCGAATAAAGAGTCAGATGAGATGTAAGTCAAAATTTTCAAAGAAAGTATCAGAAAAAAAATATCAAAAAGGTCAATAGAAAATTTGTCTAAATTCTGTTGAACTACAGAAGAGAATACTTTGACTTGAGTCGTTATAACTTTCAAATGATCATCAGAGAAGTTGTTTAATTGTTAAATTTGTGCAGCGGTTGCAGAGGAGTAGTCAAAAATGTGTCGGCCAATCAGAGCCCTCGGCGGCCATATTTGTCGACTGATCGGCACGAAAAACATAAACTTGGTAGAGGACCTTGAGTATTTGCTTCCTGTAAGGTTTCATGAAATTCTATGCAGAGGAGATGTCGAAAATGTGTCATCCAATCAGAGCCCTCGGCAGTCATATTTGTTGACCGATCGGCACGAAAAACACAAACTTGGTAGAGGACCTTGAGTACTTGCTTCCTGTAAGGTTTTATGAAATTTTATAGATATGTATATTTGTTTTGTATAGAATTCAAAATTTGCCAGAGAATTACGGTCTGCAAAGAAAGCCAAGGGAGAGACAAATGAAGAGGTGAGATACTTTGATATACATGTACATGATTGTCTCATGGAATATTTACTCATTATTCTGAAGAATGCAGAGAAGTTATGAAGCTTTCAAATTAATGCCTTTTTTTCCCAAACAAATCTTTATCAAGCTTTATGTAATTGTATAGAAATTGATACAATATGTTTTCCAATTAAAGAGAGACTTTGAGGTTCGAGAATTACGAGACTTCAATAAGCAGATGATGCAGCAAGTAGGAGATGTCATACAAAAACACCCTGACATCGGGGAGGCTGTCAACATGTACTTCTCACAGGTATACCATACATATGCGTGACAAAAGTGAACTATTTATAGGCCTCATAGAGCCTGTATCACTCACCTGAGTACAGTATTTTATTTCAAAACAAGTAATTACAGACATAATCGTTCTCTATGGTTCCAGCAACTTATTGAGTAATAAAACATCATCATAGTGCCGATTGTATATGAACACTCTCGGATTTGAGGGGCAGTTTATCTAGTGCATGTCCCTTAAGATATCCAAAGGTTAATAATTCTGCATTAGTTTCATACAGAAGCATCTCATATAAAATAAAGAAGTTGCAAAGCTTCTGGGAGCTTGTCCCTCTATTGTACATGTAACTTGTCAAATTGACTGAGAATTGTTTGTTTTTCTTTATAGGCAAATCTACCTCCACCTATGCCAAGCGGACGTCAGCCTGGCAGTGCTCGAAGCAGTCTGGGCTCAGTACGTAGCACATCCAGTCTCAAAACGCCACCTAGTGGAGGAAGTGGACGACCCACTCCCGTACAAATTGGAGCCGACTTCGGTGGTACATACAGAATTTCACCCTTTCTTCCAATGAAAAATCTCTGTCATTTTCATGGTTTCTTTCCCTGATCTACTTGTAGCTCAAATTTTCAAATCTAATAATCTTTTAACAATGAAGAGTACTGGTGAAATATTAATACAGCATCATTTAGCTTTATCATGAAAATCCAAAGTAAGATTTGATTTCCAACATGTAACTGAAGTTGTACCTTACAACCATTGATACATTCATACATCAATTGATTTGTTCATCAACATTGAATTGTCCCTCTTACAGGTGCTCGTTCTCCCGCCAGTTCCCGATCTCGTAGCTCTGGTTCTATGGATAGTGTGAGGAGCAGCCGGAGTCAGCCTCGCTGAATGACATCGCTGTTTTAAGCGACTCTTTTTGACTGTGATATTTAATTGAAAACAAAAACAGACCAAACTCTAAACATTCCCGTAATGCATGATTATGCATAAGTAGGTTTTCTCAAAATCAAATATTACAATAGACTGTATATCTTTTCAAGACCAAATGTAAGTGTTAGAGGTACTTTCCTTCATGGATATTGACATTTTCTTTCTAATCTCTCATTCTGGTAGTTTGGAAAGGCATTTGCCAGATATTAGTGCTATGATTTTGTTTAAGCTACATTAACATTCAACTTTGTGAATATGGCACAAAAGTAGGTCAAGGTCATATGCTAAGTTGTTCCTGTTATTTCTATTTTCTACTTATAAGTTTTGAATGAATGATTATGACCTTAGATACTGCTTTTCAAAGCTTGAAAATTCACTTATTTTAAAGTGAGCATTTCATTGGCTGGCCAACCATTTGAATAAGTAGGGTTAATTTTGCACTGCCTTTCGGCTGTTCTATTCTAATGTTCAAGTTGGAAAATGTACCATAATACAAGGAGAAAAGAATTCACAGAAGAGGATTTTATGTAATATTTAAAATGCATGAAAGTATGAATTGTATGTCTATATGTATTGTTTCAGAATGTGTTGTTGAAGATGTATTGTATAAATAATTATTTATAATAAATCATGTCTTTTACACCAGTATTGTTTTGTTTGTACATGTAATACCATACCGTATAACCAGAAATTTTCGCGAGTATCAAATTTCGCGATTTAATGGTAAAATGGGGTGTATTTATTTTTGCGAGTATAATTTTTTGCGATTCCTCAATTAGAAACAAATATGTACATATGATGTTACTGTTTTGTACCTTTCATTATGGAAGTATTAGTTATTTCTATCATGAGAACACACTCAATTCATTTCTCTTTACGTCTAATCAGGAAAAATGAACAATGGCACATGTACAATATGAACAAATGAAATGGAATTACCAATTTATGATCAACCTTATCAAACACAATTTTTCGCTATAATAATTTTTCGCGATTCAAAATCACTTGCGAATATAGCGAAAATTAGTATCTCGTGAAAATTTCTGGTTATACGGTATAACCAGAAATATTCTTACGAGTATAAAATTTTGCGATTTCATGGTAAAATAGGGTGTCTTTATTTTCGCGAGTACAATTTTTCACGATACTGAAATTACAAACAAGTTTCAGTTATTTCTATCATAAGAATATATTCAATTTACTTCTCTTTATGTTTAATCGGGATATGTGAAGAATGATACATGTGCAATAAAAATGATGTCACCAATATACCAATTTATGTTATACCTTATCAAACTCAATTTTTCGCAAGAATAAATTTTCGCGATTCCAAATCACTCAGGAATATAGCGAAAATTAGTATCTAATTTCTAGTTATACGGTACAATGTATGCGTATATTCAGAAAGGAGCTGTTAAGATAAGGCGTAAAATCAGCCCTGAAAAGTGGAATTTTGAAAATTTAAATTTCAAGAACCTTTTTTGGTAAAATGTATACCTATACGGCGTCCCATCAGAATATGAAGTTATTTTTCATCTGTTTTGCATAATATTGCTAATTTTTAGGTCAAAACTTATCTTTTTCTCATAGAAATCAATAGAAAACGGAAAAGTTTTATTGAACATTGTTCCCCCCGGATATACAGAAAGCCACTTTTACTGGAGATGTGTATCCATAATACAATTTTTTTGGCAAAGTGGGGTTCCGTATCTCCGGGGGGAACACTACCCAAGAGACGAAAAACAAAAAATGGAAAGGGGGGTGCATTTTATAAGAATCGATCTTTTTGACCATTAAATATAGCACATTTGACTATTTTTCCTCTTTAATCCATCAAACATTGTGTACTCAATATGATTGAATGAAAGATACAAGAATTAGAAACGAAATAAGCAAGAGTGATGTTCATTTCTCCGTCAATGTGTATTTCGCGCTAAAAGGCTTACATTGTAGCCATTGAATGAAGAATAAGACCGTATTTTAAGTTCCGGATTTCATTATTTACCGATTTAAGGAGGTAGAACGTTCGAAATCTATTTCTGATACACTATGTAGACATATTTGATGTCTTTTAGCTGATATTTATCCATTTTAGATAAAATATTCAAAAATATATATGTTTTTTGTCGATATTATCGGATTTTCTATCCGAGCACCCCTACCTCTTTCGACCTTAATTTTACAACCTTAAGAGTTCCTTAACATAATGTAAAACATGTAAAAGGTCTGCAAATACATTATATTTCAATAATGATTCATGTTTTTCTGTGTACGATTTGCCATGCGGAAGAAATAAGTCACGAGATTCAGGGCTAAATACGGCCCTTATCTTAACAGGTCCTTCTATTGACTACTGAGTATGAGGAAAAATTTTCAAATAGGCAATGTTTCTGCTTTGAATTCTTATAAATTTACAGATTTGTCCATATAAACAGTGCAGATTAATGTCGGCAGAAATATATTCAAGTACTATTTTTGGAATTTGTCGGCGGTAGGCAAATGACCACCTTTCATGCTTGGAATTTGCTTTTGTCCATGACTCGGCAAGATTTGCAATCTTACTCATCCCTGCAGCCTGTTTCACAAAATTACTTTTGATCGCTTTGGACTCCTTATAAATTAAAAATCACAATGTTTTGTTTCAGAATTTTTACTAGTATGTAGAAATGATATTAGAAAGAACAATAATATAAATAGACCATTTTCCGATCTTTCCAGAAAGCTCAAAATGTCCCAGTCAACATCTTTTGGCATTGCTTTATATTATGACGTCGCTGTTAAAAGACGCAATTCCAACAATGAAAAAGTTCTCAAAAATTGCCTACCTTGGACATTTTTCGTCATTTTGTCAGCCATTATGAATTTCGGCGTGGCCTATTGACAAGCATTGAAAGCTTTTATTTGATGATGAGAGTTACGAAAATTCCTGAAAATTTTCATAAGAATTTTTGTGAAACTACACTGGGTTGGATTTCTTGTGTGTTATCATACATCTGGCAGGACCCTGTCGGCATACATGTTTGCGAAATACATGTACTAATTTTTTCTATTCTACAAATAATTCCAGTTATAAATGGAAGATTCTATTGTCCTGTCATCAGAAAACATCACAAGATAGAAAGTTTGATTTATATAATTTATTGTTTATAATACAGTTGATGATGAAATGAAACAAAAAGTGTTCGTAAAACAGAAGTGTTGTATGTCATAACAAAATGCAGTTGAACTGGATTACAACTCTTCACATTGTAACGCCGTACATATGACATTGTGTTTCATAACATTTCTCTTTTGTCTAGGAAGAAAATTAAGATTCTTTGAATCTATAAGCGGGATTGATCATACAGTAAAGAAAAAGCTTGATGTATGTGGTAGGAGGGGAATTTTTCATCCATTGTAGTGAAAACATGTCACTTTTACTATGAATCATATAAAGGGAAAACAAAGAAGGAAATCATTATGCATATTTTACATTGCATGAAAATTAGAAATGAGATGTCATAGAGGGAATGTCATAGCAACTTACTCATACTCTAAAAATAGTAAAGATAAATATTGCGAAACGGTTTTGGCTAAGTGCATAATACACAATCCAAAATGAAATCTTCATATTTCCTCCAGCAAAAAATGTATAATTGTAATCTTAACATCGGTTTAATGTCCAACGGATAATGTTTGATAATTGTGACCATCCCAATGAATCAATCTGCTCTAGATGATTAATATATACAAGACTGCACATGAAAAATTATGTTGTCTGTCGGAATTTTGATACTAAATATAAGATTATGACCTTGAATGTGACCTTGACCCTCGTGAGGTGTCGAGTCTCATCTTGTCAATATCTCTACGGAAATGTATCATATTTTAGGAAGTTATAGCCACATATATATGGTGACTCCTATATATTACTTTTGCTTTGAACATAACACAAAAATGAGAAAATCTACATGAGTGGAAAGGTTCAAAGTTTATCATAGTTGGAACCCTTACATATATATTACAACCCTGTGACAATTATAAGTAACATTCTCTCTGACCTATCCCCTATGGGGTCATGTAAAAAATCAACAGTACATCAAGATATTTGCCTTGCTAGACACATGATTATTTACAGTAATGACATACATGATTAACGCAGTATAATTCTGATCCTGAAATTCAGTATTAGAAGATGCCAGCTATCCTATAAGCTATTCAAGCTGATGTTGTTTATTTACAATTTAATTGCTTCGATTCACTCCGTTTTCATAACAATATATTCAGGAGAATTCATTGTGCATGTATACATGTATTTTAATGCCAAAGGGGTAGGGCCATGAAGCCTGATATTGGCCCTAATTTTGAACATAATACTTCATAAAATTTTTACGTATGATTTGACATTTTGAAACATTCTCTACTGAATCACAAATCTATCTTTTGTAAACATTGCGTTTATCAAGAGCTTTTAGCCCTTTGAAAACACCAAAATTGGTCATATTCCGCGAAATTGATGCAAAAACTATATATTTCTATAAAATTAGCAACGGCCACATGCATTAACTAGGGTGAAAAAATTATATATGAAAGATTATCATTATATCCTTTTGTCATAAACATTTTATCTCAGTTAACGCATGCGGCCACATTGAATTCTTCCACAAAAGACGGAATTTCAAGCAATTTTCGCCATATTTTGTTGATAACGTCGAAATGACGTCACTTCATGACGTCATTACAATTAAATGACACTCAGTTTGGTGATATTTTTCTTTTCATTAAAAGCGGTAGACATTTGTGTATTTTCATGAGAGATATCAAGTATTCCTCATGAAATTCATTTCTAGCGAAAAATCGAGGGCCGATTTAGGGGTCTCGTGGCCCTACCCCTTTGATGCGGACATTTTGAAGTCGCAACAAAAATAATAATTTACTACTTTCAATACCATCCTTCAGTCTTTTTGAAAAATTTTAACAGAAAACATCTATAATTTGTATTTAAAAAGTTATGTAATACTGAATAATTCTCTGCACACAGGAGGGACTATAAATGAAAGATCAGGTCAGTACAAGAACTACAAAATAATAAAAATATCTTTTCACAAAATGTGAGAAGCTCAATTTCTGTGGATAAACTTTGGAATCTTATGGTCAGTTAGAATTCCTCAGATTACAGATGCTCTCTGTTGGAGAGTATGTTGAACATTTACGATGAAAACATCTTGAGAAATTTGAAAACAATGACATGATTCTATTGTTCAACACCACAAAATAGCCTCCAGGTTTTGCTCTACTGATAAAATGAGAAGGGTTTATAAATTAATACATTAAACTCTATTAGAAACGAAGTATAACAAATGTATATTCAAACAGAAAATCTGCGATCTAAAATAAAATCTTATCATCAGAACTTTAACAAAAAGCCTTTATACAGAAGCATCCGATATATATATACAGCCAGAATCCATGACATTTAATTCTCCGAAATAGAGGATTTTTTAAATCTATAAATGAGTAAAATATGTGAGTTTTTCTTGTAAATATAATTACAATTTTTCTATCAAATATCCTGATGCTTTTACACAATACCATGTCTTAAATTTTTGAAAGTCATGTAAATAACACCTAAGCGCAATATAAATCTGGAGTTCGAATTTTTTCAATATGCATGTTAAGGGTAATATCGTTATGCTTCCATCTTCTCCAATGTACTAAGTGATAACAGATTGAGCTTTTGAATAACAACAAAAGTACAGCACCTAAAACATAATCTGGATTTGAGGTAGGAGAGAAGTTAGTCACAAAATTAAACAGATTTTATAGTTAGTTAGTATGAATAAGCCATTCAGGTTTTATGTCTGTTTAGTACCTAGCATCTTCCACTGTGGCGTATCACGTGATACGCAAATGATATGTTCCACGGGAATCCCCTTTAATTTAACGTATCCAATGTACAAATGAAGATCTCGCGGACGTCTCGTCCATTTAAACAGTGTTAAAATTATCTCGGTAATCTTCGGCAGTGTCTTGATAGTTTCCGTGGCTTGAGCGACGGTCAGCATGCAGACCTTTGATGATAGAAACCCTTATTTATGTTGTATTAGGTATATCTAGGTAAAAATATGCCATGATTCTAACTATATAATACACTTGATTTTAATTTGTACAACGGATACCTTAAACCAAGTTAATACTGTTTAAATCTTCTTTATATGATTTTACTATAGGCCTATCATATGGCCATTGTCATCAATGATATGATTGTTATCTATTCTGGTCAAGAATAGACGTGTATTCTGACAACACTTAAACAGAAATTTTTCAATGCTCATCACATGTTATGATATGGTGCACGGACAGATACAAAATTTTCTGTTTAAGTGTTCTCCAAATATACGTCTATTCTTGACAAGAATAAATTACCACCATATAGCTATATGATAGGCCTAAAATAAATTCATATAAAGTAAATTTAGACAGTATTTATTTGGTTTAATCAAAGGGGATTCCCATGGAACATATCATTTGTGTTTCACATGATACCCCACAGTGATCTTCTCTCATCTCCATTCTCTACAAGACACAAGACTTTCTCTTGGTACAAATTTCCCCATAACGAAATATTTCAGGAAATTATATATAATTTTGTTTATAAGTCCCATGAACTAAGCTATGAATACTTTTTTTTCCTTGCAAAATTCTTGAAAATCTCATTCCAAAAAGAACCCTATAGTAAGAAGGTTTTACAACAGACTAAATGATATCAAACTTGCCCATTGTCTTTTTATTACATTTTCAAAACCATCTTTACAGAAATAGAACTTGAGATGTCCAGTATCATGATAATTTGTATTTTTTTCGATAAATGAAATATTGAGCATAAATATGGATCTAAACAATCTTACCAACCAATCAGAATTTATTGAATTATCCTAACAACCAATCAAATATTTTATAACCTATTTTAATTGGTACAGACTTGCTCTATAAAATGTACAAAAGTTTTTCGATCAACAAGTTTATGATTCTTAAATTCTACCATAAGAATTGTCTACATAAATTGAAAACTTAAAGACTCCACATAAAATCTATTCGGGGTTAATGACAAATAACTCTAAATCAGACGGAATTTGGGGTGGATGAGAGTACAAAAACTTAAAATTCTCAAAGACAGAAAAATAAACCAAAAACAAAAAGGTATCAACAATCGGAAAAATTAACTACAATGCAATTACAACTTTTCCCCCATTTCCAACGTAACAGAAATAAATTAATGCAATCAACAAATCATAGAAATAAACCCTGAGGACTACACATGAATATTGCCAGTTAATCTGTATGTTACCGGCAGAGATTGAAACTTGATGATAATTCTCTGGGGTCTATAACAAATAAAATAATAAAGAGCACTAATAACATAATGAAATCACAATGGTTTAACAATTTACATTAATCATGTTCTATAAATCTTGATCACATCTTTGATATGTTGTCTACAGATTGGACACAGAGCCCCCTTGTTGTTTTTAACCACTATTGCACACTCGTAGCACATGCACATGTGTCCACACGTGTAAAGTACAGCATTTACGGCTCTTTCGTAACACACGGTACACTCGTTAGCCTCGTTGTCGGCTACTGGATCGATGGTACTTTCTGCAGATGTCATACTGAGTTGTTTGGGTAGAGGAGGAGGTGGGGACACTGGCTCGGACATACGGGCAGACGGGACGCTGACACTGCGGGACATGCCAGGCGGCTCTCGTCGAGGAGAGACTTCCACTGCAGCCTGCGCAGTCGTGGAGGGAGATGCCTGTGGAGGTAAGGCCACAGTCATTGTATAAGGTGTGGACCTTGGCCTTGGGGGAACTGGAGGGACATGAGTTGTCACACCTGTAAAGACAAGAATTTCTCAACATTTTTCTTTGCAAACATAAAAGGATCAATGAAATTTTGATACAAGTATACTATTGATTGTCTGTTGTAAATAATAGATTTATATGTATCGTTTGAACATTTTATGCATAACTGAATCTGACTGAGAATATTGTTATTTCTGTATCAGGTACTGTAAATTTATATTTTAACATTTTTGTGTGGTAGCTCAATTGCACAAATCAAAGTTTCCCTAAATTATCTCACGTTTAAACACAGACTAGTGACTACTGTCCTGTTCACTAATTCCAGAGCACCCTGTTTTCCCGGTTTTCTCTAAAATATGATAATGTCATCTTCCAAAAAGATATCAATTTTATAGTATTCCTTTAGTCGTAACAGAAAATACCATTGTTTTGGCTGTGCATCAACTAAGTTAGAAATAGGACGGAAAATAAAAAGTATACGGGGATTTTCTATAGTAAATTCGCTGAAAATGTGTGACGTCGGAGGCTTTGACGTCACAGTTCACTATTGTTGACACGGAGAACAATATGGTGGCGGCTTGAAATTAACATGGGTATTTCCCATAGACATTTTATTTTTTCATATTGCGGTTTGAAGGCAGCTAATGGGGTAAGTTGAAGTTAATTTCCAGTTACGACTAAAGGGGGTCAATTCTTGGAAACAATAATTTATAGCAAAATTCTTCAGACGACAGAATAAATCACCCAAACAGGGTGCTCTGGATTTAGTGAACAGGACAGTAAGTCATCAGTAACTTGAAGATTTCTACAGAGTTTTTTTATATGACCAAGTCTCATAAATACTCTTGTCTGTGTAATACCTCTATCGATTTTCCTCTATTTAACTTTTGACCTTGAAAATTTATGGGCATATTATGATCCTTTATCTGGGTATGAAATATGAAAGCTGAACCTAGTATGACTGGATTATGAAGCATAAGTTTTAGTTGATGTATACTTTATTCATCACAGGAAAAGTCAAAAGGAATATACATGTTAAATATCAGAGCCTAACCCTTTAAAGTTCAAGGGATATAACCAATTTCAATCTTTTTGGAGCATAGGTCAAAGTTAAAGGTCAAGGCCACAGTCTAAAATGGAAGGCCTCTTCACATGAAATATGAAAGCAATACTGCTTTCAGTTCAAGAGATATAGTAAACCTTAGGCCATACCAAATTAATTAAATGTTCTTTGGATTTCCTGCACCATATTTTTCAAAATTTAGAAAATAATATTATAAAAATAAAATGCTCACCCGCACCAATAAATTTCTGGCTCAAGAATTTTTTAGGATTGTTCTGATTTCTGCAAATTTTAAAGCTTCTAGAAGTCTCAGATTGTGCAAATTTCGAAGAAAATGATACTTTTTGTGTTTGAAAAATTTCGTTGGGAGCAAATTTGTTGTCCCATATACATGGCAATAAAAGTCAAGGAGGGGGAATGTTCGAAAATCTTTTCCGTACTGCAATGTGCCAGGCTTCCTGGTCATCAGATTCCTATGGGGATTCCTTTGTGAGTAGGGAAAACATCAGAAATGTTATTTCACTCGCTCGCAACTTAAAAGCCGCAATACTTAAAAAAATAAAATAATTATATGTTCGCTCGCTCGCACACTTTTTTTCACAAGAAAATCCAAAGAACATTTAATTAATTTGGTATGGCCTTAAAGTATTCGGAACTTTAAGGTCAAGAGTAAAGGTTTTGTCACATGGAATTCACCCTATCCCTTATGGTTCAAGAGATTTACCAAAGGTACAGGCTTTTGAAAAGGAGATCAAACTTAAAGTTCAAGGTTACAAGACAACGTCAAAGGTCACGGCAAAAACTAATTATCATGCTGGATTCAATTCTTCATAATCCATCTTCATGTTAAGTAATATGTTGATACTCCTCATAGATTTCTCCCTATTGGTTTAAACACAAATTATTACTGTCAGTCATGACTGACGGTATACTGTAATCATTCGTAACCTACATGCACGGATAGAATACTTCTTGGAAATATGATTGGTTGAAAATTGCATAAAATGCAAATATTCGTCTAGGTTCTTCAGAACCTGTGTATAAGATTATCTCATTAGGTCGGCTTAATAGTCTAGATGACCTGACGACTGAAAGTCATATTGCATTAGTGTATTTTCTTCCGAAAAATGTATCAAAAAGTCCTTGTACTGATATGTCCTTCAACAATCTTAGATTTTCGGAAATTTCCGTCACTCGAATCGGAAAACAACAGAAAAGCCTGGAAATATGCGATTGGGAAATGCATTTTATTCCGATTTTTTATAATTAGAGTTTTACAACATTTAAAGTCAGCTAACTGATGGCAAGCTTTTTGTAAAAGCTAATACTTGTGTAATCTATACCTCAATGTCAAATTTCATTTTACTGCATTAGATTAATCACATCATGGTCTATCACCATGTTAAGTTACAAGTTGCTTCTCCGACCATTTTTCTCCCAACAGACTTAAAAGCAACACTGAAACCAAAGTGTTGATGTGGACAGACAGGATGTTATACAAATGTATGGACTGACAAAATTTGTAATTTCATGGACCAGTTTTTCTTCAAATCCAGCCAATAAAATACATTTACCAATTAAGAATCTCCTTATACTTAATACTTTTATCTTAAACAACTTTGTCCTTAAAAGGACAGTCCATGAGAAATAATTGGCATATTTCAGGGCTAAATCAAGCCATTATCTGAAAAGCTCCTTTTGCAAGATTTTGTGAATTACAGTTTGCCGTCCTTACCTATAGATCTGATTTTCTGTACATTGCCATACACGTCAAAGAATACCCATAAAGGTAACGTCTTGTCTACGTGCATCAGCGTCGATACTTTTGTGTTGTTTTTGGAATATTTCACCTCTCCTGAAAACAAAAATAGTGCCAAATATAGTATAAGCATGTATTTGTATTTATGTTTTGTTATATGTTATTGTAGGGTCTATATGCATATCAACTAGAATAAATTCAAATAAACCCAATCAGGACCGTCTTTCTTTTTGATGTCAACGAGCCCTGGTACATATGTATGAAATATATTGTTTTTGATCATAGCTAAGTCATATCCCGGAATTTAAAACTTTGACATTTTGATTGGATCCGAAGTTGCCATACAACAATGTGTATTTCAGAAAAGGAAATCTAGATATCAATTCTTAATCATCGTTTCATGTATGTCTTTCCTTGTAATGAGTTTATTTGTCCATAATTCCTTCCTCAAGTGACAGTTCCAGTGTCCACATAAGCCTAAAACTTTGTAACTAATCCAAACCACTCGTTTTATTTGTACCACTCTTTCCCTCCGGAAGAGACTTTTGAATCTTCTGCATTTCTGAATACTTTGACCTTTGAAAGTGTTTGAAGTTTATTGATACTAGGTAGAGTACATTTTGTTATGAATTAAAAACTATTTTCTATCATCAGTGTCCTTGAACCTTCACCTTTGACCCTTTGAAACAAATTCTCAACTCATAGGAAGAATCAAAATGATAGTTGGAATGCACACATAACTAAGAACCAACCAAAAGATCCATATGACCTTGACCTTTACTCTCTTGATCAACTTAAAGTGTCATCAAAGATGAAAGAGTTCATCTTGTGGACAACATTAAGTGACCCGCATCTGTACCTGGCATTGTACCAAATATCTCCAGATGCATCATCAACAAAAGTTTGGTTGATGAAGGACTTATTTTACCTTGGTCATTCAAGCATTAAGATACAGATCCAATGCAGCAACTGTACCATGCATTGGAGTGAACATCATCAGATCCATTGCCTAATCAAATTTGGTCGACCTTGGACTTACAGTAGGTTGAGAAAAGGATGTGTCCCATTTTACTTATCATGGTCAATCAAGCATGAAATATAGGTCAGATGCAGCACCCATACCATGTAATGCAGTAAGCCCTCAGATGTATCAGCTACACAAGGTTACTTGATCTAGGAATTATAGTAAGCATTGTTTTACTCACATTTCATATAGTCTATTTAATTTATTACCTTTGACCTATGACTTTGCTTCAAGGTCATTACATACCTTTGGGTCCCAAGTAACAATTCTATGATACATTACTGAAATCCATGCAGAGGGGAAAGAGTTATGCCCTGGACAAGATTTTACCCATCAACTCAATTGTGATCATGGTTACAGGTCATGACACACCTTTAGGTCCTAATTAACAATTCTCTAAAATATTATTGAAATCTGTGCATAGAGGAAGATGTTTTAATCCAGTTAGTATATTGTGACCCTGACCTTTGACCAAAGACCTTGGTTGAAGGTCTAAGTTAATTATCATGACCCATCCTTAGGTCCTAAATAACAATTCTGTGAGATACTATTGAAATCCATGCATACTCTAAGAGGAAGAAATTATGCCCTGGAAAAGGTATAAACAATAGTCTATTGTAACCTTGACCTTTGTTCAAGGCCTTGATAAAAGGTCATGACACACCATTTGATCTTAAGTAAAAATTCTGTGAAATATGATTGAAATTCATGTATAGAGGAAGAAGATATGCATATGAGAATGTTATGCTTACTAATATAGTCTTTTGTGACCTTGACCTTTGATCTTGGTTCAAGCGATCAAGGTCGAGTAACACCCTCAGGTCCTAAGTAACAATTCTGTGAAATATATTGAAATCATACTGTGGGGAAGGCGTTATTCCAAAACGAAGGTTATACCAATGTAGTCAATTCACGACTCAATTGTGACCTTGAACATTTGAAATTTGACTTATGACCTTGCTTTAAAGTCATGATACACTCTTTGGTCATAATATCTATTATTGAAATACATGCTGAGGTGACTTGACTAGTTTTTGGTGGACAGACAGATGGGCAGAAAGACAGACAGATAGATAGATAGGGTGTTTGTGAAATCCATGCATACTCTAAGAGGAAGAAATTATGCCCTGGAAAAGGTTTAATCAATAGTCTATTGTAACCTTGACCTTTGTTCAAGGCCTTGATAAAAGGTCATGACACACCATTTGATCTTAAGTAAAAATTCTGTGAAATATGATTGAAATTCATGTATAGAGGAAGAAGATATGCATATGAGAATGTTATGCTTACTAATATAGTCTTTTGTGACCTTGACCTTTGATCTTGGTTCAAGCGATCAAGGTCGTGTAACACCCTCAGGTCCTAAGTAACAATTCTGTGAAATATATTGAAATCATACTGTGGGGAAGGCGTTATTCCAAAACGAAGGTTATACCAATGTAGTCAATTCACGACTCAATTGTGACCTTGAACATTTGAAATTTGACTTATGACCTTGCTTTAAAGTCATGATACACTCTTTGGTCATAATATCTATTATTGAAATACATGCTGAGGTGACTTGACTAGTTTTTGGTGGACAGACAGATGGGCAGAAAGACAGACAGATAGATAGATAGGGTGTTTGTGGGGGTTATAATGATAAGATTTATTTTTTTTCATAGGGAAATTCACTCACCATTTAGAGAGAGATGAAAGCAAAGTTCATCACCAATTTCAGGAGCCCGGCAGACGTCTTTGTTCACAACCCAGTATTCCTTCCTATCTAAGAGTAGATCTGAATCGTCGGGCAGTTCTTCACTATTCACATGTACAGGGTCAAATGCAGTGAAACCAAATGCCAGACCTCCAACATATGATCTATCAACTCCTAAAATCTGAATTACAATTTTTTCACCACATTTTAAAGGTCGTGAGGAGAAGACGTACGCATTACAGTACTCGTCACTTGACCGTACAGAGATCGTTCTCTCAGAGTCTATCACTCTTATGTTCTTCCCCGTAAGCTGGTGCCACGGCATTGGTCGGAAATTAAGGTTGGCATGGTGTCGGATAGGAATTAAGGGGGCGTTGGGTTCTACTTCCGCATGCGAACCTCTCTGGAACTGGAGTGACGTCATAGCTTGCGTCAGATCCGTCATGGAGTGCGTGTTGTTGAGAGGAGACATGGGTGGTGGTGCCGATACACGGTTGTTAAGAGTCGAGGGCTCTGCAAAAGAAAAGTATTTCAAAAATTTTAAACTTTGCTATGTGATTGAGTAAATATTTGGAGACATGTGCTCCTGTTCATAGGAGAGATCATCGTCAGAAACCCATGGTCAATTCTCCGCCGCGCTTCGTAGAGTCTAGAGATCATGAATGGACAGCGGGTTTACGACGATGAAGAGCGATTTGGCCATTTTCTTTCCTTATTTCACTTACACCTATGTATAAAACTTAATTTTATGACAATAAATGAGCTAAAGAAGATCCTGACGATAATCTCAACAGCACTCACAATAGAGCACATAGAAACATATGCAAATTCTATACATTGGGAGGACTTCACATAGACAAACAATGCTCTTTTTCCGAACTGCCGAATGTTCGTCAGATGTACTCTACAGGTTTCGAAATTTGCATCGTGGTACTCAAAACAACAGCAACATAGAGCCAAGTTTCCCCTCGCATTTTACAATGCATTCATACACTATGAGTCTATGACCTTGATACTAGTATTAGACTTTTCATCTTGAATGTCGATAGGTATTCCTTCGCGGACAGCTTTTTGGAAATGAATGGTTAATCTGCTAACTTCACCTTGGATTGTGTACACAAGATTTCCTTATCTCTACAGTAGCCTTGAACATCCTTTCCCCATGAGATATCATTTTAGAAGATTTGTTTTCACAATATTCTTTCTATATTGAATCCATTGTGACCTTGACCTTTGTCCTTGAAAATCCATTTGGTTTGTCCGCAATCTATGACCGAAGTTTGCGGTAGGTTTTGAGATTGCGTCATACTCAGTTTCGTTCTAAAACAAATCAGTCTTTGTTTGCAATGACGTAAAATGCTATTATTCACAAACCTGCATATGGACACACGACATCCGAATCTTGTCAAGTTTACAAGTTCAAAATTTGGAACCCCCCAGAAAAAGATCTATCACAAGGAATATAAATATGAAATATCAAAGCTCATCCAAAACTTTGAACAGTAGGTGAACAGTAAGCGATCGAGTCGATAACTTACTGTTCAAAGTTTTGGATAGAGCAACGGACAAACAGATAAGAAAATAGCAATCCAAGGAATGCTTGTGTCGCCTGCGAAGCGGTTTGATTATTATTCTAGAAAGTGGAACAAAATTATTGGTATCAGTAGAAAAGTCTTGTCAAATGAAATTCATTTGAAATATGAGACCTCTTAATTACAAATTATCATTTCATCTTATCTCATTTTATCATGGTCATTCTCAAATTTTCAGAAATGAGTGTCAATCATCTAGGTCAAGGTCACTACGTAAAAATTGGTAACAAAAAGGTGTCATCATAAGAAATATTTAAGACCTATCACCTACCAGTTAAAAGATATATACAACCATAGAAAAGAAGGTCAAATAGCTAGGTAAAGGTCAAAAGGTGAAAAATTATGGTATGTGTAGAATGGCATTGTTACAAGAAAAATACATGTGAAATATCAAAGCCCTATCACCTACCAATCAAAAGATATAGCCAATATTACTTTTCTTGAAAGTAGGTCAAATATCTAGATCAAGGTCAAAAGGTCAAATATTAAGGTCTGTGTAGAAAGGTCTTGTCACAAGGAATACACATGTGAAATACCAAAGCCCTATCACTTACCAATCAAAAGATATATCCATTCTTAATTTTTTGGAAAAGTAGGTCAAATATGTAGGTCAAGGTCAATAGGTCAAAAATTATGGTATGTGTAGGAAGGTCTTGTCACAAGGAATACACATGTGAAATATCAAAGCCCTATCACTTACCAATCAAAAGATATAGCGAATCTTATCTTTTTCCCAAAAGTAGGTCAAATATCTAGGTCAAGGTCACAAGGTCAAAAATTATGGTATGTGTAGAAAGGTCTTGCCACAAGGATTGCACATGAGAAATATCAAAGTCCTAATACTTACCAATCAAAAGATATTTCCATTCTTAATTTTTTTGAAAAGTAGGTCAAATATGTAGGTCAAGGTCACTAGGTCAAAAATTATGGTATGTGTAAGAAGGTCTTGTCACAAGGAATACACATGTGAAATATCAAAGCCTTATCACTTACCAATCAAAAGTTATGGGCTGTGACACCCAAAGTGTGACAGACAGACAGACGGACGGACTGACAGACGGACGGACAGACGGACAACGGACAAAGTGATCCCTAAGTGTCGCTGTGCTTCGCAGGCGACACAATAAACTAGCTGAATTATAGCGGATATGCCATCTGATCTTCGATACGAGGGCATAAAAATAAAGACAAACGTCGATGCATGCACTGTTTACTTTGATAAATACAAAGATCTTACTCAAAGTTAGAAATATGACGGAATATGGAAAATCGTTTACCCCCCCCCCCCCCCCCCCCCATGCAATAAAATGGCATAACGTAAAACCAAGCAAATGGAAAATACATGAGAGTTGAAGGGAGGAATAGTTTCGTTCCAGTGATTGATAAATGCCGCTGCGAGCAGTATTTAATGTAATCAAACTTAGAAACGAATATCCAGAAATTAGTAGATGATGTATAAGTTGATAGCTTACTTACTTTTGCTCTGAGCATGTCCCATTATATTTCTACAAACCGGTTTTTCATTTATTTCCTTGCTGTATATTTAATCTTTTGTCAACATTTTATTGAGCCTGCATATCGACAGATTTCGCAACTGTCAGTGTGTACATTATAAAGAATCCATTACATAGAACAACATACATGAACGCGCAGTCAATTTCAACTGCGAAAAATAACACAGGAAACTTGAATGACGTTTAAAACACTTATGTTTTACATCCGCGAACCAATAATCATCTTCCTTTTTGATAAATATAACTTATACTTCAGATATTAACTCTGTAGAACTTTTGGCGGACGTAATCGACGGGCTTACGTCAGAAGAACTGAGAGGGTTACACTCGGTAGTACCGTACGTCCCCCACCCCTCCCCATTTTTCCCTAAGCTATTACTTAGTTTTCAAAATGAGCGACGCTATGTCGAAGAGGGTATATCCTGTTATTTAGGGTGCACCATACTCCTCCCTCTAGCTGTTTTGGGAGTGGGGCCTCTCTATCAATATGACGTGAGTGTAATTTTTGTGAATACATGTAAAATATATTGGGTCTTTACCGAACAGTCTATCTTAACTTCCTAGTATTCCATTCAATAATCATTTATAATACATGCGTACATGTTACATACATATATTATTGACTTTATCGAACACTGACATTATCTAAGCCCATAATTGACATATTTCCTTACGTGGATCGCATACCCAATACATGTAAACTTAAATGGTCACCACTTAAATGTACATTTAAACTTTTCGCATTTTTTTTTTTGGTAGAGAGGGTATTTCTGCATTGTATGATTTACACATCAAAATTTACATGATCATTGAAGCATACCGGAAGCATTTTCACAACCCTACACGTGAATGATCTTATGTCAAACATGAAACATAGGGTAATCAAAGAAGCAGGTTTTTGTCAAAAATCAAATAACTTCCAAAGTACAAAAAGTATTGTCAGGAGGATTCTATCCATCTAATGTTACTCTCATCCATTAGAGAGCTAAAGATACAGCCAAAGTATGAGTAATTAAATAGTAGGTTAATGGTTAAGGTCAAAGTCCAAGGTCTCAAATGAAAGGTCCCATCACAAGGAATCTACATGTGAAATATCAAAGTCCTATCCCTTATAGTTCAAGAGATATAGTCCAAGTTAAAGTTTATGAAAGTAGGTCAAAGTCCAAGGTCACTAGGTCAAAGGTCATAGTCTGAAATGAAAGGTATCATCACAAGGTATCTACTTGTGAAATATGAAAGCCCTACCTCTTATGGTTGAAGAGATATAGCCTCAGGTTAAAGTTTCTGAAAAGTAGGTCAAAGTCCAAGGTCAAGGTCACTAGGTCAAAGGTCTCGTCACAAGGTATCTACATGTGAAATATTAAAGCCCTACCCCTTATGATTGTAAAGATATAGCCCAGGTTAAAGTTTTTAAAAAGTAGGTCAAAGTCTAAGGTCAAGGTAACTAGGTCAAAGGTCATGGTCACAAATGAAAGGTCTTGTCACAAGGTACTAGTATTTACATGTGAAATATGAAAGTCCTACACCTTAGGGTTGAAGAGATATAGCCCAGGTTAAAGTTTTTGAAAAGTAGGTCAAAGTCCAAGCTCAAGATTACAAGGTCAAAGGTCATGGTCACAAATGAAAGATGTTGTCACAACGTATCTACATGTGAAGTATGAAAGCCCTACCCCTTATCGTTGAAGAGGTATAAGCCAAGTTAAAGTTCTTGAAAAGTAGGTCAAAGTCCAAGGTCAAGGTCACTAGGTCGAAGGTCATGGTCTCAAATGAGAGGTCTCGTCACAAGGTACCTACATGTGAAATATGAAAGTCCTATCCCTTATGGTTGAAGAGATATAGCCCAGGTTAAAGTTTTTGAAAAGTAGGTCAAAGTCCAAGGTCAAGGTCACTAGGTCAAAGGTCATGGTCTCAAATGAAAGGTCTCGTCACAAGGTATCTACATGTGAAATATGAAAGCCCTACCCTTTATTGTTGAAAAGATATAGCCCAGGTTAAAGTTTGTCTACGGACGACGACAACGACGACGACGAGGGTATGACATTAGCTCTTCGGACTTTCGTCCCGGCGAGCTTTTAAATCAAATTGATCTGTAAGTTTACTATTAAAGGCAATTTCAGACAAATAAGCGAATTGATTTCTGTATACAATCCAACGACCCAAAATGATACCCGCTACCAATTTCCCTATGTATAATTTTGACTCGAGAAAGACGGGAAAGGACGAATTTCATTGAGAATTGTTGGTGTCTAGTTCCTGTGTGCAGGAGGAAATCCCTCAAACCAATATTTCACTTTCAGTGTCGCTAAATGTTGTCTGTCCCTCACCTCAAACACTGAACATCGACAGACTAGTGCAAGATCATATCATAAACTTACCGTTATTAACGAACTCGATGGCTATGGTGTTTCCATAGATGTCCAGTAATGTCCAAAGAGGCGAGTTAGTGGCGACTCCTGTGAAGAACAATCCTATATCCTCACCATTGATTCCGTACATAACGTCCCCAGCACGAGTTACGTAGTAATGTAACACGTTATTCTGAGCAGCGTAACGTTCGCCCAGGGCTTTAGCCCAACACCCAGGCTTATTCGTCATATCCGGGCAAGCATACCGGGGCAGGTCCGGTCCACGCACAGTCCCTGGGTCTATATTGGTGAAACCGAATCTGAGAACGCCGCTCCAGCTGCTGGAGGTATCGGCGAATCGTATATAGACTCTCTCATTGACAGCAATAGGTCTGCTGCTGAAACATATAGCCTTACAGAAACTGTCCCCTCTCTTAGCCCGGTAGTCATCGTGGCTCAGTATCACATTGTCTCCGTGGATTTTGTGGAACTTTAGAGGCCATCCCGCCCTCATAGACGCCAAGTCACCAGTGCTGTGACCTGTACAAAGAAAGAAATTAACAATTTTTAGAAGAACAGACACTATATACAATTCAATCCCAAAGGAATAGACGAAAAACACATGTCCTAGTACTAAGACTACTTGTTGTTGCTTTACCCCCCCCCCCCCCCCCCCCCCTCCCCCCCTCCAAACAAAAAAGGAAAAAGAAATGATTACACAAACTGTGACAGTACATTTATAGTACATGTAATTACACCAGTCTCCACTGAGCAGAGAATGTAAGGAGACAAGAAAATTGGCCTGGTCAAGTTCTGGCGAAAGTAAGTAAAACTGATACAGAATTACAGCCAAATGACAAGATGATACGAAAAGAAATTGAAATTCGACAACTTGTACTGTAAACCTTATTTCAAAATTATTATTCACCCCCCCCCCCCCTTTTCCCCAAATTTTTGCTGCATCTTTGGTCGACATTTCAAACATTTCAATCTCGGTGCACAGCGATAACCAAACCTAAAGAGCTTAATTGGGCCTGGTTTTTAATCAGATTGGGGGGATTTGGCGTTTCTTGAAGATTCCACATGGCAACTGAGATAACGAGCTAAATACGAGAACATCTAAGACTTTTAGAAGTGGTTTAAGGCATAATCTTTGGTGATTGCGTTGCTATTTTGCTTATTCCATATCGCAATCATCGACACCCGATCGTTTTCAAGCAAAGGAATGCGACCGACTTCCACTGCGACAAAAATGTTGCCCCGACTCATTCTCTCCTCTACCCAGGGTTACGTGCGACTATAAGCATACAACTCTGGGTAGAGAATGACCCGACCCTGCAAACGAGAGCTATCCAAATTTTCAAGCCCAAAGTGACATTTCAGAAAAGCTACGTACGGTAATGTGAACTCAAATATGCTTGTTGTTTCAAATCAATATCTTCTGGTATAGTAGTCTGCACTCTGGCATATTATCGTACTTACATTTTGAATATGTTCCTTTTGTAGTATAAAGGACTTGTAAACAGTTTACAAGTCCTTGGTAGTATTATACTTCAAGTGTAATTCATACAAGTACTATAAGTTCTGCAAGTGATTTATTGGGCACATCATTACGTACAACTACAGACGTATAGCTTCAAATCTGTAAACGTGATCTGAACTCCCGCCAGTGCCTTGCTGTTAATGTTCATGAAATTCAGTTTTCCTATTGAGAAATACTGTCTGGATTCTGCATTGTGCATTTTTGAAATACGTCATAACACCAGTACCTATGTCCCCGCGCCTTCACAAAGCATATCAGACAAGAGTGTTCGATGTTCCGTTGCGTTCTGTCAGTCACGGTTGATTTGTACAGGCTATCATTCTTGTAAACATTACATTCTTGTCGGCTCCAGAGGTTCTCTTACTTGTTTCACCTGTACAATAATTCCAACATCTGACTGAAGAAATGAGTTTATCGCGCGGAAACTGGTAAAGTTCCAATTCCACGGACAAAGTCAGCAGTCTAATAACGCTGTCTGATTGAGCAAACAAAATAAGGGTATACCCTGCTTTATAATAAAGATAAAAAACTGTGCAATTCATAAGAAAAATATCAAAATTCTATATTGAGTACCCACATACATGTACATCTATGAACAAAATGAATGACACATTCTTACATGGTCATATTGAACTACTAATAGCAGGAATCAATACCGAAACATCAATACTAAGATACCCTTCTACACAAGACCCTTTCCTTCCAAGCATGGTAATTTGTGTCCTCGCACAAATTCATCATTGGAAAAATGTTTATGATAATGGATTTCTGATCGCAAATTGAACGCTTACGCTTGATGAAGTGTCCAAGAATAAAATATTTAATCCAAATGCGGGGACACTGACACTAAGGAAGGCCCTGACCCCTGAAAGTTACCTCAATGTAATTAAAATTTCATGAAAGTGTAATTCTTACAGTAAAGTTAATCTGAAGATGTGCTTCTGAAAGACTATAATACCCTGACAGCAGCTTTCAAAGCAGAGAGGTCAAGGTGCAAGGTCAATGTGTCAAAGGTAACAATACTAAATAAAAGCTCTAGTCATGATGGGCAAGTGAAACATGAATAAATCCAACTCCTCCTCTGTTGAAAGATAAATTATTATGGTAAATGTTCTTTTTTTTCTTAAAGTAAGTAAAACATAGGTCAATGTCACTAAGTCATATGTCATGGACACAAGTTCTTGTCAAAAGCAATATAAATGTGAACCATGAACGGTAACATTTAACTTTGCACCAAAATATTTTTGCACGAGACCTTGACCTCTGACCTTGACAATCCGCTGAGTTCTTATTACCATGCCACTCCTAAGTACCGGTATAAGAACCATACCGGTATATTTATGCAGTTTTCACTCCACTCAATGGATTTTATTTGTTCAACGCACAAAAATAATTTTGTCATTCATCGAGCTGTTCTTTCTCAAGCCAATAACTGAATGACCCAAAAGGCACAATTTAACTGCCTTATTGAGACTATTGCATACTTTCCGAGTTATTCAAACATAATACCCAGGAATTCAACCTCCCCTACGGAGATGAAGGTAACGCAAGTGTAGCATCCCTTTGTAATTAAATCTTTTATAGCTGTTCACATAGGTTACAAGCTGGAACCCACGAAGACCTTGGTATTTTACCCTTGACCTTGAAAATCAATATGATCCATTCTCTTTCTATGAGAAACATTTTAGGAAAGTTTGATGATCCTTCAATGATAGTTTGTCTTCTATGCTGTGTACACGGTTTTAAAGTTTAAGTCCACATTGACCTTGATCTTTGACCCTTAATCCTGAATATATTAGTAAGTAAAAGGTTTTGCTTCGCCTTCTATGCTGTTCACAAGATTCCGTACATACAAACACATGGACGCACGGCAGCGCTGTGATGGGATAAAAAGATAACTTACCGAGCACTTCTTTCATGCCGAACTTGAATATTGCACTTTGCTCAACCAAACTTTTCAATTTACTTGCGATATGTATGGTAAATCCTAATCCAGATTTTTCAGATTTTAACATCTTTTCTTTGATATCATCAGAGCTGTGGGAATCATCCCCCATTTTCCGTTTCTTTGACTTTTTCGTTTCGTATTCGGTATTTTCCTCACGTTCAGCCTCCCACGGAGTATCCATAATATCCAGAAAATCGTCTAATTTGAATGTATGGAAGGTCCAGTCAGAAAGATGAGCGTAAAGTCAGTTTTGTTTCACTAACCTGATCATAATTCACGATTTATTTGTATTATGTAATCAATCAATCAGTATTACTATTGGTGTTGACTCGACTTTCCGCTAAGACTGAATACCCTATAGGAACCTGGCACAAAATCCTTTTTTGGGGGGAATATGAGCGGTTCTCGCGTGATCAAACACAGTCGAACACTCACTCATCCACTGTCATATGTGACAATACATGCAAAATTCATGGTTCAATGATGTTTCGCCTCAATTCCTTTTCATTATAAACGTATTTTGCATAAACTGCTTTTGGTGCTTTTAACCCTTCGAATGACTGAAAAGCCCCTCCTACAAACCCATGAGCATGCGCCCTATTGGCGTTGGGACATCAAATCTTATTCGTCTGTCCGTCCATCTGTCGCAAAACTTCATATTTCGCATTTGTATTCCTTATGACTAGACTTTCTTTTGATGCGACTGATTATTTTTACCTTGCGACCTTGACATTGTAGTTTGACCTAGTTTCGAAAAAAAAAAACTTTTAACCTTTGGTCTAACTTCTGAATACTTCCTGTAAGTGCGGGATTGCATATTTCACATGACAATTCATTGAGACGAGGTCTTTCTGTTGATTATTTTTAGCCTTGTATCCTTTACCTTGACCTCCTTTTGAAAAACGTTAATCTTGATGATAGCTTTTGAGTGCCACGATCCAAGACTTGAAGACTGGGTTACAGAATGACTTTCTGGGTCATTATCACAATGTTGATCTTTATCATATTAAATGAATTCAGGATATGATGCTTTGTAATGCATTTCTAGTCTCCAATACAGAAGTACAAAGTAGCAGAAAGTCGCTAATCTATCGTTTTGCTACGACTGTAGAAGATGATTAGCGATATAGACCCTCTCGAACAATTTAAATTAGAACATACTCATCTTCTGAGACTGACCAAGTAATAAAAGTTCTCTAAACTAACTTATCACAACATTCTCTAAATTAGGTCCGATTTTTTTTTTTTTTTTTGAAAACTACTCCCTCCCCAGACAAACGATAACTGGTTCCGAGACTGTCCCCGTTTCAAACTTCAGAAACAACATATTTTCAAGCATCGGAGAGTCTGCCTCGAGATTTACCACTGAAAAGACTTTGGCATGAAATTTTAAAATTGCTAAAATTAATGTAAAATCTTTCAAGCATCGGGTGACCTTATCCCAGACAAACAAAACCTGGATCCGCGATTTTCTCTGATTAAGACAACATCAAAAGTTCATGTATCTTGATAACCTTACAACTAAAATGTATTCGAAAGATTGAAAGTAACATGCATGACTATGCATCAATCATCATGGCAGATCATCACTATATGTAAAGCCTTGTTTTGACATCAGAAAACAAACAGATGTTGCGAGAAAACAAAGCCAAACCTCTCTATCCACGCACCTCCATTACAACGTTCCGAGAAAAAAGTCGATCAGCCAAGTCTTATCTCTGTTCTGAGAGCAAAGTGATCGGGCGGCAACCGAAAGTATCGACGGTTTACTTGCATTATACAAACGGGTGTCTTATATGTATCAAAGTAAGTCAGCTTTCATCTCCAATGGTCTTTATGTCGACTACAAAAGGGCAACAGTCACATAGCCTCTCTGTATGTCTGTCCGTCCATAACATTCTTGGTAAACATTGCGCTTCCATCAAACTTGCAGGGGGTGGTCAAGCATAATTAGATTCAACACCCGATGAGGGTCATGGTCATTTTCAAGGTCAAAGGTGTCAGATTGAGGGTCAAACATGCGACAAACGACATACCAGTTCTTGAACAGTGTATTTCTTTATATAAGCTGAAAATTTTAGAAAGCATCTCAACTTCCTCCTTTTTGTTGCAGTACTTTTTTTCATTCGCTCATATTTTCATAAACAATGGAATATTTACAAACAGATGTAAATGCAACATCCAACATTAAGTTGCAATTCACATTTACAATCTGACATCTTTTTTTCAAAATAGGTGCAGCTCTTCATTAATACCACGAATTAATATTCGTCTGATTTTTTCTTTTAATCTTCACTAAAAGTGCAATTCTGATCGTTATGGCGGTGCGTTACCATGGTAACAATTTATCATGCTAGCAATATAGACAAGGCTCAATCGTAAAGCTTATGATGATCATTTTTCCTGGGGGAATACAAGGTAAAGATAAACAAACAGAACAAGAGGAGCAATCTGCCGCTATAGAGACCAATATTTTGTGATAAATATTCCACAGAAATTTGTTCTACAGAAGAAAGCGCTTTGAAAATACACAAACACGATGTTTTATAAGCATAGATAAGGAGTAACCTACGGTGTGCTATTCTGTAGATCCCTCGATTGGCCCTGCCCACCGTCCCCGCCTGGTGCAGCATCTGTAATTCTCCTCCATGAAAATTCAGTTGTTGAGTAGACGATCTCTTGGTCACTCTAGTCGCCATAGAGTCTATCGTTACATTTGAACTTTCTACACTAAATATCCCCATATCTACATGATTTCCAAATACTATGAACAACACACCAGCATCGATAAATTTGAGCGGAGGAGAGCACTACATTCCCCCTCTGTTTATCAGGTAGCACCGTGAGATCTTGATCTGTTGAGAGAGGTTTTCTCTTTGTGTGTACCGGCAAATGCTCGGCTGCTTTTCAGAAACGACTGGCTCAAGATATCAGAAACAGGGATACTCTCAAAATCTTTAGATGATGTGCCGATGAGTAGAGATCAAAAAGGGATAGTTTCAGAGCAATTTTATAATATATTTCAAAGTATTTTCTTCCCCCAGACACTGTACCAAAAAAAAAAAGAAATTCTAGACACTGAACGACTAATTAGAAATGACACTTTGACCGATTTACTGAAAAGAAATGTTCTCCATCATTTCAATTTCACTTAGACAAAACAACTCATTGTTCTACAACAATAAAGATCAGGAGCTCTAGTGTCAGGTGTTTTATTATACCATAGGTCAATTACATTTTTTGAAAAAAAAATCATTCTATTATCTATTGTTTGCGAGGAACAAAATTTCATAGATAAATCATATATATACACGTACATGTACGGTATAGGAGACAAATGACAGCGCCCATTTTCTATGACCCCGAGGGTCTGAGACTCGCACAAAACTACAGGTTCACAACTAAACCATAGATCAATCATATTGATGCAAAAGGAATTTCTTTCTATAATTCACATTTTCAGAGAAATGAGGTTCAAAAGAGTACATAGTATTAAGCAGAACGTGATCACATCCATTTTCTAATACACTAAATGTAAAATGCTGAGACAAAACGTTACAAAACTGTCAAGCGCTGTGCACAACTACACCATTAGTAGACCAAGTTCAATGCAAAGTGAACTATAAAGCAGAATTCTTGAAATCTTCCAATAAATTGTCAGACATTTCGGAAATTTTATCGGTCCAACTTACTAATAGATATAGCAAGAGTTTTTATTGGATCAGACAAATTTTTAACGGCAAAACCGATAAAACCAATACATATCATCATGATCATATGAACTCTGACAATACATATCATCATGATCATATGAACTCTGACAATACATATCATCATGATCATATGAACTCTGACAATACTTATCATCATGATCATATGAACTCTGACAATACTTATCATCATGATCATATGAACTCTGACAATACATATCATCATGATCATATGAACTCTGACAATACATATCATCATGATCATATGAACTCTGACAATACATATCATCATGATCATATGAACTCTGACAATACATATCATCATGATCATATGAACTCTGACAATACTTATCATCATGATCATATGAACTCTGACAATACATATCATCATGATCATATGAACTCTGACAATACATATCATCATGATCATATGAACTCTGACAATACATATCATCATGATCATATGAACTCTGACAATACATATCATCATGATCATATGAACTCTGACAATACATATCATCATGATCATATGAACTCTGACAATACATATCATCATGATCATATGAACTCTGACAATACTTATCATCATGATCATATGAACTCTGACAATACATATCATCATGATCATATGAACTCTGACAATACATATCATCATGATCATATGAACTCTGACAATACATATCATCATGATCATATGAACTCTGAACACGAAAGACCCCGCTGCAGATACTTCTTAATTTGTATATAAAATCTTTATATATGAAATATGAACAAGCTCTGAGTGCATCTCAGAAGCAATGTGCCAAAATGCAAAAGCCGAAAAAAAATGCAAAAAATGCAAAACCCCCCAAAAATGCAAAAACTTGCACCCGAAAGTTAATAATACTGGTATCTGAATACACAATTTTAAGTCATATAAGAGTCCCCTACCTGCTCCAAAACATTCCGTTATAGTCTGAAAACCATTTTCATACGTCAAAATCCTATGATCTTGGTCTTTGACCTTTTAACACCAAAATCAATAGGGTTCATCCTTGGCTTATAGGGAATATTTCTGATAAGTTTCATGATGATCTATCCATTAAACACACTGTTGTAATGGGGAAACCATTTTCAATCATAAGTCTTATGACCTTGACCTTTGGATCCCAGAATAACTAGAACACTTCCTTGACTCATAGGGAACACTTGACCTTTGAACTTTTCACCCAACAATCAAAAGGGCATATCCTTGACTAATGGAGGAGATTTCTAGAAAGTTACATGTCAGTAGATGCAAGGCACACTCAGTAATGACTATGAAACCATTTTCCTTGAAGTCCTGTGACCTTGACCTTTAACTCTAAAATCAATGGAGTACTTCCTTGACCCAAGGAGAACATTTCTGGCAAGTCTCATGTTGATAAGCGTAATACTAATACACATTAAGATATGAACTGGAAAATATTTTCAATCATTAAAGTCATATGACCTTGACCTTTGGACCCTAAAATCAATGATAGGGTACATCCTTGACTTAAGGGGAACATTCCTGGCAATGTTAAAATACACACTCAGTTACAATCCAGAAACCATTTTCAATAATTAAGTTCCATGACCTTGACCTTTGTCCTCAAAATCAGTTGGGGGCATCTTTATTTCTGTCGAGTTTTATGTTGATAGGTGCAGTACACACTCAATTATGATTTGGAAACTATTTCAATAATCATGAAAAAAATCAAAGTCCTACGACCTTGACTTTTGAGCTTTTTACCCCAAAATCAACAGAGGGCATTCTTGACCTATGAGGAACATTCCTGGCAAGTTTCATGTTGATACATACTGCATACAGTTTACAAAATAAAGAGCTGAATTTTAATTAAATTGACCATTGACCATAACAATATCAGAGTTTTATGCATGCCATACAGGGTTTTGTGAAGTTGCAAAGGAGAAGTTGAAAATGCCAAACAGATCCATCAGTGTCATCTTGATTGACAGATCAGGTCAAAAATAAAAAATTTGGTCAGGGATCTTTCATACTTGCTTCAATGATAATTTAGTTTAAGTTTTCTGAAACTTCCATGCAGTAATACTGTATGTTGCAGAGAACTTGATCATAATCTGATCCATTCGTGGTCATCTTGTTTAATTGATGGGTTCCAAAAACATAATTTTTTGCTGGACCTTGCTTCTTGTAAGGTTTAAATTGTAAAATATGTAAAAACCTGTTGCATGGAAAGGTAGAAAATGTGTAAGCCAGTCAGACCCACTGGTGGCCATCTTGTTTGAAAGATTGGGTCAAAAAAGAATTTTGGTATTGAGTTTTTCCTTCTAATATGGTTCCATGTCACCCTATGCAAAGGTGTCAGGAGGCACTTTTCTTTACTCCACAGCATGACAACTTGTACTTGTGGTCCTGCTTACAAGACTCTGGTACACTTTTTATGCTGCTGGCGCCCGCAGTTCTTTCCCTATCGGGTTTGTGCGATAATTAGAATAGCCGAGAATCACGATGAATTCAACACCGACAGTAAAATATCACAGAAAAGACTGTTCAATTATTAAATAACAATCGACTAAACTTTAGATAAAGTTAAACATTTAAGAAGTTAGGGTAATTCTGTCATTACCTAACCACATTGGATTCACCCAAATAATTTGGCAATACGAAAACCCCAGCAGAGTATTCATTAGAGCTGAAAAAAATATTTGGATATTCCCAAATTAATAGTAATCAGCAAATATTCTAATGGAAAATTAGTTTTGGAATAGTCGTTGCCCGTAATTAAATGCACGCAGCATATAACCTTGGTATGGTAATATTTTGTCTTAAAAGGAAGGAAAGATACTGATGTTCATGAGACAATATTATTCAAGGAAACGGCACATCAATTTGGTCAAAGGAAAACATTCAGTAGCATTCGCGCACTGGTCAGCACTTTAAATACGCACGTGGCGACCACGAGCCATTTCCATTGAAAACTTCAAAAATAAATGATAAAGACTTTCTATTACATGTTACAATGTTTCCGAATTACATATATCATGGAGTACTATCATGCAAAAGCGGCACTTGGATACGTGAAAACATGTGCCCAAACTCCACCCCCACCCTCTTACTGCCATATGGTCAAAGAATTTTATTATTAAAGAATGACTGACAACATCGCTTTATCTTTCCGACGTTTCTTTCAATCGCCTGCAAAGAAAGTTCACAGTTCGTTTTGGGAGGGTTTTTTTTTGGGGGGGGGGGGAGGAATGGGTAGTTACAGCACAGGGCTCTCGATCCGCCTTATTCGGGGCCGATATTCAGCCCCATTCCCAATGCAAAATAGTATCTTTTTTTCCCAATTTGTTGACCAATTTTTCCCAATTTGAAACTTCATGGAAATTTCGTTAAAAACGTGTAAAAATGTTAAATTTCAAGTGAAAAAGCATCCAAATCTATTTATATTATTCCCATTTTTTTTAGAATACGCCGCTATTTTTCCCAATTTCAAAGGCCCAGGCCCCAGTCCCAAAAATTGGTGTGAGATCCCTGCAGCATCAACAGAGAAGTTCTTTTCTGTGTCACATGAGATAATACTTCTCCGTAGCAACTGCAACTTGTGGGGAGGAGGTGCTTAGGTCGAAACTGTGGTTTAGTTTATCATCATATAAACACATTGTGCAAGCTTGCACTGTGCGTACAATGTACTGCATTTCCACGTTGTCGAATAAAGACATCAAACTTGCATACACCGTTAACGTACGTGATCCTACTCATAGACCCAAGTTCCCCAGGGTTTTTTCACATTGGTGTAATATTTTCCAAATAAATCCAGTGGTCAGACATATTATTTTGAGAACACTCTTAAAAGTCCTTCTAATAACGAATATTCGAATACGAATCGAATACATTTGTACTTGTCATGAATATTCAAATACCAATTTCAGGTATTCATTACAGCTCTAGTAGTATTCATTTGGATTATTAGATCTCATACAAACTACATATTTGATCAACCAATTCATACAGATAATTAAATCTGTTTGAAATACACCATGTATAGGCCAAATAAACATCACTTAATACTGTAGCAGGGCAGGTCTATGTACTCAATATTAATCTATTTTTATCCTTACTTTTTACCTATACGCTATTTATAGATAGATAGATAAGAACTGTTATCTTTAGCCAATTAGATGAATCGTTATATCCCTAAGTTAGGTAACTGCCATGTGATCGAGCAGTATATAAAGCGAGCGTTCAGCGAGCTCAGTGCAGTGTTCTGCCAGACTTTCTGGCTTGTAAAGCCTCTCTAGTTGGCTTCCGACTTCAAAGAAAAGAATAGCAACATTTTGTCTATCTGATTTAGTTGCAATTTAGTTTGATATTTTACTTTGGCATTATTTTAAGGAATATTTTGGCTACGACTTATTTGGATTGTATTTGATTTGATTTAGTTAGTTTTGGTATTTGATTTGATTTGGATATTATTTTGGCTATTACGACGACTTTTGTTTCTGTTTATTGGTTTTGTTGAATAAAGAAGATACTTGGTAATAAATATAGAAAAATCATATTGTTTTGTCTGATTTACACGCACCACCACTCGTCCACTACTACAATACTATCTACCCCAAATATCCCCCATAAACATGACAAATTTAAGAACAAAATGGTACTTTTTTGGGGTTTTGTTTTGGATTTTTGTTTTACATAAAAGGATTTATGTTCCACGTAGGGTTTTATAATACAAAGGACTTCTGATAGACTTCTTCTTTCCAAACTAATTTTCTCTTCTCTTTTATCATGTTTATTCTTGAAGGAGGTGATTTTGATTTTCCCATTAATTCTAACTCTACGAGAATCTTACTTAAATTATGACAAAGGAGCTGGAGCGGTAACCTGCTATTTCAGCCCTGTTTTCAAAGTTGTTCATACATGTATATCCATTATATTCTAGTTTATATAATGTCAAATGTACCGTATGAATCCTAATAGGGAAAGCCTGTTTTGATTTCACAGTCCTATACTGAATAATATGTCGCTCAAAACGTCTAAAAACATTGAAATCATTGAAAATACATGTATCAATAAATGAGCGAAATTTCGAAATACAAAATCGTAAAATCAAGTAGCACTCCAGGCCTTGCCCATGAATATTTTTGTATCAATCGATGGGTTTCATGAAAATGAAAAATATTGTGGGCGTGGCCTGGAGCGTAGATGAATTTTGAAGATTTGTAAGTAAAATACTATGATTTTCCTTTGTTTAGCATCATTCAGGGCAAATGACATCAGAACATGACATATACATCACACACTTGACGTTAGGAGGGCTAAAAATTATGACGAGGTATTTTCTCAAACATTCAACATTGCAAAAAGTGATAATTAGTAACTTGTTTATCAAAAGCATTTTTCGTCGAAATTATAGGGCCGATATGAGGGGTTGGCACACCTAGTCCTTTTATGAAAAACATGTATGGCTGAAATTACTGGGGATGAACTTGATTTTGTCCGAAACCTATTGAGTTTTCGTCCAAAACCATCTCCCATTTAGAATAAACAAGGGAAAAACTGGGTTTTGTCCCAAACCTCTTGTCAGATTTCTCTGGAGTCTGAACAAATATTTGTCCGAAACCTCTGGCAACCCCCAGAGCCCCACAGACATTGATAACCTGGTTTCAGTCATTTTCTCTATATAAAATTTTAGCTGGTTCGCAACTTAATAGAAAGTTTTTGATCATGTTAAAAAATCAAGACATTAAAAAAGAAGTATCACATATGCATTACGAAAGACCTAAGTCCTTTTTGGTTCATTGGGAAATATCAAATTATCATCATTTGGTTTTTGATCATGTGATGTAAAGTCACAATCTTTTTCCATCACCTACCTTTTGTACTGTGCCCAGAGCTTTGGTTCCCCATTATTCTTCTTTCATAAATATTATCTATTCATATATATTCCCGATTTTGTCGCATTCTGCTAAATTTGATGCCCTTTTTCTGGTTGTTGCCTCCAGCTACTTTCATTTTACCTCTCAATATCAGGAGACAACTTCGTGTAAACTACTTCGCTCCAATACGTACTGTTCGAAAACTACATTCTGCGTGAGCTAAAGTTACATACGTCTATGTATATGGTTCATTCAGTCAGTCAGGTCAGTCCGTCAGTCAGTCAGTCATTCCTCATTAATTAATGTTTATTTGATCTATTTACCACAAACCAAGTTTTAAGTTATTTATTTATTACAAAAGGTCACACATATTGTATCAAACTTGATCAAATAAAGTCCGATGAGTTTAGAGAATGCCATTATAGCAAAGAAAATCAACTTCTTTATCTATATCAATTCAGAGATTTAGTTTAAACATAAATGATATATGGTCCCTCAGGGTCGTATTTCCATTTCTTTGCTTTGTTTCGTTTTGCTTTTTTTATTCATTTATTGTGTCGCCAGCGAAGCATAGCGACACTTAGGGATCACTTTGTCCGTCTGTATGTCCGTCTGTCTGTCACACTTGGATGTCACACCCTATAAAAGTGATTCATGAGTGTCGCTATGTTTCGCAGGCGAAACATGCATTCCTTGGAATGAGTTTTATATATGTACGAAGGGTAGAGTAGAGTAATTCTTTTTTTTCAAAGTTGACCCTTTGTTGGAAGTTGAATGGACTTCTCGGGAAAACATACTACAAAAGTGTACCAGTCGGTAGAGCACGGACTGTTGTCCAAATTTTTGTAATCCATGTACAGAGCTTTTTGTGTTACAAGGGACCCCTGTTTCCTATAGTCTTGTTTGTACTAGAGTTTTAGGAAACCACGGTGTAGGGAGTAGGAGGGAGGTTTCTGTACATAGCAATCCGGATAACTGCATGAATATAGCGGACGACTGGATGCATATTGTTATCATATTCCATTTGTTTGCTGTCATTCGTTTTTCAGTTGGGTCTTTCATTAAGTTCCTTTCAGGGACGTATATAAATACGTCCCTGTTCCTTTGTATATTTTGTGTGTGTGTGTGTGTGTGTGTGTTTGTTTTTGTTTTTTTGTTTGTTTTTTTTTTTTTGTGGTCTCTCGATGTCGGTCTCCCTTGTTTAATGTATTGCCCTTTTTATTTTAATGTGTTTTGATTATGCTACTGGTCGTTAATGCAGATCAACATTTTTCAATGATTTTTTTCATTTTGAGTGATTTACATCGGTTGTCTGTAGTCTCATAATTCATTCTATAGCAAAACTATGATCATTTGGCAATTTTTGACGGGATTCTTTTTGACTCCGCTGACGCTTAGACTATCCGTTCAAAAACTTGACTTCAAATGTAGGACATATACCACTACGATTCCTCGGTCAGCGCCAGTGTGAAACAAATAACATCAGATTCATCGGTAAATTATGTAAATCATGGGTAATCATGAATTTAAGTATAGTAAAATTGTAACGATTTAAATGAAAGTTTCACTGTGACATTTGTCGACACGTTTATCCCATTTAAGGTTATGACCCAACGAAGTTTTGAATGTTCTGTGTATGAGTAGCCTACGCGGGTGAAAAAAAAGTATGTCGGCACTCGAGCAATCTCTGGAAATAACCGATTAGCGTCAAATCAGGATGAAAATGATAGGTTTTATATTGAGAAATATAGACTCCCTCTTTTGGAGAGGGTGCATGTCCTCTCATTAAGGGTGTTCCTGAGGCTGTATGCACAATTTGAATTATATGCAAGATTGACAAATTTTAAAAAGAGGAGCCTGACCACTAGATTCGCGCATGCTCAACCCGCGGATAGTTTGATATAATTTCAACTCCACTTGAAAACAATTTCAAAGAGGTATGAAACTGGTCAAGACATCGACTCGCTGGTCCTTGGTGACGATTTTGTGAAATACTGGTCAAATCTTTGCAAGGATTGAAGTTATTTAGTCAAGACAATATTTTACGTTCTCTTCATAAATGCCACGATCTTGATCTCTAGATATGACTTTGTTATGGCCAAATCAACAAACTCATGAAGGAGTTAGAAAGTTATGATTATGGTCTGGAAAAGATTTTACTATTTTAAATCAAAGCACTAAAGGTACTGAGTGCGAATCGCCAGAATAATATCACTTACAATGTATGACAAAATATTGTGTTTTCAAAGTTATATTTGTTCCTGAACACCTTCGTAGGCCAGTTTATGGAAGTATAAAGACAGAACTAAAATGCAAATGCATAATGTTGTCGTAATGAATTGAAAGATGATGTCTGACAGTGAACATGGAAATTACATCACATTAAATATACCCCTCCCCCTAAAAAAATACAACAATCCAATATGACTATCGATTGATGATTCCATATACATGTACAACTGGAAAGAAGACGAATCTTATTTTCTAATTTGATCCCCACTCTCTCTTTAACCTTTCATGTTCAATGTTAGGTGTGTGCTAAGAATTTGAAGGAAAATTCACTTCTTTTTTAGTATATAAAAACATGATACATCCTAAACGGGAATGTTTTGATCTTTTATTTTTCATAATTGTCAATATCATATTTCATGATGGAAGTTCCTAATTTTTCCGTCGTATACAGATTTTATTTTGTGAAGAGGGGCAAAATAAGCCTACTTGAAGTTAGTTTTACGTTTCAATGATTCAACTTAATATCTTTATCAATAGCACCGTTTCATTTATATATTGTCCACTAAAACAGATAATCACCTGGTAATGGAAAGGGGTTTCCAACACACTGTGTTCATCTCAGTACATACAGATGCAATTTTTCATTAGGTCATGCATGTACATAACACGACAGCTCGATTCATATAGATATAATTCATTGATTCAGACAGTGATCAGACTTTATACCGATCATGACGCTGACGCAGTCCCAAGGTACATGTAAACAGAGTAACATCGTTTATACATACTCAGTAGACGGGGCTCCCATGAGTGAAGAAATCAGGCAATCGCTATGTGCTATTCGCACAAAAACTTTAAATATTTGACTTTGTTCAATGTCAAGCTATAATATTGCAAACATCGCGAAAGTTTTTACAACCTAATTGACATGTTTGAAGTTTTGTAGAAATTCAAACATGTTTATTAAGAAAAATTTGAAATATTTTACCAGACCGAAGCAAATTTTACCAGATTTGTCTGGTATGTCTGGTGATTTTCGGATTGACCGACATTGGGTTTTAGTCAACAACCTTAATATAAATCCCTTTACCACACCATATGATTGCCTTGACTTTTCAGGTTCGACCATAGTACATGTACAACACAACGCTAAATTCTTTGGTTCTCAGCATAATTATGTGAACTATTATTGAAATCCATGCAGAGATAAAAGTTTTTGACCTCGAAAGATTTCTACATAGATGAGCATAACCTTGTAGATACGACCTTAGTTCAAGGTCATAACACATCTTTTGGTCCCTGTCAAAGATTCTGTGAATTGTTATCAATTTCATTCAGAAATTTTAAAGTGATGGCCCTGACAAAGTTTATCATTAAATTTTCATTTCACTGTGACCTTGACCTTGGGGATATGACCTTGATTCAATGTCTTGACACAGAAATGTGGGATCTGGTCAGTCCTATGATTTCTATCATCAGGATTTCAGGGAAGAACAAAATGTATATAACCTACCCCGATTGTATTTGTAATACAAAGATTACTGCTAGCTCTGTCTTCAATGGAATCATAATATCAAATTCAAATCAAAGATAAGGTTTCCATAAGACTTGATAATTTAATAACAATAAATGCTGATAAACAATGATGAATGCTCACAGATATAAACAATATCATTATGTATCTGGACATCAGAAAGAAGAATACGTAATTATTTCATTTCGAATCTATATTTCATCATTCAAGATTTTTTTTTTCAATTTTGCACATACATGTACATGTAATTGCATATCAAGATTTGTTGTTTAGAAAAATAGAAAATTTTATACTAGAATCTTTGTTGTTTTTTATTTTCCTAATACCAGGGAATTGTTAAGCCATTGGCTCAATTACCTACTTATATATTAGAATTAAATCCTAATGAATAATAATGAACAGTCACTTTTTAAAAATCCTATTTCCATCAAGATCTACATGTATTTGTGAAACACCATTCCCTAAACATAAGCTATATATTGTATGAAGGCTAATGCAAACTCTATCCAAAGATAAGGTCAAACTATTGATACAAAAAGAATGGTCTTATCACACTGGGATAAACACACTGTATAAGTAAAATTATTAGCTAATACTTTCTTTTACAGATTAGTAAAAGTTAATTTTTTCACTTGGACAATGGCTTGCGCATCCGCCCCCGAAGATATGGAGTTATACAACATGTAGTATTCTAATTCACCGAGATAAACTTCCACTGTACGAGGCTGGTCTCCAAGTAGGGGAAGGTTTATACAAAATGAATGATTATACTTGTGCAGTAACTGTATGAAATATCAACAACCTTTGACTAACAGCACAAAAGAAATATATCACAAACTATTCAAAAGTAATAAGCGATGTTTAAGTTTCTGACAGACAGACAAACAGACAGACAGGTCAAAAACAATATGCCTGCCAATCTTCAATCATGGGAGCATAAAATCTACATGTACTAAGTTATAAATTTTGTGACCTCAGATTGATTCAGCACAAAAAATCAATCAAAAACAGCTTTCAACTGAATTACACCTCCTGATTTCCTTATTCATAACAACTATGCACATGCATAATGCTGAAAATTGTACATCTAATGTCCATTACAAAAGCTGATTTTTGTGTTTATAAACAAATATGGAATAAGTGCTAAAGCATAACAACTTGTTTATAGTTTGTGGCATACACAATATAAAACCTTCACATATTACATGCATTCTATTATTTACTACCTGTAAACAAAACATGCATAGAAAAGACCAAGTTGAGCACTTTTGCCTTTAGTATAAGAGTCCTAATTCTACTTCTTTAGACGGTACACCTCATTTCATACAAAAAATCCTCTAGAGTCAAAAGATAATCATTATTCTAGTTGTTCTAGTGAATTTTACATCATGAAGATCGTGACAACAAGTGCCAGCCATTCGAAATATACAAATCTTGACAAAATTTCGTCATTTGTAAGTGCTCAGGTGTAGAAATCTAAATGTATGTTCTCACTACTGTAAACAATACACTTCTATTGTAATAGTTTGGCTGATTTGACATTTCTATCAGCTCAATTGTTTGGATGCTGTTAAAATATTTTTGCATCTACTAGTGCAGATTTCTTTAAAACTTGTTTATCGGTCAAAATAATAGATATAAACATGATAAAGGGAGTTTTTATCTGACCAAACAATTTTTTATCGGCAAATCTGATAAAACAGATTAATTTCAGGAACTCTGCTAGTGGACTTTTCCATCATTTTGCGATCACAACATTAAAATGTTCCACATGGGGAAATTTTCGTGATGGAAACGTCTCTATGGTTATTTTTGCAAAGGAAATTTTTGCAAAGTTCATTGATTTGCAAAATCTATGAAAATTACCCCCACAGCGAAAATTTCCAAGTTTACAGTATTAATTTTGGCAATCTCTTAAAATGTAGAGCACGACCTTTTGAAATCATGAAGGGACGTATCAGTCTGCTGGCTTTAGCTGGTTGAGCCGCACTGAACTCCTTTCCTGATTGAACATGATTTGTAACTACATTTGTATTACATTGGCAACTGTTGTTTTTGTTTTTGACATTTTCATATTTGAGCAAATAAAGTTGCCAAAGTAGAGGCAGTAGTAAACTTAAGGTAGATTAATCATAAATTAGAATTGTATGAGACAAAAGAGTATTTCAGGCATTTGCAATACATGTAGTGCATTTTTATAAACAAGTATACAAACACTGAATGATAACGCGACACCCTGAAAGGTGACAAGTTTTTTTTCTCATAAATCAGTGATACTGAAGTTGGTGTTGGTGGTGCCCATATACATGTATTTCATTAAAACAAGTGCTTATCAATAAAAAATTAAAAGATTGGTGGTATTTCTATTAAAACTTAAGTGTCTGATAGTCCTTATGTCATTGGTAAAAACCTTTGTGATTCCATCGAGGAACAAAAAAATCTGAAGGGGGTAAAAAATAATGAATTTTTACAAACAGAGATCCTACATAACTGCACTGATTAGAAGCCAAAGGGGTAGGGGCAAAATCTGCCATTTTGGCCCCATTTTTTGCTATTTTCAAAAATTGTTTTCTTACTTCTTAAGGGTAGATATGTTGTTGTTTATCTAAATTGAATCTACAATAGATATTATCAATTAATATGAGTGTTATTTCCCGCCAAAATTGCCCACTACTACCAAAATTAGTGGTAAAATGATAACAACCAGATTTCAACATTATAGTTTATAGTAAATAAAGAGCAAGCACATGTAACAATGTCATACTTTCCATGTACATTCAGAATATAAAAAGGAATGTCCCATATGAGTTTGAACCTGTTACATGCCCTTGCTCTAGGGCTTACATCTGTAGGTATGTTTGTCCCTTGCCGAAAATCTGAATTCCTAATGTGAAGACATAGAGCTCAATTTTCAATCATTTTGCCCTAAAAGGTGGGTTTTTCGAGAAATCACATAGATTTTGTCCTTTTTTTGTTTAGAAGAAGCATAATGAAAATGAAAATAAAACCTTTTAAGAAATTATGACCGGGGAAAAAAACAATTCCGCGTTAAACATGTTAAAGGGGAAAAAATTGTGTCTGAAAAATAAGAGTCTACTTTTTTTCCAAAATAACAAATTTGACTCTTCAAAGAGTGAATGACAATGACAATAGTATTGAAAGACACAAAACAACACATTGTCATGAAACTAAACAGAAAATGGTTGGCGTAATTGAATATGAGAATGTTAACAGTGGTCCGTAAATAAGAATGGTGACTGGACCCTCAAGTTTGGTTAAAGATCCAAGATCTCTTCAACACTTAAAATGGCACAATTAAAAGAAGAATCCTTTTTTGTTTCTGTCTGGACAGTCATATATAGTATGACTATCCTCACCACATATCGTACATTTTCGTTTTCCGGGGACCCATCTTGGTGCCTCATTCTTAGGAAAATTGTATCGTGCAGATGTTTTAAAGCTGTCCGTTGATTCAGAATCATCCTCATTCATTGATTCTACATACGGTTTTCGTGGAATAGACACAACATCTGGAATATCTTCATCATCGTCTGAGCTGTCGTCCGTGTACCATTCGGCATCGTTACCGGTATCTTCATCATTATCTCCCCCATCAAACCAATCTATGGCTTTCTTTGCATCATCTTTTTTAGGTGAGGGATTGCTAGAACGGAGTATCCGACATTTTGACATTCTGTGATGCCTCCTGGGAGGAGTCAGCCGGAGCTAAATCGAACCAATCGTAGCTCTCTTTCTTTGGCACTTCATCTGATACTTTAGCACTAGAAATAGAATCTGTTTTAGCATGTAAACGGTCTTCCTCTGCAGAATCCCAGATTGTCATCTTTCTCATCTACATTCTTATGGTCAAATATCTTTGTCACCTGAGAGTCTCACCTCTAGATCTTTATCGTTTGAGAATGCACTTGCGTAATTTTGATTGCTTGAATGACTTGGCACATCCTCCTCTCCTTCCATATCAAACCAATCAAAGCTTTTTTCTTTGGCCGATTCCACTTCGTTTAACTTTCCCTGATGCTTTGATTTTCTTCACACCTTTGAGAATGAACACGAGGTTCCACATCCTCTTGCTTTGACGATTGGCTAGTTTGAGAGTTTGATGAGAGTAAGCTAGCACCGATATCCTGGAGTGTTCTCTCCGCTGAAGATTTCGACCTTGTGGGAATTTCGTTCTCAATATGTGCAGAAGGGAAGAATGAGTCACTACTTCCTTTTGTGTGCTTAGCACTTGAGTCAAACGAAGTTAAAGATTTAGAATAAGACGGAATAGGAGGAAACTCTGACTGATGATTTGGACAGATTATCATTCGCTTTCCTTGAAGTAATTCCACTGTTATGGGCACTGATTGACGACATGGCAGATTTGTAAGATGAGGTGACATCGCTCGACCAGCTTGTGTTTGACTGTGTGTCTGACTTGCTACCTTGAACCTTTGGTGAAGGTTTCCGAGGAGGTGACTTCACGTTAAATGTTTTTAACATATCAGCAGACTTCCTGCCCTTTGAATCATAATTTCTGCTCGTGGCGGCTGGTACTCGCTGAACGAGACTGATCTTTCTCTTCACTAGATGATGGGAAGGCACTAGATAAACCTGAGTAGTTTGATGATGAGCTATTGCTAAATGAATCAGGTGCTCTTAGCAATTCACTAGTCCTACCCATTACTTTTAACTCATCTTTTGTATTCCACAACTTTGACGTACAAGATTCTAGAATTTTATTTGTCCACTCTGGTACTTTTGGTTGACCTAAACTTGGCCATTCCTTTTGATCTTTTCCTATGTGTGATGATTTGGGCTTCAGCTTCTTTGGTCCTGGATCTGAAATACATTTAGAAATATATTAAGAAGAGGTCCATAAGGGTCTGTATAGCTCATTTGACCACAAGGTAACAAATAATGTATTCAGAAGAGAGTATTTGTGTTTGTAAAGCTCAAATAGTGATAGCAGAACAGAATGGATGTTACAAATATGGTTTTACACAAATCTTATGGTATAGAAGATACAACTTTAAAGTATTTCAAAATACAATGCAATTTCATTCTCTCAAAAATCTGTGTGCATCTTCAGATGACAATGCAACTTGCACTCAAGGCTATAGGCTGTATCAATATATCCTTGCATTCAGAGGTCAATTTTTCCTACACAGAATATTAGAGGGAAATTTCATTGTTTTTACTTTTACGTCAAGACAATGGAAATATTCCGACGTCATAATGACGCTGTTTACGTTTCGAAATATAGAACCATTTTTCCCACAAAAACAATGTCTTCCTTGCATACCTGTCAACATTTAAATCTTAAAAAGAGGGAGATCTCCCTCCTTGGCACTTGAAAAAGAGGGAGAGTGAACCCATTTTGCTACATTTTTAATTGAATCACAACATTTCGCACAAAACCAATTTTCAAATAATTTCATTGTGCTGACATAAAAAATGAAACATGTATCAATGATTTATTGCATTTTACACATCTTCTGTTGCATTTTGTCAAGCAATTTCTCATGAGATTCTCTGAATATTGCTATCTAGAGTATTCTTCTTTGGTAAATATGCCAAAGAGGGGAAAAAGAGGGTGATTGGGCCAAAAAGAGGGAGATTTTGGTCTCCCTCGAGGGAGAAATGCCAAGGAGGGAGATGATGTCAAAAAGAGGGAGTCTCCCTCCACAAGAGGGAGAGTTGACAGGTATGTCCTTGGTAACAAGATTCGAACAGCAATGCCTGAACATTATTTTAAACACAGAATTGAATTGAAGCTCATATTGAGTTCAGACTTTAATTCTTTAAAATGGCAGTTGTGATGTATACAGAACGAAATAGCCTACAAATAAGGAAGTTAGAGTCGAAATTTTCATAATTTTCATAGCAACTAGCCAAGCCAAATAACATGGACAGATAAGGATGACATCTCGCGAAGCTCAAAGAGTTCGGCGTTATGATGAAAGTTATAGATGGTGTTTGCCATTGTTTTGGTGGAACTCTACATTTTAGCAATTAGTATTTCCATAGATCTTTTTCTAATATTGTCCGTATTATCTAAATCGTTATTTACCGGAGACCAGAAATCTTGGTATGCAAATGTACCCCTGATGTCTAGGGTTGATCCTCGCAGGGATTCAACCCGGAAGAAGTTGTAGATGATGACAATGTTGCCTGTTACATGTTTGATCCTAAATATGACCTTGACCTTGAAGGTGGTCTTGACCCTCAGCAGGTGTTTAATCTAACATGATTTGATAATCCCTTCAAGTTTGATGGTATTTCTTTCTGTAGCCCTCTATTGGGTCAGTTGGCTATATTGATGTTATACTGCCAGGAACTCATTTGCCAACTGCCTGTCACAGAGTACTCTAGCCAGGCCGTTCCTCTTTGGGGTGCCTCATAGCCTCTTTTATTATTCAAGGGGTGAAGTACTATCCCATTTCATGCCCACCCCCCACATGTGTATGTGGTGTATGCATGTATGCAGGAGGGTTGTATAATTATGTACTGCTTGGATGGTCTGTATGTCCAACAGCTTTTATAAGGTGCCACCACACCTGGATACCCTTGCCGAAGCATGAATGTGGGTACCCAATCGGGCCCTTTATAGTCCCTCCAGTCAGGAGACTAGGGAGGGACGAACGAATGGATATGACTATCAACACTCATATGACCGTGCTGGGAATCAAACCCCGGTCGTCTGATCGAGAGTCAAACGCCTTATCCACTCGGCCACCTCTACCCTCAATCAATATGAAGTAAGTTATAGCCATTCATATGAAAGTGACACTACCTTACAATTCCTCCTTTTGCAGGTGACATAATAATTGATGACCTACCTTCTACTAATTTTGCTGATTCAGTCTGAGTGCCCTTAGTAACTGATGTAGGGGAAGACAACTCAGTCTGGGTCTCAACATCCATCTTCACTGTATCTACTGGAACAATGAGCCTAGAGACGTAGATATCCAACATCTGTGACCGGACTTTCCTAAAAATAGAAATGGATTATTCACACCAAGTGTGCAGGAAGTTTATACTAAACAAGGTCTATTTGTAGAACATGAATGACCCCTTGCACATCTGTCGGTTTAAGGCATTGAAGGTCAAATTCCAAGATCAAGGTCACAAGGTGGGAAGAGTTTGCTAGAAGGAATACACTGTGAATTTGAAAACCCGATCACTTTGATGGAAATAAACTTAAAGCAACGATGTATGAAATTATCACTATTTTTTTTTAAACACCACAGACATGTAAACAATACATAGAGTATTGTTTTTATTTAGACGAGGACATTTTTGTATATTAACACAGAACATCGAAGAGTATATGTCAGCCGACCCATGGTCCTAGCAAGGATCAAACCAGAAATATTAAGATTACTAGCTCGATGCCCTATCTGCTAGACCACGGAGCTGACGAAACTCTTCACTATTTATGAAATAAAGTTTATCCATTTTTTCAAATTGACTAACTGTCCTATTTAGAGAACGAAGACAACCCTGTTTGGTTGATATACTCTGCTCGACTTCAAAATTTTGTTGTACACTATCTTGCTATGTCACTGTTGAGTATTTTGTGGTAAATTAACTTGCTATATCACTGATTAGTATTTTGTTGTACATTACTTTGCTAAATCACAGTTGAATATTTTGTTGTACATAACCTTGCTATATCACAGTTGAATATTTTGTTTTACATTACCTTGCTATATCACTGATTAGTCTTTTGTTGTACATTACTTTACTATATCACCATTGAGTATTTTGCTGTACATTACCTTGCTACAATGTATATCACAGTTGAATATTTCGTTGTACATTATTACCTTGCTACTTCAGAGTTTTGTATTTTGTTGTACATTACTTCGCTATACCACAGTGGAATATTTTGTAAATTAACTTGCTATATCACTGTTGAGTATTTTGTTGTACATTACTTTGCTTTGTTATACCCTTGTCAGTATCTCTATATAAAATCCCCATAAGAAAAATGCCTATAAATTCATATATTTGACCAAGCGGTCAATATTTACATCAATATTGGCCCTAGGGCAATATTTCAAAAAATATTGACCGATAAACGGTACATCGTTTGTGACGTCACGTCATTGATGACGCTATTAGCTCTACCTATTTTTTACGCGCTCTTTCTCTTATAGAAGAAAATGAACGTAAACATGCCGGGCTAATCGGTTCGTTGCTGCAGTATTGATGTAAGGTATAACAAAACAATTATTGACTGGGAATTCGGGCAATATATGATTTGTTGGACCTTCAGACAAAATATAGCCCTCGGCCTTCGGCCTCGGGCAATATTTTTTCTTTAGGTCCAACAAATCATATATTGCCCTCATTCCCAGTCAATAATTGTATAATATCACCGTTTAATTTTTTGTTGTACTTGCCTTGCTATATCACCTTTGAGTATTTTGTTGTACTTTACCTTTCTATATCACCATCGAGAATTATGTTGTACATTATCTTGCTACATCACCGTTGAGAATTATGTTGTATTTTACCTGGTTATATCACCATTGAGTATTTTGTCCCTGCATTCTTTCTGTATACACAGCTTCCTTTCAGGATACAGTCCTGAGAACGTAACTCTGGTGATGTCCCACACATTCTCAAATGATTCCAGGTAGATGATCTGTAACAAGTCCTGACCGATCTGCTGGGCCTTTAAAACAACATACAAAACCTTGGAATTTTTAAGTATACTTGGTATAAACTTGATGAACTTTACGATACATCGTCATAAATAAATGTATATTGATATTGACTGGATCGTTGTATCACAACTAGTAGTTATGTAATGAACATTAGAACAACCCAGATGGAACAAACTAAGAATAGGACTGCATGATGTCAGCCATAGTTAAAGTCACTTAAAGCCTAGCACCATGTGATGTCAGCCATAGTTAAAGTCACTTTGTAAGATATATGTATGTCTGTCTATCTGTCTGTAGCAATTTTTTTTTTTGGTGAAGGCGTGTGAAGTATGAATCAGAGAAATCAACTTTGCAACTTCTTAACTGGACAGATAGCTAGAGGAAAGGATAGACAACTGAAGATGATTTCTAAATATCTATTCCAAAAGTACATTTTATGAGTGTATAATAAATACAGATGTATGTTGTGATGGGTCTCTTTTTTAAAAAATATAAGACAGGTGTGAAAGAATTATATTGTCGTCCCTAGACTGTACCTTTTTATTAAAAAGAATCCATTTATCTAAGGAAGCACAAATTTGTTCATGAATCACATTCCTGAAAAAAGAAGGAGATATAAATGCATTTTAAAGACATTGATCATAATGACTAGACCTTTTCACAATAAGGTTCACTCATCACTTTAGTCTTTATGTGTGACGTTTAATCCACACAAGACAACGGAATGACGTCATACCGTTCTTAACCATGGCATGCACTGCTGCCGGCATTTCATTGTTTTGAGTGGATAAAATACTATACAAAGAGACAAATGCAAACCTCATCGTGAAAAGGTCTATACATGTATATGAAAATTACAAATCAGAATATAACTTACTGGCTACATGTATAACTAGACAAAATATTTTCACCACATTACATCTATGTCTTACCTACAATCCCAATGTATACTCATGTTAAATATATGACCAATCAACTTGCTGCATTGTACATGGAAAGGCTTGCCACGGGTCTGGACCTGGGGAAAATTTTTTTTTTTAATCTTCAATTCAAACATTACCTATTCTAAGTAAAGCACCAAGAAAGAGAAAATCTTTAAAATCTTTCTGTAACTTGGCTCTCTAAAATGAACCTGAATCTCACCATCCAAGACAAAACACAAAAGTGACATATGATCATTGATTACCACTATCCCATCTACAGGTAATACAGGTGAGGACTGCAATCTGTTTCATAAAAATACTTATGAAAATTTTCAGGAATTTTCGTAACTTTTGTCATAAAATACAGGTTAAAGGTTCAAAAGTGTTTCCTTTTAGATTGTTTTATCTTTTCTATGATCATTTCTACATACTTGATATAAATTCAGAGAGAAAACAATCTTCATTTTAAGCTAATAAGAAGTAAGCGATCAAAAGTGTTTGTTTGTTTTTTTACTTTTGTGAAACAGGCTGCAGGAGTATATACATGTAAAATATACAACACATTTACAACTTTGGCTTAATTCTTCTTATTTAAAAATGTACAAATGAATTAAATATATTGTCCTACCTTGATATAGTTTTCTTCCATCGTTTTTAGAGTTTGTGCGAAGCATTCCACAAAGTCGTCAGTCACTGAAAAATTTCATTTAATCAAAAATCATGAAATTACTCAAGTGATTTTATCAAAATAATTCATGTGATTTTAAGCTTATTATAACACCTTTTTTCAAGACCTTCATCACATTGCTTAATTCAATCAAAAGAAATAGAAAAGAAAAAACTAAAGAGTCCCCTTTGGCGTTGCCGGTAGGGGACTAATAAGGATGTATCAGAAAGTAAGCTCAATCAAACTCGTAGAAAAATAGGTTTACCTTGAAGAGTATCAATTTTCTCCAGTAAGATGTCATGGAATTCACCATAGTATCTAATGGCACGATTCAGAATGGTAAAGATAACGTCATTCATTTGCTCTTTGTTCAAGAACAAGTACAGATCTGAAACAAAATGAAAGTAATCCTAGTTATCCTTCTATAGACTCAGAGCAGTGTTTCCTTGACCAGTTTTTCAAATAATGAGTATAATTGTCTATTTATAGAGGCGCAAGTGTAAAATATTACACTATTACACTGATTAATGCATACACATACATTGTTTGTTACATTTGATTTTCATTGCTTTACAGATTTTTATTTGGACAAAATTTGCAAGTCATTTCCTTATGTTTTTGCTATCATAATGTCAACTGAAGGTTTCATTTGAAAAACTTGCCTCGAGGAATAGAAGTTTGGCTGCCATCTTGTTTAAGTGATAAGGTTGATGTAATTGATGCCAGACAGACAGATAATAGAGAGGATACTGTATGTGTACTAATTTTAGCGGGATTCATATTTTAGCGGAGTTAGGGCTGTCATGAGTCCGCTAATTCAAGATTACGCTAACATATAAGTCTGTGTTGAATTATAATGAGACAATACCTATGTGCGCTAATTCATGACTACGCTATATGGTCAAGTTTCCTCCTTTTTGTCCGTTTCTCCGTTTCCGCTAAAATATGATCGTTGTAAAATAAGTACACATTCAGATATTCCAAAATCTTTTGTTTGCTTGGGGTATAAAAAGACTTAGTTTTACAAGGGCTGATTGATATGTCGTGAGCCTCGTATTGAAAGATTCGAGTTTTATCAAACATTTTGTATTATTTTTCTATATAATCCCCTGAAAGACCTGCTTTCAATTTTGGAAGTAGATGAAAGTCTGATGGAGCAAGATCAGGTGAATAAGGCGGATGCTCAATCAAATTAAAGCCGCAATCATGAATGGCAGCCATGGCAGTGACAGACTTGTGAACAGGAGCATTGTCCTGATGGAACAACACACCTCATAGTGAGCTTTCCGCGGCCCTTAAGTTTAATATTTTCCCTTCACTGTGTCAGAATGAAGCATAGTATGTGCCATTGACTGTTTGTCCTTTCTGGAGATAATCTATCAGCAGAATACTTTCTGCAACCCAGAAAACTGAGGCCGTAACTTTCCCATCTGAAGGGAACAGTCTTTGCCTTCTTTGGCCTGGGAGAGCCAGGGTGCTTCAACTGTTTTGACTATTGTTTGGCCTCTGGGGTAAAATGATGGACCCATGTTTCATCCATAGTGACAAATCTTAGAAGAAAATTGAAAGGATCTCCCTCAAACAGGTGAAGATTAGCAAGCGATAGTGCACCAGGTGTGCTTCTGATCAATTGTCAGAAGTCTTGGTAACCAACGGATACATAATGAATACATTTTGCACAAGGAATCTTACGTGTCACCTTCATTCTTTTTATTAATAATTCGGGTATGATAATAGATGCAGGGTAAGTAATATTCTCGACACCTTTTAATGTACATGTACAACCTATTTTACCAACTTAAGCAAAATCATGTATAGTGCATTAAACGATTCAGCTGTACATGTGCAATAGCAATGAAGCATATTAAAATCTGATCATGATTTATGCTTTTTTGTCCATTATACAAAATCATTGTAGTGGTATAATGTTCACAGAAAATTTGAAAATGCAAACATAGCAAAATTAAAACCACCACATTCTTTATCCTGTTTCAGTACTACACATATTCCTCGTGAATATCTATCTGTTGTTTGATTATTAGATTGTTCCATAAATCCACTAACCTGTTTGAAACAAGCTTTGTAATTTTGTTCTAGTTAAATCACTTGATTCCTTGTCTGAATCTGCAAATATCTGGGGAAATACGAACAAACATAATGTGTACGACGAGACAAAACATGTCATGAGAGAAAATATTTAAGAGCCTCCATTTAGTACATTTTGACAATAATTTTTTCAATGGGAACCTTTCTCAAAGTGTTCTAATGATAAATCTTGACATACATTTTGCTATTAGTCAACAGTGAGATTGAAAACACAATGTGGCCTAAATTATTTCAATACAATTTGTTGTATTTAATCAGAAGTGAACATTTGATATACATGTAGTACATGGTTATTTCTTTCTTTAGAAGGATTACTGTATTTAGGTGGCAGGGACCCATGTTGGCCACTACAACCCATATATCCTTGGCACCAGGTTTTTGAACTTAATGGGCCGATTTCTCAAAGCTAATTCTAAAACTTTTCTTACCTTGTGCAAAGTTTGACAGAAATCAGGCAAATCTTTCCTTCCTCCCTCCACTCTGCTAGTCTCTCCTAACTCGTTCTTCCTCCATAAACTGGTCACTTTAATTTTAGGCTTTTCCTCCACTGCATCCTCAAAAGTCTCCTGAGAGCTGACAGTCAGGGGACTGGAATTCCCCTCTGACAACTTATCACTGTCTTTTGAGAAACTACCCCTAGGGCTTCCCCTTCCCCGCCCCCTCCCTTTTGTCCTCCTTTTGAATTCTACTGGACTGCCCACTAATCCCTTTTCGACGCTTGGTGAAGGCTCTCGTTGTTTATTTGACAGAGAACTCAGGGATGTAGCTAAGCTACTTTCACTTTCAGATGGATCAGCTGTACTTTCACTTTCAACAGGACCATTCATAGTGGGCACAGTTTCAGTAGAAAATTCTTGTCCGATCACGTCTTTCCCAGATTTTGATGGTCCCCGAGTAACAGAAACATTGCATAGTTCTAGTCTGTCTTCTAATGACATCTTGTTCACCTTGTCTCGGGCCCTCATCATGGAGTATCGTTTGAGAGGCATTTGAGGTACGTCTTTGAGCACTACTTCTCTTTGCTGACTCATACTTTTAGGAATAAACTCCGGACTATCTAAAAGAAATATACATGTATGAAAAGGTTAATGTAAGAACTTTCAAATATTGCAAGATGCATTATGGACAGGATAAGTAAGTCACATTATCATAGCTCAGCTAAACTGTGACTATAACGATGCCTTATCCTGCATGAAAGAAACATTTGAAGTATATAAATATTATACAAATAGTCTTTTCCTAGTAAGTTGAATTTTCTTAAATCATCCATGATCATGACTTTTGACAGTATTTATTACTCATTCAGAGCACCTACATGTACATATATATAACCCAATTAGATTTAAGTTGAGGAGATTATTTGAAAAACAAGCCGAGTGACAAATTTACATAACAACAAAGAGACACTTCATGCCATAGCTTCCATACAATGCTGGAGATTATGAATAGAACAAGAATAAATACAAACCTGCGGACAGCTGTTCACTCTTGACTGGGGTAGTGGGAGGAGGGGGTTCACTGTCTACCTTCAGTACTATGTTATTATTATTACTGAACTCCTTATTACCTAGATCATCCAGTCCTCCTGTAACAAAAAAAATCTCCATTCAAAAGGTGTTTGAATATTGTATATAAGGAATAATGGGCAGAACAAGTGTTTCAGAAACCTACTGCCAATTTTATGTTTGCTTTATTTGCTTGATTTAAGTTCTTTAATAAAGCTTTTATCAACAAACTTTCAAATCCTTCATACATGTAATTTGTAAACATTCACAACTCATGAATGATAATTTCTCTGAATTCTTAACCTAACATTTCTCTTCTCAACTCATGTTAAGAAAAGTAAAAAGTATGAAGAAAAGTATAAACTCATAAAGTAGATGTATCATTTATGTAATCAATTACTAATAATTCCTCTTCAGTAAACAAATAATCCAAAATTCTGATCACCCTACAGTAACACAAACAGCACAACGAAAATAAGGTCTCATTCACATCTGGTTCATATACCTTTGTACATGTATTATTCAATCTTGACAAAGACAGACCTTGTCCATACCATAAATGGAAGTTTTAAACCTTCAAAAAATCTCTGCAATGCTAGCTTGGTTGGCAAACTCCTCAAAATCCTTCTTCTTACCATAGCCTGCCATGCTAGCTTGGTTGGCAAACTCCTCAAAATCCTTCTTCTTACCATAGCCTGCCATGCTAGCTTGGTTGGCAAACTCCTCAAAATCCTTCTACTTACCATAGCATGCCATGCTAGCTTGGTTGGCAAACTCCTCAAAATCCTCCTACTTACCAAAGCCTGCCATGCTGGCTTGGTTGGCAAACTCCTCAAAATCCTTCTACTTACCATAGCCTGCCATTCTAGCTTGGTTGGAAAACTCCTCAAAATCCTTCTACTTACCAAAGCCTGCCATGCTGGCTTGGTTGGCAAACTCCTCAAAATCCTTCTACTTACCATAGCCTGCCATGCTAGCTTGGTTGGCAAACTCCTCAAAATCCTTCAGGATTTTTTCATTTTCCTTCTCTAGCTGTTGTCGATTTTGCTGCAACTTTTTCTCCTGGAATTTTTCGGTATCAGCCTCTTTGGTGTGGTGTAGTTGTAGGAAATTAAAGCTGGGAATAATTTCAGGACTACTCTCCTCTTCCAGACCATCTGCCCCTTCCTCATCATTACCGAAAAAATCATTATTCCTGGAGAGGTAGAATCTATGTATTAGCGAGAGCTGAGACAATTTGCATTCATTGAAGAAATTACATACTAAATAGCAAAGCCCAAATGAATGTGACATTTTGGGTTGAACCAGGAACATTGGAACCCATGAAAATAAAGTAATTCAAAGAAACTAATTTTATTTACTTATGAAAACTTGCGACTTTTAAAATGTTTCATCAGACGTCGCCAAGAATTGCCATAGTCAGCATTATAAATAATCATGCACTATTCTTAAACTCAGTTTTTGTCGCCAAATATTTCTTCCTATATTCAAAATGGTGATAAAATCTATTAGAAACAATGTTTGAGTAAAGCGAAAAATTCTAAATTGATATACATGTATTAAAAATTCAAGTAAAAAATTCATAAAGCACAAAGCACCTGACCTTAACCCTATAAATACATTTCATACATCAATGTTTGTATTCATACATGTTACTAAATAAGTTCTAGACACAGTACAGCTAAACAGACAATGGACAAAGAGATCAACATGTACATGAGCGAGATAACCTTTCGATGGTACAAACTATGCAAGAAGTAAGATAGACAAATGTAAATACTCATTAGATTTTGTCAGGATGTTAAAATAATATTAATGAAAATATAATATTATTGATTTTAAAGAACTCACTCATCATCATCATCTCCGTATTGTTCCTGATTACTTGACTCCACTGGCCATCCAGATGTCTCTTCTGTGAAAATAAAATAAAGAAGAAAATCAATTATACAACAATATTTTTTCCTCCATAAATATAGGAATAGAGAATGGACAATACTGATAAAATAGCAAAATCTAAGAAAATGTGGGAAAATTAAGCATTTAGAAAAGCACAAAAACTGTCCTAAAGTGGACAATTATACCTGACTAGGGATGGGTATCAAAACAAATTTTCGATACGATACAATACAATTCAAAAAGTACCAATATCCAATATATCGTATCTAATTTTCTATTTTGTAAAACACACAAATTAACGATTTTATTCACTAATAACTAACCCCCCTTCCCATACACACACACACAAACAAAGTCAAACCAGGTTTTGGGTCTTACTTATAGTTCTTGCACATTTCTTTATATTTTACATACAATTATGTTCCTAGATGGGTATTTTTAATCTTATGTTATTTTTCCCCTTATTTTGCCTTTAGTCATACATCAATCGTTCTTTCATTCTGTCACAAACTTTCCTGTCCTGACTCATCTTTATCCAGAACATCTCACCTGTATAAGGCACTTCTAGGTTTTGCTTGTAAAATTCTGAAGCATCCATAAAATATTCAGTGATTGCATCACCTGATGGCTGAAAATATAAAGTTCCCTTATAATTTAGAAATTCCTTACAGTTCATGCAAAACATATGATCTGTATCTTACATCTCTTGTAAAGATAATGGGATTTTTTCAGACCTGTGGCCTTAAAATACAAAAAAAAAAATCCATAATTACAGTCTTAGTAGGTAGAACAAATAATTCTTGAAGTTGCCTTGAAATCAATGACATGATACTTTTTCCAAATAGCTTAGGCCATACCAAATTAATTAAATGTTCTTCGGATTTTCTTGTGTAAAATAAGGTGCGAGGGAGCGAAAATATAATTTTTTTCTTTAAGTATTGCAGTTTTTAAGGTGCGAGCAAGTGAAATAATTTTATTTTTGATATACATGTAGGTTATCCAAGTATTACATTTCTGATGTTTTCCATACTCAATAAAGCCTACGCTCACGCAGCAAGATACGCCCGTTGGGATTTTTTTCACAACACCAAAATATCTAAGTCCCATAACTCCATAAGGACAAATTGGATGAACCTAGCTTAAAATCAAAAGGCGGCTTCCTCTTCAAAGTCTGATCAAAATGTACAAATATCATGAAAATCTGTTGACACATATTCAAGTTATTGCGTTCCATGCACCTATATTTTGCCCTTAGCTTAACATGTATGTGCATATAACCCCCCCCCCCCCATTACACATAATTTCTGGATTATGTGACAAAAAATTCAAGAACCCGTTATATATGTGAAAGAACATCCTTTCTACTTGAAGTATACAAAATTTCAAAACATTTCAACTAGAAATAGATTTTTAAATAATTTTTAACTATTTTAGTATATTTTCACTGTATATTCAAGTTATTGCGTTCCATGCGCCTATATTTTGCCCTTAGCTTAACATGTATGTGCATATAACCCCCCCCCCTTCCTATTACACACAATATCTCGCTTATGCGACCAAAAAATTAAAAACCCGATACATATGTCAAAGAGCATCCTTTCTACCTTAAGTATACAAAATTTCAAAACATTTCGAACAGAAATAGATTTTTAAATAATTTTTAACTATTTTAGTATATTTTCACTGTATTTTAAAATGTCTAAGTCCCATAACTCTGTAACGACATATCGAATGAACCTGAAAATCGAAAGGCGGCTTCCTCTCCACAGTCCAATCAAAATGTATGAATATCATGAAAATCCGTTGACGCATATTCAAGTTATTGCGTTCCATGCGCCTATATTTTGCCCTTAGCTTAACATGTATGTGCATATAACCCACCCCTCCCCCCTTCCTATTACACACAATATCTCGGTTATGCGACAAAAAAATTAAAAACCCGTTACATATGTCAAAGAACATCCTTCCTACATGAAGTATACCAAATTTCAAAACATTTCGACCAGAAATAGATTTTTAAATAATTTTTAAATATTTTAGTATATTTTCACTGTATTTTAAAAATCTAAGTCCCATAACTCTGTAACGACATATCGAATGAACCTGAAAATCGAAAGGCAGCTTCCTCTCCACAGTCCAATCATAATGTATGAATATCATGAAAATCCGTTGACGCATATTCAAGTTATCGCGTTCCATGCGCCTATATTTTGCCCTTAGCTTAAAATGTATGTGCATATAACCCACCCCCTTCCTATTACACACAATATCTCGGTTATGCGACAAAAAAATTAAAAACCCGTTACATATGTCAAAGAACATCCTTCCTACATGAAGTATACCAAATTTCAAAACATTTCGACCAGAAATAGATTTTTAAATAATTTTTAAATATTTTAGTATATTTTCACTGTATTTTAAAAATCTAAGTCCCATAACTCTGTAACGACATATCGAATAAACCTGAAAATCGAAAGGCAGCTTCCTCTCCACAGTCCAATCATAATGTATGAATATCATGAAAATCCGTTGACGCATATTCAAGTTATCGCGTTCCATGCGCCTATATTTTGCCCTTAGCTTAAAATGTATGTGCATATAACCCACCCCCTTCCTATTACACACAATATCTCGGTTATGCGACAAAAAAATTAAAAACCCGTTACATATGTCAAAGAACATCCTTCCTACATGAAGTATACCAAATTTCAAAACATTTCGACCAGAAATAGATTTTTAAATAATTTTTAAATATTTTAGTATATTTTCACTGTATTTTAAAAATCTAAGTCCCATAACTCTGTAACGACAAATTGGATGAACCTGAAAATCGAAAGGCCGCTTCCTCTCCACAGTCTGATCACTATGTATAAATTTCATAAAAATCCGTTGACGCGTATTCAAGTTATTGCGTTCCATAGGTGGACGGACAGACGGACTTCGCCATACCATAATACGTCCCGTCAAATGACGGGCGTATAAAAAGGAATACCCATAGGAATCTGTTGACTAGGAAGCCTGGCACATAGCAGTATATAAAAGATTTTCAAACATTCCCCCCCTCCTTGACTTTCAGTGCCATGTATATGGGACAACAAATTTGCTCCCAACAACATTTTTTAAACACATGAAGAATAATTTTCTTCGAAATATGCACAATCTGAGATTTCTAGAAGCTTTAAGATTTGTAGAAATCAGAACCGATCCTTAAAAAATTCTTGAGCCAGAAATTTAGTGGTGGGGGTGAGCATTTTATTTTATAACATTATTTTTTAAATATTGAAAAATGTGGTGCTGGAAATCCAAAGAACATTTAATTAGTTTGGTATGACCTTACTGGGAATTTTGTTAAATAAATGTACATTATACTTTGTTTTCCAAACTTGGCACTTTTGCATGCATAGTTTCTACCTCTTCTTCAGAGCATAAATACAATGTATAATATAATATGGTATATCTTAAAACCTATTTTACTTACTTGTACTTTAATGTAACATGTTTTTTGTCTTAATGTTTAACTCACAAGAGCAAGTTCCTGAGCTAACATTTCATGGGCGATGCTGCGTTCATCTCCGTCTTGTCTATAAAGGACAACCTTGAACCAACCAGGTCCGGAAGGCAAAAGGATAGTGTGAAAAACCTGATTTACTGTCATGTCCTGAAACATTTTCACGGCACGACTTGTCCATGATCTGGCAATCTGTAGAAATTATAAAATCATAACAAGATATTATGTTTTTTCATGCAAAGCATTCTTACAATAAATGAAACTTTATGGGGGTTTTTTTTCTCAGGCAGAGCATAATACAAGGGCGTAAGGGGGGGGGGGGAGCAGTGGAGGCACATGCCCCCCTTTGAAAAGTGGGGGGGGGGGGGGGGGGCACAAACATTTTTGTGCCCCCCACTTTTCAATCACAACATTTTATGATGCATTAACATTGATTTAGATACATGTAGCAATATTTTGTAACATAAATCTACAATTTTTCTTTGGCTCACTACCGCTTGCCAGCTTTTTATAAACTTTCTGAATTTTAGCTATTCTGATCCATCCTATATCCATATTACTTTATAAACGTACATGGAGACATTATACTCAAAGTATATAGAATATTATTACATGTACCGGTACTTATTTATGATAGAGGGTATAGAAAGTATTTTCAGATAAAGTCTATATTTTGCAAAAAATGTTATTCATGTACTTATAAAAACAGATTCAAAATTTAGAATCGCACCAGATATATCTTAATTTGTGCATACAGAACATGAAACCCCCATTCTTTATCTCACTATCTCCATTCCCACCCTTGCTTGTTAGAAATTTTGCAATGTTGTGCCCCTCCACTTTTTCAGAGCTACACCATTGATGATATATTTATAACAAAGTATATTTCCTTTTAAAGGTATCATTTTCATATTTCTTATAAATAAAGAGAAAATCCATGTACTTTTTCATTGTTAACGAGGCCCTGGACAATAAGATAACTCAAAAACAGAAATAGAGATTTTGATTAAATTCATATCATAATGTCATTTACTTATATACAAGAGTTTGGTGAAAAATGAATCAATTTCACCGCTTAGTTTTTCGGGGGCACCATCTCAAAAAATTCCTTGTTTTCTCCATATGATTTCATAGAAAAACAAGATTTTTTGCATTATAATTGCAATTTATAAAAAAACTGAAATAGAGAATTTGATAGGATTATCATATGTTGAAAAGAGAAACATAAGACAAAATATATCAGGTTCTGTGGAAGTTTGACCGCCTGTGTGAGTTTCAGGGAACATTTCAAAATCATATTTTTACATATTTGCCTTATATATTGAAATAAAGACATCATAAAGGATGAATATGTCCTTATAGTTCTTGTTTACGGCATATAATATTTGTTAGTATATATTTCTCGTGAAAAAGACAACAAAATTCAATCCTGAAAATATATCAGGGGTGATCTCAAAGCATATTTTGCAATTTTACACATAACTTGTACTCTGTCTTTATCAGTACAATTGAAATTATAAAAAAACTGAAATAGAGAATTTGATGACATGTTAATACATTGAAAAGTGAAACATAAGCCAGAATATATCAAATTCTGTACAACTTTGACCGCTTGGTTGAGCTTCAGGGAACATCTCAAAATCATATTTTTAGCATATTTGCCCTTTTTTTTTTAAATAAAGACATCATAAAGGATGAATATGTCCTTATAGTTCTTGTTTACGGCATATAATGTTTGTTAGTATATATTTCTCTAGAAAAAGACAACAAAATTCAATCCTGAAAATATATCAGGGGTGATCTCAAAGCATATTTTGCAATTTTACGCATAACTTGTACTCTGTCTTTATCAGTACAATTGAAATTATAAAAAAACTGAAATAGAGAATTTGATGACATGTTCATACATTGAAAAGTGAAACATAAGCCAGAATATATCAAGTTCTGTACAACTTTGACCGCTTGGTTGTGCTTCAGGGAACATCTCAAAATCATATTTTTAGCATATTTGCCCTTTATTATGAAAGAAGGCCTCATAAAGTATGAACGTGCTCGTGTATTTATTGTTTATGGCATATCATATTCGTTAGCATATATCTATCCAGAAAAAGACAGCCAAATGATATTGCCAAATATGTAAGGGACCATTTGTACTCGCAGATATAAAGTGAAATTAAAAAAAAACCGAAACAGAGAATTTGATGGCATATTCTTATATATTATAAAGAGAAACATAAGACAGAATATATCAAGTTTTTTCAAGTTTGATATCCAGCCGTTTTGTGTGAGCTTTGGGGAACATCTCAAAATCATTTTTTTAACATATCTTCCCTTTATTTTGAATAAAGAACGAATGTGCTCATATAGTTATAGGGTTTGTTCCTGTCATACTTCCTACTCAAGGTACTTTGAGTGGGAAGTGTGACAGGAACAAACCCTATAACGAATTTATCATACCGAGAACCATTTCGTAACATACTCTGTGTAATTCTAACGTTTGAAAATTTAGTGACCTAACTCGGCGTCAAGGTAGGACACAATGTGACCGTAATACTGCGACGTCATTGGCTGAAATTAGTTTGAGACGTGATAATACGACGTATCATATCCCTCTCGGGAAAGACAGCCAAATGCTATCGCCAGAATTTACAAAATGTATGTAAGGGACAATCTCAAATCAAATTTGTGTAATTTTAAAACATATAACTTGTACTTGCAAGTCTCGAAGATAAAATGAACAAAGCGTTTTTCTCTTATTGCCTTATCTTTTGTCCAATTTGATTCAGCAATATCGCTGTCTACTGTATACGTAGAATCATTCGCTGTGTATTAACCTTCGCTACTTTCGCAGTCTTTCTCATACCGCGAAAGTTTATCTCAGTGAATCAAAATACTAAAAACATCATTCAAAGACGGATTATCTGTAAATGATTACGATCATAAAACTTTGACATATTTAAGCATAATAAATATACATATTCTTTGTAAAAACATAGGTAATCACAGATTACGAAGCTCACCTCGTGACAGCAAAATTCAATTCAAACATATTTCTTAGTACATGTATATTGGCTTTTAAAGGCAAAACCACTCAAGCAGAAAAAGTAGGTCAAGGTCATTTTATGAAAGTTTGATCAAAGATACATCTAATATGCAAGTTTGGTACATGTAGCAGTTATACTTTGCTCAATATTGGCTTTATAGAGCAAAATCACTCAAGCAGGAAAAGTAGGTCAAGGTCATTTTTTGAAAGATTGATCAAAGATACATCCAATATGCAAGTTTGGTACATGTATCACTTATACTTTGCTCAATATTGGCTTTTAAAGGCAAAATCACTCAAGCGGAAAAAGTAGGTCGAGGTCATTTTATGAAAGTTTGATCAAAGATAGATCTAATATCCAAGTTTGGAACATCTAGCACTTATACTTTGCTCAATATTGGCTTTTAAAGGCAAAATCACTCAAGCGGAAAAAGTAGGTCAAGGTCATTTTATGAAAGTTTGATCAAAGATACATCTAATATGCAAGTTTGGAACATCTAGCACTTATACTTTGCTCAATATTGGCTTTTAAAGGCAAAATCACTCAAGTGGAAAAAGTAGGTCAAGGTCATTTTATGAAAGATTGATCAAAGATACATCCAATATGCAAGTTTGGTACATGTATCACTTATACTTTGCTCAATATTGGCTTTAAAATGCAAAATCACTCAAGCGGAAAAAGTAGGTCGAGGTCATTTTATGAAAGTTTGATCAAAGATACATCTAATATGCAAGTTTGGAACACCTCACACTTATACTTTGCTCAATATTGGCTTTTAAAGGCAAAATCACTCAAGCGGAAAAAGTAGGTCAAGGTCATTTTATGAAAGTTTGATCAAAGATACATCCAATATGCAAGTTTGGTACATGTAGCACTTATACTTTGCTCAATATTGGCTTTTAAAAGCGAAATCACTCAAGTGGAAAAAGTAGGTCAGATGCTGCATCTGATGCATGGGTCCATCTCGGCATCCAAAGATGAATCACTTGTGCAAGTTTGGTTACTGTAGCATTAGTACTTTGTCAGATACTGAGCTACCCCAAACTTCTTATCCAAATCACTCAAGCGGAAAATGTAGGTCAGATGCTGCATCCGATGCATGGGTTCACCTCAGCATCCAAAGATGAATCACTTGTGCAAGTTTGGTTACTGTATCATCAGTACTTTGTCAGATACTGAGCTACCCCAAACTTCTTAACCAAGTCACTCAAGCGGAAAATGTAGGTCAGATGCTGCATACGATGCATGGGTTCACCTCAGCATCCAAAGATGAATCACTTGTGCAAGTTTGGTTACTGTAGCATCAGTACTTTGTCAGATACTGAGCTACCCCAAACTTCTTAACCAAGTCACTCAAGCGGAAAATGTAGGTCAGATGCTACATCCGATGCATGGGTTCACCTCAGCATCCAAAGATGAATCACTTGTGCAAGTTTGGTTACTGTAGCATTAGTACTTTGTCAGATACTGAGCTACCCCAAACTTCTTAACCGGACGCGGACGCGGACACGGACGCGGACGCGTGGGGTTATAGCATAAGCTCACTCAACTTCGTCGAGGTGAGCTAAAAATGTATAACACTAGGTAAAATGCTGGTATTTTCTTTCGCAAGTTTTTCTACGTGCACAAACGTTCTCATGTAGATACGTCCATCGGTAAAAAAAAAAAAAATTTTTAATATATGTAAAATTACGATGTCTCTCTGACGCGTAACGAATCTGTCGTATTGTCTTGTTCATATAATTAGATTGTTTGTTTAATAATAAGACCTAACCTGTATTGTAATTAAACAATTATCGACAGAGGAGTGTTATTCTTAATCAAGTTTGTACACACTTGTGATACGATGTACAGAACATGTATATAAGTAACGGTATGTACAAACAAACGTGAGTTTTGAAACTAGCAAGTCCGTTTTATATACGTAAAATATTATTGCCGCAATATGATTAAAATATTTTTACATTATTGCTTTTTAGCTCACCTCGACGAAGTTGAGTGAGCTTATGCTATAACCCCACGCGTCCGCGTCCGCGTCCGCGTCCGCGTCCGCGTCCGTGTCCGCGTCCGCGTCCGGTTAAGAAGTTTGGGGTAGCTCAGTATCTGACAAAGTACTAATGCTACAGTAACCAAACTGGCACAAGTGATTCATCTTTGGATGCTGAGGTGAACCCATGCATCGTATGCAGCATCTGACCTACATTTTCCGCTTGAGTGACTTGGTTAAGAAGTTTGGGGTAGCTCAGTATCTGACAAAGTACTGATGCTACAGTAAACAAACTTGCACAAGTGATTCATCTTTGGATGCTGAGGTGAGCCCATGCATGGGATGCAGCATCTGACCTACATTTTCCGCTTGAGTGACTTGGTTAAGAAGTTTGGGGTAGCTCAGTATCTGACAAAGTACTAATGCTACAGTAACCAAACTGGCACAAGTGATTCATCTTTGGATGCTGAGGTGAACCCATGCATCGGATGCAGCATCTGACCTACATTTTCCGCTTGAGTGACTTGGTTAAGAAGTTTGGGGTAGCTCAGTATCTGACAAAGTACTGATGCTACAGTAACCTAACTTGCACAAGTGATTCATCTTTGGATGCTGAGGTGAACCCATGCATCGGATGCAGCATCTGACCTACATTTTCCGCTTGAGTGACTTGGTTAAGAAGTTTGGGGTAGCTCAGTATCTGACAAAGTACTGATGCTACAGTAACCAAACTTGCATAAGTGATTCATCTTTGGATGCTGAGGTGAACCCATGCACCGGATGCAGCATCTGACCTACATTTTGCGCTTGAGTGATTTGGATAAGAAGTTTTGGGTAGCTCAGTATCTAACAAAGTACTAATGCTACAGTAACCAAACTTGCACAAGTGATTCATCTTTGGATGCCGAGATGGACCCATGCATCGGATGCGGCATCTGACCTACTTTTTCCACTTGAGTGATTTCACTTTTAAAAGCCAATATTGAGCAAAGTATAAGTGCTACATGTACCAAACTTGCATATTGGATGTATCTTTGATCAAACTTTCATAAAATGACCTTGGCCTACTTTTTCCGCTTGAGTGATTTTGCCTTTAAAAGCCAATATTGAGCAAAGTATAAGTGCTAGATGTTCCAAACTTGCATATTAGATGTATCTTTGATCAAACTTTCATAAAATGACCTCGACCTACTTTTTCCGCTTGAGTGATTTTGCCTTTAAAAGCCAATATTGAGCAAAGTATAAGTGCTACATGTACCAAACTTGCATATTGGATGTATCTTTGATCAAACTTTCATAAAATGACCTTGACCTACTTTTTCCGCTTGAGTGATTTAGCCTTTAAAAGCCAATATTGAGCAAAGTATAAGTGATACATGTACCAAACTTGCATATTGGATGTATCTTTGATCAATCTTTCATAAAATGACCTTGACCTACTTTTTCCGCTTGAGTGATTTTGCCTTTAAAAGCCAATATTGAGCAAAGTATAAGTGATACATGTACCAAACTTGCATATTGGATGTATCTTTGATCAATCTTTCATAAAATGACCTCGACCTACTTTTTCCGCTTGAGTGATTTTGCCTTTTAAAGCCAATATTGAGCAAAGTATAAGTGATACATGTACCAAACTTGCATATTGGATGTATCTTTGATCAATCTTTCATAAAATGATCTTGACCTACTTTTTCCGCTTGAGTGATTTTGCTCTATAAAGCCAATATTGAGCAAAGTATAACTGCTACATGTACCAAACTTGCATATTGGATGTATCTTTGATCAAACTTTCCTAAAATGACCTTTACCTACTTTTTCTGCTTGAGTGGTTTTGCCTTTAAAAGCCAATATACATGTACTAAGAAATATGTTTGAATTGAATTTTGCTGTCACGAGGTGAGCTTTGTAATCTGTGATTACCTATGTTTTTATATATATTTAGATCCATTGATATCTCCTTTCTCGGTCCACGGACTAGTGCAAATAGAGTCGAATAACACGCAACATACGTACATGTATACAGCACAGGCATCTAATTTCCGTGCGATTGTAACAAATTAGACAATTCAAAGATATTGAATTCTAAACAAGTAAATTGTCTGTGAAAGCCCCAACCCTCTTTTTAGCTCACCTCGACGAAGTTGAGTGAGCTTATGCTATAACCCCACGCGTCCGCGTCCGCGTCCGTGTCCGCGTCCGTGTCCGCGTCCGCGTCCGGTTAAGAAGTTTGGGGTAGCTCAGTATCTAACAAAGTACTAATGCTACAGTAACCAAACTTGCACAAGTGATTCATCTTTGGATGCTGAGGTGAACCCATGCATCGGATGCAGCATCTGACCTACATTTTCCGCTTGAGTGACTTGGTTAAGAAGTTTGGGGTAGCTCAGTATCTGACAAAGTGCTAATGCTACAGTTACCAAACTGGCACAAGTGATTCATCTTTGGATGCTGAGGTGAACCCATGCATCGTATGCAGCATCTGACCTACATTTTCCGCTTGAGTGACTTGGTTAAGAAGTTTGGGGTAGCTCAGTATCTGACAAAGTACTGATGCTACAGTAACCAAACTTGCACAAGTGATTCATCTTTGGATGCTGAGGTGAACCCATGCATCGGATGCAGCATCTGACCTACATTTTCCGCTTGAGTGACTTGGTTAAGAAGTTTGGGGTAGCTCAGTATCTGACAAAGTGCTGATGCTACAGTTACCAAACTGGCACAAGTGATTCATCTTTGGATGCTGAGGTGAACCCATGCATTGTATGCAGCATCTGACCTACATTTTCCGCTTGAGTGACTTGGTTAAGAAGTTTGGGGTAGCTCAGTATCTGACAAAGTACTAATGCTACAGTATCCAAACTTGCACAAGTGATTTATCTTTGGATGCCGAGATGGACCCATGCATCGGATGCAGCATCTGACCTACTTTTTCCACTTGAGTGATTTCACTTTTAAAAGCCAATATTGAGCAAAGTATAACTGCTACATGTACCAAACTTGCATATTGGATTTATCTTTGATCAAACTTTCATAAAATGACCTTGACCTACTTTTTCCACTTGAGTGATTTTGCCTTTAAAAGCCAATATTGAGCAAAGTATAAGTGCTAGATGTTCCAAACTTGCATATTAGATGTACCTTTGATCAAACTTTCATAAAATGACCTCTACCTACTTTTTCCGCTTGAGTGATTTTGCCTTTAAAAGCCAATATTGAGCAAAGTATAAGTGATACATGTACCAAACTTGCATATTGGATGTATCTTTGATCAATCTTTCATAAAATGACCTTGACCTACTTTTTCCGCTTGAGTGATTTTGCTCTATAAATTCAATATTGAGCAAAGTATAACTGCTACATGTACCAAACTTGCATATTGGATGTATCTTTGATCAAACTTTCATAAAATGACCTCGACCTACTTTTTCTGCTTGAGTGGTTTTGCCTTTAAAAGCCAATATTGAGCAAAGCATAAGTGATACATGTACCAAACTTGCATATTGGATGTATCTTTGATCAATCTTTCATGAAATGACCTTGACCTACTTTTTCCGCTTGAGTGATTATGCTCTATAAAGCCAATATTGAGCAAAGTATAACTGCTACATGTACCAAACTTGCATATTGGATGTATCTTTGATCAATCTTTCATAAAATGACCTTGACCTACTTTTTCCGCTTGAGTGATTTTGCTCTATAAATTCAATATTGAGCAAAGTATAACTGCTACATGTACCAAACTTGCATATTGGATGTATCTTTGATCAAACTTTCATAAAATGACCTTGACCTACTTTTTCTGCTTGAGTGGTTTTGCCTTTAAAAGCCAATATACATGTACTAAGAAATATGCTTGAATTGAATTTTGCTGTCGCGAGGTGAGCTTCGTAATCTGTGATTACCTATGTTTTCATTTTCAAGAGAGTCTAAAAAATCAAACAGACAGGAGAGTTAAGGAATTATTATTCATGGACTGATATTTCTAACGATTATTACATCCGCACCGTGTCAAATGAAAAAAATACTGTTGGTTTTTTAAAAATGTACATTCATGAGGGGCGGATCCGCGAATCATTGTCCACGCGAAATGGTTTACTCTTCTGAAACCGCGAAAGAAAGTACCAGCGAATGATTCTACTTATACAGTATATCACTATTCTAAAACTTTAATACATCGTATTTTGGGGAAAACGTCTGAAAAGTTACATGGATTACTCACATATCACACATTAATCTTTAAACTTTGCATGCTCCCCTTGCAGAATCGCGTACTCGACAGGTCTCGGATCTATATAAGCGTGTCTATAGGCGTTTTAACTATACTATAAAGGCGGCCGAACCCAAAACCATACTCTCCCGTAAACGACCCCCCTCCCTAGTATCAGTGACCCTCCCCCTTCCGAGGGAGGAGTTGATGTACTTAATTCATCCTTCTCTAGACGTCCACAAAGAAATCACCCTAGCTACGCCACTGTCAAGATTAAGTATAGTATTGCATGCTCATGCGAAATTGCAAAAATAATTCGAATACGATAAAAGATCATGGATGGATACATGTACCAAATGTAAAGTAAAATTCAAAAGAATAAGGAAAGTGGAAAGGGGCTACCCCCCATGCGCGGGAATAGATTGGGTCGAGTTGTTTATGAGCGACTCCTATTTCCCCTTTTCCCGATTATTGCGCATAATATTTTTAAATTCATAAAATGGACCAAATGAGTTGCAATGACCGAGCTGGACCACCTCTCACCCTCTCTGATATATTTCTATTCCATGCGATTTTATCCGACCGCTGAGCTAAAATGTACGTTGAAGACAATGATACGTCCATCATCGTGGTAATAATCATTTATGGAATGGAGTATGCTGTAGGACAAAGTATTCTCTGGTTGAACCGCACTATATATTGGTAAGAGTTATCTCAGGGGCGGATACAAGATTTGGGTTTAGGGGGGCGTCATGAATATAAAAAAGGGGACCGCTTCCTCCCTCCCCCAGTGGGTCCAGGACGAAGTCATGTTTTGGGTTCCATTGACCACCAGAATGGAAAATGTATAATTCATACAAAAACGTTGAAACTATGTATTATTGAATATATCTGGCGAGCGAAGCGAACCAGCGAACTTTCTAAAATTGTTTTAGAGAGGGTTGGGGTACACAACCCAAATGGCATCCCCTTTGCTGCAAGAGTACATGTTTGTTGACTAAAATCTTAGTACATATGTCAGAAAAAGACCGTCCAAATAGTCACAGTAAAGTAAAGGTATGAAAGGCGTAGTATCACTTTATAATTCTGGCTATTTTAGCATGAAATGGTCATGCTTAGCAAATGGTGTGAAGTTAATCTAAATTGAGTTAGGTGGCGAGCGGCAGCGAACCAGCGAAAATTTTCCGACATTCGACTCAAAACAGCCTGAAAATGAGTATACACATAAAGGTTAAGCCCCCAAAATACCTTACTTCGACGATTTCAGAGGGGGGGGGGGGGGCGTGCGCCCTTTGCGCCCCTTCAAAATGTATCTATACTGAAATTAACCCCCAAAAATGAAGAATCGGAAAATGTATATATCTCGGAAACTTCTATAACTTATAAGTAAATGTGAATTTTCGCTCCGGCTCAATTTCAGAGAATGAAACCCTGAAAATAAAATGCATACTATATATTTATACAGATACTTTTTCTGATTGCAGGACCGGAGCGCCTCGTTTCAATGAATTAATGTACTTTATTCAATATGTTATATTTATAAATTGCTCGTGAAACCTTGAGAAAAAAAAATCATGTAGCGACTTTAATCTGAGTACTTCCCCCTTTTTTCCCCTGAAAAAAAAGAAAATGACATAAATCTATGTAAAATACATTTGCTTACCTTCATACGTATTACGAGGATATATTTAAAATATACTTTAAATAATTCAATATAAAACTTTAATAACTGAATATGTTCTACTCGATCATAAGAGGTATGCAGGTTCCTCGCAAAATTTTCTAGTTTAACAATGCCATCCGACCTCATGAGAGCAAAAAAAAAAAAAAATAAAAAAAGGAAAAAAAAAAAAAAAAAAAAAAGAAAAAAAGAAATTAAAGTAAAATGAAGATTCGTCAGCGTTGTTGATTATGAAATTTGCGAGCAAGGTGAGACGATTTACTTTCTGCAATTTGGCTGATAATTCTCTCAATGAGACGAAAAGGAACATCAAGCCATTTCTTAACAAAAAAAAAAAAATAATGATGAGAAAACACGTGCTTCCGTGCCGTGCATATGACTAGCTAGCAACCCCCCCCCCTCCCCCAAAGCATTGGGATTATGATACGATGATTTGTGATGCAAAAAAAAATATGTGTACATAGTATCAGGAAAGTACATGTTGTTGTTGTTGGTTTTTTTTTTGTTTTTTTTTTTGTTTTTTTTTTTGTTTTTTTGTTTTTGTTTTTTTTTTTTTGTTTTTTACAAAATTAATGAATTAAAAATTGTTTTGATCGATGAAGTTCTATTTATTTTTCTATTTGTTTCTCGTTTTTTCTAAAGGCCCCCGTTATAGAATAAAATAACTATTTAGTGAGAGGAGGTGCACCAAATAATGATAATATTAAAAACCTTGAGTCCATCCTAGTCTGACGATCTCATCATCTAACCATGCTTTGCATTAATCTTCGTTTATTACGAACATACACAGATTACTAGCCTATTGATTTTTAGCGCGGCGTTAAATGCTTTGTCGCGTCATTTGATTGTGACGTCATAGTATGACAGTGCGTTAGGTGCGATTTAGAGATAAAAGATTGAACCGGTTACGGGAATGCGCGAAACGATGCGCACACGTTTTGTCCAGGGCCTCGTTAATGTTGAAAAGTTTTTTATTGTCGGGTTTAAGGTTTAGAACCAATACCAGAAATCCAAAGGTTTCAAGAATCAGTTGATATACATGTATACATATGTCTTTTTGTTAAGCATTATATAAAAGGATGTCCTTTATCAATGTGGCATTTTAAGTTATGATGTATCTTTAGAAACAAGAAAGACTTTTCTGATCAGATCAATGGAACTCTCATTTAGTAAATTAATGACATTGTTACGAGCATCAAATATTTGTATGTTTGTATCAACATTCAAATACAATGATTATACACATACAGGTTGTATTCCTGCTAGTTTACAGCACAGAGCTTGAAATGGGAATTGTAGATACTCGTCGGGAACGTTGGCACAAAGTCTAGATTCCTCCACCAACTCTGTACTGCCGTAATCTATGTATACTACATCCGCACACTTCTGTATGCTGTAAATTAAAAGAAAGTTTTCATATTGTACAGGACAAGAAAAAGAAACAAAAAAAAAGTAATAAGACAGAAAATAAAAAGTCTACGGGGATTTTCTATAGTAAATTCACTGAAAATGTGCGACGCCGGACTCTTTGATGTCACATTTTACTATTGTTGACATGGAGAGCGATATGGTGGCGGCTTGAAATTGACATAGAAATTTTCTGTGGACAATTTATTTTTCATATTGCGGTTTGAAGGCAGTTGATAGGGTAAGTTGAAATGAATTTCCAGTTACAACTAAAGGAGGTCAATTCTCAGAAACAATTATTTTTAGGAAAATTCTTCAGACGACAAAATAAATTGCCAAAACAGGGTGCTCTGGATTTAGTGAACAGGACAGTAGTACAAATAATAGAATATACATGTACATGTATATGTATAAGGAAAATTTATGAATATTGATAATGTCTAATGAGTGCTACAGTGTCGAAGTTCTTGACACTAACAATATCATGACACCATCCAATAAAAGTCTATCAAAATAGTATTGATTTTAAACTGATATTTAGTTGCCGTGTGTAATGGGAGTCCTCACCTATCAACTCTGGACACTTGTCCCCTTTTCCATGTGCCGCCATTATCTGTGCAGTCAACAAGAACAAACTGACCGGCATAAATCTCATTTATGTCATCTATATAGTTACCACTCAGTCGACAAAAATCTTCCAAATTAACTTCAAACTGCAGAAATTCAGCAAAGTGATCATCTGTGAATAAAATGACTTTATAAGTACAGAAACATCTTTTGAACAATCAATCTGTATGAATTCAACAAAACTTGCAATCTCACCAAATTATCGATACAATTTGTTTAAATTTGCATAACACATGAACACTGACTTACATTTTAACCATGGCATATTCTGTGGCTTTGATTTTAATAATGAGAGTGGATAATGACTTACTTGTACCGATATGCATCCAGAAGTTATCCGGGTCAATGACGTGTAGAACTCTACCCAGAAATACCTCAACCTCCATCCTAGCTTACCTAAAACACAGATAAAATCAAGGTTACATGTATTTAACTTCCAAGGTAGGACAAGATTTCAGTTGAAATACATGAACTTCAAATATCAGAAGATACTTGGCATGTGGTCGGTGTTCAAAAGAAATTTTTATATATCAAAATGTACTTGTCAAGTTGAATCTGCATATGAAATATGAACGCCCTGTCACTTATAATTACAGAGAAATCTTTCGTTAAGAGCTTCTAACCAAATAACTGGTTTTAGGTCAAAGTTCAAGGTCAAGGCTACTAGGTCAAATGTCAAAATATCAACATGTGTGTACGAAACATGAAAGGCCTACCATTGATAGTATGAGAGAAATCTGCTTTCAAAACTTATTCATCTTGAATGCTATATACTGGTAGGGTTAAGGTGACAAGGTTAAAAGTCATGGTAACAAAATGTGTACTCCTTATGATGAATGTCTGCCTTAAAATATGAAAGGCAAACCATTGATGGTATGAAAGAAATTTGCTTCCAAAACTTCTTAACTGGATCAAAAGACAGACGAACTGACAGGGTGATTGAAAATATATGAAGAGAAGGATACATGTAGGTCTTAATACTCCTATACAGTTATACTACAATTTATTCTAAAGGTTATCTTGAAATGTGGCATATCTAGCAAATTGAGTGCTTGATTCCTCAGAATAAATTAAAACCCTGTCTTTGAATTAGGAGATTAGAAAGAAATCTGAATGAAGAGGATAAAAAAGGTCCAATAAGTTGACTTGCCCACGGGCAAGTGAACACCTACTTTGCACTTTTCAAACTTTACTTTTCACTTGCCCAGGGCAACAGGAACTTTAGACCCCTGCAATCCTATATACCCCCCTAAACTTTGTTTGCGGGTGGTATAATTAGTTAAATGCAGTGGCAGATTTACAGTGAGCATAGGGGGTGCTTCCCCCTCTAGGCGTAGGGATTTTGCATACTAATGTTTTTTCGTACCAAGTTCTTTTGTACTTTTCATTCTAACAATCTGGATCAATTACAAGGAACTAATGTTACATGTATTCAGATAGTTGTAGCAGAAACATAATTTTTTCTTCAGCCAGTATGAATGAAACCTAGTATTTAGTATGAGAGGTGTAAATCTCAGTCATTTCAGCATTTTCTCCCCAAATAAAATAAGGCGTTACAAAATGTATTTGGCCTCCTTCTCTCTTCCCGGAGTTTATATTTTCCCTCCTGTCAGAGAAATTTCCCCCCAAAATACAATACTTTTCTTCTGAGAAAATAGTTTATTCCCCCTCCCGGCCCCGAGCAGTGAACAGACTATAAGTTATAACAAGGCTACTCTCAATGGTTTTGTATGCACCAGGGAAACCTCTTATAGCAGCGATTGACAAATTCCAAGTGCAAGCAGATAGACACAAAGGGCTTAACTGAGTATTCCAATTTCAATTTTTGACTTTGTAAAATTCAAACAAAAATGAATCAGAATAGTGGAATATGGTTGTTTTATGTCCCTGTTTGTACTTTAATCGGATTATCCATTCCAATGCTATCTAATAGCAGGGATGTATATAATTTTATATACATCCTTGCCAATAGAGCTTTTGTAAGAATGTTGATTTATTTTAAAATTCCCCTTCTGGGGCTTATTTTCCTCCATGTATGGGCCCTCACGGGAACACCCCTTTCCTAAAAAGTGAGAAAAAACACTAGTATTTGAATAGGCAGTGGGTCGGATACAAACATTAGTATTTTTAGACCTGTGGCTCGGCATACGAACAAGTTTCTGATTGGTCTGTAGTCTGTTAATGGTCTTTTGTAATTATATCAAGGTATATGAATTTCTTTTGCATACTCAGTAATTTAGCGTCATGGACAAAATTCTGTTGTGCTTTAAAATATAATGGGAACCACTGATCATGCTAATCTGTCAGCTACAGTTAGTACCAACAGCCTGTTGCGGAAGTTGAAGTTCTGAGAAGATGTAGACATAATTGGTTTTTGTTTTATTTACTTTTCAGAATATGTCACAAAAAAAGAAACGATTTGAACACAAGTTAATTGCCTTGGAAAAACCCTCGCCAAATATACGAGATATCACATATATCAATATAGGCTAACTATGATTCATGTTCGTACGCGGAGACCCAGCTCTACAGATACAAAGTGTTCATATCCAGAGCAACCATCAACTGAAAAACGGTGGGTCTAAATAAAGAACTCTAAAGAACCCTAAAGAACTCTAAAGAACTCTAGGTTTTATATGAATGTGGGTCGGTAAATTGGGATTTTTTTTCGATATTTGGATTGATGACGGTCATACGAACATAAATATATATGGTTTATAGGGGTTAAGTTGTATGGAAGTATCTTTATTGTTGATTGAAAGTAGTTGAATTTTCGAATCGGCGCGCGCGTAATTAAGACGCCATATTGAACTATTTACCTGTTACAATTTTAAGTACTTAAAGTTTTATTTTTCGTTAATTTGAATATTTCTTAAACTATTATCAATTTTTCAGGTGCTGGTTTGTGAAGGCGGAGTTTAAAGACCAACAAACTATTTTATTGGACAATGATTTTTATAAAAGAGTATTGAAATTAGTAATTATTTTGTCATGTTAATTTCGTTTTGTATACATGTATAATTGATATTGATTAAATAAATTAATGTAATTATTCAATTGGTTTCATATAATTCATATAATTATCATTATTATGATAATTTTCGTGTGTTTTCTTTAAAATAAATTTACGAAAGCTTACGTGAAAACATATATTTAACACACAATTATCAAAATTGCATCGTTCGCTAAAATCAAAGGTCGTGTTTTTCTAAAAGGAGTTTATGTTTAGATAGACACAAGTTTAATTACGCAAACGAATATTTGGCTTATGCGGTAAAGAAAGAGGCCATATAATTTGTTAATATCAAAGTCGGCGAAAAATTCTCGTCATAGATATATATTACAGATAAAAATTTTTCAATTATTCGCTTTCTCGTCACGATGGGAAAAGCACGTAAATCTGGTGTTCTTGCACGTCCATGTGTCTCTTGCAATACTTCTTGCAAAAAGCGCATGTTTCGTGGCAAGCTTCGTTTCATTTGTTCTTCTTGCGCGCCTAAGATCGATCTTTTTTATAGGTACGTTTATGAATAAATAAATAAAAATGTTATATGATATTTATTTTTGCAGGTTTCAGCAAGATGCAATTTGATACACTGTTCTCTAAATTCATATTCAAATTCATTAAAACTTGTTTTAAAATTTGTTTGAATAATTTCAAACTTCTTATACTTTCGATTAGTTTATTTATTTAAGAAATGATTAAATAAATAACGAACAGTGAATCTTATTGCCAGGTATAGTATTACGTGTACGGAAACCTAACGGTGCCAACTAAAGTACGCGGTTTACGTTACTTTTCACACAAAACTAGCTCCTACACTCCTTTCATACCTACGTCTGAGTTCTTCGGGGCTTCCGGGAGGACAATATGCGGGATTGCAATATGATGAAAAACTCATATGACTGTCCTAACTCCCGGCTGGGTATTACACGAAAGGAGACTAACATGTTAGGGCCCCTCTAACCATTATCAATATGAATGCCTGTGACAAGATTTCAAATTCCCTTGAAAATAGGTGTATATATAATAGGCGGATCATTGGGAATCAAATACTTCATTTTTTTGGACAGGGCTAGATCCGCCTATGTATATGATATTTGGATTGTTTGTAAAGATGACATAGACGTCCCTCCTATCTATGCGCATCTCATTACCGGTAATAAGAGGAGAGGTATATCGCGTTACACATGTACATTATTACATATATGTCTCATATTTTATATACTAATAATTTTTCTTATGTTTTTCAGATCAAGTCCAACTCGCACAGTCGATGTACCAAACCCAGACACCCATGCTGACAGTACAACGCCAAGTTCCGATGTACCTACGTTCAGTTCCGATGTACCTATGTTCAGTTCCGATGTACCTACGCCCAGTTCCGATGTCAACTACCCATGTGGTCAATGTAAGACATCTTGCGTTGACACCAACTCTGTATGCTGCGAGTATTGCAATACATGGTTACATGCAAAGTGTGAAAACCTATCAAAGAGCAATCTGAAATACCTATCTCAAACAGAGTTGCCTTATCACTGCAAGCATTGTAACATGATCGGCGACGGTTTCAATTACGATAGGTCTTTAGAAAGACTTTCTCATTATATGCAACATGATCTTGCAGATTTAGCAAAAATTGAAGCCTGTTTTCCAGAGAGTGCACATACACTTTGCACTCGTCATCTGAAAGAAAATCTAATTCACAACTTACAGTCTTCTCATTCTCGACCCGAGGTGTCAGAAATTGTGAATAAGATCTTTAACAAGACCACGGGTCTGCTCTCAATAGACGATGTCATAGCATATCAAGAAAAAGAAGATGATATTTTGGAGGAATTTAACATTCCATACCTTCAAACTCACATTTCAAAAATCAGAGAATTTGTCTTTAGAGTTCGAAGAAGGTGTCCACAAATCCCCAAGTTCTAGACGAACAACAACAACGAATCCATGAACAACATAATAAAAATTGAAACGAATTGGAAAATCCTAAAAATGCCAAAGTTGATTGAAACATTACAAGTCATCGAACAACGCCAGACTAGAAACATAAGAGACTGTATTCATGGAAGAGGCGATTTTGCTCTCTCTGAACAGGCTAAATGTCTTCAAGTATCAGACGAAACTTGGCAAAACATTGCTACAGAAACAAAAGAAAAACGCCTTCTTAAGTTGCTGAATTTCAAAACAACAAAATCACACATTGTTTCGTCAGATAATACGCTCAAAATACCAAAGGTGGCAAAAGTTGCAAAAAAACCTGGGCAAGTAAAAAGGGTGAAATCTTGCAAAACCCGGTCAAATCCAAAGAAAATCAAGTTAGAAGAAAGAACAGAATAAAGAATGCAAAATGCAGTAAAAGACGACATATGAACAAGGGGATGGATTATTGTGCAATGAAAAAAAAATGGAAAAAAAAAAAAAAAAGGATCCTGAAGTAGAACCACGTCCACGTCGTAGGATCTGGAAACATTCATGACATTATTGAATGGCTAAGAGTTCTACATTACAATTTTTAATTTCGATTCCCTTAGAACAGAAATGATATGTTTGAACAAAATATACATATATATAATATACATCATTAGAAAATATGACTTCATAAAACAATTCATTATAGTACAAATTTAATGGGTTGAGGGTGGTTTGAGTTTGAGAAAAAAAAAAATAAAAAAATAAAACAATACAAACACTCACAAATTAAAAAAAAAAAAAAACAAACGAAAAAAAAACAAAAAACAAAACAAAAAACAAAAACGCAGTCAAAAAAAAAAAAAAAAAATTAAACAATAATAACAAAAAAAAAAAAAAATTAAAAAATAATGAATAACAAGATTTCAAGAAAAAAATAAACGAAAAAAAAAAAAAAAAAATTAGGATCCTGAAGTAGAACCACGTCCACGTCGTAGGATCTGGAAACATTCATATTTATGAATGGCTAAGAGTTCTACAATCTTTTTGATTTTGGTATATCATGAATATTATATTCATTATAATAAAAAAATAACAAATAAGAGCAAACACATGGATACATGTCGAGTGATTTATTAGGTCTTCCGACTTCCGTCGGAAGACCTATTGTTTTCGTAACCGTGGAAAATTGGATCAGCGATTTCTCAAGAACCCTGTAAGCTAGGACAATGAAAGTTCTCCAACGTTACGTTTGGAGTAAAAGCTAGATTGGTCTTTTTTATTTTTGGTCTCTGTTATTTTTTTATCATGTTTTTTAGTAGATTCAAATATTTGACGGGAGCGTCGAATTACTCAAAAGGACCGAAAATTTCATGTTTTGCTATTTGTAAGCTTAAATATCTCGTATTTTGCTATCTACAATTTCCATTCTTTTTGAAAGTCGACAGCCATGCAAGATATGAAATGCTAGATGCACACTGTAACGATTTATTACGATGACGTCCTTCACCGTCCTTCATATTTCCAAATTCAGAAGTTCATAGGAGGAAGACACTTTTTTGCTTATAATAGTAAACAAAAATTAAGCTTATGAAGTTTCCTAAAAATTTCAATATTATTATTTTTTATCCATATATCTGTCTTATTTAGTCTTTCTGATTTTTCCTATCTCTTACTGTTGAAAAGATATGAGCATCGAAATTTTGAGTTGGGTATTTCGATACACCTTCACGCCAACAGATCGGGTGCACACTAAAATTGGTAGTCCGAGTCCGACTCGAGAAAAGCAGTGTTGAGATTTTCAAATTCCGATTTCACGGCAATGATGAATATGCATTTCATAAATACATTTCGATATACACAATTTGATTTTAAAACAGTTGATTAATTTAGAAGAGATAAGCTACAAACCAGAATTTACACACAAAAAGTGGTAGTTTGATTCCGATTTCTAACCTACAAACCTGTTTCTAAACTTCAATAACTATATTTTGAACATCAAGTTTAATTTCTAATTCTAGCAAACGTTCGAACATAATTTTCGGTTGGTTTATTTACAAATTGATGAACAATTTCTCCAACATTCTTCCCTCCCCTCGTTTTTCGAAAACAGTTCTGTTTATATTGAACGATGTCGCCATGATGGATATTCAAAATAAACTTTGAAAAAAGGGAATCATACAATCTGTCTGAAATTCGCTAATTGCAAAGAGACATCTGAAGGAACGGTTATTAACTCATACTCTGTAACAGCGGGGAGTTTAACTTACACAGACATTCACAACATTTGACAATTTGTTTAAATCCGGCCCGAAGAACCGGCGAAAATTTTTCTCCGACTCTGGTAATGGCTGAAAAAAATGGCCTGCTCAGAAAATTGCTGAAAAAATTTTACCGGCTGGCAATAGAATTCCTGCCCCCCCCCCAAATCAAATGGTTGCTCACCAACAATTATCGGTTTGAAAATTGAATGTTACTGCTATTTGAAAACTTAAATATATAATATAAATACAGTTAATGTGACGTCCTTCATATTTCCAAACCAAAAATTGTATAGGAGGAAGACGTACACTCTTGTTGCAACCGCAACAAGAAACCTTTCTAGTTAAATAGTACAATACTAATGCTGATGCGGTCTAAATAGCATTTCAATATAATATATTTTACATATAAAATGAAATAATTTGTTTGTCTTTAAACTCCACCTTCACAAACCAGCACCTGAAAAATTGATAATAGTTTAAGAAATATTCAAATTAACGAAAAATAAAACTTTAAGTACTTAAAATTGTAACAGGTAAATAGTTCAATATGGCGTCTTAATTACGCGCGCGCCGATTCGAAAATTCAACTACTTTCAATCAACAATAAAGATACTTCCATACAACTTAACCCCTATAAACCATATATATTTATGTTCGTATGACCGTCATCAATCCAAATATCGAAAAAAATCCCAATTTACCGACCCACATTCATATAAAACCTAGAGTTCTTTAGAGTTCTTTAGAGTTCTTTAGAGTTCTTTATTTAGACCTACCCACTGAAAAAGGTATCATTATCCGTCCCAGAACCGACTTCCACCATCAACCCCCCCCCCTTCTTTTTTTACATTTTTCTGTAAAAATTGGCAAATTTTCCTCACTAGAAATAGGCGCACCTGATCTCCAACTGAAATGAAAATATATCAAAGTTGTCACTCTTCTCTAAAACAGCTAAATAATCCTTCCAAATATATCTGGAATTTTCTCTTGAAATATTCATGGAATTTCCTCTGTTCTCATAACCTAAGTCAATGTATTTATTTAATAATTCCAATAAAATTAACCATATATATCAAAGATAATTATCTTCTGCAAAAATAGTTACAGAAACTATTCATTCAGAGAATTTCTGCAGAAACATCGCACCTGCCAAACTTCTAATTTACCGGAAACAGTTGAAAGCAGTACAGCTCGTCATATCGGACATTGTACCATTCGGCTTCCGATAAACGTTCTGAAAATAAAAAGAATCTCTCTGAAGAGATTCCGTTCAGAAAGGAGCTCAACCCGGGAGTTTGGGTAACCGATCGCTGGTAGTAGTTTGTTGAGGGGTTTCTTTCACTGATTTTTATTTCTATTGGTCTATTTTCAGTACTTTGGGGGGGGGGGGGGGGGGGTGTTGAGACTCTATTGTAGTGACACCCCCTTCCTTAAAATGTTCAGTGGCGGATTCAGGTGGTGCCCTCGCCAAAGGGCGTTTACCAAAAGACGGATCAACGGAATGACAGAACGGCGGAACGAACTAAAAACCAGAATATACTGTTCCGTATGTAAATGTGACAGAATGGCGGAACAGATGTTTGTTCCATGTTCCGTGCTTGAGGTTGGTTTAAGATTTTCTTCAGGAAGGTATAGAGTTGGAACTCTTCCGCATTATTGCGACTGGAGAGGAAGAAACAATAAAAGAAAATTTACCATTTAAGTTAATCTCCCCCCCCCCTAGTTTAGTTTTCTCAGTTTACAATCAAACAGTTTGGAAACTTTGCATAAACTTGATTTTGATAACGTTTCACCGTACGTACCAAATTCACAGATCATTTCCAATTTTCATTATTTTACACAAAAATTACGAAAATCTTTTTTAAATTTAATATGTCAAAATATCAGAGATACTGAATTTCACCCATTTTTTCAAACACATAGTAAAATATTCTCCCGGCCGAGAAAGACTTTTCAAAATATTGAAGAAAAGGTGTATGTCCGTGTTGAAATAAGAGAGTACTAACGCTCAAGAATACTGTCACTTTGTGGTTTTCTTGAAAAAGTTTCAGCGCGGTAAAATTTGCCTTAATTTGGGTATTAAGATGGTAGTCTCAGGGTAAGGGACGTAACTGAAAATTGATCTCGCGAACGTTTGTTGTCTGGCGTAAAGTTACCATCGTTTGTTTTTACGACAAGCATCTGCATGACTTAATCATGACGTCAGAATAGGGGAATTTCCCGCGCGGTGCACGGAGGTAACCGTTGCACTCTAAAAAAAAATTTTCTTTTTTAATTTTACTTTTTGTTCGGTTGCTTCCCTTCTTTAATCGGCATATCAACTGAGTCAAATGCACGAACGACGACTAAATTCTGAAATAATGATAACTGTTATTTATTCAAATTAATTTTACAATTTCGCGTAAGCATGTTGATAAAAAAAATTGCCGACAAGACATACAACGCTATGCTTAACCTTGACGTAACGTATCGCGACGTTAAAAAAAAGAAGGGGTAGGGATAACCCAAATGGCGCTAACTCGGTAAAAATAGGTTCGATTTCCATGTAATTTGCACAGATTTAAGATGGATAATTAATCCCTTTTCATTAATTTTTCATTGAAATTAAATGATACGTTTTTTCATGAGCTATGTAAATGTGACAATTTTTGAGACTTCAGACAGGTACATGTTTATTCTTATTTTCTATAAAAATCAGAAATGATACATTGGCCATAATAAATTGAAATATCTATATAATTCAACCTCAATGAGTGCTAAAACGGGAGATGCACAATCTTGAATGGTCCTAAATCGTGACCAACGACGCACCTTAACGACTTGCACTGCTCAAGTTCTCCGGAATTAGGTTTTGTAATTGTTTTTTTGGGGGGGGAGGGGGGTGTCTTTTTTTTTTTTTTCGTTGTTTGTTTTTTCATATTTCTTTTTTGTTTGTTTGTTGAAATCGTTCGAGAACGACTTACTAACTCGTGCGCACGACTTTGTAATTCGTGCTCACTACTATGTAACTCGTGCTCACGACTTTTGTAACTCGTGCGCACGACTTACTATCTCGTGCGCACGACTTTTTGTTGTCATTCTATTGGTCTCGTGCCCACGACCTTGTAACTCGTGCGAACGAGATAGTCAACCAATAGAAAACTAGGATAAAATAAAATGGCGACAATTGATAATGATTATGCATGTATTTTGAAATAATCTCGTTTATCAAAAGTGCAGTAAACTTCTTATTCTGCATTAATACATCATCGGCGTTGTGCTCAATACAAAACGTATTTTACAACTGTATACAGCCCCGATTTAATTATTCTTGGAAGCACACGGACACCCTCGGACCCCCCCCCCCCCCTCGATTTCGTAAACAGAGAGAAATTTAACAAAGAACAAACGCTAGTAATACAGTACCCCAAGTCAAACGCTGGGCTTGACGGACCCTTCTCAGTATGGACAATTTCTCAAGTTTTTATGCATATCTTTTTTTAATCAAAGGTTGGCCCCCATGCATCCCGATGGGTTGGACCCCTTGAATATTTTCCAGATCCACACATGCATGATACATGTACATGCACATCATTTCTTATGGGGGAAGGGGCAGTCAAGACGAGCAAGCTGGTGAACTTGGATTACCTTCGGCCCCTCTTCTAACTTCAACAAATTCATGGTTCTGTCGTATATATCAATATATTTGCTACGAACCAAGTTTCAGCACGAAAATGAAGAGCGATTGGCTCTATGTCTACATGTTCTAAACACGCAATATGTTGCAAAATTCATTACATTTTCATGTTCTTTATTTTCAAAACTGTCATGTTCTCTTCTAAATAAAGTTATTTATATAAAATAAACCGTGTTGTCTTCCTTCAACTTTGATCAAAGGATCTTTTAATGCAAAAACTTCATACTGTATTTTTAGAATTTATATGTTGTTTTTTTCCCGAGAGGGCCGAGGGGGGGGGGGGGGGGTGAAACAATATGTAAAAATTGCGTAAAATCAACCAGAAAAAGAAATTTCTGGGCTTGTTTTGTAATTCTTTTTCTTGTTCTGTGCCATTGACCATTTACAAACTTTATAAGGTGAAAATAGTATGCAAATATGGATATAACGATTCGCAATAAGGCAAAAACGCACCCCACCCTCCTAGTTTTACAATACCGCTTTTTCTGTGTATTTAAGATAAAAGCTTACTTCTAAATTCTGTTATCAAAATTTCTTGAAATTTCTAAAACGTGGGTCCTATAGCATCATATCCCATCCATCCTGCTACGTCTTTCGGTACGCTTTTTTTCGACTTAGTAACTTTCATACTTTTTGGCATATTAAATTGTTTAGATTTGAGGATCACTGACGAGGGTCGAGTACCCGAAACGTGCATGTCTGGTCCATGTTGCCAATTTATCTGTTCTTAAATGATGCTATTCAATTTGAAGACGTTCACATTACTTACTTTGGATAGCTGAGACTACACCTCTGTCTTGATTGAAGCGAATAATCATGGGAAAATATGGAAGTGGACAGTTGACAGTTTGGTTTACAAGTAATAACCCGAAAATCTACCCGCCCGCTGGCACTTAATAAAGAAAAAAACTAGGTGTGGCCTAAGGTGATGATGTATTCTATGGCATCAAAGTGAGAATAATGCGGAAGGATTCCAACTCTATACCTTAATTCCTGAAGAAAATTTCAAACCAATTTATTATGCACCAGACGCGTGTTTCGAATATTAAATTCTCATCAGTGATGCTTCCAGCCAAAGTGCTTTTCAGAAGCCTCCCAAATTCATCTCACTAGCGCCCTCTGGTTTTATTTTTAGAATTTAAAGTGTATCTAATTTACAGAGAGTACGCGGTTTCAATTTTCCTGAAGGGTCGATTCAGTAGCATATCCAAATAAAATCTATGTTCAAAATAGCATTGGAGGGGTGGTGCTAAGGTGTTAACCTCCTTTAATTTCGATAATATTTTTTGAGAAGTAGCAAATTTTTTTTATCATATCCATGAATATTCAAGTACATACATGTATGTACATAATGCATAGCTATATACGCCCCTGTGTGGATCTGATTGCCCAGTCAGCATGCTTTTCGTTGTTGGCCCAACACATCTGAATCCGTTAGGCCGACGTTGTATTACAACGTTGGTAAATAATAACGTATTATAATTGCAAATTGGGCCAACGTTGAAACAACAAGTTGGTTTAATGTAAAGATTGTCTGCTAACGTTTTACCAATGCCGTGCCAACGTTGATTCGTGTACTATACGTTGGTAATACATTTTATCATCGTTGATATCTCTTGGCAAAACGTTGGTCCAACGTTTAAAATCTCATGTTGGTATTCGCATAATGATTGAGGATTGTCTCTATATTTATATCTCGCCCTCCAAGCATTTAATGACCAAATGGTTTAGTATGCATGACATAGTGCAGAGCAGTTACAAAGATGCGTTCTTATATATACTATAGTAATCCAATGAATGAATGACTTAGTTTAACCTCCGGCGTGTCAAATGAATGACCTTGCCAGAGGTGCCCTGAAAAGGGCATTTGGCGGATTTTGGCCAGGAATCCTGGGAAGGAAGGTCAGGAGGAAGGCAGCATGCACTGGTGGTAACGGGTACTGGTGTTAAGGGCCACCCTGCCACGCCCGTCGTCTCGTTCACCCTAGGGATCTGTAGACTGCTAGCACTGCGTACAGTGGGCTGTGGACTTTTTCTAGCTTCTCGCCTTGGTCGATTACATACAAGTGCGGTGAAATGGCCCTATCCATGGGCCGATGGGGGACTATATATGGGGACAGACATCTTCGCCGACCACTTTAGGGTTAACGTCATCTGATTGGTTCATTTTAATCCTTTTACCCCTATCAATTCTTGATTGACAGCAAAGAAAAATGAGACTTTGGTATCTCATTAGCATAATAAAAGGTTTACCTGTCGATATGCCTTTCATGTAACAAAAAGTCGAAAGGATGCGGTATCTTCAAAGAATGTATAGATATTAAGCCTACGACACTCAGGTGTGCATATTGGTTACTGGGTGGTTGCCAACGCCGATAAAAAACTGTTTAGTCGTAAAATGAATAAAAATAAAGAAATGTTTTCGTTTGGCTAGAAGATGTCATGTAGCAGTGGCGGATTCCCCGGCAGTGCCCAAAGAAGGGGCACATATGACATGCTTTTGGAAGCATTAAACTACTGTTACCTTAAAAAATCTATCAAATTAGTCAGAAATAGCCCCAAAACACACCAGAAACCACCGAGTTGAACAAATTTTCCCAAAAGTTCTCAGGGATAGATAACAAAGTCGGGTTCATGTCCATTGTCTGTATAAGTGAACGTACACATGTTTCGGAAACAAGGTTCATACTTTGAATCATGTTCATATAGAATTTTCTTTATCTGAGGGATGAATCGGTCCTATATGCATGGACGTACACACGTTTCGGAAACAATCTACATTGAATTATGATCATATCGAATTTTCTATATCTGAGGGATGAATCGGTCCTATATGCATTGTTGTCATGTCCATTGTCTGTACGTGGACGTACACACGTTTCGGAAACAACCTACCTTGAATCATGATCATATCGAATTTTCTATATCTGAGGGATGAATCGGTCCTATATGCATTGCTGTCATGTCCATTGTCTGTACGTGGACGTACACGCGTTTCGGAAACAACCTACATTGAATCATGATCATATCGAATTTTCTTTATCAGGGGGGTGAATCGGGAATAACAGTCCTATATGCAAGGCATATTTAACACATATTTCTTGACCAAATCTTCAATACAACCTTCTATAAAACTGACATCTTTTTATTTTTCAAGATCGTTTTAAATTTGAGGTCATGGTCAATCTTTTTAAAATGAACAATTAAAATTGTTTTGGCCAGATTTAGACTGGCTACCCCCAAAAATAAAAACGCATGTTTTTCTTCATTTTTAGAATCGAATTGCAAAGAAATAATTAAACCTTTCAATCTGGACGATTCATGGAATCTCTAGTTTGTCAAGGTGTATCATTTACTTGCATTGTTATCGTTACCTTACAAAAATAAATCTAAAGAGTAATGGTTAGGGGGTCAGGTCCCGCCTGGAATTTGCATAAAATGCTGACTTTTTTCCTAGTTTTACGTGAATTTACGGCTGGACACCCCCATGGGCTGACCTCTCTGCCCTTTCAAAACTTCTCTTGATTCGCCCATTTCCTTAGGAAATCCTGAACATGCTGACTTCTGCATGCCGTGCAAGAACAATGCAGCATCAGAAAATGTCGAAAATGTTCAGATACATACTTTTTGTTACTGACATTGACTGAATCATGCGCGCCAAATCCCTTCTTAATTCAGTTCAAATATGCTTCAGATGCCACCAAATTATTTCATTTTTTTCAAATTTTTCTCGGGGGGGGGGGGGGGGGGCGAACCCCCACCAATGGGAGGGGGTTTTGCACCCCCCTTCGGCCCTTCGGGCATCGATAGTGATTCCCATAAAAACTGTATGCCCCCCCCCCCCCCCCGGGCAATAGTCCATTTTCCAGAAAATATCTATGACCGTTTTAAACCTTGATTTTATATGTACAGACGCCAGACATCACATCATTTGGCAAAATTTTCAATTGTGACGTCACATCTGATCGCACTGTCTTGAAGCACCTTGATGTGTTGTCATGCTTTCTATTTTGACGTCACAATGAAAATATCGCCAAATTTTGTGATGTCTGGTGTCTGTCCGCCTTATGAATCTATTGGAAAATCAGCTATTGGGGCTCTGGATCCGCCCCTGTGTATAATGTGTCTGTGATATCTTATTTCATGGCAATTTTTTAAAGGTTGTTAAAATATACAATTTTAGTGATCGCCTTGCCGAAAGTTTAATCACTTTCAGTTTGGGGTTGCGCTAGACTAAATAATCCAGTAGAGGCAGCGGAGAGACTGGATTATTTAGTCTAGGGTTGCGCTTGCCACAAATAAACTTCGTTTTGAATTAAAAAGTATTTTAATGGGTGGTGCATGACAAGCATTAAAATTCTAACTTCCATACATAGCTTCAATATTTCGCCCGTCCCACACGTTGTTTCTATTCGGTTATCACTTTATTGTATGTGAGACGGGCGAAATAGCCAAGACGGGGGCGAATCAGTTTCGGTACGAAATGGTCTTCCCTCAACTTGCACATGCGTATACAAGAAGACGTGGCGACATAACATATCTCATCGATATAATTAGGAGACTTTATTTATGTTAATAACTCATAGGTTACACGTTATCCTCATAATTTATAGAAAGTAATCAACACAAAGTTAAAATCATGAGTTCCTCAGGGGAATTCGGGAACCCATTGAGGAAATTCAAACTCGTTTTCCTTGGGGAGCAGAGTGGTGAGTGACAGTCTGATGAATAAATTGTCAAAGTGTTATTTATAGGTTAAGTTAGACCTCTGTACTTTAAGCCATACAATATGAACATAACAGATCACTAAAGTTCCCTACAAAATAAGAAAATCACCTTGCGATAACCAAAAGTATGGGAATGGGGTTTGGTCACAGGACAGCAGGAGTAGGGAGTTTTATCACACTGCAGCGTCGCAAACACCCCTTCACACATGTCATGTGTGCGAAGGGGATGTTTGCAACACCGCAGTGTGTTTATTCACTCATTGACTCAATATCAAACTCCTGTGGTTTGGTGAACTCCTTTAAGGGTTTACTAAACTACATGTAGCAATGCCAGCTTAAGCGCTAACGCGATCGGAAAACGTGAAAAATAGCTAGTTGATATTTTAAAATCGACTTTTTATGGTCATAGCATGAATTGATCGTAATGATTTATATACCATCGGAAAGATAATTAAATGAAGAATCCAGTGATATGTGTTTTGTATATATTTGTGTTTAAAAATATCTTATTTTCATGAGTTGAAGTTTGAAATACCGCTTAAAAACGCCGACCTCGCTAAGCGCGTATCGGCGGACCGATTTTTTTTACACAGGTAGTTTTCAAATACAAAGTCGACAGGTAAGCAGGTAACTAATTAGCTTGAAATTTGGCACCCAGTCAGGTGAAAGATCAAACTTTACTGCCTAATTTGAAGAAAATTAATCTGTTGATTAATAGCGAAGTTATGTAATATTAAAAATATTAAACCAACTGTATGGAAATCCATCGGTAAGTACATTTTCCTTCACCATTAAGTAGACAGAACAAGTCTTTCTGAACATTTTGATATATAATACATTAAAATCGATGAAGATTTAACCCTCCGGCTTTTTAATTGAAATTGTCCACTCGCACCTAATTTCATGTTTGTGACGACGCCCCGCCGCGCCATGTTTGTTATTGTTTACATTGGACGGCGGTCTTTTCTATAACTATGTTTTGCTCCTATAAAAACCAATATATCTTAATAATAGGTTTATTAAATGGGTCCTGAAGTGTAATTACATGTTTTCATAGATATGAAGTAACAAGAAATAAATGTTTAAAACTTTTACGTTGTTGTTAGCAAACCCCGACTTGGTCGTCCTATTACTCGGCGTAAGTTTGCAGTTTATAGTCATTAAATAAGCAAATTACAACTTATCTAGTAATTTCACATTTAATTCAATTGAATTAACAAAAGAATTAATAACTGAAATATTTCAAAATTCAATTTGATTAGGGAATTTTGAATATTTTGATAGACAGGAAACGATAGCGTGGGTTCAGACGCCATGTTGGATTTTCACTGAATTTCAACAAAGATTAACAAAATTGCTGCATTTTATTGTGTTTACATCAACAATTATGTTGTACGACACATGTTTAATATATTAATAAACGCAATGAAGAAATAAATAGAAGGCCGATAGATTTTCTTCATTGATTTCACGCTTATTTCATACCCCCCCCCCCCCCCCCCTTCCGCGGTCTGGCCAATTTCCTTTCGCCAGATAGGCAATTCGATAGGACAATTTCATTTATTTTTATTTTAAGGAATAAAGAATAAGATTACTACATTGTTTAATGCACAGGAATAATTGACCGATCTAAGTATCTGTCTGTTTACGGCTATTTTTCTCGGAAGTTTTTTTTTTAATCTCTCTGCCGCCCCCCCCCCCTCCTTTCCGTGATCTGGCCTATTTCTTTTCGTCTGATAGGTCAATTTTATACGATGATTACGTTGTTAAATGCACAGGAATGATTTATCGATCTAAGTAATTCTTCTATCTTTCTTCAAGTTTTTTTTTCTATTTCTCTGCAAGTTTCTTTCCTATGATTTTTAGCTCACCTCGACGAAGTTGAGTGAGCTTATGCTATAACCCTACGCGTCCGCGTCCGCGTCCGCGTCCTCGTCCGCGTCCGCGTCCGTGTCCGCGTCCGCGTCCGGTTAAGAAGTTTGGGGTAGCTCAGTATCTGACAAAGTACTAATGCTACAGTAACCAAACTGGCACAAGTGATTCATCTTTGGATGCTGAGGTGAACCCATGCATCGGATGCAGCATCTGACCTACATTTTCCGCTTGAGTGACTTGGTTAAGAAGTTTGGGGTAGCTCAGTATCTGACAAAGTACTAATGCTACAGTAACCAAACTTGCATAAGTGATTCATCTTTGGATGCTGAGGTGAACCCATGCACGGTATGCAGCATCTGACCTACATTTTACGCTTGAGTGATTTGGATAAGAAGTTTGGGGTAGCTCAGTATCTGACAAAGTACTAATGCTACAGTAACCAAACTTGCACAAGTGATTCATCTTTGGATGCCGAGATGGACCCATGCATCGGATGCAGCATTTGACCTACTTTTTCCACTTGAGTGATTTCGCTTTTAAAAGCCAATATTGAGCAAAGTATAAGTGCTACATGCACCAAACTTGCATATTGGATGTATCTTTGATCAAACTTTCATAAAATGACCTCGACCTACTTTTTCCGCTTGAGTGATTTTGCCTTTAAAAGCCAATATTGAGCAAAGTATAAGTGATACATGTACCAAACTTGCATATTGGATTTATCTTTGATCAAACTTTCATAAAATGACCTTGACCTACTTTTTCCGCTTGAGTGATTTTGCCTTTAAAAGCCAATATTGAGCAAAGTATAAGTGATACATGTACCAAACTTGCATATTGGATGTATCTTTGATCAATCTTTCATAAAATGACCTCGACCTACTTTTTCCGCTTGAGTGATTTTGCCTTTAAAAGCCAATATTGAGCAAAGTATAAGTGATACATGTACCAAACTTGCATATTGGATGTATCTTTGATCAATCTTTCATAAAATGATCTTGACCTACTTTTTCCACTTGAGTGATTTTGCTCTATGAAGCCAATATTGAGCAAAGTATAACTGCTACATGTACCAAACTTGCATATTGGATGTATCTTTGATCAAACTTTCATAAAATGACCTTGACCTACTTTTTCTGCTTGAGTGGTTTTGCCTTTAAAAGCCAATATGCATGTACTAAGAAATATGTTTGAATTGAATTTTGCTGTCACGAGGTGAGCTTTGTAATCTGTGATTACCTATGTTTTCTCAATAATATTACACTCTTATTTTTCTGCGTTTCTTTTTTTTTTTCTTTCTTTCTCGCTATCCTTTTCTTTCTTTTGTCTCTTTTACTGTTTTTGGTCTTTCTTCTACTTTCTATCTTACAAAGTTTCTTATTTTTTTCCCTTCTTTCGCTCTTTCTTTTTCCTCTTTCTTTTTTCTGTCTTCCTTCTTTCTTTCCATCCTTTCATTCGTTCTTTCTTTTTTCTTTTTTTTGTTATTCCCTTTTCTATCATTCTTTGCTCTTTCTTTCATCTTATTTTGGTTTCTTTTTTCATTTTTCTTTCTTTCTTTCTTTCTGTCTGTCTTTGTCTTTCTTTCTTTCTTTCTTTCTTCGTCTTTCTTTCTTTCTTTCTTTCTTTCTTTGTCTTTTTTTTTTCTTTCTTTCTTTCCATAACCATGATAACAGTAAATTGAACAAATTTAATGTTTTCTTCTCATATACAGGTTGATTTACCATGCAGTTTGCATACTGATCGTATGCTGTACAAATTTCATCTTGGCTATATATCCAGGACCTTATTGTGAAGCAATATGTTTGACCAAAGATAGACTGACGGACTGTAAGAACTTGCAATTTTTGCCAGATGAACAATTCACAAATGGATTAGTAAATGAACTAAAGCTGTTTTTCAATGATGATGAAGAATTGTTATTATGTGTACAAAGACTGAATGCAAATTTTGAAGGAGTGAATCTATATCATAGTATATGCTTAGATGCTTTAAAAGATTATATCATTGTAAAATATATATTTATATGTATATATATATCAAAGCTTAAATAATATCTTGTGCATTTCTCAAAGCAGTGCATAGCATTATGGATTATGATATTAATGTTGACATTGATCATGTTGATGTTTTATCTTGAAGATAATTTGTATATTATTGACTCATAACTATACTAATTAATACATGTGTTGTAACAATGTCTTATTTATTAACATGAAATTGAATTATATATTCACACGAAATCGAATAAAATGAAATACACAAAGAATGTTGAAAGAATTCTTCATGTTTGTGAAAAAACAAAGCGTACCATCGAGAAAGGACAAAAAAGTACCACAAATGGGACATAAATCTTCATTTCATGCTATAACTATACATCTAAGACAAAATCTAACATCAGAAATGAATTCAGCACACCATTTTACATTGATGTACCAAGTTTGGTATTGATATATTGAAAAATGAATTATTTATGACAAAAAGTATAAAAATTTCTTCGTTTTTCGGTTCCGCGAGCTGGCATTGCTGTATAAGGCAATAATAGGAAGAAATTTTTCCGAAATTCAACCCAAATTTTCGAACTTCAAAATTTCATAACTTTTTTTCTAATGAAGATATCTTAAAAAGGAAAACTGTTCCAGAAAGCTTGCAATGAGCTCTATCTAATGATTTATGTTTTATAACATATTTCTGAACTTTGAAAAATCACCTGGCATTGCTAACTAAACACAACATCTACGCAAAAAGAAAATCTCGATAATCAAAAAAGTATGAAATAATTGAGCAAATCAGCCACAGTTGTGAGTGAATCTTCATGTAACTAAATGTTTCTCGTTAAAATTTTTGCTTTTACGTTAATATTTCTTTAGCACAGTCTTAAACAATTTGTCAATTTTTCAAAAAGTAGAACTCGTTTGAAACGTCGTAATACAATATGATTTGTGAATATTTACCTTCTCTAATTTCTACCCGAGGGCAAGCTACTTTTCAAATTGTTCGAAAATATTTCAACAAAGTATAGTTTAACTCCTAAATGTGTAACCCTATGATATGTATAGACATTTTGTATAACCTGTGTAGATACCTGTACAAAGCATGCACAACGATTACTTTTCATTGTTATACACAATGGGTAGAGTGTTCGATAATCAAGTGTAAGTGTGAAAGAGGGGTAGGTTTATTTGAATAAGGAAATGTATAATTTTGCAAATCACTATCCCAAATTGAATGCTAGCTTGCCCTCGGGAAGGAATCGAAGAAGGTATATATGTATAAATCATATTGTTTAATGACGTTTACTGTCTGCTCTATTTTTTTGAAAATCAGCAACTTGATAAATGCTTTTACTCACAAAATAGTGCAGTACAAACTATAATTTTAATGAAAGCCAAATATTTTTTGTGTCTGCTAATTCGTTATTGAGATGTTTTGCCGAATAATTCCATAGTTTTTGTAATAATCGTAATATTCCTGACGCGCTAATTTTGTATTTAGTAAACCCTTAAGCATGTTTAGCTTTGCTCAGAAACAGGTCGGGGAAACAGCTAATCTAGCTATTAAAGCTAGATCTAGCTTTTAAAGCTCATTCTGTAGAAAACACTGATGTGCAGCTTAATATTGAACACCTGTTGATATTTTCAAGATGGTGGCAGTCTTTCCCAAAAACCTTTAGCTCACATGGTCATTCGGACCTATGTGTTAAAGAGACACATAGGTCTGAAACAAAAACTGTCTGACCGAGAAAAAAAATACACAAAAATTTTGTGATGTGACGATAGTTGCCAACTTTCCATAGACGATTGCTGAAACCCCTTTTGTAAAATTTACAATCATTTGTCATCCAATGATCCAGAGAAAAATGTATCACTATAATCAAAATTATTTATGTGAAAAACAATCAAAATGACACCAAGTAAAGTGGACAAAGATGACAATGGTCAAGAAAAACAAACTAGATTGTTGGTTGTACTTTAAACATTGTATTTCGATGCATTTGCAGTGTACATGCAGGGATCATTTTGGGGCGCGATTTTGCGAGATTCTCGCATCTTTCTCTCAAAACTCGCAATGATTTTACTTGGATGCGAGAATTCTCGCACACATCAACACCGAGTCTTTTTTTTCCCAAGGTTTTTCTATGCATTATATGTCCGCGAGATCGAAAATAAAATGACAGTGTCGTGTCTGCAAAAACAATGTACCCATTGACTGACCAGTTTTTAAAGTTAAAATGACGAACGCATACACAAGTACAAAGTACCTGTACGTAAATAAGATACGTATTAAAGTGGACGTTGGAGATTTAAACAAGGCGCAGAAAAGGATAAAAAGCATGTTGGAGAAAAATCAATATTGTATCATAATAGAAAAAAAACCTCTCGGATGAGCAGATGAATTCGTTACACCGTAAATACGAGAGATATATTTAATTAAAAGCCGAAAATGGACACGGTCATCGTAGAATAGTGTGCACCAGGTGGCAGCGAGTTGCAGATTTAACGGGCCATTTTTGATCGGAATGGGACTATGTTCCCTGTCCTGTAAATTGTCCAACCGATGAGTTCAACTTCTTTCCCCTTTTACGAGAATAATTACTGAACGGTGTCCTATTACGCTCCTTCTACGACATGCTTATATACTGGGTATAACATCCACGAGGCAGACGAATACCCATGACGGTGTAGAGAACGCCACGCTAATTACTTTGTATGTCCAGCAATATACAGCTGACACTCGTTATCTCGAAGTCGATGAGCCCACTGAAAATACTTCGACATAAGCGGAGTTCGAGATAAACGTCTGTCGAATTTACGGCATATTTTGGAATGTTAACAAACAATGCAATTTTAATGAATAAGTCATACACATATCATTGTTTCCGCAATGATATTATCTAATTAACTGTTATTCCCCTTAATTAATTTTGATGTCATGGTCGATCAAACAACGGCGAATCAGTCAATCTGCGTTACCGGTACCTATAATTGTTTGTTTACCATGCGATTTCACTATTATTTGGTACGTTAATTGGTTTGTTTATACAAACATTAGGACTTCGACTTAACGAGTATAAAATACACGAAGAAAATGACTTTGGACTTCGAAATTACTTCGAGATAAGCAAAATTTCGAGATAACCGATTTCGAGTTATCCGAAGTCGAATTGGTTAGAATATGAAGGGAAAAAAATGGGACCGCCGCTCGACTTCGAGATAAACGGAATTTCGAGATAACCGAGTTTGAGATAACGAGTGTCAGCTGTACCTGTCACCTGTATCATTAGCATTTACTGGTTTGTCAGCGTAATGCGTAACGTAATACACAACTGGTGATTTTGTATTTCATGTGGAGAAATCTGGAGGATTTTGGGTTTCGTCGGGAGGGCTATTTTCGATCGGGAGGATCCTTGTTTCGTCGGGAAATTTCATCCTCCTGCTAGGGAACTGTTCACATGTGTGTGCATCAGTAATACCTTACATGTCATTATATCATATTTATAAAGATAAAAGAATAGAATATTGATGACGTGTTCATGGCGTCTTATTTTCACAAACTAAAGTCCTAAATACCTCAGAAAATGACCCTTGATGCAAAGAAAATAAAACAGGGTATACAGTGTACTTTAAGAACTGTACAAACTATAATTTGAACACATTTCAGATATCCTCTCATTATTTTTCAAATTCTCTCATTCATTTAAAACGAGTGAGAGAATTCTCTCATGCATAGCAGCAGCCAGAATAATCCCTGGTTACATGTACATGTATGTATAAGTTAAAAAGTTGCAGCCTCGTAGTATTTCACTAGTTTTGAACATGAGTTTTGAAAGTTTAGTTAGTTTCTGATAGTGTCCCAATAATTGATAATTTGTCCGATAACTCATCACTACAAAAAAATACTAACATCAGCAATGCGTAGCAGCCCCGGTCCGAATAACCTCCAACAACGTCGATCACATTCTAGTATACAATTTAAAACAAAGAAATTAAAATTACAATAATGAAACGTTTACAAGAGTGTGATTAATTTCTTATTAGGGACGAAAAATTATAAAAACATGCACTGGAACATTTTACTACACAACAAATACATGTAGACTAGCTAGAAGGCATTGGTCATTCGAACCAACTGTTATTGAGAAGAAAGCACTGGTCGTAATTTTGCCAGACTGATGTTATTGGGAAAGTCTGTTGAGGGGGTAAGGAATGGGGATGGCATTTAAATTGTTAACATGAGAGCTGTCGTGCCTTAAGGAGAGGGTAAAGAGTTTAAGATGGGGGTTTATTTTTTTCATTTTTAGAAATTTGGTGCCTGTAGTCTCATGATCAATTGACATCACTTCTGCTGATGGATGTTTGCATTTAGACATAATTATCAATGGCCTGTCAAACAAAACTTTGACGGCCCATGATTATGAATTCTACTACATGTAGGGCTGATACCACAATGGACCGATCAGATATGCATAGCGATATCACCCTTCTGAAATGATATGTATCACGCTACTTTTTAAAAATGAAATCGAACTTTTAGTGAAATTTAACAGATTTACTTAAGGAACATAAAAAAGCTTGCATATTATTTGTCATGTTCCCTGCATATTTTCAATACCTTACCCATAATCTTCTTGTCTTGTTCTGTTTTCCTCATAAATCCACATTCCAGGATTCTATTCTGTATCTATTCTTGTAAAAATTGTCATTTTCAACTCCATTTTAGATGTTTTTAGTTTTTTATTTGAAATGGTAACTCTAAACCCCTGAAATTATTATTGCTTCAGATTTGCTTGTAAGTACATATATAATACCAGTATGAAGACTTTCATTCACATGTTCATGTATATACACATGTATACAAGGGGGTGGACAGGGTGAAAGGGAGGTAGGAGGAGGGAGAAGGGGGAGGGAGGAGGGAGGGAAGGGGGAAAATGGGAGGGAAGGGGGTGTTAGGAGGGAGAGAAGGGGCAGAAGGAGGGGGAGGGAAGGGAACGGTGAAAAGGAAGGAGAGGAAAGGGGGGGGTGGGAGGAGGGAGAGAAGGGGTGGAAGGAGAGGGAGGGAAGGGAAGGGTGAAAAGGAAGGAGAGGGAGGTGGCGGCGGGAGGGGGGAGGTAAGGGGTTGGGAGAGACAGGTAACCCCCTGTCCGCCCCCCATATACAGATGTTACAAATTACAGATGAAACTTATTAATTCATTTTATTTTTCAGTTGGCAAGACATCTCTAATTACCAGATTTATGTATGATAGTTTTGACAATACGTATCAGGTAAGCAATGAGTACTCAAAAAGTTTTCATCACTTTTTCCTCACCATGTATATAATGCTTAGTTGCCAAATGAAAACGTTTAGTTATGACCAGTGTCAGGAATAGTCTTCAAATATAATCCTAGAAAATATGTATGAATAATGATTTGTACAGTGTAGTATACACTGCCATCTACATGTATAAATTAGTATACACTATTTCTACTCATGCTGTTGTTATAAAATGAACAGTTTCAAATCAATTACTTCATATATCATCATAATTCTAATAATGAACCTTGTAGAAATCATTTATAAAAAACTTGACCCAAATATTTGAAGTTTTTGAATTTTTATTCTTTTTTACTTAAAAATGACAATTTTTGGAAAAAAAAATTGTGCAGATGAAAAAAGTTTCTTTTTACTTTTTCCTTATCACAATTCATAATTTTGAATTATGTGAAGCCAATTATTATGATTCTTTCAAATTCAGGGTTGAAAAATAAGGATAAACTTATAAAGAATTTAGAATGATTTCCTTGTTTGTATAGTTATTTATGGATGGCAGTGTATATGGCTATTTCTTGAAGTAGCTCTATATAGACCAACAGAGGTTTTTCTAAGAAGCAATACATGGGCGGATCCAGGAATTTTTTTCAGGGGGGGGTCCTAAATTCTGAAATTTTTGAAGAGTACATGCATGTATATGTATTGTATATAGGAAAGTGAAAGCATCATTTGAAAATAACGTACATGAATGTAATAAATTCTGGCGAGCGGTTGCGAGACAGAGAAAATTTTTGAAATGCTGACGTCAAAATATTACCAAAATGAAAGATTTCTAATACAAATTCATGATATATTTTTCAAATATTATGACAACAAAAGAGGAATTGGGACTTAATCTTATGAAATATGTATATTAATAAAAAAAAAGTAGCTATGCTTCGAAAATTCCAGGGGGGGTCCGGAAACCCCCAAACCACCCCCACTCCCACCCCACCCCCCCCCCTCTGGATCCGCGCTTGGCAATACATTGTAGTTGAATTTTCTCCTGTTATTCCAGAAGACCATCCAGTATTTGTCGGTTATTTGGGATGCATTTATGTGATAGTAGAACAACATGTATATGATATGCACACTTGATCAAATAGAAAAATAGTTGTTTGTGAGACTTAATCTGTTTTGATTTTCTCTGTTTCAGGCTACAATAGGCATTGACTTTCTTTCAAAGACTATGTATTTAGAAGACAGAACTGTAAGTTTTTCTCACTAAATGTTAACTAAACTATAAGATATGAGTGACTTGTTATTTGAAACATATATACACATTGGACAGTTTCCTTGATTTAAAAGAATTATTTGAACAAAGAGAACTGTTGCATACAGTCTTAGATCTGTTCAAATTTTTAACTATTTTAACCTTTTCTACTAATTGTTCTATGAAATTAACATCTTTACATACAATTAGATCTGTACTGTATTCATCACTATTTACATTTATTTACGGCCCTGTACATGTATGCCACACTTTATGTTTACTGTACAGCACTGTACATTTATTTACGGCCCTGTACATGTATGCCACACTTTATGTTTACTGTACAGCACTGTACATTTATTTACAGCCCTGTACATGTATGCCACACTTTATGTTTACTGTACAGCACTGTACATTTATTTACGGCCCTGTACATGTATGCCACACTTTATGTTTACTGTACAGCACTGTACATTTATTTACGGCCCTGTACATGTATGCCACACTTTATGTTTACTGTACAGCACTGTACATTTATTTACGGCCCTGTACATGTATGCCACAGTTTATCTTTACTGTACAGCACTGTACATTCATTTACGGCCCTGTACATGTATGCCACACTTTATGTTTACTGTACAGCACTGTACATTCATTTACGGCCCTGTACATGTATGCCACACTTTGTTTACTGTACAGCACTGTACATTTATTTACGGCCCTGTACATGTATGCCACACTTTATGTTTACTGTACAGCACTGTACATTTATTTACGGCCCTGTACATGTATGCCACACTTTGTTTACTGTACAGCACTGTACATGTATGCCACACTTTATGTTTACTGTACAGCACTACATTTATTTACGGCCCTGTACATGTATGCCACACTTTATGTTTACTGTACAGCACTACATTTATTTACGGCCCTGTACATGTATGCCACACTTTATGTTTACTGTACAGCACTGTACATTTATTTACGGCCCTGTACATGTATGCCACACTTTATGTTTACTGTACAGCACTGTACATTTATTTACGGCCCTGTACATGTATGCCACACTTTATGTTTACTGTACAGCCCTGTACATGTATGCCACACTTTATGTTTACTGTACAGCACTGTACATTTATTTACGGCCCTGTACATGTATGCCACACTTTATGTTTACTGTACAGCACTACATTTATTTACGGCCCTGTACATGTATGCCACACTTTATGTTTACTGTACAGCACTGTACATTTATTTACGGCCCTGTACATGTATGCCACACTTTATGTTTACTGTACAGCACTGTACATTTATTTACGGCCCTGTACATGTATGCCACACTTTATGTTTACTGTACAGCACTGTACATTCATTTACGGCCCTGTACATGTATGCCACACTTTATGTTTACTGTACAGCACTGTACATTTATTTACGGCCCTGTACATGTATGCCACACTTTGTTTACTGTACAGCACTGTACATTCATTTACGGCCCTGTACATGTATGCCACACTTTATGTTTACTGTACAGCACTGTACATTTATTTACGGCCCTGTACATGTATGCCACACTTTGTTTACTGTACAGCACTGTACATTTATTTACGGCCCTGTACATGTATGCCACACTTTATGTTTACTGTACAGCACTGTACATTTATTTACGGCCCTGTACATGTATGCCACACTTTATGTTTACTGTACAGCCCTGTACATGTATGCCACACTTTATGTTTACTGTACAGCACTACATTTATTTACGGCCCTGTACATGTATGCCACACTTTATGTTTACTGTACAGCACTGTACATCACACATTATGTTTTTACTTCACACCACTGTATTCCACACTTTGTATTTACAGATACGACTCCAGCTGTGGGACACGGCAGGGCAGGAACGATTCCGTAGTTTAATACCAAGTTACATACGAGACTCCTCAGTAGCTGTAGTAGTATATGATATAACAAGTAAGTAACATTTTACCTTACTATGATATTGCTTGCTTAATTGTAAAGAACAATTCAGTAAAATTTATACCGTTCAATACCATATTGTTTTATAGAAAAGTCAAGAATAACAAAAAAAACCCCCCAAAAATAAATTTATCACGATGTTATAAATAATTCAGTTGTTTTTGTTTTCAGATGCTAACTCATTTCAGCAAACATCAAAATGGATAGATGACGTACGGACGGAGAGAGGAAGTGATGTCATCATCATGTTGGTAGGCAATAAAACAGATCTTTCAGATAAAAGGTATGGGTTGTAATATTGAAAGTTTGATAAAAAATGATATACTGAAAACATCTTATCCAAAATAATTTTGGTACAGAAATTAAAAATCAAAATTGAATCAAATCAGACAGTTCATCATCAAATAAAAGCTTATTAAAGGCTTAATTTTTTTTTTTCATTTTAAATTATATTGTGCTTTCTTATATCATTTCTATAAACTAAATATAAATTCAGAAACAAAACATCGTGAATTTTAGTCTATAGGAAGTACTAAGCGATCAAAAGTTACGGAAATTCCTAAAAAATTTTGTAAAGTATTTTTGTGAAACAGGCTACTGATGTGTCATTTTCTCTAGGGAAGTTACGCACAATACTTCTGAAGATGCATGAACTAAGATCTCATTTTTGATGATTCAAGCAAGCACATTTATCGATATGAAATAATTGTAGACAAGTCACAACAGAAGAGGGTGAGAGAAAGGCAAAGGAACTGAGTGTCATGTTTATAGAGACAAGCGCTAAAGCCGGGTATAATGTAAAACAAGTAAGTTTTATATGACTTGTGTAATGGTTCTTTGTTAAAATTGTAATTTTAGTAGATGGACTGTACAGTGAAATTCTTCTTGGAACATACTTGTGTCCTATTTAGATTACGTTTCCTATTGAGTCTTTGCGGAATACAAAGTTATTATCCCATTTGAGACGGTATCTGACAAAACCATTATGACATCATGAAATTGGTATGGTAATGTCAATTCGTACTGTCATTTCCAAGAATGCAATGATTATCATAAAGTAGCATAGTATTCAATAGAGTTTCCAGTAGTAATAATTAGGCAGTTGGTAAATTCATGATGTGCATAAATGCATACATGTGTATCCACATGGTTTAATGTGTATTTCAAAGCTATTGTTGAAATCAAGCTACTGTTACACTCTCATCTGTCCCATGGCGTTGCCATTACACTTATAGTTAGTAAATGTTCCAATCAATCTGGTATTAAGGTAACCATTGTACAATTGAGTCATTTTACATAGCTTTTTAATCATCTCCATTGTAAAGTATGGTAAATTTTATGCCTGGTAAGGTACTATAAACTATATATTTTCTGAAAGGTAATGATGCCCCGAGTTCAGATATAAGACTCTCAGGTCTTAAAAATCAAAGGGGAAAAACTCTTGTACAACTTCGTAATTTTGCATTTGTTAGGCCATATAAAAAAAAAATCCTGGTTCTCAGACACCGCCGCGCGCTCAAAATTCCTCCCGATGAGACGTTTTTATCGTGGGAAGGGAAAAAAATAGCCGCCGCCCGCCAGATTTCTCATGCTGATAAATATAATTTTCTATTAATAGAACAGGGATTTCTGTACAAACGAAAAGTAGAAATGTCTGTTTCAGTACAGCGCTTTACGTTTTAACGGTGCTTGTCGGTTTTGTTAAGACTTTACACGACCAAGACGCTTAGGTGCTCTGACTTCTGTGGAGGGAAATACTGTACTTTGTTATTGTACACAAGATGCAAAATGGTGACCGGGGGGGGGGGGGGGGGGGGGGGGGGGGGGGGAGGAGGAACGAGTGATTGTCAGCTTGAAGGTGAATTTTAAAATTGCAGACTGGGCTGAAGCATTCTTGGCACTGTAAAAATGAGAAGAGTTGAGTATGGTGAACATTTACAACAAATATAGTCACTATAGATCACAGTCTCTATAATATCTGAATAAAAAATTGTGCTTAAGTAGTTTTCAGAAAATAAAAACAAAAAATAAAAACCCTACCTACCTACCCATATTTTTTAGATCAATTATCTGAGAACCAGAAAATTTTTTTTGCATGGCCTTATATAGAGAAAATAGACAATTTAAATGCTTAATCAGTTATTCCCCTTTGTTTTTCTGGCCCCAAAATTATTATTTCTGAGCAGTGGGCATTATAACCTTTCAGATAATATATAGTTTATAGTACTTTACCTGGCATCCAAAAATGCCCTATTGTACATCATATACCTTAAATGTAAGTTCACATACAATACAATATACAATAAAAGGTCATGTGTAGAATTTGGAAACAAGCATGATACATGTATATAAATCTTTTTCCTAAAATACACCTGACTTTATGTTACAGTTATTTAGGAGAGTTGCTGCAGCCCTCCCAGGTATGGAACAAACAGAGACGAGGAAAGGTGAAAGTATCCTTTATAATACTCATATTTTACTTGTTTTTCTTCGGTTATTGACGAAATTCCCAAGTGACATCATGTTTCGTCATTAAACTTTCATCAGTATTAAAAAGTAGCCAAATTTATTGGTTAAACCGTCGGCGGATATATAAGATTATATTAAGTCATCTCACTTTGTCTTTTGTCTTTCATTAATCTCAGTCTCGTCCATTATACATGTATCTTTGAGCAGAAGCGTTGGCTGTGATTCAAAGTAAAACAAAATCCAGCTCTGCTCATCAACATTTTTTAAAATCGTTTATTTTTCTCACAATGCCATTCAAAGCTTATGTCTAAGGCTGCTTCATAACTAGGGTTAGAACCTAAGTTGAATTGAAAAATGCAAATATTAGAAGATAGAGAGTTACAAAGTACATGCACAATGTGTTTGTTTAAAAGGAAATGTCAGTCATAGTACTAGCCTTTGACATACTCCATTCTAGTTGCATGTCTGCATAAGTTTGCATTATTCTAATGTGCAGAAATTTTTCACACTTAGTTATCATCTTCTGCTTTAAGCACTTTCTCTAATCCAGCTTTTGATGTTTGTAGGTTGAATTAATTTACCCTTCCGATAGCGGGAAACGAATTACATGTACTAAATTTCGTGACTTCACAATGTTTTCACCTCAGACGAATAAGCTTTGAATCTCTGCCATACATGTACATCACAAATGCATTGTGATGTTACGAATTTTCACAATTTGTTTCTGCTATCGGATGGTTACATATGACATATTTTATTCCGAAACATCGTAAATCTAGCTTTAGCTGTTGTGCATTGAATTCTTGCTCATATTTAAGTTTGATACTGTAGAATTCCGTTTTTGTTCTGTTTGTTTCCTTAACCCTATTTATCAGTGCAGGAAGTGAAATTGAAGGACACGGGTCCTGTAGAACCGGAGGCCAAAGAAGGGGGCTGTGCATGCTGATTACCGTTTCGTGTTCTCTCCCACAGTCCTCCCCCTTTATATATGTGTGCATGTCAACTTTACATTGTCATGATTCTGCATCTTGTTGTGATCAAACTATGTTACTTTGCACATGTATGTCTTGTAAATTTTAAAGTACTGATTGGTATTTGTTATACATGTACCATATTTTAGCAAGAAGAACAAATCAATATTACCACCTAAGTCATTGTGTTACTTACAATAAAACTTTAGTGAAATGATTTTGCATTAATCGGGAGTGTAAGTAGGGTATGAAAAGCTGAGGTGTAGAGAAGAAGAGAGACGCTAGTTTATATGATTTTGCCATAGAATGTACTATTTTTCACTTCAAGATAAGCACATCTTATTATTTTTGTAATCATTATGTATTATTTATGATTAATTTCATATTTCATGATCAATATTCGTGTGCATTGATGTACATATTTCATTTAATATATTTTGAAAATATGCTAAGAGATTACAATCATCGAGAATGATGTATACAACCAACATCCATAGTCATTAAAAGAAAAGTAAGTTCCGTATCTTGTACTTGATTCGTCGATATTACCCCTAATTCCGTCTCTGGATTGTTAATCACACATGGAGTTTGAATCTTGCCTTTCAGAGTTGGCAGTTTGTCTTTCTGGAAGTCACCGTTTCCCACATACATTTTATTGCTATACATTTTTTAAAGATTCAAAAATGTGTATTTTTGATGGTTTCAAAAAAAGGGGTGGTGTCAGACATTTCTTTCTTTTAGATAGAAACAAGTGCTGTCTTTATGCTATTGTTGCATCACTGCATTCTTTATGAAAAAAAAAAATTATTCAGAGCACTAGTCAGTTTGGCTGATAATGCAATGTAAATGTTATAGCTTGATTGAGTTGTCTTTTGATAGCTATGACTGCAGAAGTGAACTTTTGTGCGATCTTAGATTTGAAATAAAAGACATAGTTTCATACCTTTACTTTGGAAAAAAGGTAGGTTTCAGGTTAAAGAAGTTAAACTTATGTATTTTTATAAAAGATAAAACTCATTTAATCCTTTTAGTTACCTTCACTCTTAATTGTTTTTTTTTTTTTCATTCTTTTTATTCACATATACATGTTCATATACATGTACATGAAAAATGCATGTCAGTTTTAAAGAAATGAGAGAAAAAAAAATCATTGTTATGCATGACTGCTTGGCAAAATAGACTTAGACATTATGATTTTATGCTTGTACAGAATGTATCAAAAAATAATTTATTATTGTTATGATTTAGCTTTTCCTGTCTGAAATATTGTTTACCATTCTGTAATTTCTTTTATATCTCTGTTCACTGCCTTATGAATTTGTTTCAAATGAATAGTTGCCTTTTTCCACATCTTGAAAGGGATGTAAAAAACGTGAACTAGGAAAGGAAGTGTTGATATTTTAATTCAGAAACAATTTATCTCCATTTAGCTTATATTTTGATAGAGCCGCAAAAATTTGCTTAAATAAGTATGTAAAATGACTCCTCAATGAAAGTCAATGAATAGTTTTAAGATTTCTTCAAATGCACAGAATTATTTTTCCTTTTATTCCGCTTATAAAGAAACAATTGCCTTTATACCACAAGGACTATTTATATTACATGCAATGTGGCATTTTTGTATTGTGTAGCTGTACATACATATGACTGTTGCTGATATATTCTTTTATTTATAACAAATTGAGACTTGTGTACCATTGTGTACTGGAGGTATTGAAATCTGTGAGAAACTTGGAGATTTTATGAAATTGTTTAGAGCTTGGAAACTATGCAGTTTATATTATTATTTGTAATAAATGGCGCAATGTGATAACATTTCAAGGTTTGTTCTGAATATCGGCCTGTTACAGTTAAATCTTTGTCACAAGTGACAGTAATTACCATATGATTTGCACGTTGATTACGTCATGACATGTTGTGCAAACAGTGAAGTATGGAAAAGGTCTCTGGCTCAAACATTGCATGCGAGCTAATCGGTCCTGTACCGATGAGAGTGAAGGGACTATAGGATTTCTTGCCGTCTGTTTGTTTTTTCTCCGCCTGCCTATCCGTCTGAATAAGCTTGCCTGGGTTATATTTCACTCATTGCCTGCATGGATCTGAATAATACTTCACAGATTTGTCGCCCAAGGGTATCTTATGACTTTGAACAAAAGGTCAAGGTCACAGTACATTTGATAAGTAAGATTTTGAGATGTAATACAGATCAAGCTTGAGTTAAGTTTTGATCTAAGCATTCTTAGTAGAACTGCAGGAGTTAATACTAGTAGGGATGACAACATATTCAATGCTACTTTGAGACTGACAATAAAGCATTGTCTTTTTGAAAGAAAAACAATTTTGCTATCATACTGTCATCTTGCGTTTGTGTGAAATGTTTGATTCTGCATGTCTGCTGTATAGAACAGATAAGCTAAGTGTCAATTGACAGTATTTGAGTGCTAATATCCAGAAAGATTAGATAACTAGGTGTGGCAAACTGCTGGTTTCTTACCATTCGGATGGACAAACAGGCCTAGGATTTATGTCCTCTATGATCATGCATTAAGGGATTCTCTTGAATGAGGATGATTTTTGTGGAACCTATTCAATCAACATTGTTTTTAAGTACAAGTAACCATAGAAATTAGGGGTTTATATGAACAATAGAAAAAAGTTTGTTTGATGGAAGCAATCTATTATGTATTTATAACATTATTTTAAAGTCCTTTTGAAAAACAAGACAACTTTTAAGAAATATCTGACAAGAATACTACGAATTGTGAAACATTCCTTGACCAGTGACCAGATATAGAACTTCGGCCAACACTGGACCACGCTGAACAAGAACAGCCAGGGAACGGATGCTCTTGTTGAGTCGTATTAGCTTTATGTCCTAGATTGCAGTTGACTTGTTAAAATTCATGCATAGGAAAGCCTTATTTTAAAGTAACACTTCAATGTGTGATAGTGTGCAAACTTTGGTAAAGATAACGTTATAGCTGCATATTTATACATCGACGTACATATTGATTTTGCTTAATGCAGTTCTACAATATGCAGCACGTTTTATCTAGATTTTTTTGCGATATGATATAAAGGCGACTTGGCTTCTATAAAAAGTACATACAGGGTGGACGAAAAGTTTGGTGACGTTTTGAAAATCGCAAGTCGAAGCTTGTTCTTGCAATGTTGTTGAACTTTTCCTGTACAATTTCACACTTGGACTGATTTAAAATAATTTGTACATATTATGCATAATAATACGGAAATATAAGATCCGTTTTCTAGTCCCAATGTATTAGTCCTTGACGTCTCTACAGATATTGAACTTGAGCCAGTTTCCCTTACCCGGGCTACCAACTCTGGTACAGCTGAGCTCGTGTCAGGAGGCTGCACCTGTGGCTGAAGTAGAGTGACAACTAAAACTTTTCGTGAAATACGTGTTGTATGGCTATTTTTAACGTTATTAAAACATTCTTTAAGTCAGATGGTGACTGACTGACTGACCAGTTACTGGTGACTTTGTTCGATGCAGACGACCAAATACTAGTACAATACTATGGGGGCTCAGTTCCTCTTGGAAGTAAATCAAGTAGCAGCAAAGTTGAAATCATCTTCATGTACCCTTCCTCCATATGCATGCGACTAACATTATAAGTTCATCAGAGCATTCTTCCGATTTCTTACTATTTTAAAGCTTCAGTCCATGCCAATCAGTTTTGTTTTCCATGCGTGTCTCTTTTTTAAATACTGCTGCGTCTATTGTCGCCGTCATTGTTGTGTGCCACCACATGAAAGACTAATAGAAGAAAATAACTATAGAAGCTAATACCGTTTCATTTACTACTCATTTCAACTTTGTGCTGTTCACAGAGTAAAGATGATATTTTTGTCAGTAAAGTTGATGCGAGTGTCATATAATTCAAAGGTTATCATTTATGTGTAATTTTAAAAGATAACAAATATCCATATTAATGTTACCTGCAATGACTACACTCGGGGGAAATCATATATCAATGAGATGTATCAGGCCGATGTTTTATGTGGTATGAGATGGTGTAGTTATCCGGATGGATGCAGTAAACTCTCCCACTCTGTTGGAAAATCGATGGTTTTAGCGTACATAGTATGATACAGAGGCAGAACTGCATAGATTTGGTCGTTCCACCAGCGAGACCCCTTATCCTCCGTGATTATAAATCTCGTTTATAGTATGATAATGATACGAATTTGGCCCCTATGTTATGGTCTTTGTCTTCCTGTGCGGTTGGAGAGAATTTAATTTTGACGTTTTCTTGAGTATTGGGGAAAGTAATAGGCAAGGGGGGGGGGGGGGGGGTTAAAGTACAGAGTACAGAGTCATTATACAAGGACCTTTTTTATCATTACAAAATGACAGGGTTTGTGTCTGGCTACTACTTAGACACAATTTGTAAGGATTGTGCCATGTCCGTATTTTGATAAGGATTTCATGCGATACAATTTGTATGAGTAATATAAACGTGCTTACCGATCAAGTAGCAATCATACTATGTATTCTGACGTGTACGTGACATATTGTAAATGTGATATTTATGTATCTACATCATTATGTATAGTAATACAAGTAATATGCCTGCTTTTGACGCAATCGTTTATGTACATTTTCGAGTTGTGTGATAACATTTGATGTTTGCATCTAATGTATATTTCCATGTCAACTCAATAAATTATACAACCTCAATGTACTTTCTATGAACGAGATGGCCTATTGTGAACGACTTTTTACTAGTGAGGACTGTATTTTCGCGAGATTGATCAAACGCGAAAATAAAGTCCTCATGAAACCATTACCTCCTAACTCAAGTCCAATCAAATGGACTGGTCTAACATTGCATTTTTTGCTTGCTCTTTACAAATGGTGTCACTCTATGTATAGACTTTTGGCGGGACTTAGTTCTTGATCAAACCATTTGTACTGAAGATATCTCCTTCAGCTTCGTTGCTAGCCACAGAAGGTCTAATAGGACTTTACTGTTTGGATGGAACACAATATCCATAAACCAATGAATGAAATGTTAAACGTCTTCAAATTCAATAACATCATTTAAGAACAGATAAAGGAGCTGATAATATAAGGCGTAAAATCTGCCCTGAAAAAAAGTGGAATTTTCAAAATGGGGATTTCAAGAAAATTCTTTCACAAAATTGATGCTAGTTCTTGGTTTCGTCATAAGCAGCAGTTGGATAAGATCAATCGTGCATCGTTTTTCTAAATTTTGGGGCAAAACATGTCTTTTTTCTATAGAAATCAATGGAAAATGGAAGAGTTTTTAAAAAACATTGTCCCCCCTCAGCTACAGAACGCAACTTGTACAGAAGGTGTATATCACCAATACACATCTTTTGACGAAGTGGGGTTCTGTAGCTAGGGGGGGGGGGCGATGCCCCAGAGACGAAAAGCTGAAAAGGGAGTGTGGGGGGCTTTTTACGAGTCTGTGTTTATTATAAGGTCATGATATAAGCAAAGTTTCTTTTTTCCCTTCTAAAGTCATAAGAACAGATAAATTTGCAGCATGGACCAGACATGCTCGCTTCGGGATATGATGCTACAGGACCCACGTTTTAGAAATTTCAAGAAATTTTGATAACAAATTTTCGAATGCGTTGAAGAACCAAAGTTGATCGCACTTGGCTACTTGTGCCCTCGGGGACTTCTGGTCCACCAGCAATGACACTCACCAAGTAGTACAAATGTTAAACGTCTTCAAAAGTCAAACACAGAACCCGAAATAACAATTCAAATACTTACAAATTCTTGAAAAAATATAAAACATAACTTTATCACGAGAAATGAGAAGTCGGACAAGAACACAGCGCCATAGAAACACGAAGGACAAAGAGACGGAGACAATAATACAGCTCCATAGAAATATGAAGGCCGACACTTTATTTAATGGACAATCTCCAGAATCCAGTGAAGTGCGGAATGTATTCTAGATGGCGCTGTTAAAAACGCGCCGTCCTAATTAGTAAAATCACATTAATCGCGCTACAAAACTGTTACGAAAAAAATCCCACCATATTTCAAAAGAAAAGAAACTCCTTGTATTTCCTATAGCTACACACCAACAGTTGCATCTAAAATTTACAATTACAAACCATTCCTGCAGTGTATTGATTTAAGTAGTCCCTCACTACATCCACTCTTCATCGGATTTCAACTACTCTCCTTGTGGACACGTTATTACTGGCGACTTTAGTATAGTCAAGAACGACAAGTTGAGAGAATTGTTTAAAAAGGGTTCCAAATACAGAGAAAGTGACTCCTTTACATGGAACCAAAATTTCAAAATTATCATGGACTTTTATGAGGAATATGCAAGACGTTGGGCAAAGAAAGATTATATACAGCTCGACACCCTTTCCGAATGGATAAAATCCATCAGAGGGTTACTTTTATCTGTATTTGGGACCCCTTTTTAACAATTCTCTCAACTTTCGTTCTTGACTATACTAAGGTCACCAGTAATAACGACAAGTTGAAAGAATTGTTAAAAAAGAGTGCCAAATGCAGAGAAAGTAACTCCTTTAAATGGAACCAAAATTTCAAAATTATCATGGACTTTTATTAGGAATATGCAAGACGTTGGACGAAGAAAGAGGATATACAGCTCGACACCCATTCCGAATAGATAAAATCCTTTAAAGGGTTACGTTTATCTTGAATTAACCGATTAAAATTAACTGTGAACACCAGATTTGAGTCTATCTTTAAAGACCCTGATGTGATCACAGAGCTTACCTACATCCAAGAACATTATGTCATCACACCAGCAGACAAAGCCTCAAATAATTACACACTTACTTGCAAAAAGTGCTATTTCGACAGTCTTGTTATTAATAATGTTAAAGAGTTGGGGTTAAATTCGACACCTGGAAATCCTACTTACACCCCAAAAAAACCCTTTTGCCTCTGAAATACAGTAATAGTTAACAGCAAATCAGCTCTCGCTTCCTTTGGCTTCGACACAAACAATGTAGATTTAAATTTACCATACTTATACTGCATACCTAAAATGCATAGGAATCAGTACAAACAACGTCCCATCGCTGGTTCCTCAAAATGTTCTACCAAATCTGTATCGATATTACTCACCAAAGTTTTATCTGAAATCAAATCTGGACTTCAAAAATATTGTTCGACAGTATATTCCCGTGGCGGTATCAACCAGATGTGGATTTAAAGAATTCGATGGAACTTTTAGAACATCTGAATTCCACTTATTTTAGTACACTTTACACTACAATTTCACATTCTAAATTGAAAGAAAGACTCGCAAAAATTATAAGTAATGCGTTTACAAGCAAGAATGGCAATCGCAAATACAAATTTAATGTTGTTAACTATGACAAAACCTACTTTGTAAAAGAAAAGTCCGATTCTGAAAATAAGTACACTAGAACAGATATTATTCAGACGTTAAAATTCCTGATCGACAACATTTTTGCGGTGTTTGGAGGACCGGTCTTCCGGCAAATTGTCGGAATTCCATTGGGGAACAATTGTGCCCCACTCCGTGTCGACATTTTTCTTTCATTCAATCGTCAAAGAAAATCAGGATAAAACAGGAACCAAAGCAAAAAAAAAAAAAAAAAAAAAAAAAACCTCCACCATATGAAAAGAAGCGAACTCCCGATATGGGAGTGAGACCAGGTGCCCAGGAAGAGTAAGCATCTCCTGCTTGCATTCAACACCCGCCGCTTCAATTCGGTAGAACTGTCACATCCGGTTACTTCCATTTCGGAAGACATAGAGAACAATCTTTGGTTGGATGGTTCAAATGGTCTATGACAGAATATCATCCACCATTCTGGAGAGTGGGACATCATAGTGTATGACGAGTTCCCCATATCGACCGTAGAACTTCCTCGGAATAGTGGGAGGGTTGTGCGCACGTAATCCAGGATAACCACACCGTCTGCTATTAACGTGGCAGATGGCCGTCCTAAGTCGGCACCGGTTGCCCATTGGTCTCGTTGGTTTATGTGTAGTCTTTTATGTTTCATGTTTATATGTTGTGAGTTGGTTTTCCTTGTCCCTTTAGCGTCTCTTTCTGTGGGTATCTGTTCTGTGTTTTTTGCATGGGTGTTTTGGGATTTTGCTGTGGGTGCTGCAACCTAGTGTTGTTGGAGATCCCCTCCTTTCTTTCCTCAGTGACGATGTTAGTCGGTCACAAATATATCCCTGACTGAGAAGCTTATCTGAAGGACGCCTAGCTCTCAGAACAAAATCTGTATATTTGGTACTTGCTCTGGCATAGCGTATCAACTGAGATATGAACACACCATGAGCAGGCGATGAAGGGATGTTGCTACTCAGAAAAGGAAAGTTTGTAATGCTGAAATTGAAGTCGTCACGTTTGTCATAGAAGGAGGTGTTCATGTGACCATCAGTGTCGTAGGACATTATTATGTCCAAATAGGATGCTGAATTATCTGTCTCTGTAGTTTCTTTGACTTCAAGCTCCGAAGGATGGATACTGCTCAGGTAATCCGCGAATTTTGGATTATTTGTGGACAACACATCGTCTATGCATCTGTAAGTGAAGTTGAAGTCAGAAGCTTAGTATCTTTTCCCTTCAGAGACCAAAGATTGAAAGAATTCAGCTTGGTACGAGTAAAGGAAAATGTCGGCAAGGAGTGGGGCACAATTGGTCCCCATTGGAATTCCGACAATTTGCTGGAAGACCTTTCCTCCAAACATCACAAAAATGTTGTCGATCAGAAAGTTTAACATCTGAATAATACCTGTTTCAGTGTACTTATTTTCAGAATCGGACTTTTCTTTTACAAAGTAGGTTTTGTAACCTATGTTAGTTTTACCCAATGTGCAATAATATGAAAAGAAAATATGGAATATCCATGCATAATTTCCCCCGATTTTTGACCAGAGGTACAATCTTCCTCAATTAGAGCACGTCATCGATATATCTGTATGTAAAATTGAATTGGAGTGATAGGTATTTTCTTTCCGTGAGAGAGCCTCGGCTTCATATGAGTGTCGAAAAATTTCAGCAAGAAGTGAAACACAATTGGTTCCCATTAGAATTTACACAGTTTGCCAAGACTCCAAGAGACTGTTATTGATCAGAAATTTAAACATTTTGATTACCTGTTCTTCTGTGTATCTATTATTAGAATAAGAAATTTCTCTCACAAAATAAGTTTTATTGTAATCCACAGCAACCTTTACCTGTCTTTGCTATAATAATTTTTGCTCTGGTGAAAGCATTTTTATTGATTCAAGAGATTCTATCTTTAAATTTAGAATGTGGAATCGGTGTATAAAGAGTGGAAATTTGAATGATTTGAACGAAAATACATTATTCAATTTTGCCGAATTCAGATTTTTTCAAGTTCTTTTGAATTTTTCAATACATGTATCCACATTTTGGTTGATGTCGCTTCTAGAGTGAAATGTTTCACAGCACTTTTGAAGATCGGTTTTGATTTCGTTAAGAATTTTGGTCAAAATGATCGATACAGTTTTAGTGGAGCATTTTGGCGATCCAGCTATAAAGCGTTGTTTGTGTGGTGATTTGTGCAGTTTTGGAATACAGTACAAATAAGGTAATTCATAACGTGTCCAAACCAAAAGTTAAGAGGACTGATTTGTAATTTTCAATGATTTCTAATGTAGAAAAAAGCAGCATTCCTCTGTGTTAAATCTATGCGTAATTCCTTTTTGAGACTGACGAAGTAATTTTTTTTTAAATACCCGCTGGACCAATGATATAAGTTGCCATTTTCTGGGTTTTCACTGTTGGAATGTTGATAGCAAATTAACCGGATAACTTCGTATAATGCCGACACTGGGTATTTGTATCCCATCATTATAGATATGTGGATATTTTGTTTGTGTTTCGCTCTTGTTAGCACTGTTAGCTGTCGGATTGTCTTGTCTCTTCCATTGGAAAGGAAGCTTTAGGCTAGTGCAGCTAGGTCCTGTAGCATCATGTCCCACCCATCCTGCTACATCTTTCGATACATTTTTGGACATAAAAACTTTAACACTCTTTGGTCATATTATATTGTTTAGATTGAGGATCACTGACGAGGGTTAAGTACCCGAAACGTGCATGTCTCGTCCATGCTGCCAATTTATCTGCTCTTAAATAATGCAATTGAATTTGAAGACGTTTAACATTAATGTACCACTTGGTGAGTGTCACTGCTGGTGGACCAGGAGTCCCCGAGGGCACATGTAGCCAAGTTCGAGAGTTTAACATTTACGAATCCGCGCTTATTCAAAACTCCATGTTTCAAATGTCTAACCTAATATTTTAAAAATGCATTCTGGAAAAAAAAAACACTTGAAAGCGAGTCCTATATTTTTATTCATAAAAACATTTCATGAATATTTAATTTTTTTTTTTTTAGATTATCACAAAATTTATGTTCGTTCATAACCGGTATCACAGAAGTTTATATTGCACACATTTTAATGCCACCTGGTCCTGTATAGCTATCCAGAAGTCCACATGGGGAGAAAGTCATGTAACAAGGAAACAAAGGAAGGAGAAGATCCAGTAGATGGCGAGTGGGATCAGTAACATTGTCAGTAAGAGGCTGTAGTGCATCAGCTCTGTAACCGGAACTTTCATTACGGTCTCCTTGGCACCCTCCCAAGATCCGGGACCTTGGAGGCGATACTGCGCTGACCCACAAGATCCCACCATTAACCTGTATGAAAAAAAAAACCCTGAATTAATACCGATTGGCGAAATTAATTTCTGTTTGTGTGATAAAATAATTTTTCATCTATACCCATCTATCTCCGACAAGATTTGGTGCGAGCAACTGATCTCGTCTTCATTGAGGATTCTATTTTGCTCAATTGCAGAATGTTTAGTTGTTTTACGGTTTTTCATTATATGTCCATTGTGTCATTATTTCATTATTTGCCCCTTGTTTCATTATTTCATTGTTTCATTATTTGCCCATTGTTTCATTATTTCATTGTTTCATTATTTGCCCATTGTTTCATTATTTCATTGCTTCATTATTTGCCCATTGTTTCATTATTTCATTGCTTCATTATTTGTCCATTGTTTCATTACTTCATTGCTTCATTATTTGCCCATTGTTTCATTATTTCATTGTTTGATTATTTGTCCATTGTTTCATTATTTCATTGCTTCATTATTTGCCCATTGTTTCATTATTTCATTGCTTCATTATTTGCCCATTGTTTCATTATTTCACTGCTTCATTATTTGCCCATTGTTTCATTATTTCATTGCTTCATTATTTGCCCATTGTTTCATTATTTCATTGTTTCATTATTTGTCCATTGTTTCATTACTTCATTGCTTCATTATTTGCCCATTGATTCATTATTTCATTGCTTCATTATTTTCCCATTGTTTCATTATTTCATTGCTTCATTTTTTGCCCATTGTTTCATTATTTCATTGTTTCATTATTTGTCCATTGTTTCATTACTTCATTGCTTCATTATTTGCCCATTGTTTCATTATATCATTGTTTCATTATTTCATTGTTTCATTATTTCATTGTTTCATTATTTGCCCATTGTTTCATTATTTCATTGCTTCATTATTTGCCCATTGTTTCATTGTTTCATTATTTGCCCATTGTTTCATTATTTCATTGCTTCATTATTTGCCCATTGTTTCATTATTTCATTGCTTCATTATTTGCCCATTGTTTCATTACTTCATTGCTTCATTATTTGCCCATTGTTTCATTATTTCACTGCTTCATTATTTGCCCATTGTTTCATTATTTCATTGCTTCATTATTTGCCCATTGTTTCATTATTTCATTGTTTCATTATTTGTCCATTGTTTCATTACTTCATTGCTTCATTATTTGCCCATTGATTCATTATTTCATTGCTTCATTATTTGCCCATTGTTTCATTATTTCATTGCTTCATTATTTGCCCATTGTTTCATTATTTCATTGTTTCATTATTTGTCCATTGTTTCATTACTTCATTGCTTCATTATTTGCCCATTGTTTCATTATTTCATTGTTTCATTATTTTTTCCATTGTTTCATTATTTCATTGTTTCATTATTTGCCCATTGTTTCATTATTTCATTGCTTCATTATTTGCCCATTGTTTCATTATTTGCCCATTGTTTCATTATTTCATTGCTTCATTATTTGCCCATTGTTTCATTATTTCATTGCTTCATTATTTGCCCATTGTTAAATTACTTCATTGCTTCATTATTTGCCCATTGATTCATTATTTCATTGCTTCATTATTTACCAATTGTTTCATTATTTCATTGCTTCATTATTTGCCCATTGTTTCATTATTTCATTGTTTCATTATTTGCCCATTGTTTCATTACTTCATTGCTTCATTATTTGTCCATTGTTTCATTATTTCATTGTTTCATTATTTGCCCATTTTATGCCCATTGATTATGGAATTTGGATTCAGATGTTGGATTCTGTATAAGACTTTCACTATTCATTACTAATTACATTTTACCTCCATGCCAAGGTTGGATTTTTGAGTAGTTCTGGTTTGGCACCAAAGAATGAGGTTATCTGATCGTTGTAGATGATTGGGTCCCTCTGAATGGTATGACGAGATGATTTGTAGTACTTGCTCGCATTTTCAGCCTGAAATATACCAGTAGGATTCTGTGTTGTAGGATACAGTACATGTACGTACAGTAGTTACACGAAAACATTATAAACATTATATTACACATATAAACTGGCGTTAGGATCCCCTTTAAATTTGCCGAAAATTGTCTTAGTTTTCCATTTTATTACGTAAAATTTTCTCAAAAGCATACTAGTGAAAGAAAGGAGGGGATAAGTTTGAATCCGCTGTGCAACATATACAAACTATCCTATATAATCCTAAGTATTACACGCCTTCAAATAAACAACAAAGAAGTACCTAACAGTTATTCAGTCTCAAAGTAAAGAAGGCACGGCAAAATCGTGAGAATTCCCATCGAAACGGTTGCGAACCCTGGAATGAACAACATTCCGAAGTGAGACCAGGCGCCCGGGGAGAGACAGCGTCTCCTGATTGCATGCAACATCCGTCGCAACAGCTTCATACAAAACCTGTCAAATTCGGTGAGTATCTCGATGCATACATTTTGATGGACAGATCAGGTAAGTATGTCTTGTTTGGTGATGACGACAGCCATTCAATCACAATGTAGAATGTCACTGATCATTCTGGAAAGGGGGATCTGATACTAGTATGGTTTTATAATATCCCCGTAGCTGCCGAAGAACTTCGATCCGCAATTCATAGCATCATTCAAAAACAAATAAATCTGTAGCATGGACCAGACAAGCATGTGTAGGGTACTTAACCCTCTTAAGTGATCATCAATTTAAACAATGAAATATGACCAAAGAAGTTATGTCCAAAATATATTAAAAGACGTATCAGGATGGATGAAGAAAAGATAGGAACATGTATCCATCACTTAACACTGAGGGGCCATAGCAAAAACATTGACAACAATGTCAGCCAGCTGAAAAGGTTTTGCTGTAGTCGATCACTAACATCATTGTTGTTAGTATGTACATCAATTCATACCTCCTCGTCTTGTATATTCTGTATCATTTCGGCCTTGGTTGGGAGACTGACGCGTCCTCTGCACAGCTCTGTGAACCATCTGGCCTGATTCTCTGACATGGAGAGTAGACCACCAGACGCCGGCTGGATAAATCCTACAAAGGCCAGACTATGACCAATCTCTGGACTCACCATATTCATGTAGAGCTAGGAATAAAGGTTTTAGAAATAACTTTAATTTTCCTTCTTAACAAAGTTCATAAAAAGAGATGAACGTTGCGAAATGACATCTGAGCTACGTCAAAAAATCCCTTTTCCTTCTTTGTTTAGTTCATAAAATGATTACCTTAATAGAATTTGTCTCTTCGTCCAGTACTTTAGACCGCACAGATTCTTCCAGGAAAGGGAGATCAATCTTGTATCCCGTACACAAGACAATGGCGTCAAACTCGTCGCTTTCGTCATTGATGAACGTCACTCTATTTTCTTCGATTTTCTAGAGAAAAAAGATCATAATATTATGTGTATCAGTGGGAAATTCAGACGATCATGCTTGGATGTACGTGTAATATACAATGTGCTGACGTACGTGTCGTCGAACCATCATATTCTGGTGATGGCATTGATACTTCGACAGAAAACCCATCTACCGCCAACATATTGACAAGATACAATGTTGGACAACTAAAGAACATAGATATTCAGTCTACATTCCATCTCAGTCTTGCCAACATATTTCACATACTACACATAGACATATTGAATGATGATGGTACCAATGCTGATGACAAAGGAAGCCTGCATGGAAAGATACAAGTGTGTTTTTTTGTAAAGAGATGGGCATATCACCATGACCGGATTTCTGCAGATACCTACCGAAATTGAAAATACGAAAAACTCAAAACTTAGAGGAGCTGGACTAGAATACATATCGAGGGTTAGGCTGGGAAAAGTATGCGGTTACTGAGAAGGACTTAAAGAGGGACATTTAGAAGGATCAGAGAGACTATGAAGACAGCCTGGTTAGAGAAGCTGAGAAGGCTGCAGGGAAATGTGTATATGCTGATCAGAAAGCTATCCGAAAAATCCAGCAGACTGATAAGTCAGTAAATGACTTACAAAAACCACTCACAAGAACCGATGAACACTAGTAGCTGAAAAGAAAGGAGGGGATCTGCAACAACACTCGGTTGCAGCTACCACAACAAATCTTAAAAGCACCAAAATGCAAAAACACAGAAGAGACACCCACAGAAAGGGACACAAAAGGGACGAGGAACACCAATAAACATCCAAAGAAGTACCTAACAGTTATTCAGTCTCATAATCGAGAAGGCAAGGCCAAATCGTGAGAATTCCCTTAGGAACGGTTGCGAACCCCGGAATGAACAACATTCCGAAGTGAGGCCAGGTGCCCGGGGAGAGTCAGCGTCTCCTGATTGCAAGCAACACCCGTCGCAAAAGCTCCATGGAAACCTGTCAAATTCGGTTATTGTCTCGATGCATATTGTACAGATCAGGTAGGTATGTCTTGTTTGGTGATGACTCAATCACACCATAGGAACATGAAACACAAAAGACAACACATAAACCAACGAGACCAATGGGCAACCGGTGCCGACTTCAGACGGCCATCTGCCATGGCAAGTAGTAGGCTGTGTGGTTATCCGGATTACGTGCGCACAACCCTCCCACTTTGGCAAATACTAAAATGGGCAGCTCAAGCTACATCACCCAACAAACCGACCACAGAAATGGAACTACCGAATATTAAACGATTTCAAATTCAATAGCGTCATATAAGAACAGATTAATTTGCAGCATGGACCAGACATGCACGTTTCGGATACTTAACCCTCGACAGTGATCCTCAATCTAAACAATGGGATATGGCCAAAGAGTGTGAAAGTTATTATGTCCAAAAATGTACCAAAAGACGTAGCAGAATAGGTGGGACATGATGCTGCAGGACGTTTGAGGAACCATCAAGGAAGGTGACACGAAAAGCGATTATTTAATTTATTATATGATCAGAAATTATTGCCGATTTTGCTTCTTTCTGATTGGTGGAGACGCTGTTTGGTAGGGTTTACCTCAGAGTGAGCCCCAAAGCGGTCTATTCGGGATTAGCACGTGCGGGACCAGCGCGTGCGTTGATTTTTGTATAGTGTTAGATCTTTGACTCCGCGTATCATTACAATGCAAATGTTAATTCTTTTTAGAAAATTTAGATACTTTGATAAAATAATAAAATTCTGATAATTTAATAAAGCAGTTATTGACTTTTGATTTCGGTCTACTCGTGACTATACAGACCTGGTCAGGCATTGGTTAACCTCGGCCTTCGGCCTCGGTCAACGTGTATAGTCATCTGTATAGTCACGAGTAGACCTCATCAAAAGTCAGTAATTGTATAATGGGAAAGCAGGCAATCAAGGCAGACAATGATGCAGCAGTCTACATCCTTTACAGTCTCCTCAGCAAGACCCGAAAAGAGGGACTAGTCCCAGCTGCGTGGATGAAGACAGAGAGAAAGGATGGGATCTCCAACAACACTCGGTTGCAGTACCGACAGCAAAACACCCCATGCAGAAATACAGGGTAGACATGCACCACAAGAGACGCAAAAGGGACGAGGAACACCAAACGCAACATAGAAAGACTACATATAAGGCAACGAGACCAATGGGCAATCGGTGCCGACTTAGGACGGCCATCTACCACGCAAGTAGCAAATGGTATGGTTATACAGATAATGCGCGCACAACCCTCCCACTTTCTCGGTTACCCGGAAGTCTCGAAGAAACGCAAAGTAGTAGTGTAAAATAACCTCCTCACTGTAAAATGACCATACAAAAAAAAAAGGACAGCATAACGCAGGGCTCAAGATCACACACAGAGATGGATATGTAAATTGATATAAAAATAGAGGACGTACGAAATACAGTCCGTGCTCTGTCGACTGTAGCGAGCATATTAAATTAATGTTACCACCCGAAGAGTCTGACCGACATGCAGAGAGGACAGGGGATCGGGTCCTGTTTTCTCTAACGAGGTTTGAAAGGGCCGGTCAATTAGTCCTGTCGTCAAAGTCAGAGAGCCCATGGATTGCAACAACTACCGTTGGATCATGCTTCTATTCGTGTCGGGTAAAGTTCTCCTCTTTGAGAGAATGAAAGATAACGAGGACACCTTTCTCCGATATCAACAAGATAACTTCCAAAGGAACAGATCCAAAGCCGACCCCCCCCCCCCCCCAAAAAAAAACCCCCGAATATGTGCATCATATATTTAGGGAGCGATCACCCGAGTGGAAGTCTCCCACCTACATACTGTTGAAGACAGGAAAAATAGAACTGACACTTCTAGATCAATTGGACAACCTCGACTTTACTGACAATCTGGCTCTCCTCTTGAACAATTGCAACCAGATGCAGGATAACACCACTCTACTGGTAACACTGGGATGGGCCATGAAAACAATGCTCACAAAGATTAGCACCACTTCTAATAACTCTATTTAAATGGACAACGAAGTGGGATCATATCTGGTAAGTGAAGAAGACAAACAGGGAGGTATAGACAGAGAGAGACGTAACGCCAGAATAGAAAAGCCTTGGTAGCCTTTCTTAGAACATGAATTCAGTCATATGGCATTTATCTTTAATTCCAATATCAAGTCAGTTCTATTGTACAGCTCGGAGACTTTGTAGCAAATGACCAGAAAAGATCAGCAACGAAGGACTGTGGCAGAGAACAGGACATGATCCAGTTTATTAGCAGATCATGAAGCGGAAGTTAGGCTTTATTGAACATTCAGTTAGAAAACCTTCATCTTGTCTCTGGAGACTGACCCTGACATTGAACTCTCAGAGGATAAGGATGAGAGACAGACCAAGAAACACTCCGTAGAGTGGAACGACGTGTAATGAATAGGGATGTCCAGATCCGATCAGATTGAGGAGTTTCCTCAATTGCCTACGCTCAACTTGAATGACTTTTGGTGACTCCGCTGGAATCATCACTGGTGAGAATTTAATATTCGAAACAGTGATGATTCATGGAAATTGGTTTGTAATTTTCGTCAAGAAGGTATAGAGTTGGAACCCTTCGACATTATTGAAGCAATTTAGGGTCATAAGTAAACTTGTATCTTTTTATGTATCTCCTTTGTATTAGATGTATCAAGGTACTTTGATGTTAATATAATTAAATTGCAATTTCATGTAACCTCTGGTCTGAATCTGGACAGAGAAGATATCTTACTTTGATATTTGGTACAATTTTGATGTGTCTCCTTTGTATATGATGTATCAGGGTAGGACTGACTGTAGGTTGAGTCTGTAAGGCTCTCATCTTGGGATTTAGCTTCCACCTGCAATTGATAACAATAAAAATTCCAATTTTGTCCATGAATTAGCAACACGAGGACTTTGAAAAAAATTCATGGTTATCTTATCGTCTTTATAATAGAAGGAAAATTGACTTACTTTCTGGGATGTCCTAGAAGAAATGATACGATGGTTTCAAATATTGTAGATCCTACGGTCCATGGAATGTAGTTCAGGAAAGCTCTACAGGCATACAGATCCGTGGCTCTACCCGCAATGTAGTTAGGATAAATCCAAGCACCCGAACGTGTACTCAAATACACTGATTTACACCTTTTTTCAATAAAATATACAGGAATGAATAAATGGATGGATGGATGGGTTGATGAATGAATGAATGAATAAATGAATGCATGAATGAATGAATGAATGCATGAATGAACGAGTCCACTATCCGTTATCAATACGTTAATCAATCAACCAGTAACATGAATGAGTGAAGCAATAATGCATTAGAATAAAGGTATTGTGTTGAGGTATGTATAATTGAGGTTGTTCAGACCTTCCCTCTGAAGCACAGTTGGTGGCGACATCTACACCACTGTTACCAATACCAACAACCAGAACTCTCTTTCCCTCCATGCCGTTGGTAACAGCGTCTTTGAAATCAACACTGTGAATTGCCTTCCCTGTTATAAATTAAAGTTTTGAAATATCTTTAAATCCATTTTATATCACACGAAGTAAATTATTAATACAATGTGTCGTACACAACACAAATGAAGTAGATGGATGACTAACAGAGACATCTTTAAAATTTGCGTGTAAAACATTCGAACACAGCTCAGACATAGTCTACATAGTTTTCATGGATACGTTCATACGTCAAGGAAAAGCTTTCACAAAAAATCAAATACGTACACAGGTGCATAAAAAATTCAGCTAAAAGTATATCACTCTAATTAAGGATTTAAGCTCCACATTTTTAAAATTAGACTGCAAATGTATGTAAAAACATCAATGTTCTGTGATATGAATTATGTGATTATATTCAAAAGTAGTGCCCGGGAGAGATTGGTGAGTGGCAATCCAGATAAAAAGCGTACTCGTCGGCTAAAGTCCAGACAATGGGAAAATTCGCAGACTACTAAACTTCTATTTACAGGGAAAAGTTCCCTATAGATTCACAAATTCCATATACTAGTACCTGTAAATGTGTCCAGTCCACTGAATGACGCTACAACGGGTTTGGCGTGGTGCCCAGAGGCTACAGCCACGTATCTGGCCTCGTAAATTTCCTCAGAATCCGTGGGCTCACCATCTTCACCCAGTATCTGTGTTGTCACCCGCCATCCTAAGTTGTCCCCTGTAAGATGATGATTATAACCATGAGTTTTATCGATTCCGTCCTGTCGACGGCGGATCCAGGGCATCCTTCCGGGTCTAGAGTGGGAAGTTTGCCTTTTTTGACCGAAAATTGTCCAAAATATACGGTTTGGGGAATAAAGGGGCCACTAGGTAGAGCATTACAGGTTTATATCACTTCTACGATACTTCAATATCTATTTGTAGAGTATGAAACATGATCGACAAATTCATTATCCATTTTTGTATCATTATCATCTTTTAAATTTCAAGATAAATAACTCCTATATTTTAGTGTTGCTTCCTATCTTACTCTTATCTATGAGTTTGACATTCTGAACAAGATACTTTTATATAAAGGAAATCATATACATATATTTATACCTGTTTGTTCTAATTTGGTGACTTTTCTACGAAATTTGATGTGTTCTCTCAACTGAAAGTGTTTAGTATAGTCTAGGATATACTTTGCCATATCCGAGTGATGTGGGAAGTCCGCTGTCTCGTCCGGAAATGGAAAATCCGAAAAACTGTAGTTATACTTTGATACATTGCTGAAAATACCAGGGAGGTGACGTTTATCAATTCTTGAAGTTTGAAAAATCTAAGAGATTATATATATATTTTTATTCAGGTTTCAGGTTGGTTTAATAATTATATACGTAGAGCCATATGAATAACTTGGCACGCACAAAGTTTTGTTGGAATATTCCAGGGGGAGATTACTTAAAATTACCCCCTCGCCAGCCCGCCCCCCCCCCCCCCTACTGTAGATTCGTGGTTACTATTTCAAATCTATACCACATGACACAGTCATTCTCACCCTTAATGTTTAATCAATTGTGTTTGCTAATAGAGTCCTGCTAATCCAAGTGATTGCTTCTTCTTACAAAAAAGTCATTCTAAAACACAACGACTTACTGAATAACGTTTTTCCTCTCAATTGTCAATAATTCATAATATTTTCAAAATCTTTTTATGAACATTGGTCAAATTTACTTTAAAGTGCTATTTTGAAGGATGAAATTGAAACTATTTTAAATATTACTAACATGTGAGTGAAGCGCATTACACCGTAGTCATGCTCCCTAAAAGTCCAAAGTCCTCCGACTTCACTAGTTCTCTCCAGGACTATAACTCGGAATCCATCGTCTCTCAGACATTTAACAGTCGCAAGTCCTGATATTCCGGCTCCGATGACGATCACATCCGTTTTTATATTTTCTATCGACATATTTATTTTTAAGCTACTAAATCAAAGGCACGTACAAGTCCCTTTTATCTACGTGTAACTTATCAGGACCACGCCATAATAAATAAAAATTCCCTGTGCGATAGCGTCACATTTTGGACTTTACAGTAGTTTTATCTCTTCAAGTTGATGATAAAAAAGTCCTGCTTTGAATCGATAAAAAGACGCGAGGCATTGAAGAAACATAAATCTGGAACATAACTGATTGATTCTCTCTCTAATTTTCATTTATTTACATATGTACCGTATTCATTTATCCATACTTTCTTGCTAGTTCTTTCTTACTCATGAAATCACGTTTTTACTGACTGACTGCCTGTGAAAGAGGCACTGGCTCTGCCACTGATATACAAGTCACTCACTCACTCACTCACTCACTCACTCACTCACTCACTCACTCACTCACTCACTCACTCACTCACTCACTCACTCACTCACTCACTCACTCACTCACTCACTCACTCACTCACTCACTCACTCACTCGCTCGCTCGCTCACTCACTCACTCACTCACTCACTCACTCACTCACTCGATCACTCACTCACTCACTCACTCACTCACTCACTCACTCACTCACTCACTCACTCACTCACTCACTCACTCACTCACTCACTCACTCACTCACTCAAATTTCGTCACTTGAAAATATATTGGAAGGGGTGGGAGGGGAGGAAGGGGACCGAGGAGGGGATAGATAGTACCCCTTTTGTCCGCCCCGCCCCGCCTCTATCCCCCCCTACTCGGTTATATGTAATTTCTTTGAGAACAAATTTTTCACGTACTTTCGTACTGTACTGTATTTCAACAAGACCTTATAAACAGAGTCCATGATCGTAATGTTTAGTTTTGGACAACCCTGTACAAAGTCGATGAATGATTTTACTTCCGCTTCTGCGCTGTCGTTCATTTGAGATTTGACAATCGTGAGACATAGAACTGGACTAAGCTGAGGTTTGTTAATTTTTCTATTGTTCAATACTCCGTCGTGATAAAGAATAAGTGTTAGATGTAATCTAACACACCATGCCAAGCGTTTCGTTATAGATTCATGACAAAATTTGATATCTGGATCGAATTGTCTATGACGACTTACATTTTCAAAGCTGACAGGTGCACTTGACTTGTGCAGTTTTGATGTTTAGCTGTCAAATATTTTTAAGTACCTTTCAACATATACAGGACAAACCATTTGCTGGTGCTTTGCAATATGAGTAATTTTAGTCTCGTAATTCAGAACAGAGGAAATTCAAAATCATGAAATAAATTGATAAGAAAAGGTTTTTCTCCCACTTAAGACTGAGCACAGGATCCTGGAAACTGTCGTTTTGATAGAGAAAATAAATTATTGTTCACTACCTCATTCCTCTTTGTTCATATGGTAATACACAGAGGCATGTGTGAACAATAATTTATTTTCTCTTTTAAAATGATAAAATGACAGGTTCCTGTGCCGATTCCTATGGACTAAGAACTCTCATAGGGGTAGGGCCACGAGACCCCTAAATCGGCCCTCGATTTTTCACTAGAAATAAATTTCATGAGAAATACTTGGTATCTCTCATGAAAATACACGAATGTCTACCGCTTTTAATGAAAAGAAAAATATCACCAAACAAAGTGCCATTTAACTGTAATGACGTCATGAATTGAAGTCATTTTGACGTTTATATTGACACAATATGGCGAAAATTGCTGGGAATTTTGTTTTTTGTCAAAGAATTCAATGTGGCCGCATGCGTTAACTGAGACAAAATGTTAATGACAAAAGGATATAATGATAATCTTTCACATATAAATTTTCCATCTTTAATAGTTAATACATGCGGCCATTGCTAATTTAATAGAAATATGCAGTTTTTACATCAATTTCGAGAAATATGACAATTTTGGGGTTTTCAAAGGTCTAAAAGGTATTGATCAACGCAATATTTACATAAGATAGATTCGTAATTCAGTAGAAAACGTTTCAAAATGTCAAATAACTGTTGAAAATTCTATGAAGTACAATGTTGAAAATTAGGGCCAATATCAGGCTTCGTGGCCCTACCCCTTTTCCTGGGATCGAGATTCAATTAATCTCACCCTCTGATGTCATCGATCTCACCCTGTGATGTCATGGCTACCAAAGGGATGTTTTGGAGGTAAGGCAACAAAGAGGTAATTATAAAGCAGTGTCTGCAAAATTCATCGGACCGTGTCCGTCAGAGTGTCAGGACAAATTTTTGATCGGTCATATGTTCCTCATTTTTAACTGATGGACCGAAAGGTCTGATGTAGGTTTTGGAGCTTGATTTTCATTCAGTTTTTCTTGTCACTTATTTTACTCTTAAATCATTATTTTTGCAAAAATAATGGGAAAATTTTATGTTATTTTATTCTGCAATGAATTAAACATTAAACTTCTTTAAAAAAAAGTACTTGAGGGGCCAGCTCTAGGTTGATTTCTCTCTCGTCTTAATTTTCAGTCAGACAGAAATAACTTAGGTAATGTGTACAGCTTCCATATATCACCTGTTGATGTCTTACAGGCAGGGGTATAAAGTGATGCAACTGTCAGTCCATCTATATGTCCATGCTACATGTGGGTTCCGGACATTGATTCCTTCTTTCTTGAATATACATGTAGCTTTTACACTAAAAAATGAAGGTCAAGCTCCAACATGGGTCTTGTTGCTCACTTATGCACAGAGGGATGCCCTTTGAAATTGAAACTTAAAAAAAAACTCAACATTTTGTGGTTTTCAGTTAAATAGGCCAGGTGGGTGTATCGTTGATCCTTTGGTCATTTTTTTTTTCATTTCATTTTTATATGATTGCAGAATCTACACAAGAAGACCTTTGTGTCACCCCACAGTTTGGCAATGCCCTTGTTTGGGAAATCCCCCAAAACTCCACATGAGCTGGTTAAGTCAGTAAAAGAGTCGTTGAATGCCTTGGTCAAGTGCACGGCCGGGGAAAAGAAGACAGACAAGGTAAGTTCAGGAACGATTTCCAGTATTTATAAATCATATATTTGAGAAAGATTTTGTAGAATTTCATTTAACCCATTGTAAATGAATCTGATTGAATGAATTTTCTCTGAAATCCATTGACTGATTTTACACTTAATACTGTAACTTGGTGTAAGAAATGAAGGTGTACATGTAGGTGTGTCCATGGCTTATACAGTCTGGTTGGTTTGTGTATAAATTCCATGAATAGCGAAACAATTCTAAAAAAAAAAAGCATCTTCTTGTAGACTTACCAAAGTGTATAAGCCATGAACTCGCCTAAGAAAACCTTCTTTTCTTATCTTTACATTCTGAGAAACAATTATAAATACTTGTATCTCCTTCACATCTTGACATGTTTCCATTGTTGATGAATTCACATTACATTATATATGTATAATATCTACATCTTTAACATCTCCATGGTTTAAACTTTCATTAGCTGAGTTGCAAAATGCCGCTCTTAATTTGTTGTGAGACCGGAAGACAGGTGTGTGTCTGGGCTGGCGGTCGGCCTTCAACAATTGGTTTCTGGACTATAAGTAAAGTATGACAGATGCTAGTGCAATGAAACTTCATACACTTTAAAAAATACTCACTATGAGTCAAGGATGACCCCTATTGATTTTGGGGCAAAAGGTCAAGGTCATAGGACTCTGATGATTGAAAAGGGTTTCAGGACCATAAGTCAAGTATGGTAGAGGCTAGTGCAATGAAGATTCATACACTTACTCACTTTGAGTCAAGGATGACCCCTATTGATTTTGGGGTCCAAAGGTCAAGGTCATAGGATTCTGATGATTGAAAATGGTTTCCGGACATTAAGTCAAGTATAATAGAGCCTAGTGCAATAGAACATCATACACTTACTTCTTTGAGTTTTTTTTTTTTTTTTTAGGAATTTTAGAAATGTTCTCAGTAACTTGATTATATGTTGTATAGTGTAATTTCAGGCATCTGAGGATTTCCACAAGAATTTAGGTGCCTTGAAGTTTTATTTATGTGGGGGAGAAGACGATAAAGAGCCCCATTCAGAGCAAGTTGTCGCCCTTTCTCAGGAATTGAACAAAACCGGCCTCGTTATCAGCCTGATTCAGAATCTGAGCAGAATTGACTTTGAGGTAAAATTTGATACTCTGTAATCCTGCTTCATTAAATTAGAGATCAACCCAGGTGACCATGCTGAAAATAGACAGTTAACTCAAATCTTTTGTCATATATACATGTATGAGTCTTAACAAGAACATACAAGGGCTGATTGATAAGTTGTGAGCCTCGGTTTTCTGTGATGCAGACACTTCTTTTTACTGACCGTAAGTTTTTACTTTTCAGGAATTATCTAAGAGATTAAGTGGAATAAAGCCTTGGAAAGAGGCATCAAATTTGACTATTTTCTTTCACCCAATTCAGTATAAATCTTTGATCTTTATCAGACAAACAAAACAATCTGAAGAAAGATTTCAAACAATTTACATTAACTTCAGAATTTATAATGATAGAAATATAAAGTTCAAAGTATTGTGATACTATCGTATCGCAACCCCATATTGTGATACTACATGTATATCCAATGGTATACGTATACACAGCCAATTGTGCCTCACATGAAATTCATATGAAATGAGCATCATGTAAATTTCACATGAAATTTCATGTAAAATTCATATAAATTTCACATAAAATTTATGTGAAAAATATTTCACATGAATTTCACGTAAATTTCCTTCACATGAATTTTTTTACGATAAGTGACCTTCACAGGAAACTGAATTCACATAACATCCATGTAAAAATCTTTACATGAATTTCATGTGAAAAATTTCATGTAAATTTCATGTTCGTGCTCGTTTCACATAAATTTCATGTGAACTTTCATGTAAAGTTCATGTAAATTTCACATGAATTTCATATGAGGCACAATTGGCTGTACATTGTATAGGGTACCTGGCAATACTCAAGCCTAAATATAAGATATAGGAAAGAATGTTATTACTTCCCCCTACCATATTTGTTTTGTTTGATTTGCACTGATTAATATACATGTATATCTACTTTCCTTTTGTTTCAGGGGAAGAAAGATGTAGTTTGTATATTCAACAATCTTCTTAGACGTCACATTGGCACTCGCACACCAAATGTGGAGTACATTGTTACAAAACAAGACGTTTTATTTGACCTCATAAAAGGGTAATATTTTACATATCCCGTTCCAGTTCATGAGAAAAATTCAATCAGCTTATTTTTTCTTGCGACAATTTTTGTGGTAAATTTTGTCAGATAATAACTATATCTTTTAAATGTTGGCTAATTGCCTTTATCCTTAAAGTGTTTAGATTTTGAATCAAGACAAAAGCGTTTTGGGACTTTGTTGCCTTCAGTAACAGTATTTCATTAAAAAATCTTTATTATTTCATGCATAAATTTTGTTATTTTTGTTATTTATTAAACAAATCACTTTCCATTTCATTGCATAGGTATGAAAACCCAGACATCGCCCTAATATGTGGGCAAATGTTGAGAGAATGCTGTAGATATGAAGCGTTGGCCAAAATCATGCTGTATTCTCCTGAGTTCTACAGATTTTTTGATTATGTAGAAGTGTCAACGTTTGACATTGCTTCAGATGCATTTTCTACTTTTAAGGTTTTGTATATTTTTCAAATAACAAAAAAAAAGATATGTTCATGATTTGAATAATGATTTGAAAAATGAAAGTTAGCATATTAAACATTTGAAAAAGTGCATTTATTTGCAAGCTGTGACAAATGTCCGGGGAGCTAATGTTATAGCCTTATCATCAGCATAATTTGTGTCAGAGGTTGCGTGGACAAAACTTTAACTTGGGCTATATCTCTTGAAGTATAAGGGGTAGGGCTTTGATATTTATGGCCAGACCCTTCATTCGGTACCTTGACTTTAGACCTAGTGACCTTGACCTTGAAGTTTGACCTACTTTTAAAAAAACTTTAACCGGGCCTATATCTCATGTACTAGTGTTGTAACAATAGTCGCCGCTATCGTCGCTGAAACTAAAGAGGTGCCGGCTATTGATAATTGTATTGAAAATCGATTGTCGCTATTGAAGTTACTTTGACGCAATTTCCGCTATTTGGGACCATATTGGCTCTAGAAAGAAAAAGGAAGGCCTTCCCTCTCAAGCAAACTTCAAGATTTTGTTATTAAGAACAAGGAATGTTCCATCATTTAATTCATTTCCGTGATTTTAATTAAAAATCAGATTCTTAAATCACAAGCACTGAGTTTTCTCCCTCTTAAAAGACACAGAACATTGAACAATTTTAAACAAGGAAAAAGTCCAAGTATTCCGATTGTGATATCGATTGTACTCCTCTGATTGTTTCCGATAATCAATAGTAAAATTTTTCCGATTTTACAACACTATCATGTACTATAAGGGGTAGGGCCTTTATATTTCACATATGGATTCCTCTTGACCAGACCTTTCATTTGAAATCTTGACTTTTGACCTAGTGACCTTGAAGTTTGACCTATTTTTAAAAAACTTTAACCTGGGCTATACCTCATGTGCTATAAGGGGATGGGCTTTAATATTTCAAATGTGGATACCTCATGACCAGACATTTCATATGGGACCTTGACTTTTAAACCTAGTGACCTTGACATTTGTAACTTTTAAAAACTCTAACCTGGGCTATATCTCATTTACTATATAGGGTATGGTTTTGATATTTCACATGTAGAAACCTCATGACTTGACCTTTCATTTGAGACCTTTACTTTTGACCTAGTGACCTTGAAATTGACCTTTGACATACTTTTAAACTATAAGGGGTAGAGCTTTAACATTTCACATACAGATTCCTCATCACAAGAGCTTTCATTTGATACCGTGACTTTTGACCTAGTGACCTTGGTCTTGACCTTCTTTTAAACTGTAAGGGGTAGGGCTTTTAAAAATACGTTTATAAATTTTTTTTTTCATTTTTGAAAATATGTTGCGGGAAATCTGAAGAAAATTTAATTACATGTAATTTGGTATGTCTTTCAGATAATTTCAATTTGTTATTTGATCGAAGTAAGCATTCTAAAGGTATTTAGTGCCCAAAATAACTTTTAAATTCACAAAGACTTGTATAAGAATGTTATTATGTATCTTTTTCAGGAGTTACTGACAAAACATAAAGCTCTCTCGGCAGCTTTTCTGGAGAGCAATTACGAGAGAGTATTTGGTAGTTATCAGCGTTTACTCAACTCCGATAACTATGTAACGAGGAGGCAGGCATTAAAGGTTTGTATTGTAACTACAAAATACATACATATACGAGTCAAGATGCATTCACATGATGTCTGTTTGTATGGTAATATTTGAGAGTTAGATACAGCATACAGCTTAAAATTTGAACAGTCTTATTCTTGTGTTCATGAGATACATGTATGAGATAAAATTAACAAATTTTGAATTTGTCCACAAATTCCTGATAAAAAAAAAACCACTTTGCTTTGTTTAAAGTATTCTAAGTCATGTACAGGTATGTGTTATTCACTTGGTTAAGTTAAGCTCTCTGATTTTTGGCAACATGTAGGAGAATTTTTTCTCCTAAAAGTGAAGATAGAAATGATGGTGTATACATGTATATACTTTTTATTTAACCTTGATGATTTTTTATTTCCAACATTGATGAAAAAATGCACTGTAAACGTAGAATCATTCATGATGTATTAACCTTCGTTATATTTGCAGTCAGCTTCGTAATGCGAAAGTTTGTCTCATTGAAATTGAATACCAAATGCATAACTCAATGTTAGGGCTGAGTATTGCGGGTCAAAGGAGCTGTTAAGATAAGGGCTTGATTTAGCCTTGAAATCACTCGATTATTTCTCGTGCGCTGTCCTTCTATTTCAGGTAAAAATTGGTCGGGATTAAAATATGAAGTATTAGAATATTCTAGTAGGTATTTTATTTAAATAGATTTGGTGAAAGATGTTATAATTAGGGTTGAAGAGGCAGGGGTACTGATTAGAGAAAACGTCAAATATGGAGCGAAAATTAACAAAAATGCATTAGTTTACACAAATTTGATGTTTATTATACTTCTCTACCTTTTACTGTCAAACTTGGATAGGAGAAATTAACCTTGATGTTATTATATCAATATAATCGGCAAAAATCGCAATCCGGAAACTGAAAAACTGATATATTTCGTATTTATCAGCCTTCATATGTAGCTTTCAGGCGCGAATTATGCACAGTGTAGAAATAGACAACTTTCTCGTTCATTTCCTTCCGAACAATTAATCATTTGATCAGAGCACACTCTGAATAGATTGTTACATGATATTTAAAGAAAAAATGGCAATTGTAATTTGTTTCACCGCTCTAAATACTGATTCTAAAATAGTCATCCATCCCCCCTTTTTTTCGTTTTTCGCCTGTGGGTCATTGTTCCCCCCCTCGGTTCAGAACCCCACTTGGTCAGAAAATGTGTTTTATTGATATACGACTTTGGTAAAAGTTGTATTCTGAACCGAGGGGGGGAACAATGTTGTAGAAAAACTTTTCCGTTTTCCATTGATTTCTATAGGAAAAACGCTTATTTTGGCCCCCAAATCGGTCATATTTTGAATTATTTATCCAACCTGATAGAAGATTCATAACTGTACCAAGTAACTTCTTATTTTTACCGAAAATTTTTCTCAATATTTACATTTTGAAATTTCGACTTTTCAGGGCAGATTTTAGGCCTTATCTTAACAGCTCCTTTGTATTGAGATATATTGAGATATTTGAAAAAACTTTGTTATATATTGCAATATTTTATGGCATCGAGATTCCTTATGATTTTCATTTTCCTTTCTCAATTTTGCTTTCAAAATTTTATTAAAAATCTTGGAAGGTCTTCACAAAGTAATGATGGACTTGTGCAGCAGCAGACAAATCCTTCTAAAACATTCGAAGTAAATCATACATGCATGCATATATGGCCGAAAGAAATTAAAATTTATCCAAGTAGTAATGTGATTTTATGCTGGGACATCGGCGGACACTCGTGGACAGACAGTGAAAAAAGTCACTAGGAAACTTAAACTTCATTTAAAGTACCCTTATCAAATACAGGACAGGGAATTAAGGCAAACGTCCGTGAATTACAAGACACGTCCATGACATATTACGTGTAAACAATCTGCCAATCATGATCTAGAATCGAGCTAATATTGTCAAGTCTTTCTTGCAAATGAGTATTCCAATGATTATTCTTTTGCCCTTGACATGTACAGTGTGTTGACGTACATCTATTCCTTGGTATATATTAGGCTGTGTAGCATAGTACGGACATCTCATCGTGTTTTGCTAATCAGCAAATTGTAGAACTGATCATTATTTTATCATCGTTGTAATCGGACGAAACATAAAAGATAAGAGTTTGAATGAGCATGATGTAATTCAAGACGTTCTAACTTAACGGTCATACTTGTACATAAGAATCCGTCTTTTGCATTAATTTAAATGACCCTATTAAATAGAAAGATAAGAAATATCACCAAAAACCGGTTTTTGAAAACAAATACTGTGGTACGTATTGCGGCGCCTCGTATTGCAATATACCGATAAAACCGCTCAGCCCTACTCAATATAGGTGAATCCTCGGATTATTGTCCATGCCAAATGGTTTACTTTTATAAAGTTAAAACCGCGAGATAAAGTACCAGCGAATGATTCTACTTATACAGTCTACAGTCATTTTCAGGAGGAATTTTCAGGAATAACCATTTTCACAATGAAAAATTATTCAACATTTACATTTGCCCACTGCCTTGTGTGATTGTATGTGTTTGGCCATTTACAGTTGCTTGGAGAATTACTTCTAGACAGACATAACTTTATGACCATGACGAGGTACATAAGCAGTCCGGACAATCTCAAATTAATGATGAACATGCTGAGAGAAAAAAGCCGCAACATTCAGTTTGAAGCTTTCCATGTATTCAAGGTGCGTATAGCAAAAGTACTTATTTGTATAGTAAAAAAGTGAACTTGATTGTGTAATCATTGAAGTAAGGATAAAAGTACTTTTGAACTCTTCCTCTCTTTGCTTAAACAGTATTTACAGTATATGGGAGTTCTAATAATAGTAATATGACTTGAAATTTTCTTTCTATATGTTATAAAGCTCCAAGTGATTATTCTCTAACATGTCTCCCGTCTGAAAAGCAACACCTTCTATTCAACCACAGCATGAGCCCAATTTCTGAAAACCAGTTATTGGAGTCCACTAAATTAGAAAGTATATAATAATTGAAATGATAACTACTTACATATAGCTGTGCAGTAATTCCTCAAGTAGCATTAACACATTATATTATAACCTTGCTGCTTCACTGATCTTGAGAATTTGTATGTTTCATGTCATTTAGGGAATTGCTAGACAATAAACCATGGTTAGGTAGTTGGTACTTCTTAAACATATTTTCAGTTTTAATACAAGTGAAAGCAATGAGGATTAAGTAACAAGCACTTTAAACCAAGTTCTCTCCTCTTCTTTAGAAAAAAAATAAAAAGTAAAAGTTACCAAAGACCTTAATAAAGTTTTACACAGTGTTCATGTGTAATATGTGTACACAGTACCTCAAATTTTCTTGAATACATTTATTCAATATGGCGTGTAAGAACCAAGTTCAGTGATCTTACATCGCTGATCTGTAAAGCTTTATGTTCAAGAATTATCATGATTTGTAGCTTAAGTTGATTTTCCATATCACAATGACTACATGTATATACATGTACATTGTACATGTAATTATGAGACTTGAAATATTTTAATAAAAATGTACTAAGTTCAAAACCATTTTGTTTCTACCACATTTACTTTATGATAGGTATACTGTATATGTGGTTATTTTCGCTGGGGGAAATTTTCGCCAAAAACAAATCAACAGTATGCTGGGGGAAAATTTTGGCGAAATCGGGAAAATTCCCTTTAGTCGCGGGGGGGTATTTCATAATAATGTGATAATAATACAATTGCTAAAGGTGCAAAATTACCCCCGTGCGAAAATTTCCACGTTTAAAGTATATAAATACATACATGTAACAGAGGTTTCTCCATTATTTACAGGTATTTGTGGCGAATCCTAACAAACCAAAGCCAATCTTGGATATACTGTTACGGAACAAGGAAAAACTGGTAGACTTTTTAACCAAATTCCACACAGAAAGATCCGATGATGAGCAATTTAACGATGAAAAAGCATATCTCATAAAACAAATTAAGGAACTAAAAAGTGCAGACGAGGCTTCATAGTAATTGGAGGAACTTCATCATGTGCTTATGACTTATCGTGCCCCTAGGTGGTGTTGAGTTGTCTGCTCTTTGATATAGACGTACCATCCACATAAGACGTATGAGAGAAGTATATTAAGTCGGCGTATCTTGTGGTATATATAGAATAATTTAATGTTTATATATGTACATACATATGTATACATATAAGCTACAATTATATTTAATTGTCCATATTTTAGTACAAGGGAATAATCTGTGTTGTAGACAAATGATAAATAATTATCTGAAGTACATGAGGGGTCGGTGGTAGCCAGTCACAGCCAGGTTTTCTTGTCTAAGTTCTATTTAGAAAGGATATAACAAATCAATGATCCAAACAAAATTTGTATAGGATTTGCTAAGTCTTTACTTTAAGTGCTATATATACATGTACTGTACTACATGTAAAAAACATCCACTACAGAATTATGATGTTGGTTAGACATGAATCTACTGATCGCTGACATATTTTGTATGTTAAAGAGATTGTTTACAAGTATTTGACAAAAGTACAATATCAGAAATATGGAGAAATCATAAACATTGTATATGGCCAATGTCAGGATTCCTGATCAAGTAGTGTTCAAGTACATGAGTACTGCAATTTCAAGAACTAATACAAAGTGATTCTGGACGGTTTGTTAAGATCTTCATAATTTTACTTCGTTTTATCGTAGTTATTAAAGATCTGTTTATTGTTGTGTCTTCTTTGTATAAGCATGTATAAATGGCTGCACTGAACATTGACGGATAAAACTTAATCTGATGAAATTGAAGATTTTTTTTGTTTTTGGCAAACTTTTCAATTTACCTGTTTTAAAATTGTTAAAAGATACAAAGTAGTCTGAAAAAATTCACATTTGAATGTTGGTTCCTTGATCTGTTTTGATAATTCTGTTAAGCTTTTGTTTACAATACATGTACAGCGCACAAGATTAGTAAAAGAATTCCCGATATAGCAAGAAGTTATCTTCTAGAATTTTGTATCCAAACTGTTTTACGGATAATTTCTTTTGGCCTGGAATTATTTTGATTTGCTCGACTCCCTCTCTAGTGTTATAAACTACATACAAGTAACTTCTGTCTCAACTGTTGACAAGTTATATATCAATTTGGTACCAACCATGCTTTTATTAAACTCAAGAACATTTTTTATCGTTTAAAAACTATTTTTAACTAAAACGCTTTGCTTAGTTACTTCTTGTCTATTTATGTGACTGAATTGAGGAACTCTTCCATAACATTTTGTATCATGAATTGGCTTTGTAAATTTAGCGAATTCTCTTTTCAATTTGCTCACAAAAGCCTGATAATTTGCAGAATTTATTGCTTTATTCAGTTGTCATTTCGGAGAAAATCTTAGCGTCTCTATTACATCAATATGTCATAGTGTATAATCAGAAACATCCCTGGTTCCGTCCCTTCTTCCGTAGGATAAGCCATGTTCTTGTGTAACTAGCTAGGAAATGAAACCAGTGTAATCTAAGCTTAGAATGCCAATATGACATAACACATGCGATATTTTCTCACATTCTATTACCTCAAGTGACAATATGCCAACAGCATTCTTTGAGAAATCAGCAATCATTGATTGTGCAAGTACATAGTTACCCATATATGTACAGTGAAAAATGCAGATATACAATCAGTAAGAAAAATTCCAGTAATTTACCGGTAGGGGATGCTTCTTTCAGAAGCAAGGAATGATAATTGAATTTGTAACTATGTTTAACTTGCATCATTTATCATTTCTTGAGCATCTCATTATATTTGACAATAAGTCAATGTAAATTTTTTCAAATTATTTTCTTCCTTAATTCCTTGTGCAATGTAAAGATTAAATCTTCTTTTGCTTTAACGAAACTTGCATAAAATTATATTTTATTGTACTTAAAATGTGCTATATGAAAAATATGTGATGTGAATGTGCAAGAATTACATGTAAATTGTGATTTGAAATGAAGACGTAAATGTTGGTAATGAATTTGATATTTTTACAAAATATGTATGTTATAAAGATGAAACAAATGATTTTCTGTGCTTTGGAGAAAAATGAAAAAAATGAAGAATCACCACAATAATTTCATGTTCACTGAACTCATTATAAAGGTGTTGTTAAGTTTTTTTGTCACTGCTTGTTACCTAGAGAAATTTTTCATAATGACAATTTGTAGGTACATGTATTTAAAAGAGTTACAAGTAAGAGTTAAAAGAGCCTTCAATTGAATTAATGTATGATTGAAAAATGGGCTAATTTCGACGTTGAAAATTGTTTTATAAAATTACCTTATGTTTTTTGATTTAGAAGAATGGTTAATGATCAATAAATATAACAATTTTTCTTAAAAAAGAAGACTGCACCATTAGTTTTTCTTTTAATTGTTAGTTCAGGTTTAAATGTATTTATATATATTTTTTCAACTTTAAGGAAAGGGTCCAGAAAAGCATGAAAGTTTTTTTTTGTTTTGTTTTTGGAACCCCAAATGGGCAGTTTAGAGAAAGGAAATAAAAATGGAGGAAATATTTGTCAAATAGAAATTAAAAATTTAAAGCACCTTATTTTACTTTTCGACGAGTTGATGGACATTTATCATTTATTTAAAAAAAAAAAGTAATCCAAATTATAGAAACACTTTGACATTATGCTCCCAAGTATTCGGTAATTTCGAAGACTAGAGTTACTTTCCATTTGGGAGGGTATCTGACGTAGACTAATTGTGACCTCATGAAATTCTATGGAAACAGTCCCTAAACTATAGGAAATGACGGTACAAAATTGATGTTATAATACCATCCTCGTGATGCCATAATGGTTTTATGTCAGATACCAATTCAAATGGAAAACAACTCTGTATTTAGCAAAGACTCAATTACAATTCATAAGTTTTTTTGCATCTTTTCTTCATTGCCAAGAAGAAAACATAATTCAGAACTCTGGAATGCAGTCTCAATACCTATCAATGTCAGTTTTCTTACCTTATAAGGGATAGAATTTGAAAAAAAAAAAACATAAAAAAAAATGAACATGCATAACCAGGTATTTGTTCATGTCTGTAATTTCACAAATCATTAATTAAAAAAAAGTACGAGCATAATAAATCGTTATAAAACTAACAAAAATCTTTACTTTGATGTGAAGAAAATGTGAGTAGAATTTCCGCAGTGTCTGTTCTAAATTTAGAACAAAAACCAGTGTTTTAGCCTGTCCTAGATTCCAGATTTTGCATATTTTGTTTCCAGATTTTGCATATTTCAAATTTTGTCATATCGTTTGCTTAAAAAAAGAACATCATCGTACTTCCCTCCAGTTAGCTATTGGATGGTGTACTGGAATCTACCTGTCTATCCAAATTGTAAAGCAATGTGACATGGGATTTTGGAACATATTGAATTTCCCATACTTGTGTTTCCAAAGGGAAGTGCAGTTTTCAACTCTGCCTGTCTGTCCACCTGTCCCTCTGTCTGTAGCAATAAATGTCTCTAGGTTTTTCTCTGTAACTCTTAAAACTTTGTGTGAAGCTACAGAGTGAGGATTTACAGAATAAGGTGTTTTTGATGATACTGACCTACTTTTACAGGAGTTTGTGCCCTTAGGTTGTTTTTGTTGAAACTGACCTACTTTTACAGGAGTTTGTGCCCTTTGAATAAAGTTGTCATGTACTTTTCTCTGTCGCTGTTTTAGATTGATGACGTACATATTCAGTTTGCTTATGGCTGCTATCAACCTATTTTATGGGAGCTACCATCCTTGTGACAAAAATGGTTTTCAAGAATGTTTTTGACTTTACAAGAGTCATTTCACTTTTAAGAAAATTGGTTTTCAAGACTTATCTCATATTTGAATGTAACTTCCTTCTAGACTAGAAGACAACTTTTTGGATACAATTATTGCTTCTACAATACTCAATGTGCTTGTTCCATATTGGCCTTTACATACTGAGTGGTAATTACGCTTCCTTTTGGCATTTCATGATTCTGATATTTCTTACATAATACAAGAGACAGAAATTTCTTGTATTACAGTAACTGTAGATCTGTACATTAATGTATTTTGAAATATATCGAAGATATTCTCGTGTTGTCGGGGGCGTGAATGTTGCCCACGCGCATTTTGTTACTTATGGAGATAGGAATACTGTTGAAAAAAATCTTATAAAGTTCGTGAATTTTTATAAGATTTTTTCCCATGCACAGAACAAATAATATATCTGCTTTCGCTGAGTTTACAAGCGATTATTATACCCCTGCAAAAAAGTTGTGGGGGGGGGGGTGTAAACTGGATTCACCATGGCCATCTGTCCGTCCGTACGTCTGTCCGCGTCCGTCTGTCTGTAGACAAAAGTCATCGCAACTCCTAACAAACCAATCAATGGATTTCAGTGAAACTTTACACAATGAAAGATCATGATCTGTAGATGTGCATGAAGAAAGGGGATTGCTGTCGAAAAAGTTACACTTGAGTTATGGCCCTTGGACTTGGATTTTTCATGCATTTTCATTGTCAAACCTTGTCATCATAACTCCTCCCAAACCAATGGATGAATTTCAATGAAACTTTACACAATGATAGATTGTGATATGTAGATGTGCATGAAGAAAGGGGATTGCTGTCGAAAAAGTTAACCTGAGTTATGGCCCTTGGACTAAGAGTTTTCTTGCATTTTCAATGACAGACTTTGACAAACCCTGTCATCACTACTCTTCCTTTACCAAAGGATGGATTTCTATGAAACTTTACACAATGAAGAAAGGGGATTGTAGACGAAAAGTTTATACCAGAGTTATGACCCTTTAACTTGGAGATTTTTTACGTATTTTAAATGTCGCATCTTCATAAGGCTATCATATATCATACAACATTTAACATACTAAGTATTCTATTAGATATAGTGACCTTAATCCTGAATTATGACCTTATGTGAGAGAATATCCATGATATGAGAGAATATCCATGTGGAAAATTGATTGTCGGCTCATAAAATTGTATCTGCTTAGAAAAAATGTGCGGCGGGGGTATAATTCGTCCTTTAGGGCAGTTTTCATTACTTTCATTTCTACGATCAGTACAGGTTGTAATGGTGTTTAGTCCCAGAAATTTGAAATGGTAAGCTGTTACGGTGAACAGATCGTTACTATTATAATATAGTCCAAACAAAGGTAGGGTCCACATCACACCGGACCGTAACAAACACAATAGGACATCACTATAAAACCCCCGGTCATAATGGGGACATCCTACTTATCAAATGTTTGCCTAAAACTTAAGGCTGTCATCAACCCTTTATACAAAGAACAATTTATAACCCCAAATATTAAATTCAAATCAATTTCATACGTGGAATATAACAAATAAGTCAAGTGGGTTCAAAGGGAAAAAGATGACATTCATATCGTATTTCCTGAATATTTTCGCTCCTAAATGTTAAAATTTTACCTTACAGAGTTCGGTACAAGTAAAGGTTGTGACAATTAGCATACAAGTTTGATTATAACGGATGACATCTCCGGCTCAGGAACAACTATCTATTTTCTTGTCATTTTCATTCACCTGTGTTTAGATACTACATGTTTAGGATTGTCTAAGTGTAGTTTTTGCATATCGTCAACAGATTAAGAAATCGCCTAATTATTCTGGAGTTTTTGGCTAATCCACGCTGGGATTAAGGAAAGAATGAAAGTCCACTAAAGTCCGCACGTTATGTGGTTACGCTGGACGGTCCAGGTGAGAGAGGCTTAACATGCCTTAGATTATCCTTATGGTCAATTAGCCTTTTACTTACAGAGATTTTTTCAAGCGTGGGCAATGCTATTTTTCTCTTTCAAAAACCTGTTTGATGGAATGCTATCTATATTTTTGTTTCACGCGGACAGGTGTCTATTTATTATTTGACCACTTTCCAGCTACCGCACAGTTGGAGAGTGTATGTTTCTTGAACAAATAGAAAAAAATAATACATATGATACCTGAACCGCGATGAGATGAAAATTTATCTACCTTATGTATAAAAGTATGCATCTCCGAATGATAATTTGAGGGTTTAACATATTTAAAAAGCGCTTAGCGTGAAGCTATTTCAATCTCACCCTGGATCTTGAATTAAATGCAAGTGACTCGGGCATCTGTGACTGTGAAGAGAGGGTACACTGTCACGACTGGGTCCACCTGGTCGCGGTCACCGGTATCTGCAGGATTAAATATAAGGTAGGTCACTCGGCATTGGAACGAAAAAAATAAAATCCTGCGAAATGAAATCTAAAATTTCTTGACCGTCGTTTCAGTGACTCTAGGTTGAGGCGCTCAAATTCCAGACTACAGTGAAATTGCGATGGATTATATCTTTATGAAAAATTACGTGCATTTTATCAAGTTCTAGTTGATATGGAATTTCTTTTTCACTGTTGCGAATAAATCTTTTTCTTCTCTATCCGTTTTAAAGTTGGTCGTTGTGACCTGAATTCCTGAGATATTTTATGCTCATAACTTGTCTCCGCTGCCCATCCTTAATATCATAATCTCGGTTGAAAGCAGTAAAGTCTTTTCAATATATATCAATGCCATTTGGCTTATCCAATTTTCAAGACATGTCGATGCCATTTGGCTTAGCCAATGTCTCTAGTATCTTTTAGAGATTAAATGTGTTTAAAATATATCGTTATTTGCTATTGCATCGCTTCTAGAGGGTTTGCATCAAGGTTTCGATGTGTTACTTACGAAAAAATCTCACTAGACTGGAATATTTGCAAGATTAGATTTACAAGAATCCCATGAAAATGACCTTTCTGCAGGTTTGGTGACCAAGGTCAGTTTTGACGCGGCAATACGGATCTTCTCGATTAGATAGACTATTGTACGTGATAGTCCAATCTTATTATTTGAAGTTCGAGTAATTATCAACTCAAAACTTCGAAGTTTGGATGGAACCTCTTGTATAGCAGTTTCGCCATACGTGTCTGCCAGTTTTCTTTTCAAATCGACTGCACTGTATTTTGCCTGACCAATATGTGGAATCATGAAGAGTATATATCTGACCTTAAAAAAAAAAAAGGGGGGGGGGGGAGGGAGGTTTTGAGACCAAAGGTCAAGACCGACTTTGGTTTATTATACAAACGTGTTTCTTCATTTTCACTGTACCACTCCAATTTACATGTATTTGGTCAGTTTGTGTTGTCCTTGGAAAGGTACTTTATCGTATTGACTGAAGGGTCAACGTTCAAGGTCGACCTTTATTGTATGTAGGGCGATTACCTTCCAGCCCTGCTACAGCTACAATGATGACACAGGACAAAGTTGGCTAACTTGTTTGAAGGAGGACTACCAACTGATTTGTAAACCATGCAGAATTTTGTTGTTGTTGAAATTGACTCGTTTCAATTTTAAGTGATTCTGCTTTTGAATACCACTTGATGAATATCTTTGAAGTTTGGTTTCGCACTTCGTTTCACACTCTTTCAAGCCTCCCTAATCCAAATGGAGGGATGCGAAGACATCGTTTTGCCTGTCCGTTTGACTGGCTGTGAATCCGCGAAAAGAAACCTTTACCTACTTAGCAATAAGACTATTTATTATTGGCTCTTGACAGTGCTATTCTATCACACACGTGCATTCCGTGTGACAACAAATCTCTATTTGTACAAACTCTTTTTCTCCTGACCTTGACCTGGGAATTTGGGCTACTTTGGAAAACTAGGATTAATAGAAAAAAGGATTGGCCATAACTCTTGAATGACGAGTGATAGTGCTTTCCTATTTCTCATATATATTTAACTTCACGACCTTGACATTGGAGTTAGAAATGCATTCGTGTTTCACAAGCTCATCTTGTTTCCTACAGTGCGATGATTGGTTGTCGGTTTGAATTCAATTCGAGGGGGGGGGGGGGGGGGGGGCGGAGCTGGTAGTTTTTGACGTCGGATTGATTATTTCTTCTGAGGGTTCGTAGATGCGACTTCTTTTAAATATAGGGAACAGTGTTGAATTTGAAGGGAGGAGGACTCAGCAACCTACTGGTCCGTAAAAGATATATACATGTATTGCCATTTACTAACTTTAATTTATAGGCGGCCAAGTGATTCAAACCAAACTTCCATTTACTTCGATAACATTAAAGAGCATCATGTGTTGATACCTTATTGTCATGGTGGCCACCTGGGGCAGTAAGATCTTACTACAATATGACAGTTATGGCCAGTTACCTGTACTTACACCACACTATAATCACCTATACTGACTGTATCACCATATAAAAGGACTTTATCTGATATTGAGAAAGCATGAATGAATACTGAAATGAAAAGATGTGATGTAATACCGTGGATTATTGGTAGCACATGGCTTAACTTGCGGCGAACGAGGGCCTGAGAAGCTTCACGCACTTAGTCAAGACTCTCTTTTTTTCTCTTTCTCTCTTTGATTACTTGTTGAATTGATGTGAGTTTTCATCCATCTTGAAAATTGATTTTTTTTCTAAAAGATCTGTTGATAGTTGATTTGACATGTCCAAAATCTCTATGCGTCTCTTTGTTCTTTGCTTTGCAGAATGTCTCTGCTTCTCTTTGTGTTGCAATATATCTCTTGCTCTTTGTTTTACAGTATGCACCTGTGTCTCTTTGCTCTTTGTTTTGCAGTATGCTTCTGTGTCTCTTTGCTCTTTGTTTTGCAGTATGCTTTTGCGTCTCTTTGCTCTTTGTTTTACAGTATGCTTCTGTGTCTCTTTGCTCTTTGTTTTGCAGTATGCTTCTGTGTCTCTTTGCTCTTTGTTTTACAGTATGCTTCTGTGTCTCTTTGCTCTTTGTTTTGCAGTATGCTTCTGTGTCTCTTGCTCTTTGTTTTACAGTATGCTTCTGTGTCTCTTTGCTCGTTGTTTTGCAGTATGCTTCTGTGTCTCTTTGCTCTTTGTTTTACAGTATGCTTCTGTGTCTCTTTGCTCGTTGTTTTACAGTATGCTTCTGTGTCTCTTTGCTCGTTGTTTTGCAGTATGCTTGTGTGCCTCTTTGCTCGTTGTTTTGCAGTATGCTTGTGTGCCTCTTTGCTCTTTGTTTTACAGTATGCTTCTGTGTCTCTTTGCTCTTTGTTTTACAGTATGCTTCTGTGTCTCTTTGCTCTTTGTTTTGCAGTATGCTTCTGTGTCTCTTTGCTCTTTGTTTTACAGTATGCTTCTGTGTCTCTTTGCTCGTTGTTTTGCAGTATGCTTCTGTGTCTCTTTGCTCTTTGTTTTACAGTATGCTTCTGTGTCTCTTTGCTCGTTGTTTTGCAGTATGCTTCTGTGTCTCTTTGCTCTTTGTTTTGCAGTATGCTTCTGTGTCTCTTTGCTCTTTGTTTTACAGTATGCTTCTGTGTCTCTTTGCTCTTTGTTTTACAGTATGCTTCTGTGTCTCTTTGCTCTTTGTTTTACAGTATGCTTCTGTGTCTCTTTGCTCTTTGTTTTACAGTATGCTTCTGTGTCTCTTTGCTCTTTGTTTTACAGTATGCTTCTGTGTCTCTTTGCTCTTTGTTTTACAGTATGCTTCTGTGTCTCTTTGCTCTTTGTTTTACAGTATGCTTCTGTGTCTCTTTGCTCTTTGTTTTACAGTATGCTTCTGTGTCTCTTTGCTCGTTGTTTTGCAGTATGCTTCTGTGTCTCTTTGCTCTTTGTTTTACAGTATGCTTCTGTGTCTCTTGCTCTTTGTTTTGCGGTATGCTTGTGTGCCTCTTTGCTCTTTGTTTTACAGTATGCTTATGTGTCTCTTTGCTCTTTGTTTTGCAGTATGCTTATGTGTCTCTTTGCTCTTTGTTTTACAGTATGCTTATGTGTCTCTTTGCTCTTTGTTTTGCAGTATGCTTATGTGTCTCTTTGCTCTTTGTTTTACAGTATGCTTGTGTGCCTCTTTGCTCTTAGTTTTGCAGTATGCTTCTGTGTCTCTTTGCTCTTTGTTTTGCAGTATGCTTCTGTGTCTCTTTGCTCTTTGTTTTACAGTATGCTTCTGTGTCTCTTGCTCTTTGTTTTGCGGTATGCTTGTGTGCCTCTTTGCTCTTTGTTTTACAGTATGCTTATGTGTCTCTTTGCTGTTTTTTTTTTTTGCAAAATCAGTATTATACATTAAATGAAATTTTGATTATTCTATGTGTATGAGCATCGCTGACTTGACTTTTCGAAGTGCTTCAGTTTTAGCTTCGCAGTTATCTATCCAACTCAACACTTTTTTTCTGTAAGAAAATATAGTTTTAGAGATTTGATTGGCTTTTGCAGTTACGAGATCTCTAAGTTTTGATAAAACGAACGAAAGAAGGGGAAAAATGAAATAAATCTGTCAATGAAATAATCTAAATATTACGTCTAAATACATGATTACATGTACGACCGACTTCTACGTCTCGATTACACAATAGAATTAACACTGCGGATCTTTCCACACGATTACCCCCTTTTATTCAGTCACTTAATTTACAGACCAAAAATACCGGTATTTTTCCCCTTATCTGTTCAAATTATGAAACTTAATTGGCATGGAGGACTATGCATATGCAATACGGATATAGATCTATACAAATATAACTAGTAGGAACGGCGTGGGGGTGTGTGTTTCATATTTTCGAGTCTCATCTGTTGATGAATAGGTTTCAAATAACTGGTTTTGGAAGTTAGAACGAACTGCTCGGTTGAATAAAGGCTGAATAAAGGGAGAGGGCTTCACCGGCTTTCTATTCACCTATTTCTGACTTGTGAATTGGGGTAGCTAGATTTCTTTTGCACCTTTATCAAGCTACTTTGATTGCAGTGAATTCTTGGGGAGATAGCCATATTTGAAAGGTAAGGGGATATTTTCCTAATGCGGTTTGTTAGTTTTTTATGCACTTTTTCTTGATTGAAGATTTATAAAAAATCCCGCAAAATTCAGATTTTTTAAGGTGAAATTTAAAATTCATATCATCATATTATATGTCCTTTTACAATGGTGTTTCAGCTGTCAAAGTTTTTGCGTTATACATTCGAAACGATAGTATCATAGTAATGTTGCAATATATACATAAGCAAATAAGTTATTACTTAATGTATTAATATGTATGAATATGTATTAGATATATGAATATTCATAGGTCTTGATTTGATTTGAATATATGTATTTTCACTGTCGAGATTTGTGCTAATATCATTACACCGTGAATCAAGGGGTGGGGGTGGCGGCTGTCTTTGAATTTGCAATAAAACAAAATCCCCAACCAACTTATTTTCCAGTATTACGAATTTAATAAACCATAGGCTGGATCCTCTCCTCCAGGAAAGAATCAAGATGTCTAAGAAACAGTAAGGTTGCAATATTTTTGTTATAAATGTAGATCCAATAATTATGGCTAGCATCTCTTTGGACGGTCCTTCTACCAGGTATGGTCTCTGTTTGAAATTCTCCCATTATGTTGTTTGTCCAAAGTAAGTAGGCATTGTGTTCATATGATTGACTATAAACCATTACACACGACCATGATATGATGTACAAACTAGCTTATGTATTGACATTTATGACAAAAGTATTGCTAAAGAAACGATGCCTTTTGGTAACACAAGAAAAGCTCATTACCAAAGACATTAAAATGCGAAAGAATGATCTCAATAGGCTCATAGGCTCCAGTTTGTTCTCTGGCTTGCTAATCATTGTTATTGCTTCAAAAAGGAACTGTTGATGAGAAGAAAGGGATTCTTTACTGATACCAAATGTCGGTAAGAACAATAACTGTTACAAAGAATTGCCCAAAGGTGGCATGTGATAAGTTCTAGGTAACAATTTCAGGATTGGCAGAATGCACCCCTTTCCTCTTTACCGCGTCATAGTGATTTTAGAGTATTGATTGCTTTCTATTTAACCGATTTTGCATATTATTTTGGCAGGTAGGCAAAATTTAAGGTGAGGTGACCTTTCTGCAAATAGCAGAAACGGCATAGAGGTTGCTACGTGTTTGTTGCCCCTAAAAGGACCTGAAACAAGGATTCGTACCAAACAACATGGCAAGGTCTTTTCATGCGCATATGTATTGAATTTCTTTTACCTGGGGGGCGGGCACAGTCTGGCCAGGAGGGAGGCCTGACCTGTAATTTGGAAAATTATGAAAACAATGATACGCAAGATTTTGGCAACATCCAGGGAAGGAACTGTTGACCAGCGAGATGCCCCCTTTCTAAATCTGCTTATGAATTTTAGTTGATGAACGACGAATGTTTTTTTTTTTGTGTGTACGAGCAAGTGAATGTAATTTATTCCTTCTGTTGCTGCTCGGGGGGGGCAAAAGTGCAGCTTTCAAGTGTCTTCGCCTACTCACAAAACATTTTACCTAATAGGGGACCATTTCTGTCAGACGATTACGGGTAATTTGCTTTCTTCTATAAGAAGTTCATGGCCGCTAGCTCTACCCTGAAAACCTCGCCTATTTTCCCGTAAATGGTGATTTACACCTTGATGAATCAGCCCACGTGATCGAACCCAATTTCATTTCACGCACCCTGCTGTAAATCCTTTCAATACAAAATAGTGCTACCTGCCTATCAACAGAGCAATGGTAAAACGTTTTATTAAAACAGTAAATCTCTCGAGTAAAACGAACTTCAAATGTGCATGTTTGTACTCCCACTTAGGAAGAAATCATCTCCAAAAAACGGGGGCCATCAATCAGAGTCCACCGGTACAAATCGCTCGATGAAAATAAGTCGTATAGGCGCTCTTGAAATGTTGGACTCCTTTTTCGTGTGTTTGTCTGTATGTCCATACTGGGTTTTATGCAAACCTCAGTGCATTCAAACCCTTGTTTAGAGATGACAAGGTCTTTCTATAAAAGTGACCCTTGAATGCACTAAACAGCTCAAGATCATTTAGTATTGTTTGGTCGACAGACTTTTAAAAATAACACCATTAAACTTTTTCATTTAAAGATAAATATTGATTTTGATTTGAAAAAAAAATAAGATAAAAACTCGAAGCCTCTGCAAATTTTCCTTTTTTTTGCCAAACAACTAAAAAAATGCAACGTGTTTTAAATTCAAAATCCCAGAAAGATAAGACACATTACAAGGAATTAATCGATAATTTTTACCTAGCTGTCCTTGGGGGATTTTATTAAAGCAATACACGTAATTTAATCGGGTTATAGTGTTTTCTTGATCCGTACTACAAACATCCATGACATAATCCCTGCTACCGAGTGTAAATAGCAGAAAATATCTGCTTAAGTATGCCATTGTACATATATAGATCTTGTAAGGTCAGAATCAGAGCACACCTTGCAGGTGAAATTGTAGCACCGCGCACAATTTGCATTGCAAAAGGCGTCAGCGTTGCGAAACGAGGCATAATTTTGTGATGCATAAATAAATTAGTGATCTACCTGTTTGTTTTCGTTCGTTCACGTTATTATTGGAAGCTACGTAGGCGACGTCACGTTTGATTGATCAGAAAAAGAAAATTTCCGCCAACAAACAGCTGGATTAATATCAATACAAAGGACGTGTTCGGGGCTGGACTACAATCCTGCTTATAAAATTTAAAACTTCGGCATTTCTCGGTATAATTGGATTATATGTAGGCACAATCTCCCATGTGCTGTGATGGACTGCAGCCAAAGCGGATTTTGGATCTTTATGTATGAAGTAGCGTTCCATAGGAACTTTTGGATCTTGCTCCTCCTCTTGTTTCTGATCATGCTGACAGCGGCCCTTCTCTGGTTTTTCTTTCGTGATGCTACGTGGTACGTCCTGAGCTGCTGTAGGGGACGCCGTAAGGTTTGTAAAACGTACAGAAAAGTACATAGACAGTAAACATACATTTTGCACTTCACTTTAAAAGATCGAAGTAGGTCTTTAAATTTAATGATGCATACAGATAGCTTTAATCGATTGATATCTTATAATTACGGTTTAAATTGGACTGGTTAGTTAGTTGTCTGTTTGAAATGAGGCGACAACAATTTTATGACTTTTGTTTAGAGCGTCAACTTATACCAAATGCACTGATCGGTCCCTCATTCAATGTTCTAGTACCACACGAGTCATTATGGCGGTGTCAAATTTAGATGAGCCCAAAGCTGTGTATTATATTTAATCCGGTCTTTATGGATTATCACTGTCCGGTCTTCGATATGTTACAATAAGAGAATATATCATATTTTGACCAGAGGACCCTCGGCAGTCTAAGGGTTACAAGACACCGTACTTGTTGGATTTCTTGTGATCTGACATTGTTGGATTTGTATACCAGGATCTTGGACTTCCTCTGACTGTACATGCGTGTAAGTTTACTTTTCATGATAACCAGACTACCAGTGGATGAGTGAAAATGCAGCTATTGTATTTTTCATTTTTTGGAGTTACAGTCAGCTTTAGAGGTATACTTTTGAAGTTTGATTCTAAAACCAGTAAGTCATTGTGCTATGATGACATTTTTTTCAGCACTCACCGAGAAGCGATGGTGACGCGCACTAGAAAACCAAAGCAAAGTATTGGGTTTGAAAATGTCCTGAACATTTCTTTATTTAGTTGAAATGTCTACCTGAAGCCAACAGAGTTCCTCGTCGTTGAAGTTTTTGCCGTTGTTATGCTGGCGTCACGGAGAGACAATTGCAGTCACGAGACTATATAGTATTACTATAGAAAAATCATAAATTTAGAACACGTGGAAAGCTTCAAACAACAAACATGCATAATCATGCGTTCACCTATTACTTCCCAGTAGTGTTTATACTAGCTCTCCTATATTTGGTGGAAAAACCGGTTCAAGAAATGCTTTAAAAATCACTTGTTTATGAATAATTTAGAGACGGATTTACCTTTGCTTTAACGATTTTGTTGGTGTCATCGTAATTCAACTAGGCTTGAAAATTGCAGACACTTTCGAAATAAGTTAATCTATGCGATGTGCAGAAAACCGGTATTTACATATGTTTGCAGTGCAGTATTCGATTTCCAAATAGATGATTGGGTTTGCAACTTTGCATGCTATTAAGGTGCTATAAGTAACCCATGTAATATAGGGAAACCGGTCTACAATCGTGTTTTGTGACGATGTCTCTTTTTCGTCAAATTTTCTATTTTCGTTAAAAAGAGACGACAGGCTTTTTCTTTTTTTCAGAATGGTTTTCAAAATGCAATTCAAGATTGAATAGATTTATATTTCGTGCTGAAATATTATATAACTGAACAAATCTTGAAGACTTTAAATCGATATTAAGTCTATTGTACTTGACCCCGCTAAAGGCAGGTATAATAATAAAAACTTAAGTCTAGATTTTATCGCAAATCAACTCCGTGTGATTTGATCACTCAACAAAATAAGTGCTCTTTAAATTCTTTAATTATTGCGCATATAAATCGGCCGGGAAGGTATGAAAATTCTAATTAAAGATTGTGGATATCAGTACATATACTATGTCTACATTTTACAGTGTTTTAAGTCATACATGTGGTATCACATCGTACTTGACCACTGTGTCCATTTCCTGGGTGGACACTCAGATTAATGGACTGGAAAGGACATTAAGGACTGTTCTTTCTTAAGGTGTATGTGATTGATTAAAATCACCTATACCCCATGCTTATTTGAAAACGACAAGTACATATTAATTCTTTTATTTGTCTACTAAAAGCAAAACGCTGAGTGCGATGCGAACTCATTCTGAATGAATTAACGAAAACAACCCCCCCCCAAACGAAACAAAAAGTCCAAAATAAAAAGAGAAATATAAGCTAAAAGCAAGTAAAGATACTCCGTCTTCTTAAGAAATCAATCAAGAGTCTATAAAGGTTTTCAATGGAAAAATTTAATGTATTTCTGTTTTTTTATTAAAACGATTTTGTTTCCTTTCTTCAGAGAAAAATGGCGAAAGAAGACGTACAGAAATGCCTGGAGTGGCTGCTGAATGAGCAGGTATGTTCAAAGTTTTAATTGACTTAACATTTCCTGTAAGGGGAATTAGTTTATTGATGTAATGTCCGCTTTATTCGTGATTCGACGATCCTCGTACTTGTAATTTCTTTGAAGATGAATTGACAACAAAATTTTCTTTTTTGATGTAAAAATGACAACTCCGTAATATTACTAGATTGAGTTATGTCGGGCAAATCAGAGGCAGACCCAAGTGGTAGAAATCGACTATTTATGGGGTGTATTCTAGTATACAAGAAATCCATTTATTGAAAAAAAAAAACCCAACTTGAAATTAGCTTTTCTCATAAAATACGAGTGTTCTTGATTTAAACAATCAACTGTTCATTAAAGTCACAGAAAAGAAGGGAAGTTTTGAATAAGGCTTGTATCAATTATCGCAGTTCAAAACAATAGGCAAATGTATCGTGACCGGCATGTTGCAATAAATATAATGATAGTTTAAGATATACTTGTACTGAAAGAACATTTTACAAGAAGAGCCTTTCATTTGACATTAACAGTTGCCTTCTCAGGGGGCCTAAATACTAAACGCGATATTGTTATGGTGGGAGAAATAAATTATAAACATCCGCTTCGATGAGAGGGTACGTACGTTTTTCTTTCTCTTATATGTACGTCGCTTAATATTTCCAGCTAAACATAGTTATCATTCGCTTAGTTATTACCATAAGTATTTCCACAACATTTGATATTGGACATAGATCATACCAGTTTTGATAAAACGTTACCGAAAGTTGGGGAATGTGCATCTGAATATTGCTTTGACGGTGTCTTTGTTGATTTTTGGCCAATTTAAATGATTTCAAAGACGCTGGACGTCTTATTATGACAAAAACTGATAAACTTTGTCATGGAATTAGTCTCTTTAGTATAGAAATACACATCTGATCGCAAAAATTGGTAATAAATACAAAATGGTAAGATAGGATCTTAATAAAGCCGAATTGTTAAGGGTGTCACCAGAACGACATTTGGCTTGGTACTTGACCATTCTAAAGCCTTGTACAAGCAAATTAAAAATTGCTCTCTACTGATTAATTGTGTCGGTCGGACTCCTCGGATGATAATTTAACATACATTAACTTGCTACAGCCGACAGAGCACGGAATAAATTCCACACGCCCTCTGTTTCTATATACAGTACAGTACATCTACATATCCATCAGTGTGTTGCTTTTGGTCTTTACGTATTGCTTCTGTTTGCATGATCATCTTACATTGAGAAGGTTATTTTACACTACAATTGTCCTTTGTCCTTGAAAATCAATAGGATTCCTCCTCCTGTCATAAGGAAGACTTGTATGTTCAAGATCAGAAAAAACTGCACTCTTTAGGATGTGTGCAAGGATTTAAATGATTTTCATCTTGACAATCAAAAGGATTCTTCCTCTTGCCAAAAGGAATAAGTGTAGACCCAATCAAAACTTTGTACTCTAAGACGGATTTAAGCCATTTCTAATCTGTGACCTTGACCTTTGACCTTGAAAATAAATAGCGTTCTTACTTTTGTCATATGGAATCAGTGTATGAAGTTTGGTAAAGATCCAAATTCAAAACCGTACCCATTATGCTGCATACAAGGATTTAAGCCATTTCCTATCTGTGACCTTGACTTTGACCTATGACCTTGGAAATCAATAGGGTTTCTTTCTCTTGCTATAACAATAGGTGTATGAAGTTTTGTAAAGATCCGATCTGAACTGAGTCGTTTAGGCTTTATACAAGGATTTTAGTCATTTCCAATAAGTCATTAAAGTACCCATTATGCTGCATGCAAGGATTTAAGCCATTTCCTGTCTGTGACCTTGACTTTGACCTATGACCTTGGAAATCAATAGGGTTTCTTCGTCTTGCTATAAGAAATAAGTGTATGAAGTTTTGTAAAGATCCGATCTTAACTGAGTCGTTTAAGCTTTATACAAGGATTTTAGTCATCTCCAATAAGTCATTAAAGTGTACGAAGTTAAGTCAAGATCCAATCAAAACTGTGTCATCTAGGATGTATACAAATTGTGCGGTGCTGTATACAAGGGTTTTAGCCATTTCAAATGTGTGTCTTTGACATTTGACCTTGAAAATCAATAGGGTTCTTTCTCGTGTCACCAGGAATAATAGGTGTATGAAAATTGATCAAGATCCGATCCAAACTCTGTCCTCTAGGCTGTATACAAGGGAGGGTTTAAGCCATTTCCAATCTATGACCTTGACCTTTGACATGTGACCTTGAAATTCATTAGGGTTCTTTCTCTTGCCTAAGAAATAAGTTGATGAAGTTTGGTCAAGATCCGATCAAAACTGTGACTGTCCTTTAGGCTGTATACAAAGTGTGACGTACACACTCACCCTCACACGACCGACGGCGTTACTATATCCTCCTGCAACTATATTGCGAGGGGATATTAATAATTCATGTATATGTTGCTGTCCTTTATGTTTCCATGGCGTGATATTATTGTTCGCTTAGCTTCCAGGAGTTAAAAGTGTTGGAGGAACAGGATTATCCCAAAGATGCAGTGATGACATACACTCCATCTGGTTAATTTTCCTATTTCTCATGTATGTCATCACAGCATCTTTCATTTTGGTTCCATTTTCATTTTTGTGATCTTCCTATTTCTCATGTAGGTCATCACTGCATCTTTCATTTTGGTTCCACTTTCATTTTGGCGATCTCCTCCTTATCATAACATTTCTCGTTATTATCCTCCTGTCTTAACTTTTCTTAAATAGTATCAAATATTTGAAGATAAAGAAAAGAATACACAAAAGGAGAAATGTGAATCGCTCTCTTGATTACAAATGAAAAAGATTATATGAGTAACATGTATGAAATATGTATTAATATTGAGAAATGTTTTGATTATCATTCTGTCGTGCGCTGTCTTTAGTTTGAACTCGGTTCTTCTGCAGCTTTCTATGTTGAATTACACCAATACAGGACATCACAGTATGCTAGCGAGAGTTCGATTAGAACGTATTAGCGAATGGCATATAAAATTTAGAAATATGACGAAAAATAAGAGAGATATTTAAGAAAATGTAATATTTTTGTATCCATTTTTAACAATTCGGAAGTATTAAAATCCTCGTTTACGATTTCTTCATTAGTATTTAGGCCCCCTGCTTCTGACGTCGTGAAGTACTCCCTAGTTAAGAATAACAAAATTTGGATTCTGAAAATGAGTTCATTAATTACCTAAGACCCAGAAGCTCAAATGATACAAAATAAAATACTTTGATGAATCATGCTATTAACGTATCGTAACCCAATGCCATGATGTATGTCTTATCGTGCTATTATCGTATCGTAACCCAATGCCACGATGTATGTCTTATCGTGCTATTATCGTATCGTAACCCAATGCCACGATGTATGTCTTATCGTGCTATTATCGTATCGTAATCCAATGCCATGATGTATGTCTTATCGTGCTATTATCGTATCGTAACCCAATGCCATGATGTATGTCTTATCGTGCTATTATCGTATCGTAACCCAATGTCATGATGTATGTCTTATCGTGCAATTATCGTATCGTAACCCAATGCCATGATGTATGTCTTATCGTGCAATTATCGTATCGTAACCCAATGCCATGATGTATGTCGTATCGTATTACAGGATACCGGCAATACTCGAGCCAATTTTGATTTATTGCTATGTTTGACTAGAATAGAATATATGTTTAATATCTTTAAAATGCATATTTTCTAGAATGAGTTGGAGAATTCATCTTTCGGATTTTGTAAAGCTGAAGTCGGCGATTCATCAGTAAGACACAGGTCACGTGCTGGTGATGTCACCAAATACAGGAGTAACATCCAACGTCTAATGACGCGGCACGTGAGTGAACAATACTTTCTCTCTCATTGTTAAAGAAACCTTGAAATTATAGAAATTAGATTATAAATAGCTAAGATATCGTTTAACATGTTTGCGTGCATGGCATGTTGTTAAATCTATTAACAGTAATGTTTGGTACCAAACGTTTACCTAAACATAGGGTTATCAAAGATTACATAGCTCGCCTATACAGGTTTTTTTTTGTCAGAAACCAGGCTAAAGTTTCAGAAAAGTAGGTCAAAGTCCAAGGTCAAGGTCACTAGGTCAAAGGTAAAGGTCTCGTCACAAGGTATCTACATGTGAAATTTCAAAGCCCTACCCCTTATAGTTCAAGAGACATAGCCCAGGTTAAAGTTTTGTCTACGGACGAAGACGACGACGACGACAACGACGCCGAGGGTATGGCATTAGCTCTCCGGACTTTTGCGTCCCGGCGAGCTAAAATTACTCTCAGAAGAGAGCTCGACCGGGGAGTTTGTGTTTGGTACATGTATAAGTGATATCTTTCAAACTACATAAAATCATTTATATAGTCTCCTTTTTTGTAGAAAATTACATCTGACGACGCCAAGAATATTGCTCAAGCATATGAATCAGTCACGGTATGTGGATATTTCAATAGCGCATATCATCTTTTCGCATTTCTTTCACTTTGAATATATCCTGCTGTGTTAAGTATACATTTGCATTAGATTAAAATGCTGAAATTGAAAGTGTTAAAAACCTAAAATGCTGAAATAAGGCTTGCCTTTTTAAGTGAGTAGGAATTATGGGTTTGTTTTGTCCGTTATTTTGTCATTAGGTCATTCAGCCACACTTTCAGTTTCAAGGTGAAGATCTTTCAAGCTATTAAAAAAATGTTTTGTATATATACATGTATACTTATCGGACTAGATGCCTATTGATTTTCGTTAGATAGAAGGATAATGCGGAAGAGGGATCTCCTGTAAGACCACCCTCATGTTCCACAGCGGAACACACCCACAGTATGTAACAAACATAGGACAAAACAACATCAACAAACAACAGGAGACAACGACATACTAGTATACATCAACACCAACATAAACACAGAATGGTCCAACAAACAACAGGAGACAACGACATACTAGTATACATCAACACCAACATAAACACAGAATGGTCCAACAAACAACAGGAGACAACGACATACTAGTATACATCAACACCAACATAAACACAGAATGGTCCAACAAACAACAGGAGACAACGACATACTAGTATACATCAACACCAACATAAACACAGAATGGTCCAACAAACAACAGGAGACAACGACATACTAGTATACATCAACACCAACATAAACACAGAATGGTCCAACAAACAACAGGAGACAACGACATACTAGTATACATCAACACCAACATAAACACAGAATGGTCCAACAAACAACAGGAGACAACGACATACTAGTATACATCAACACCAACATAAACACAGAATGGTCCAACACACAACAGGAGACAATGACTTACTAGTATACATCAACACCAACATAAACACAGAATGGTCCAACACACAACAGGAGACAACGACTTACTAGTATACATCAACACCAACATAAACACAGAATGGTCCAACAAACAACAGGAGACAACGACATACTAGTATACATCAACACCAACATAAACACAGAACGGTCCAACAAACAATTTAAGTTGACACTTCAAAACATGACACACAAATAACAATACATATATTGAGGCAGACCAATATACAACGTATCAGCAGTAACGTTGAGAGGAAAATGGATTTTAAATATTTGTTTCCAGACAATAAGCTAAACAGACCTGTTTTATCTACCAAATGGAGATGTCCAGATTTTCTTCAAGTTTACAGAGCTTAATACTTTTAATACTATTAAGAAGGCTTGAAAAGAGTCATACAGTTCTGTACAGTATATCATAATGTTCATTTTATGATTACAGTCCCTAACATCTAAAAGGTCGTCATGTCTGGAGGTGCTACAAGGAATAAGTCGACTGGAGGAGCAAATACAGGTACAGAAAAACAGAGAGATTTGAACGATTTATTGTAAGATGATTCATATTGGAGTAGGCTGATTTAAGAATTCATTCTACGAGTATATACAATTATTTCATTTAAATTGCCCCAATTGTCTCTTTAAAGTTACAATTGCATAGAGGTCCTTCAAATATAATGAAGTTGCTGACAGCTCTTTCTGATTCTGTATTGTATTTACATATACTATTTTCTATTGCATCGTGACATATCCTTCTTGTCATTTACAGAGCCTGACTTCAGATTTCGATGCAAAAGCTTTACATTTGGTAAATTTACAAGAAAACAACAAAGAAAAAGGTGCTTTATCACTCAGTAATGACAGCCTGGTCAAAACAGCGCAGGTAAAATTTCCTACAAACTTCTGTGTTGGCTTCTTTAGACCTTTTAATCAGTATCACCAAAACATCATAAACACTTTCTTTGTTTACTGTCATATTTCCCATTGTATGAAACTATGATAAGTATTTAAGATATTTCAATATTTCCGTATAATTTGCTGTTGTTATGTGATAAAGTTATGTAAAGGTATTATTATATATCACAACATTTTTGGAGACAACCACCAAATTGAAAAAAAAAAAATTGACATTGAAAAATATAATATGTACTTGCATCTTACAATTTCTTGTATTTATTAGTAGATTTATAATAATTTCTTGCATTAATTTGTAGAATTGTAACAGTGCTGTAAAGAAAAATTGGCGATGGATCAGCACAATGATGGAGTGTTCGCATGTCCATCTCCTCAATGCTTCAGCTTATCATCAGGTAAAAATCAAAATGAAATATAAGAAGCGGCTTTTGTCCGTCTCCTCAATGATTCACTTTATCATTAAGTAAAACTTCAAAATACAAAGTAAAAAGGAGTGTTCACATGTCTATCTCCTCAATGATTCACTTTATCATCAAGTAAAAATTCAAAATACAAAGTAAAAAGGAGTGTTCACATGTCCATCTCAATGAATCAGCTTATCATCAGTTTAAACAATGAAAAGGTTTAAACAAAGTAAAAAGGACTATTCACATGTCCATCTCCTCAATGATTCACTTTATCATCAGGTAAAAATTCAAAATACAAAGTAAAAAGGAGTGTTTACATGTCCATCTCCTCAATGAGTCAGCTTAACCATCTAAATAATGAAAAGTATTAATATTAATAGTATTATACAAAGTGAAGAGGAGAATTCCCATGTCCATCTCCTCAGTGATTCAGCTTATCATGAGGTAAAAATTTTAAAATACAAAGTAAAGAGGAGTGTTCACATGTCCATCTCAATGATTCAGCTATCATCAGTTTAAATAATGAATAAAACACCGCTAAAGACGGTATGGCCGGATTGCAAAGTAAGTTTTTGTCACTAACTGGGTCAAGGTCAATAGGTCATATAAAACAGCATAAATTGAAAGGTTTTGTCAGAGGCAACCTACATGTATAAAATAAAGTTTCTACTGCACACAGTTCCATAGATTTTGCTTAAACCAGGAACTTTAACCAAAATCCTTAACTAGGTCAAAGTCCAAGGTCAAGGTCACTAGGTCAAATGTTACTGCATAAATTGAAAGGTCTTGTCATGGGCAAGCTTCATGTATAATATAAAGTTTCTACTGCATACAGTTACATAGATTTTGCTTAAACCAGAAACTTTAACCAAAATCTTTAACTAGGTCAAAGTCCAAGGTCAAGGTCACTAGGTCAAATTTTATGGCATAAATTGAAAGGTCTTGTCATGGGCAAGCTTCATGTATAATATAAAGTTTCTACTGCATATAGTTCCTTAGATGTTGCCTCAACCAGGAACTTTAACCAAAATGTTGACGGCAGACGGACGGACAGACGGACATCGTCATTCTATAGGCCAGAATTGATGTGCAATCCGGCCAAAAATTATAAAAAGTAAAAAGGACTATTCACATGTCCATCTCCTCAATGATTCAGCTTATCATCAGGTAAAAATTCAAAATACAAAGTAAAAAGGAGTGTTCACATGTCCATCTCATCAATACTACAGTTTATCATCAGGTAAAATTACAAAAATGAGTATTCACATGTCACTTTCATTCAGATGCTTCAACTTATCGCCAGGTGAAAAAACAAATTACATTTGGTAAAAAATTTGCATATCAATCTTGTCAAAGCTTCAACTGATCATCAGATTGAAAAAGATTGGTATGATATAAAGTGAAAACAAGTGTTCACATGTCGATCTTCACAATTTATTCTTCAGCTGATTACCAAGAAAAAAAAACACTGATTAAAATGAAATTTGTGAATAATATACATGTTGAAATCATTGTTTGTGATTTTATAACAGTGATGGTTATTTTCACCCTTTAGTTTTTCCATGAAGTAGAGGAGGTGGAGTATTGGATGAACACCACGCTGTCCCGTATACATCTTACTTTCGACAGATCCAAACTTAACGGAGAACGGAATGACGTGCAGATCATCTCTGATGAAATGAAGGTAAGTCAACATGGGAAAGGTCAACAAAGATAAAAAGTGCACGAGCAATAGAGAGGTTTAGTTACAAGTGCTTTCAACGTGTACGTATGACGTACAAGTACTCGTCACCGTTTGACATCACAATCCGAAGACACAGTTTAGTTACACGTACGAACCATGCGAAGTTCTTAGTATAGCTATGTTGGAAGGTGTACGTGTAGCTAGCATGTTTTTAATCTGTTTAATCTGCGAGAAATGTTAATCGAGATTCCTAAAACCTAGACGTAAGGAAATCTATAATCCTAAACATGCTTTATAACACCGAAAACAGGAAGTTCAATCATTGATAAGTGTGGAAATTTTAAAAGAAGCTACCCGTTCTGTCGTTACGCGTAGAACTTTGTTTACACGTCCATAACATGTAGCTATACGTCACGTCATGACGTCATTTGATCAAAGATCGCAGGAAGTGATGACGTCATACCTACACGTCACGCTAAAACTTGTAACTAAACCTCTCTAATGAATTTTTTTCTCGTATTTATATTCACTTTTGTATCTGAACAGAATTCAGTGGAGACCAAATTTCATGACAACTTCTCTTTAAATCACTGCATTACTCTGATATTAAAAAAAGACAACCTTTCACTTTTTTAGGACACGCTTAAAGCGTATCTACAATGGCAAGGAAAAGTAGAGAACCTGTTTGAGCGTGCTAAGGACATTGTTCCTTTACAAAAAAGAATAGAAAGTGTGAGCCAGCCACTTCCTGTAACAGCCCTCACAGACTACAAGACGAATGAGGTTCAGTATGAATAACACATAAATTTAGCGTAGATTTATTGTATATCGGAAAGAAGCTTTACCAGTATTCTGTAGTGAAAATGCAGTTCAGTGAGCAAAATTAATTATGATATCTCAGAATAATTGTACTTTGCAAATGCACATCTACATAAATCACCAAAATTTAGTATTTTATGAAATTTAAAAACCAAAATTCATGATAAATATAGTACAAAATAACTAATTTTAGGAATTTTGTACATACATGTAACTGAATAATTACAACATTGTGTTTCAGATTGAAATTATTGAAGGAGAAACTCTAACATTACTTGATAGCAGTAAGAGAGAAAGCTGGCTGGTATGTAAAGAACATATAAGAATTTCAATATTCCATGTTCTGAATTCCCTAGATAATCCATAAAATCAGGACTAAAACCGTTGCATTACCAGTTAGTTTTAATAATGATGTCTGTAGAAAGGGGTAGGGCCACGAAGCCCGATTTTGGCCCAAATTTTGATAAATTTTGAACATTGTACTTCATAGAATTTTTAACTGTTATTTGACATTTTGAAACGTTCTCTACTTAATCAAGAATCTACTTTTTGTAAACATTGCTTTTATCAACACCTTTTAGCCCTTTGAAAACACCAAAATAGGTCATATTCGGCAAAATTGATGCAAAAACTCAAAATTTCTATTAAATTAGCAATGGCCGCATGCATTAACTATGATGGAAAATCTATATGTGAAAGATTATCATTATATCCTTTTGTCATAAACGTTTTATCTCAGTTAACGCTTGCGGCCACATTGAATTCTACGACAAAAGACAAAATTCCCAGCAATTTTGCCATATTTTGTCAATATCGTCAAAATGACGTCACTTCATGACGTCATTACAGTTAAATGGCACATTGTTTGGTGATATTATTCTTTTCATGAAAAGCGGTAAACATTCGTGTATTTTCATGAGAGATATCAAGTATTCCTCATGAAATCTATTTTAAGAGAAAAATCAAGGGCTGATTTAGGGGTCTCGTGGCCCTACCCCTTTAGGAATTTTCTGTGCATGTTTTTGAGGTTTGATTGACAATAATTATTTTTATTTTGAAATATTTCAGGTAGAGAATTCCCGTAAACAGTCATGTCATGTCCCCGCTGCCATTATACTGATACCAGCTCCCTCTGGGGAGGCTGTCGATGCTGCTATAGGGTAAACTTTATTATTCACCATCACTTCTATTCAGCCAAAATCAATGTAGAATTATAAGGTATCACTTGTCCATTGTCTGTATATCTGGTAGTCACATTGTATTGTAGTCTCGCATTACCATCAAGGTCAAGGTCACATGTAGGGGGTCTGCAGATAATATTATACATTTGGGAGTGAGACATGCGTATTTGTTCAACCCAGAAAAATCACAATAAATTGTTTATTATACCGAAAGCTGATGAAAGGCCATTCAGTCAACGTAACTAAAGAGGCAACTCTGCTTACTCAACACAGAGTATTCAGGAGCGAGCTAATAGTTGCTCAAGCCTTACCTTTTCTATGTGTTAAGTCTGAACTGAACTTAAAACTTTAATAAATATTGCTCAAACCTAAGTAGAATATGAGGTTAAGTGATGCAGTGAGACATGACGTCTCTGGAGGGTAATATGACGTCCCTGGAGGGAAACATGAAGTTTTGTCGTCCTCCCAGGTGACATCTCTAGACCAATCAGATTTCTTTATTGGTCATATAAATTATATGAGGTATAATAAACCTATTTGTGAACATTCTCAAGTATTTTACTATTTACATAGTGCAGTTCCTTGAAATTGACCCCTGAAAAGCTAAATGTATCTGTCTTTGTGTATTACCGTATTCAGTTGATTCATACATCATTAGTTCTGCATATATTAATAATGGTTTTATAAAGGTTTTTGATGTCTCGAATTAATTTCACTTGATTAAAGCGAGAGAGGCATTTATTGTTTTATGATCATTTAAGAATTACTTTTAGACAGCAATAATCGTCTTCTGACAAAGGAAAGTAATGTAAATGAACTTCATGCTTGCTTTTCAAATTTCTTCTTTTCTTAAATTCATTCAACCTTAAAGTAACATTAAATTACAGTCTGAGGATGCAGCTTTTAGCATTATGGACAACCAGTATCAAACGACTCGGCTACCAGATGATTGCCTTCATGACACTAGTATTCAGGGACTGGACCCCAGAAGAGGTATGTCCCTTACAACTTATCAGAGTTGCTTAGAGAACTGCCAGAAATATTATGTAGGATTGTTAAAATTTTTGATGGGCAAATGATCTAGGGGAATTAATAAAGAGGAATGATAACTCCACTGTCATCCATTACTTGTATTCCGCTGACATCTCCAACTCTCTCCAGTATTCCTTATTTCGCTGACATCTCTAACTTTGCAACTACCAATCTACTCTTAAACTGTTGACATCTCCAACTCTTATCTCGCCAGCATCCTTTTTAATGTGATGTCTCCATCTCTGTCTCTTTTGAAATCTTGTCTTTATTCTGTTGACATCTCCAATTAATATCTCACTAGCATCCCTTATTCATCTGACATCTCCAAATCTGACTCCTCGGAAATAAATAATTCTTATTCAATTCATATCTTCAACATCTTATTTAGCCAGTATCCCTTACTGACATCTATAACTCTGTTTTTCTCAAAATACTCATTTATTCTGTTGACATCATGTCTTATCATTCCAGCATCTTTTATCCAGCTGACATCATCAACTCTTCCTCCTAAAAATGTTCATTCTTTATTCTGTGAAATATTCAACTCTTACTTTTCAGCATCTGAGATAAAAGTTGGAGATGTCAACAGAATAAGAGTAAGAGTTTTTAGATGGGGATTCAGCATCCCTTATTCCACTGACATCTCCAACTCACCAAATCTTAAGACAGCTTATTATTCTGCTGAAACGCCAACTCTTATCTTGCTAACATCCTTTATTCTGCTGACATCTCCAACTCTTATCTCGCTAGCATCCTTTATTCTGCTGACATCTCCAAGTCTTATCTCGCTTATATCCTTTATTCTGCTGACATCTCCAACTCCTATCTTGCTAACATCCTTTATTCTGCTGACATCTCCAACTCTGATCTCACAAACATCCTTTATTCTGCTGACATCTCCAACTCTTATCTTGCCAGCATCCTTTATTCTGCTGACATCTCCAACTCTTATCTCGCTAACATCCTTTATTCTGCTGACACCTCCAACTCTTATCTCGCTAGCATCCTTTATTCTGCTGACATCTCCAACTCTTATCTCGCTTACATCCTTTATTCTGCTGACATCTCCAACTCCTATCTTGCTAACATCCTTTATTCTGCTGACATCTCCAACTCTTATCTCACTAACATCCTTTATTCTGCTGACATCTCCAACTCTTATCTTGCCAGCATCCTTTATTCTGCTGACATCTCCAACTCTTATCTCGCTAACATCCTTTTTCTGCTGACATCTCCAACTCTTATTTCGCTAACATCCTTTATTCTGCTGACATTTCCATCTCTTAACTCGCTAACATCCTTTATTCTGTTGACATCTCCAACTCTTATCTCGCTAACATCCTTTATTCTGCTGATATCTCCAACTCTTATCTCGCTAACATCCTTTATTCTGCTGATATCTGCAACTCTTATCTTGCCAACAACCTTTATTTCACCAAATCTTGATTCCACTGAAATCTCAACTCTTATTCTGTTGACATCTCCAACTCCTCTTGCATCCCTTATTCTTATACTGCTAGCAACTCAAACTCTTCTGTCACTATTTTTCTGATGATGTCTCCATTTCCTTTTTATTTGGAATCCATTGCTGTTGTAATGCTGGCTCGCCCAATAATTCCTCCTCACAATATATTTTGTTTTATTTTGATGGTAATAATTTGAAATTTTCTAGCTGGTATCTTAAATATATATCAGACTATTATAAAAACAGAAAAATCTTATTTTTCGGTAAATATGATGTTTCATATTAAACTTGAATTAATACTTTATTCTCTTGCCATAGATCATGATGCTGCAGAATTTGACTCCGAAGGAAAAAGAAGCTCTGACCAGGGTCCTAGATAATATAGATCAAAGTCTTGACAAAAACTGGAACGGATACGGAGATTATCAGAAACTCCAGGAAAAGATCCTACAGTTGCGGATGATTATGGAGAGCCAAGATGGCTCCGGTAAAATTTCTGGTAGGTTCTGTGTTTATTATTCAACATCAGAAATATCAAAAAGGGAATTTAGACAATTACACATTTGCTCAGATTTTCTAACATTAATCCATTTGAGATTTTTCATTTTGATGTTAGAATGTGAAATAAGGGTTAAAGATCATGTTAAAGATCAAACTTTGCATAAGCAAGAAAAAATGTCCTATTTCTCAGCATTAAAAGGTCAAGGACACAATGACCTTTATTTTCAGATTCAGAGGAGTTGTCAACACTTGTCATCCAGATAAAATCACTTGATGATTTACTGGCTTCATACAGAGATTTCTGGGCATATTGGGAGACATTTAAAGTCATTGTTGAGCTCCTGAGAGAACCTAAACATCTCCTAGTGTGTGATAAGTGGGACCAACTCAAATTTGTAACCACAGCACATTTCGTAAAGTAAGTTACAAGTTTCTTGTATTCTTGGCCAGTAGATCAGCCCTACATTTTTCCATCCAAAAATATGGATATCATTCAGAATATAATAAATTCTCAATAGATAAAGTTTATTTTTGCATCATTTTCATAGATTTTGGGACACAACCCTGGACCTGCAATTAGAGGACATAACAAGGGAAGGACTGGCCATAACATTACATGAGAAGCCCAAGGAGCCGTTACCAGCCCCGCCCAAACGTCAAGTAGAGGAGATGGCCATACAGGAGGTACAGGATATACAAGTCTGTGAAGTACAGGTATATATTACTTGCTTATTATTCACATATACTCCTTATCAATATGTGTAAAGTAAGATTTTATATATTGAGGCAGGAAGGGATAGGTATGAGCCAAGATAACTCAGACAAGAGCTTCTGTTAAGATAGAAGATATCAAGATATAAGAGGGTCTGGGATCCGATTTCTTAGGGAAGAACTGGGTCACATATGACCTATTTCATAAAAAGAATAAAAGCGTAAAAGTTATGCAATTTACAATAGAGAGAAGTCCTTGAAATTATGTGACCAATTACCTCTACAAGTTTTGTACAGTTCACACATTAGCATTTAGCATTATTTAACTTGCTCTGGGCCATATTTGATTGAGATGTTTTAAATTTCTGCATAGATATATGTATAAACCATTTGTATGAATAAAATATGTTGAACATTTCAGCCTCTTCAGCATGCTGCAGAGGAGACGACACAGATGTCCACAGAGGAGTACGAGACTTTCAATGCACACGAGACAACCACGGAGATGACGACAGACGAGGTCAGCTCCTCAATGGAGGAGGAGCAATCCACGTACGTCATTCTCGGAGTTACCGATCCACGTAACGACAAAGATTTAACGGTTCAGGAAGCCACTGCAATGGGCCTCTTAGATCAGGCGGCTGGCGTGTTCTTTAATCCCCTTACCAAAGAGAATATGACCATTATAGAAGCCATGAATGAAGGACTTATCCTTTTCAAATTGACGTCCAGGAAGAAAATACGGCAAGAGGAAAAATCGTATGGAATTCTTACAATTAAAACAACAAAGGAAAATAGACCTTTTACAATAAGAAAGGTGATTGATCCGAAAACTGAGGAAGAACTAACCACGAGTCAAGCAACCGAAAGAGGAATATTGAACATTAAGAATTCTACGTACGTAACCGAGACAGGGGAGACCATCTCGATATACGATGCTATACATAGTGGGTTGATTATAGCAGATTATCAGAACGGAGGTGAACATACACCCGATGCCAGTGTAGAGATGAAGACTTATTCGGTTCATGGTGTGATGGACCTTAAACAGAAAAAGAAAGTGCCGTTTTCCGAAGCACAGGACAGAGGGCTCCTTGATGGAGAAACCGGTGAATTTTTAAACACGGCAACAAACGAAAGAATTCCGATCACAGATGCCATAATCAAAGGCTTTATAAAGGCCAGAGTCGTTACTGATACATCAAAATTGAACATTGATCCCGAGAGACAGATGGTCGTAGAAAAATTTTCATCAGCAAAAGACAAAATTCTCACAAAAATAAAAGCATCCAAAGCTTTCCAAGGAGCTCTTACTAAATAGATGAAGCAGTGAATAATACATTTTCTCTTGACATTTCAGCAAATTTTCTACATCTACATATATCTTTTAATTTTCATTGTAACAATGATTCTGATTGGTTAAAAAATTCCTGGTAAACTGTATACAATACCCCAAATTTTCCCCAGTGCTGTCATTTCCTACACTTTTGCTACTGTGACTTAGCAGGGATATTGAAAGATTTAGAAGTAGTGCAGGGTTTGCGAGTGAATTAGAACATGAAATCTAGAGCATGTTTAAAGAAAATTAAATTACAACGACATATATATATATTTATATTTCATTATAGGCAGTGAATTTTTTCTATGATGCAAGCTTAAGTACATTTTATTTCTTTTTATTTTTGCAAAGTTAACCTTTTTCTGCCTTTATTTTATTTGTACACAAAATATTCTATTACATTGTATTTGCCAATAGTGTAGTAGCTTACAGAATAATTGAAATGCAGCAATTGTATATTCGTATGTATATTGAACTCATCTGGGACAAAATTAGGAATAAACAAGACAATATGATGATAAATTGAATAATTTTGCAAACTAACATTCATGTCTTTATTACATGTTCTGTATTATAAAATTGAAATACTATAGTGAAGATATAGTCTGTCATATTTCAAATTTAAATCAGCCCATATATTAATATTTTTTCAAGACTTTTAAAATTCATTATATTGAGCTCATATAAATTACTCCATATCATTTAATTTCCATTGTTATCATTAAGAAACGACGATTCTGATTGGTCGAGAAATTTCGATGATACCTGTATCAACACAAAACGGAAGTACGCACCTAGCAACGTCATAAGCAACGTTGTTAGCAACACGATTTCAAAGCTGCAAATAAACGTTGAAAAGCGACGAAATGAAATGATAAGTAATCAATGAGCTCATATAAATTATTCATTTGATTTTTCAAACTTTGATTTGACTCCAAATGAAATAAAGTGTGAATGTGCATGATTGGCTTAAAGTAATGCTTCATGATAACAATATGATTGACATTTGAGGATATAATCAAATAGATAGGAGGTTTGTATTACATTTTTACGTTATCGAATTGAATGTATGACTATTTGCCTTGAGTGCTTTATATTTGTATCTTTATATGTGTTGCCAGTTAGAAATAGATTGTTTTCAAGTGAAGATTTATTATTGCTCATACTTTTTTAATAAATCAAAAATTCAAAAAGTCTTTCATGCCTTTTTAATATGATACCAGAGATGCTAGATTCAGAATCCTACTGCCGACTTAATAGAGTTCAGACATTTGACCTCATGATACTGATTCTTCATGATATATATTATACTGTGCATGTGAAAGCATTGTGACAGAGGATGACCAATCGTACTATGATTTATATTAAAACAAAATGAAAAGTTTTTATAACCCAATATGTGATTGCGTCTCTTAATTCTGGTCTTACCCTATTTATACAATCAAGGTCACAGGATCACAATGGATGAATATAAAAATAGTTAACCCTAGATCCCTTATGTACATTGTCAAGGTACATTATTGGTGATCAAAAGTAATTGTTTATATTTCAATGTGACCTTGCGTCCTTGACAATAAACGGTATATATAGGGGGTAATTTACATTCTGTGACCTTGACGATGTTAATTACGGTAGGAATCATTAGGTGACCAATATTTGTGACCTTGACAAAGTTCATTACGGTAGGAATCATTAGGTGACCAATATTTGTGACCATGAAAATGTTTATTAGATTAGGAATCATTAGGCAACCAATATTTGTGACCTTGACAATTTGCATTAGATTGGAAATGATAAGGCAACCAATATTTGTGACCTTGACAATGTTTATTAGCTGAGGAATCATTAGGTGACCAATATTTGTGACCTTGACAATGTTCATTAGGTTAGGAATCAATAGGTGACCAATATTTGTCACCTTGACAATGTTCATTAGGTTAGGAATCATTAGGTGACCAATATTTGTGACCATGAAAATGTTTATTAGATTAGGAATCATTAGGCAACCAATATTTGTGACCTTGACAGTTTGCATTAGATTAGAAATGATTAGGCAACCAATATTTGTGACCTTGACAATGTTTATTAGCTTAGGAATCATTAGGTGACCAATATTTGTGACCTTGACAATGTTCATTAGATTAGGAATCATTAGGTGACCAATATTTGTGACCTTGACAATGTTCATTAGATTAGGAATCATTAGGCAACTAAGATTTGTGACCTTGACAATGTTTATTAGATTAGGAATCATTAGGCAACCAATATTTGTGACCTTGACAATGTTTATTAGATTAGGAATCATTAGGCAACTAAGATTTGTGACCTTGACAATGTTTATTAGATAAGGAATCATTAGGTGACCAATATTTGTGACCTTGACATTGTTCATTAGGTTAAGAACCATTAGGCAACAAATATTCATGACCTTGACAATGTTCATTAGATTAGAAATCATTAGGCAACCAATATGTGTGAGCTTGACAATGTTTATTAGGTTAGGATGTAAACGTCTTCAAATTGAATAGCATCATTTAAGAACAGAAAAATTGAATCATTAGGTGACCAATATTTGTGACCTTGACAATGTTAATAGGTTAGGAATCATAAGGTGACCAATATTTCTGACCTTGAGAATGTACATTAGATGAGGAATTATTAGGCAACTAATATTTGTGACCTTGACAATGTTCATTAGGTTAGGAATTATTAGGTGACCAATATTTTTGAGTTTGACAATGTTCATTAGATTAGAAATCATTAGGCAACCAATATTTGTGAGCTTGACAATGTTTATTAGGTTAGGAATCATTAGGTGACCAATATTTGTGACCTTGAGAATGTGCATTAGATTTGGAATCATTGGGCAACCAATATTTGTGACCTTGACAATCTTCATTAGGTTAGGAATCATAAGGCAACCAATATTTGTGACCTTGACAATGTTCATTAGGTAATGACTAATTAGGCAACCAATATTTGTGACCTTGACAATGTTCATTAGGTAAGAATAATTAGGCACCCAATATTTGTGACGCTGACAATGTTCATTGTGTTAGGAATCAGTAGATGACCAGTATTCGTGACCTTGAAAATGTTTATTAGGTTAGGATTCATTAAGTGACCAATATTTCTGACCTTGAGAATGTGCATTAGATAAGAAATCATTAGGCAACTAATATTTGTGACCTTGACAATGTTTATAAGGTTAGGAATCATTAGGTGACCAATATTTGTGACCTTGACAATGTTTATTAGGCTAGGAATCATAAGGCTACTAATATCTGTGATTTTGACAATGTTCATTAAATTAGGAATCATAAGGTGACCAATAATTGTGACCTTCACAATGTTCATTAGGTTAGGAATCATTAGGCAACCAATATTTGTGACCTTGACGATGTTCCTTAGGTTAAGAATAATTAGGCAACCAATATTTGTGACCTTGACAATGTTCATTAGATTAGGAATCATTAGGCAACTAATATTTGTGACCTTGACGATGTTCCTTAGCTTAAGAATAATTAGGCAACCAATATTTGTGACCTTGACAATGTTCATTAAATTAGGAATCATTAGGTGACCAATATTTGCGAACTTGACAATGTTTATTAGATAAGGAATCATTAGGCAACTAATATTTGTGACCTTGACGATGTCACAAGGTTAGGAATCATTAGGTGACCAATATTTGTGACCTGACAATGTTTATTAGATTAGAAATCATTAGGCAACTAATATTTGTGACCTTGGCAATGTTCATTATATTAGGAATCATTAGGTAAATAATTTTTGTGACCTGGACAATTTTTATTAGATAAGGAATCATTAGGCAACTAATATATGTGACCTTGACCATATGCATTAGATTAGGAATCATTAGGCAACTAATATTTGTTACATTGATAATATGTGTATTAGATTAGGAATCATTAGGTGACCAATATTGGTGACCTTGACAATATTCGTTAGGTTCAGAATCATTAGGTGACCAATATCTGTGACCTTGACAATGTTCCTTTGGTTAGGATTAATTAGGCAACTAATATTTGTGACCTTGACAATGCTCTTTAGGTTAGAAATAATTAGGCAACCAATATTTGTGACCTTGACAATGTTCATTAGGTTAGGGATTTTTAGGTGACCAACATTTGTGACCCTGACAATTTGCATTAGATTAGGAACCATTAGGTGACCAATATTTGTGACCTTGACAATGTTCATTTGATTAGGAACCATTTGGTGACCAACATTTGTGACCTTGACAATGTTAATTAGATTAGGAACCATAAGGTGACCAAAATTTGTGACGTTGACTATGTTCTTAAGGTTAGGAATCATTAGGCAACTAATATTTATGACCTTGACAATGTTCATTAGGTAAGGAATCATTAGGCAACTAATATTTGTTACCTTGGCAATGTTCATTAGATTAGGAATCATTAGGTAAATAATTTTTTTGACCTTGACAATTTCTATTAGATAAGGAATCATTAGGCAACTAATATATGTGATCTTGACCATGTGCATTAGATAAGGAATCATTAGGCAACTAATATTTGTGACCTTGACAATGTTCATAAGATAAGGAATAATGAGGCAACCAATACGTGTGACCTTGACAATGTTTACTATATTAGGAATCATTAGGCAACTAATATTTGTGACCTTGACAATGTTCATTAGATTAGGAATCATTAGGTAAATAATATTTGTGACCTTGACAATGTTCATTAGGTAAGAAATCATTAGGCAACTAATATTTGTGACCTTGACAATGTTCATTAGATTAGGAATCATTAGGCAACTAATATCTGTGACCTTGACGATGTTCATAAGATAAGGAATAATGAGGCAACCAATATTTGTGACCTTGACAATGTTTATTAGATAAGGAATCATTATGTGACCAATATTTGTGACCTTGACATTGTTCATTAGGTTAGGAACCATTAGGCAACCAATATTTATGACCTTGACGACGTTCATTAGATTAGAAATCATTAGGCAACCAATATTTGTGACCTTGACAATGTTCATTAGGTTAGGAATCATTAGGTGACCAATATTTGTGAGCTTGACAATGTTCATTAGATTAGAAATCATTAGGCAACCAATATTTTTGAGCTTGACAATCTTCATTAGGTTAGGAATCATAAGGCAACCAATATTTGTGACCTTGACAATGTTCTTTACATTAGGTAAGGAATAATTAGGCACCCAATATTTGTGATGCTGACAATGTTTATTAGGTTAGGATTCATTAAGTGACCAATATTTGTGACCTTGAGAATGTGCATTAGATAAGGAATCATTAGGTAAATAATATGTGTGACCTTGACAATGTTCATATGGTTAGGAATCATTAGGTGACCAATATGTGTGACCTTGACAATGTTTATAAGGTTAAGAATCATTGAGCAACCAATATTTGTGACTTTGACAATCTTCATTAGGTTAGGAATCATTAGGCAAACAATATTTGTGACCTTGACGATGTTCCTTAGATTAAGAATAATTAGGCAACCAATATTTGTGACCTTGACAATGTTCATTAGATTAGGGATCATTAGGCAACTAATATTTGTGACCTTGACAATGTTCATTAAATTAGGAATCATTAGGTAACTAATATTTGTGACCTTGACAATGTCACAAGGTTGGGAATCATTAGGTGACCAATAATTGTGGCCTGACAATGTTTATTAGATTAGGAATCATTAGGCAACTAATATTTGTGACCTTGGCAATGTTCATTATATTAGGAATCATTAGGTCAATAATTTTTGTGACTTTGACAATTTTTATTAGATAAGGAATCATTAGGCAACTAATATATGTGACCATGACAATGTGCATTAGATTAGGAATCATTAGGTTAATAATATTTGTGACCTTGACAATGTTCATTAAATTAGGAATCATTAGGCAACTAATATTTGTGACCTTGACAATGTTCCTTAGGTTAGGAATAATTAGGCAACCAATATTTTTGACCTTGACAATGTTCATTAGATTAGGAATCATTAGGTAAATAATATTTGTGACCTTGACGATGTTCCTTAGGTTAAGAATAATAAAGTTACCAATATTTGTGACCTTGAGAATGTGCATTAGATTCGGAATCATTGGGCAACCAATATTTGTGACATTGACAATCTTCATTAGGTTAGGAATCATAAGGCAACCAATATTTGTGACCTTGACAATATTCATTAGGTAAGGAATAATTAGGCAACCAATATTTGTGACCTTGACAATGTTCATTAGGTAAGAATAATTAGGCACCCAATATTTGTGACGCTGACAATGTTCATTAGGTAAGGAATTATCAGGTGACCAGTATTTGTGACCTTGAAAATGTTTATTAGGTTAGGATTCATTAAGTGACCAATATTTGTGACCTTGAGAATGTGCATTAGATAAGGAATCATTAGGCAACTAATATTTGTGACCTTGACAATGTTCTTTAGGTTAGAAATAATTAGGCAACCAATATTTGTGACCCTGACAATGTTCATTAGATTAGGAACCATTAGGTGACCAATATGTGTGACCTTGACGATGTTTATTAGATAAGGAATCATTAGGTGACCAATATTTGTGACCTTGACATTGTTCATTAGGTTAGGAACCATTAGGCAACCAATATTTATGACCTTTACGACGTTCATTAGATTAGAAATCATTAGGCAACCAATATTTGTGACCTTGACAATGTTCATAAGGTTAGGAATCATTAGGTGACCAATATTTGTGACCTTGACAATGTTCATTAGGTTAGGAATCATTAGGCAACAAATATTTGTGACCTTGACGATGTTCCTTAGGTTAAGAATAACTAGGCAACCAATATTTGTGACCTTGACAATGTTCTTTACATTAGGAATCATTAGGCATCTAATATTTGTGACCTTGACAATGTTCATTAAATTGGGAATCATTAGGCAACTAATATTTGTGACCTTGACAATGTCACAAGGTTAGGAATCATTAGGTGACCAATATTTGTGACCTGACAATGTTTATTAGATTAGGAATCATAAGGCAACTAATATTTGTGACCTTTGCAATGTTCATTAGATTAGGAATGATTAGGCAACTAATATTTGTGACCTTGACAATGTTCTTTAGGTAAGAAATAATTAGGCAACCAATATTTGTGACCCTGACAATGTTCATTAGATTAGGAACCATTAGGTGACCAATATTTGTGACCTTGACACTGTTCATTTGATTAGGAACCATTAAGTGACCAACATTTGTGACCCTGACAATGTTAATTAGATTAAGAACCATTAGGTGACAAATATTTGTGACGTTGACTATGTTCTTTAGGTTAGGAATCATTAGGCAACTAATATTTGTGACCTTGACAATGTTTATTAGATTAGGAATCATTAGGTGACCAATATTTGTGACCTTGGCAATGTTCATTAGGTTAGAAATCATCAGGTAAATAATTTTTGTGACCTTGACAATTTTTATTAGATAAGGAATCATTAGGCAACTAATATATGTGACCTTGACCATGTGCATTAGATTAGGAATCATTAGGTTACTAATATTTGTGACCTTGACAATGTTCATAAGATTAGGAATAATGAAGCAACCAATATGTGTGACCTTGACAATGTTTACTAGATTTGGAATCATTAGGTGACCATTATTTGTGACCTTGACAATGTTAATTAGATAAGGAATCATTAGGCAACTAATATTTGTGACCTTGACAATGTTCATAAGATTAGGAATAATGAGGCAACCAATATGTGTGACCTTGACAATGTTTACTAGATTAGGAATCATTAGGCAACTATTATTTGTGACCTTTACCATTTTTATTAGATTAGGAATCATTGACCGACCAATGTTTGTGACCTTGACAATGTTTATTAAATAAGGAATCATTAGGCAACTGATATTTGTGGCCTTGGCAGTATTAATCAGAACGGCCTTAAGATGATAATAAGGGATCAAGGACAATCCACTTTTCTCTCCCGCTTTTGCGAGAGTGCAAGGAGTTTTTAATCTTTGTCCGTCTGATTATTTGTCAGTCACACAAAATGAAATTTTGAATTGTAAATAATATAGGGCTTTCAAATTCCAAATGGATATATCTTGTGACAAGACCTCTCTGTCTATACCAAAGATTTTAATAAAGACAAATTATTGAATCGTTTTATTATAAAGCAAAAGCTAGAATAGTTCTTTGACAAACACTTTGATCTGACATTATTATTCGTACGTATTCCATCTTTCTTTTTTAATTCGTATGCTTATAGTTTATGATATCCATCCATGGTCAGAGTTTAGTAGTCATCAATATTTCATCTCATAGTTGTATTTTGCAATTACCAGAATATTAAAGATGAAATTTCAAATAGGCAGACTTATTCCCTTCAGTGCAACAGCCACCGAATCGTGAACCTGCTGATTTTTTTTTTTTTTTTTTGGACAAGTGGGCTCTAGAAAGTTTTACTGAAACCCACTTTATAATGCCTCTAGTGGCGTAGCTACCTTGTATGCTAAAACATCGATTTCCGTTCGAAAATTTCTTAATCTAGTACTCATTTTAAAGCCCCTATTGGCGCTCAGCTTTATTTGAAATCTATTGCCATGGAAATGTCATCAGAATGTCCTCGTTTTCCTTGTGTCATGAAAAGCATTCATTTAATTTTGCCTGAGCTACGCCACTGGCTTCGTAATGAATGATGACCGATTTAATACAGATGTTGCTATTTTACTGCACTTTTACAGCATATATTTAAAGATGTCAGGTTATTATAGACTGCGTTATTTCGAAGCTGACGATAAACTTTTATTCTACGAGATTTAATGGCAAAATATATTAGTCTTGTGTTAAACAGTCTTTCCCGTTTTCGATGTTTTCTTTGTGACATACGTACGTGATTAGACAAAATTATCAGACGGAATTGACCTGTCTAGAGCATGATTGAAGTGTAATATTTAAAATATTTTTTATGCAGATACGATCCTTTCATGAATTAAAAAGACAGGTAAGTGTCACTTAAAAGTGCACGACATAATTGAACCTTAGTACAAAACAACGTGACAACACAAAAAATCAGTAGCATAGCTATTTTAATCAGGCATTTCCACGGAAACACAAAATCAGGAGTATATCCTTGGGAGTTTAATTGTTTGGTTGAATTGCGTAAACTTAGAAAAAGAAAAGACTTTATAAAAAGTTATTGCATTCGATATTCCTCGAAAACACATAACAGGACGCAAATTATTCGGCTACTTCCATACTGGTGTCAAAGAAGTAACCGAACTATTTTGAAGGTTTATTCACGATTACTTCGTCGTTTTGTTAAACTGAGACCAGAAACTTGGAACAAATAATGGTTGGCATATGTCTCAAATATTGATCAAATAATAACCTAAAAAAGTCGGACTTTCATCATCCTTTATGTCGATCTTTAAACCACATGATTTCCTCAATTTCGCAACTTTGCTAAAGAAGTAACCGAACGATCGAACATTCTGATGTGTTTTATTGACCGAATTTCAATTCTATTTTGATAAATCTGAAGTAATATCTTTTCCAAAGACCGAATTGTAGAAAATAGAAGACAATTCCCTTAAATATAGTTCTTACTGACAGTTTTAGGAGGGTACACTTTCCCAGCCGTAATATCTAATCTGAAACTTCCAATTCTTAATAAATGACCAAAAACTATTCATCAAGTCACATAGCCTTTTATAGAAATGTTGACACTTATTTTGATTGTAGTGAAGCTTTATAGGTTTCCTTAATTTCATGCAAGGAGCTGTTAAGATAAGGGCTTGATTTAGCCCTGAAATCACTCGATTATTTCTCGTGCGCTGTCCTTCTATTTCAGATAAAAAGTGGTCGGGATTAAAATATAAAGTATTAGAAGATTCTTAGTAGGTATTTTATTTAAATAGATTTGGTGAAAGATGTTATAATTACGGGTTGAAGAGGTAGGGGTATGGATGAGAGAAAACCTCAAATATCGAGCGAAAATTCACAAAAAAATGCATTAGTTTACATAAATTTGATGTTTATTATACTTCTCTACCTTTTAATGTCAGACTTGGATAAGAAAAATTAACCTTGATGTTATTATATCAATATAATCGGCAAAACTTGCAGTCCGGAAACTGAAAAACGGTTATATTTCGTATTTATCAGCCACATATGTAGCTTTCAGGCGCGAAATACGCACAGCGTAGAAATAGACAACTTTCTCGTTTATTTCCTTCCTAACGGTTAATCATTTGATTGGAACACACTCTGAAGAGATTGTTACATGATATTAAAAGAAAAAATGGCAATTTTGATTTATTTTACCGCTCTAAATACTGATTCTAAAATAGTCATCTATCCCCCCTTTTTTCGTTTTTCGCCTGTGGGACATTGTTCCCCCCCCTCGGTTCAGAACCCCATTTGGCCAGAAAATTAGTTTTATTGATATACACCTTTGGTAAAAGTGGCATTCTGAACCGAGGGGGGGGGGAACAATGTTGTAGAAAAACTTTTCCGTTTTCCATTGATTTCTATAGGAAAAACGCTTATTTTGACCCAAAAATCAGTCTTATTTTGAATAATTTATCCAACCTGACAGAAGATTCATATCTGGACCAAGTAACTTCATATTTTTACCGAAAATTTTCCTCAATTTTTGCATTTTAAAATTTCCACTTTTCAGGGCAGATTTTACGCCTTATCTTAACAGCTCCTTTCGTCAAATCAAATACCCCCTACACCGCACGGGTACTTAGAACTGCTTTTACACCAGTATATATGCTCCAAACATAGGTCGGGGTCTACTTTTGCCTTTAAAAAAATTCTCCGTCTGTTAATCATTAAGTTCTTTTGATTTTTGAATTTCGCTTCTCTTTAGACATCGTGCAAAATTTGAAACACATATTAGTACAAATTACTACATGACGTCATTAAACATAGATGGCGCCATAGTTCTTATTCAATATAGATGGCGTCATATTACTTATGCATTCGGATCCCCTCGCCCTTTATTTGTAACGGCATAAAAAGACTCGGATGCCAATGGTGGAAGGTTTTACATCAAATCGATGTAAAAGTAAAAAGGCACTTTTTCAACATTTAAAATTCTTCAACTTGAGTGTGTAATGTTGTGAGAAACATAATTGTGAGTTACGATCCAATGTTGGAATTTGTATTTCATGATAGACTATAACAAAACTAAAAGATCAACGGGGAACTATTTTCAAAATGGCGCCGTCTGACGTCCGAGTCTTTTTTCGAAGGAAAAGGTCGAGGCTGATCCGAATGATTACTTATGATAACCACTCTTCTTGTCAGTCAAGGAACGTAACTCTGTATGAAAGATTGATGAGAATCATGTATGTATGGCTTGGGCACAGAATTTGGCTTTCTGTGTTATGGAGGCTGCTCTCTGATAGAAGAACACGTTGGTAGTTTTTTTTCTTTTTTTAAACACCACAGACATGTAAACATAACACGGACAAGGACATTTTTTGGTTTATAACATGAAACGTAGACATGTATACGTATAATGTCGGCCGATCCGCGGTCCTAGTGAGGCTCGATCCAGCAACTTTACGGTCACTAGCCCGACGCCCTTTCCACTAGACCACGGCACAGACTTCCACTAGACCACGGCACAGACTTCCACTAGACCACGGCACAGACCCACTAGACCACGGCACAGACTTCTACTAGACAACGGCACAGACTTCCACTAGGTAGACCACGGCACAGACCCACTAGACCACGGCACAGACTTCTACTAGACAACGGCACAGACTTCCACTAGGTAGACCACGGCACAGACCCACTAGACCACGGCACAGACAAGTGGTTGGTCGTTTTTCTTGACGGTCTCCTATTTTGACCAGATATATATGATTGGAAAACGTTTTGGATTCGAAAGTCGTAGAGTTGTAATCAAATCAGTGTCGCTACTGATAAGTGGAATTATAATATAATTACCTTTATCCAAACCCATTTTGACATTTAATCGAAAAGAGAATACCCCTCCCCCCCCCACCTTCTCATTATCAATTTTAGCAGGGGTCATTTGAATTGTTAAAATTCGAAGAAGAAAGGGGATATTTTCGACAATTATCATTTTGTATAATCGAAGCTACGCCACTGAAAGTGGACCAATACACTGTAAGATGACGCTAATTTGTTCGTTGTTAAACGTTATGAAATATTGTTTGCTATAACCATCAAATACCGAGCAATGCAATTGGTAGCATTTTTATGGCATTTCTTTCTCATAAATTTGAAATCATCACAATTAAAATCTTATTTTTGCTTTATTGTAGTGTACATGCTTTCGTCACGACACGTAAAAGCTTTTACTCGGGGTCAAATTCTAACGTATACTTCAATCCCCTCCTTATAAGTTTTGAAAGAAAAATTAATATCTAATTGAAGTGTAGTCAGTAATAGGGAAAATTTTGTTTATTCGGAGTCCCAAAATTAAACCCATGGAAATGATTAAGAAAACATACGCACCCATATTACTAATACTGGTAAGTAATTGATTTTTTTTCATAAAACTAAAATTAATCATTGAATTTTAGAATTATACCTATAATCTCTATTATTGATAAATATGTACACTGCATATTATCCTTTTTTTCATGGTTTATTCTGTGAAAAATAATGGAAAAAAACCACCACAATGTTCTAGTAAGCCCTTTATCTGTTAGGGCAATTAAAATAAACATCTGCCTTATTTTTTTCTGCATCTTTGCAAAACTCATATGGTAGCGTCGCTTTGTTTTTTTTACACCCTTGCACCGTCCCTCCAATGATTTTGGTCGTATTTTAGATTTAATTACTCCTCCAAGTAGACACTAAATATTTGGACCCATTCAATCTTTATTTTTATAAAATAGATTATGAAATTTCCAAATTAAACAAGAGGCGCAACACTAAACTTTTTTGTTTATTTTTGAAACATTCTGGCTTAAAGTAAACCTGATGATTGCACCGCCTTTAGAAATTTTGGCCAATAAAGAAGCAGAGTTTGTCAATTATCTTAAATTCCTTAGTGAACATTTCTTCCCCGAAATGTAAAAAAAAAACCATTCATAAATCTAAACTCAAATTTTTCAAGACAGAGTTTCATTCAAATTGGAGGAGTTTAAAGAAATGAATAACGCATGTAACTTAATCTCTGGACAGGTACTTGTTTTATGGTTTGTTGTTGTGCCTGTAAATTCCGTAGTGGGGCGATACAACGGCAGGGCAAGGCCCCAGGCTAGACTATTCGCACGCCGTGACTGTGATAAAACCAACAAACACAGGGGCTGGAAACGTAATGGAGGGCACACTATAGGAGCCCACAACACTATAGCGAACAAATGGTCAAAGGGTGGGGCTCAACACCGACAAACCAGACGGCACGGTACTGTCAATCAACATCACATACACGCCATCAACAGACGGCCAATCAGCAGAATGGCGCGAAATTCAAATCGAATAATTCCGAAGCCGCATCACATTGTACATGTAGCGGGAATGCCTCACAATGGGCGATCATATCACGTGACAAACAATATCTACCATGGCGTGAGTCACCTGAAACAAAGAAGCCAAACAGACCAAGCTGTACCAATCATACTTTCACGACCCCGGGGGTTCAGGAATAAAGGAACACTAAAACAAATTCACCATCGAAACCCCGCCCACCAAAATTACATAAGAAAGACTGTTCATATAAAGAGGCCCGTTGTCATAGCTCACAAGGCACCAACCCCAAACCTTCCTTTGAATGTGGTACACCTGGTAACAGCGATAGAGAAGAAGCGCCATCTGTTGTCGAAAGTCGGCACACACAGACTGTACAAACCATTCTCCCTTATCAGCAACGTCTGTAAGAACCCTTATGGCGGGTACCGGAGTCCCTACCTATGCTTCTACGCCACAAAGAATTGCCACAACGTAAGTTTACTTATTACTTTCATCCTTGTCTATCTAAAAAAAAAATATTTTTTTGCGTTGTATTTCGACTTTTTCTGTAGAATTTAAAATTATGGTTTGAAAAACTCTTAGGTGATATTTCTTTGAAACAATATATCTTTGTACATTACTCCATCGATTTTTAACTGAAATAATGCGGGTGGAAATCTAAGTAAAACAAGAAAGATGCTTTAGCCTAATGTTTTTTTTTTTATTTTTTTGTACAGACTAGGTGTACATTGGCTGGAGGAATCTGTGACATATCACGCCCATGTAGCTATCCATTTTGTGAAGTTTCATGCGTAAAACGTAAGTAAATATACTCGTTTTATGCGAAAAGAACGTCCACGCACAACAAATACACAGCACACAACTCATAACACAGGTCTACAAGCACACGAACAGGTACACGCACATACATTGAGCACATAAATAGAACAAAGCAGAAACGTAATACAAGATGTACAACACATTATCGAATGGATTGTTTTAAAAGAAAAAAAATGTTGTAGAATGAAATATAATTTCATCAAAAGGGAAGAAATTACGAGGTGTGGACCGTGTAGTTGAGCGTAAATTTGCGTTTTATTTCAACATTTGGTGGTTGTAATCCTTAAATTGAAAAACCAACGTAATTTGTGTTTTTTGAAAAAAATAGAATATTATCTTCACCTTTGGTCAATCTATGGTTATGTTTCAGCCAAATGTAAAAGTAAGCGCTATCGAAAGAAACGAATTGCATGTCCAGTGACGAAGACCCCAATGACGTCATACCGCTGTATCAACGACCAGGCATGCCCTAAAGGAAGTATATGTTGTCATCAACCAACCGGAAGTGAATGCGTGTCTCAAGCATAGTTTCAGATAAGCTTTTGATAACACTGGGAAAGTCCATCAATATCACAAAAATTAACATTAAAAAAAATGAAAAAATATATAATTGTGTACATTTTTTTAACAAACGAGATGTTTATTCATTATTCAAATAAAATACTAGTTTGTAAATCAAATTCTAATATGACTTGGAATTTTCTCCCTATATGTACCATAGAACTCGCCTTGTGTAAAATCTCCAACAAACTTCCAGTGCCCTAAGATCCGCCCATTCACGTACTATATTAGAATAGAAATAACAACTACTAAAAAAACAAGTAGTAGCTAGCCATGATTCATTGCCGCTTCGCAGCTCGGTGATAATTTGATTGGTTCATGCGACTCTTGGAATTACTGGACAATAAACCACGGCTAGCTAGTTGTTATATCTTTAAAAATAATAAATAATTACATGTATGTAGAATAAAAGGAGGGGATCACCAACAGTACTCGGTTGTAGTACCTACAGCAAAACACTGAAATTACTTTTGATAAAGAGATAAGGGAAACAATATCCACTAAGATCAGCTTGTACAATCACTGGATTGCAAGAAAGGAGGGGATCTCCAACCAGACTTTGTTGCAGTACCAACAACAAAGCACAGACACACCTGATGCGAAAACACAGAGTAGACAAGCGCAGGAAGAGATGTGGAAGAGACAGACAACATGACACGCAAAAGACTACACATAAACCAACGAGACCAATGAGATAAAGAGGATCCTGACGACAATCTCAACAGCACTCACAATACAGCACCGAATTAAGCATCGACGGCCCCTAGCAAGCTAGAGATGGGACCAGGTATCCGGGAGCAGTACGCATCTCCTGTTTGGCTAGCCACACCCGCCGTCGATGTTCACGCACGAAAATGAAAACAATATCTACAAAAATACACTGTCTGAGTTCAATGTGCAATCGGTGCCGACTTATGACGGCCATCTGTCATTTGCCACGTCAATAGCAAAAATAATGGACATAGGACAATGCAAAACTCTAAACCACCCGATGTAAAAACACAGAGAAGATACCCGAGGAAAGAGACGCAGAAAGGACAGGGACACCAACTCACACCATAAAAACATGAAACACAAAAGACAACACATAAACCAACGAGAGGAATGGGCAACCGGTGCCGACTTTGGACGGCCATCTGTCACGCAAGTAGCAGAAGGTATGGTTATCCGGATTACGTGCGCATAACCCAAGGGTCTCGAAGAACGCACACTGGTGGTGTAAAATAACCGAAATATGAAGGACAACTATGATAGGATACGAATATGGAGGATCATGTTCTAATTTGATACCAATGGTGTGGGTATTCGGATTACAAACGGATAGCCATCCACATATCCGGATATACAGAGGAAACAAAGTTTATGTATTCAAAAAGAAAAAAATCCAAATTTCAAGGTGACTTTTACATGGGTAAAATCTTTCGGCAGACGGAAAACAATCTGTGTTCTTCATTCTAGAGTAAGGTCATGATCGATCATTCGAGAAGTCTGCCCACTACCAGATCGGACAGAGGATGACCTGCCTTCTTTTGAGATATTTGGACAATGCCCATCACGTAGATAAAACTGTTCAGTAGAGAAAGGACCGAAAAAATAGCTGTACCATCTGTAGTTGGGTCCATAGATTCCATTTCTATAAATTATGCTCTTTTGCTGACTGCAGGAGCATAAACCCTTGAAAAGAGGTTACTTTGTATTTTGATATACAGTGTAGTAAGCCGCAATAACGAAAGATATGTCTCCGTTTGTATGTTTCCTTTTCCTCGTCTCAAGCGTGTGTGTTCCGCTGTGATCACTGCCACATATTCAGTCATATTGAGGATTTCCTCCTTATCTTTAGTCGTCATTCACCACACAAAAATTCAGTATAACCAGGCAGGTTATTCGTAATAGTGGGATTACAAAGTCGTAAATTCATTCCTTTGTTGTCGTTGTTTTTTACGACTTTTCCTTGGTCAGATCCATTATGTTCAACGTCAAAAATTCGAGTTTAGTGAAGCATTTGATTCTGCTTAAAAGATATTGACAATATTGCTCATTTATTTTACACAAGAACAAAAGAACATCAAAATTATGATTTCATTCGTCATTACTTTAGATCACAAAACAAACTTCCTAAACATCACATATAAGTTCGGCATGACCTAATTAAGTTGCTAAGTTGCGGGTTTTTTAAATGTAATGTTATAATGACCATATTCGTCCTTCGAGTCGGTTTGATCGTCTACAATTTCGAAGTCATCGAATGAACGCATGATTTCCAAACCATTGCCACACTCATTGTTCGTTTCTACAAAAACGTGGATCTCCTGATTAAATCTGATCTCATGTATAGATCGTAAAAAGTTCTCCCAACACATATTTGTCATTTCTGTCTCATAGATCATTACTTGCTCTAGCTTAGTCATATCAGGAGACAAGACCACTCTTGCATCGTCCATTTGAAGGGTCAGTATACACAATCCAAGAGTATGGAGGCTTTTCATTTGACATATCTTTTCCGCAACGGTTTGGTTAAAGGGTTCGTCAGCAGGGTCATTTCCATAGTAATATATCGTATGAAGATTCTTCATTTGACTCAATGCATTGATAAGGGACGGTTTGTCATCTGGGTTCTCAATTCTTATATATAACGTTGACAGACTTTTAAAGCTTGGAAGAATGTCTATCAACCTACTGATAGAAGGTTGTGTTCCATGTCCAATGGGTTCCATATTCCTTGTTGTGAATCCAAATGTCCGTAATACAGTGTTTGATTGCATTTCTTTCAGTAGTGCGTCTAGACAATCTGGCGTAACAATTACCCTTAAAAGAACTAAGGCTGTCAAAGATGAAAATACCTCAGTAACGTTGCGTAACGTCCTAATGTCCTTGTCTTTTGAGCCATTTATACACAATGACTTCAAGGACTTTGCTTGATCAAGAAACTCTGCAACGGTATCGTCAGGAATTCCGTTGTTGCTATCAGTGGGTACCAACATCATTATTATGGTTTTTCATGATATCTTTAGTACTGGCTATCAGTTCCTTCCCATTCTCAAAGTGTAGGTTGATATCTGCTACATGGAACTCGGGACTTCCTCGTTCATCAAAAAATTCATTCTTGTTTTCATGAAGGCAGCGAGACTGCAGTTTATACAATAATTCTACCCGTCCGTAACGATGGAATAAATCACGATATTCTCTGTAAGAACTTACATCGGAATCATCATTAGCGATGCATACAGTGTGACTTGATATCCTTCCAAGATTGTGGTGATTTAATCCCGACAGGAATATAAGGATATTTTCGAATTCTGAGATTTTTTCGATGCTGGACAGTACATTAGAAAAGAAAGCGTCTTTCACGCTTTTATTTACCTCGATGAAGATGGCAGCCAGAAATTCCTGCATGGATTTGTGAAAAAAATTGACACTGACATTCTCTATATTGCCACAGCCCGGAGCTTCACACAAACTCAAAAGACCAGTCTGTAATCCGAAGAACAAGTCTTTTTCTCCTAAAATCTTCTCTAAAGTAGATTTCCTTAAAACTAAGCTGGGGTTTCCTGATGAAAGATAATCATAAGCAACCTTTCCAAAATTCACTAAAACGCAGATGAAAGCCTTGTCAATATCGTACTGACGTAGAACAAATGATGCACTTTGATGCTCGGGCAAATTTGTAAGTATTCTTTAATTTCTTTGGTTATTCTTCTATCCTTTAGAGCCTTCTTAATGAGCAAATCGAGGAGAGCCATGTGAATACGCGTAAAGCTATTTCCAACATGTTTGTTTCCATGCAATAATTCAATACATGCCATTACCATAAGTGGATTTCTTAGTATAGATTTCATTTTCTCTTGTTTGATTTTTTCCTCAACACTTTTGTACTCCGGTGACTCTTTTTTCAAGCCTAAATTGTTAACCAGTATGTTCTCAGTGATGATTTCAACACCTTTGTCATTTAGACCATGTATTTCCACCACTCTGTCCTTCCCCAAGATCTCGTCACTAAATTCATCTAGTTTTCAGGGTCGGGATGTCCAGAAGAGGGTACAATTGTTTAATCCTTCTGTAGCTGGCAAGACACCGGTTTCCAATTTTGCTTCGTTTAGGCCATCAATTATAAGAAGACAATAAAGATCGTCATTGCTCAGCACATCATGTATGGGTTTGTGAAATTTCCAATCGTTTTTGAAAAGATCATTACAAATCATACTCGCCAAAGATGTTTGTGATGCATCTATAGTCGTCTCAATCGTACTAAAAATATAAGTCAAATGTCTGTAGATATTGAATCCATTCTTCATCTTTAGGCTCTACGTTTTCCTCGCCTGTTAGTCCAAGCCAGCAATGAATAAGGCGGAGACAAAAAAAACCCCGATTTTCCGTGTCCTGCTTCTCCTATCATAAAAATAATTTTTGCCCTCTAGCTAACTAAAAAGGTCTGCTGGACCTTCAACTGTCTTGGTATATTTTCCTGGAACATCTACTCGACCCATTTTCCTTCCGCTGCATTTATATTCCAAATTTTCTCGTATTGAAACAGGCGAATATAGTTCATGTATAGGTACATTGCTAGTTTTTTTTGTAACGGAGAACTCTCTTAATTTCGTCTTTATATCTCTCATACAGTGCGTCATGAAGGCTCGTCTCTGTCCCTTAGAAA